>CAMTDV010000002.1:64648362-65848362 GCA_947069175.1 Scalesia atractyloides | reverse complement strand
TCAATTTATGGTGTTGTATGTATTATGATTAAATCAAAACAAAGTCCAAATGGTTTTATATATATCAGTCAGGTTCTGGGTTTTTGTTTTAGGAAGAGATGATGTGGGGTTAAGTGTTTTGTATAATTAATTCTTATATATTTATCGAATTATTGCGTTATTATTTAGGTTAGTCTCCTTCGTCGGTTAAATCCTCAATTCGTGCGCCATTTTCATCAAATCAAGGAAACGCACCCACTGTGAGTGAATCCTTACAAATTCCCCTTTTTATTCATGTTTTGGGGTGTATCATGTGTTGTTTCATTTATTTCGTTTATTCAAACACTTGTGCTATTTCCATTATATGATCTAACGTGTGATGTAAATATTACTTGTTGTGTTGTGTGCTTACATTTTTGTCAGTTGCGTGCAATCATTCATTAGGCCCATCAGTTCCTCGTGGGATACGAGTTGAGTATCAGGTGCCTCATTAGATCGCTTCCGTTTGATTGAGCCTTGATCTCATTGTTCATCATTTGATATGCTTGTATGTGCGTTAATTGATATTATGTGGTTTGTGGTTAAATTTACATATGCGTATACTCATATTTGGTTTATGCACATTTTTATTTAATTAACCAATATAACTAATTCGTTCAAATGTTTAAATAAGATTACTCGCCAACTTTTGTTGACCCAAAACCCTATTTTTACACATGATACAGGTGGATAGGTTGAAGCAAAGAACACATAGGAATTTGCCATAGAAGAAAAATAAAGAGTTCATAAATGTTGTGTTTAGAACTTGTTGTGCTTGTATTTTATTGTAATTTCTCCTTTAAATTTGAAATAATAAATATGAAACTTTATAGTAAATGTCATGAGCTTTCATGAAAAACCCAATCATGCCCCGACTACCATTTCCGCTGCGGGTCAGGGTGTGACACTATTAGTATAGGAGAATTCTATCAGGGGTAAGTGGTCATCCCAACTTCCACCTAAATCAATCACACATGCTCTAAGCATGTCTTCCAAAGTCTGAATAGTCCGCTTACTCTGACCATCAGCCTGTAGATGGTAAGCCGTACTAAAGTTTAATCTTGTGCCTAAGGATTGTAGGAAACTTTTCAAAAAATGAGAGGTATATCTAGTATCTCTATCAGATACAATAGATACAGGCACACCATGTAAGGACACAATCTTGTCCACATACAACTTAGTCAATTTGTCAGAATTATAAGTCTCTTTAATTGGCAAGAAATGTGCTGACTTAGTCAGCCTATCCACAATGACCCAAATCGTGTCATTACCATGCTTGGTCTTAGGTGACTTGGTAATCAAGTCCATAGTTACCATTTCTCATTTCCAAGTGGGAATTTCAAGCTGTTGTAAAAGTCCTGACGGTTTCTAATGTTCGGCTTTAACTCGCGAACACGTCAGACACTTAGCTACATAAGTGGCTATGGATTTCTTCAAACCCATCCACCAATAATTCTTTTTCAAATCCTGATGCATCTTGTCACCACCTGGGTGAACTGAGTATCTCGTATTATGTGCTTACTGTAGGATTAGATCTCTAAGTCTTCCAAAGATTGGAACCCAGATACTTCCATTAAATCTAAGGATTCCATCATTTCCAGGAATTAACTGATCGACAGTTCCGCCTAATCCCTCATTAGGAATATTAGCCTTTAACAGGGCTTGCTTTTGAATGTCTAATAGCTTTTCATTCAAGCTATTTCTGAGCTCAATGCTCTTGGTGTTAATCCTAATGGGCTTAACCCTTTCTTTGCGACTCAAGGCGTCAGCAACAACATTTGCCTTGCCGGGATGATAGCGAATTTCGCAATCATAATCATTAAGTGTTTCCATCCAACGACGTTGTCGCATGTTCAAATCCTTTTGATTGAACAAATGCTGGAGACTCTTATGGTCTGTGTATATAATACACTTTGTGCCATATAAGTAGCGTCTTCATAACTTAAGTGCAAATACAGCAGTACCCAATTCCAAATCATGGGTGGTGTAATTTTTCTTTCGTGCACCGTTAATTGTCGTGATGCATAAGCAATCACTTTGCCTTTTTGCATTAGCACACATCCCATGCCAATGTGCGAGGCATCACAGTAAACTACAAAATCCTCAATACCCTTAGGTAGAGATAACACAGGAGCATTGCTCAGCTTGTCTTTTAGAACTTCAAAAGATTCTTGTTGTTTTGGACCCCAGTCAAACTTGACATTCTTACGGGTCAAGGTAGTTAAAGGAGTTGCTATCATTGAAAAGTTCTAAATGAACCTCATATAATAACCAGTCAATCCTAAGAAGCTATGAATCTCCGATGGAGTTTAGGTACTTCCCAATTCATTATGGCTTCTATCTTGGCGGGATCTGCTTGGATACCACGCTCACTTACAACATTGCCAAAAATTGGACTTCTCTAAGCCAAAATTCGCACTTATAAAATTTAGCATAAAGCTTCTCATGTCTTAGTAATTCTTGAATGTGCCTAAGATGTTTCTCGTGATCAACTTAATTACGAGAGTAGATAAGTATGTCGTCTATGAAGACAATGACAAACTTATCTATATATGGCTTGCTGTAAGTCCCATAAAACGGATCAAACATGTATCACTAACCTAATCAATAGCGGAAATTATGATTAGGAAGAAGAACAACTTGAATAACTTTGAATGATTATAACTTGCATACACCAAAGATGTCAGATACAGGTTGTTGCTTTCAACTCTCTAACCCTTTCTCTATGACCTAGCTCTACTATTTATAAGCATCATTAAGCCCATAATTACAACCCTAGGCCCATTAGGCACTAGGAAGCCACATTAACCCCAAAAGCCCAAATACACCCTAGTGAATAAACCTTTAATGCTCCAAGCCCAACATTCTCCCCCTAGGTTTACTTCATTGGTCTTTCGGTTGAGCATCCATACCTAAACGTCCAGCGATGATACCAGCAACCGCAGTAGTCCTATCTTTAGCACTAACCTCGTATAACTCAGCAGTTCTAATTTGATGCGACACAAGAACTTGTAAATCCTCGTCGTGAAAGCTAACCAGATCCACCACATCGTTCACCCTAAACGCCTTCTCTGTGGTCACAATAGCAACATTTCCGACTTTAGGATCGTATAACCAAAAGTTGAAGTTCTTCAGAATTCCCCTCGGAAAGGTAGGAGCAACCGGGATAACTAATTCTTTGTCTGTTGGCGGCCACATCGCCGATTTGAACCTCTTACTCGTGTGCGCATCGTGAACTCCCTTAGCCGCTCTCAAGTACGGTTCAGCAGTCTTCATATTCTTAAATCCGCTCCTAACCTCACGTTCAAGCTTCTTAAAGAATATCCACCCCGGTCCACGCTCTGTAGTGTCGTCATCAGTGTATGGAGCTCTTAAAAGATTAGTAAATGCAACTTTAGTCCATGTCTCGAATTGTGACTCCTTCGAATAGTATTCACGGGTTCCATCCTGGCGCACGATGATCCACATATTTTTAACATGATCGTACATCCAACTCAGCACCTTCGACTTGTTTCCCACCTTACTATAATAACTTGATCCCAACTCCATCACATATCTCTCGGACTGATTGGTTGGATCCTTCAGCTGAAAATTCTCGTCCAGTGGATTCACGTTAACATTCTTCATGAAGACCATCTGCTTCTTCTTCTGATCAGCAAGACGTTTCTGACTAGCGGTAAACTTTTTGCGTGGATCGCTCATATAATCATTGAGACCTGCTTGACGTTCGGCTGCCAACTGCGCAGCCGCCAACCTCTGTTCTTCAGTTTCTTCTGCCATACGCTGTTGTGCCGCACGATGTTTAGTTTCAACATTCATCGGATCATCGGTAGGATCACTAAACTCCCTTCCAAACTTGTTTTCTAGCTTGCCCTTTAAATCAAACACAAGAGTCATATGCATCATGACATCTCCCTGCAGCTGATCAATAGTTTGATCTCGAACGTCTAAGCGATTCTACAGAGAGGCAATCTGAGCATCCTTTAAAATAAACTCTGGCCCATTTCTTCAAATCAACTACATCCACCTCTGTATCATTGTCATCACTGTCTAATCCCCCGAACTTGAATGCCCTTTTTTCAGATCTTCGCACATAATCGTCAGCAACATCATCAGTATAACCACATCCACTACCACTTGCTTCCGAACCACCAGCACCTGACGAACTACCTCCAAACTCCATCATTTGTAGAACTGTGTCAGCAGGATTTGATAGAACGGTAGACTGAGTAATAATTGGCGCGGTTTGACCAAATCAGATTCATCAACAATAACCTCAGCAACAGTAGATGTGACCAAATAAGAATCAGCAACAGTGAAAACAACGGGAGTTTCAGGTGTACTAGATGAAATGCTCGGCCCAGTTCTCCGCTTCTTGATTAACGGTACCTCATCTTCTTCGTCTTCGTCATCTTCTTCAATCTAAGCGGTTGAAGCAGCAATAGATGAAATGCTCGGCCCAGTTCTCCGCTTATTGATTAACGGTACCTCATCTTCTTCGTCTTCGTCATCTTCTTCAATCACCCTGTTTCTCTTGAATATCTTTCAAGTGAGCGATCAAGGCTTCTAAGTTCTTAGACGACAACTCTGGCAAAGCGGGAGTCAAAGTGGCATTAAACTCATAAAGATCGTCAAGAAAAGCTTGGCCAACATCATCTTTATCATCAGTGACTAAATCCTCTACCTCTATCTCCTTTTCTTTTGCAGATATGTCATGTTCTTCAGCCACTATAGCGTTTATAGGAGGAGGAGGTGGTGGTGGAACATGCAAACCAACAACTTCAGAAAACTTCCCGAACTTCTTCAGAGGAAAACGACCTACAAACACCGTCTTTGACGTAGAGCCGTTCTTCTTCATTGTGGCAAAAATAGTAGGCCCCATCGGCTTCAAATTCAGTAGGTTGGCATCTGTAGCATCCTTCGCCAAATCAGGATAGCGAGCATCAAGTTAAGCTGGAAAAAAAGTGGGTATAACAGGAACATCCGCTTCTTGGACTGCTCTAAGATTTTCTTCATGTTATCGAAGATATAACCAGAATAGTTATACTTCCAGTCCATGACTAACGAAACTATCGCAGATGTCTGGGCTTGATTTGGCTGATCCAGACCGCCCTTGTTTTCCGACACACACTGCATGAACATGTGCACGAGTAACCTCCAGTATGCCAGAAACATTTTCTTCAACAGTGGCGGATAAGAACCCTCATATCCCATCTCCATAAGCACAGGCAGCACCTTTTCTTTGGCGTAAGTGGTTGGATCACTGAAAGTATCTGTCATCTACAGAACCTCCCTCACACTAGCTTCGTTAACCACAATCTCTTTCCCTTGAATCTGCGAACGTATAAATGGTCTACCATCTTCACCCCTCGGCTGAATACGTGCTCTTTTCCAAAACGAATGGACTAGATCTCTATATATCACAGGGTTAGCACGGAGGGCATATGCAATCTTGCAAGCGTTGAGCCCCACTATCATCGCCTGAAATTCCTGAAAGAACTCTGCAGGCGGGTCTGAGAGATACCCGACCTGGTTGTGGAATTGATCCTCAACCAGCATCACCGCGTCAAAAGCTTCTTCCACCATATCTGTCAAAAATCAACCAATTAAATTCCAACTAACAGAAGTTAACGGAGTTTAACAATATAGCAGTTAAAGACTAACTGGATAGGTCAAACAGAAGTCAAGGTTCAAATTAATACTACTTCAAATTGATTAAGGGGTTCAACATTTGAAAAGGTTCAAAACTTCACATCCGGATTACTGACAGTTCAAAATGAATCCGGAATGAACCCTTTCATCAATCCGGATTGAAGGAGGTCAAACAACATGGTCAAAGATGCAATCCGGATTATATATTGTATCTCAGATAGATATGCATTCCGGATGAAGATCCACTCTGAAATGATATCCAAGTTCATCATTTCGTATGAATACCCATCCAGAATGTAATCCGAAATGCTTAGAACTTGAAGATCAATCTGGAATACGATCTGAAATGCATTAAATATTCATTAATTTCATCCGGAATACATATGTTAACCGCAGTTGTACCTAATCCGGAATGAGCTGTCCGAAATGCACAATTTGAAAGAGAGAGAAACAGAGAAGACAATACTAATTCGGATTTTGGATAATCCGAAATGAAATCAGAGATGCCAATATATATTTCCGAAATGGGCTTGGGCCTGGGATTCTGAATCCGGATTGGGCTTGTAACAGGCCCAATCCGAAACAGTAACACAGTGGGCCTATCCGGAAAGATCCAAATGGGCCTTTCTGGAAAAGCCCAATCCGGAATAGTAACCTTTTTGGCCCAAGGAAGCCCAATTCGGAACAGTAACATAAGTTTCCAGTTTTCAGACTTTAAACCAATTTCATTAGGCTGGCCCAAATCCCAAAGCACACTGCGCCAGTCCAACATCTCTTGACAGAAAACTTCCCACCAAAATTCATCAAGTAAACTAACCAAGCATCCAACCATCTTTTAACATTTCACAAGGAGAACTTATTAAAATAGACATAACCATTTAACACAACCTTGCTAAGGGATTAAATCGTTTCAAACGCTAACTAAGGAACATTTTTCAGTATGAGCAGGTTTAGTTGGTCTAAGCAATTGTCAATATACCTGTCCACTTAAATCTAAAACTCAACCCTTGTAGTTCAGGCATTATGATACGCTTAAGGTAATATTATACTAAGATACTCGTGTGTCCCATACCATGACATACCCCCGCAATCAAGGTAAGCACAACAATTCATCGTAGCAGGTGAGTATACCGTGGCCATCCTTTATTTTACAACATCAGGCTATTGGTGAACAGGTCAGTACTTCCGTACAGCAAAGAGACCAATAGTGACTGACGAGGGTTAGGCAAATACCTTATGAGATACGTAAGAACTTAGGAAGAAACTTTTGTTCTTTTAGGTTTTGGCCTTTCCATTTTGGCTCTTTTACAAAGATATCCTGATTGTGCCTAGGTCTGCATATAATCTGGATGCAACAGAAGGGCAGTCAAGATATCCCCGGATGACTCAACAGCATAAAGACCCGAAACCTCAGATATTGGCTATCTATCAACGCAAGATTTAAGACCATAAAATCATGCGCCTACAGTAAGTGACCCACTGAGTACATAGTTCTTTATGTTTATATCATTTGACTTTCCCCATCCGGTTGAGTTCTAGACCTATCGACACATCACTTTCGATCCAAATCTTTTCCGCTTCTATACCTTACGTGTGTTAGTAAAACATTTTATCACGAATGTTCATTTCATTTCCCTATCCTTGCAAACCCGCCCTCTTTTTAAAGATTTCTCCCCCTAAATTTGTGCATATATAAATATGAACAAATTTATGAAGCAATGAAAAGAAAAGAAGAACAATAAACAAACACGAAGACAGCAGATGCCTAGGTAGAAAATCGAATCATTTTGAGAAGATCCACAAGCACTTGAAAATGCGCGTTACTAACGGGTTTCATGAACAAATCCGCCACATTTGCATCAGTGTGGATTTGCTCAAGCTTTACGAGACCCTTTTCATAGCAATCACGGAAAAAAATGAACTTTAATGTTTATGTGCTTGGTTTTGGAGTGGAAAACAGGGTTTTTAACTATTTGGATTGCGGCATCATTATCACAATAAATTGTTGTGTTTAGATAAGTCAAACCTAATCCGCAAGCTGATGTTGCATCCATAAAACCTGGGAGCAGCAAGCAGAGGCGGCAACATATTATGTCTCTGCAGTGGAAAGCGAAACCGTCTGTTGCTTCTTGCATTGCCACGAAATTAAACGATCTCCTAGAAATTGGCAACCAGCCGAAGTTGAGCGCATGTACCTATCTGTACCTCCAAGATTGCTATCAGAGAAAGCAAACAGTTCAAATTCAGAATTTTTAGTGTACCAGAGGCCCAGTGTGGAGCCCCTTTGAGGTACCTAAAAATTCTTTTAACAGTATGTAAATGAGAAAGTTTAGGAGTAGCCTGATAACGTGCACACTAGCAGACGACAAACATGATATCTGGCCGACTAGCAGTGAGATACATGAGTACTCCAATCATTGAGCGATACATAGTAGGATTAACAGGAGTCCTTCAGCATCTTCATTTAGCAGAGGCCGTTCTGCAATAGGGGAAGCCATAGGTTTGGAATTTGTAAGCTTGAATTTGGCAAGAACGTCGTGGACATATTTTCCTTGATGAATGAGTATACCTTGTGGGCTCTGAAGAACTTGAAGTCCTAAAAACATGGTCATCTCCCCCAATGAGCTCATCTCAAATTTCTTTTTCATGATTTCTTCGAATTCGCGACACAAACCATCATTGGTGGAACCAAAAATAATATCATCTACGTAGATTTGGACGAGAATAATGTCCTTATCAACGCGTTTGATGAACAAAGTTTGGTCAATGGTTCCCCGTACGTAGTCATGAGCAAGCAGATGCTCTGTAAGAGTAGCATACCACGCGCGAGGCGCTTGATGCAACCCATACAAAGCCTTGTCTAGTTTGTAAGCATAATCTGGCTTGTCAGGATCAATAAAGCCCGGTGGTTGTGCCACGTAGATTTTCTCTTTCACGTTGCCGTATAGAAACGCAATCTTGACATCCATTTGATAGACAGTAAAATCCATGTAAGATGCATATGCCAAGAAGATGCGTATAGCCTCCAAACGCGCGACAGGTGCATAGACCTCATCATAATCTAAACCTTCAATCTGTTGAAACCCCTGAACCACCAGTCTAGCTTAATTCCGAACGATAACTCCAGTGTCATCCTGCTTATTGCGGAAAACCCAGCGAGTTCCAAGAGCACGCTTGCCCTGAGGCAGCTTCACCAAACACCAAGCTTTTCAAATTGCTTGAGTTCCTCATGCATGGCATCAACCCAGCCTGGTTCCTGCAAGGCAACATCAATACTTTTAGGTTCAATTTGGGAAATAAAGCAAGAATAGAGACATTTATTGATATCCCCAGATTGGCTGCGTGTGCGAACGGCAGCGTTGACAGGACATATAATATTCTCAAGGGGGTAATCAAGCTGTAAACGCTGTGGTATTGGGGTAGTGGGAACTAGAACATCTGTTTACAAATTGGTGACAGTAGCTGAAGCGACTCCAGATGTCTCCCCCTCAACAGAGGCACCAATAGAAGTATGTGGTGAAGAATCCACCGCACAATCGAGGGGAGTAGGCTCGGGAAACAAAGAGGAACCCAAAACATCAGGAGGAAGGCCTTCATTTGTCGTAGGAGGCTCTGGATCAGAAACCACATCTTCCTAAGGATCCGTCTGAGCAGGCGAAGAGATAGTCGGTTCTTGAGAAGACAAAACTGTGGGGGAAGGCGAGACAGCGTCATTGAATCCAGGAGGATCCACACTTAGCTGCTTTAAAGTCTCATTTAGCGCGGCGACGTCAGCATCATCGTAAGAAGTAATGGGAACCATTGGAAATAGAATTCGAACTATTACTTGCAGGCACATTAGAAGACACATCAAAATGATTAAATAAAGTGGAGTAGTCATACAACCAGTCAGGACCAATGCATTTGTCCTTGGGATTTTCCTCCAGCCAACCCACATTGTAGGTTTCAACTACCATCTTCTTGATCTTGTTATAAACGTGATATGACGTATTTTTAGAATAACCAACGAAAATGCAAGGATCCCCGCGTGCTTCAAACTTTCCTTTAGCGTCCATAAGCAGGAGAACACAAGGACATCCGAATTTGCGGAAATGCTTGACCGAAGGTTTGCGACCTTCAACCACTTCGTATGGAGTCTTCATGTGTCGTTTATTGATGAGGGCATGATTATGAATATAGCATCCATGTTAATTGCTTCTGCCCAGAAGATGAGAGGTAACTCGGATTAACCCAACATAGTGCGTGCAGCTTCAATAAGTATGCGATTTTTGCGTTCTGCAACCCATTTTGTTGTGGGGTTCTGGCTGCGCTGAACTATCGGTCAATCCCCTTGGAGGAGCAGAAAGAGTTTAAGATAAGATTCTTAAACTCTGTCCCATTATTACACCGAATAGCCTTTACCGTAGAATCTGTCTAGTTTTCCATAAGCGTGACAAATTGTTTGACTAGCTTAGCGGTTTCACTTTTATGTGTGAGAAAGAAAACCCAGGTGATACGAGAGTAGTCATCAATAATAACCAGACAGTAAGCCTTCCCTCCAATGCTGCGGATGTCTGTTGCACCGAAGAGATCCATATGGAGCAGTTCTAAGACCTGAAGTGGAGGGTACGGCTTTGGTTTTGTGCGGCTGTCAATGTTGTTTCCCACGCGCGCATGATTCACATTTTTCGATCTGCATGAAGTCACGAACTGGTAGATCTCTGACTAAACCACCTTGTGCAAGATGATTTAAAATCTTCATGATGATGTGACCTAGTCTGCAATGCCATAGCATGGCGTCATGTTCGGCTTTCGAAGAGAAAGGCAAGTAAGCTTGTCTGAAGGAGCCTGGTTCATATCAATTACATACGCGTTTCCTTTACGTACAACTTTCAGAAGAATCCAATCATCTGGAATGATTAAACCTGGTTTTAGCACATAACATCCTTTCTTTGTGAAGAGAACGTCCAGATGATTGTCGTAGAGTTGAGACACACTCAACAGACTGTGCTTCAATTCTGGTACATAATTGACATTCTTAAAGCTCAGGGCTCCATTGCAAACAGTTCCTCTCATTGTGATTTTCCCTGTTTCTCCACCTGCGAAGGAAACAAACCTGCCATCGAAAAACTGAATGTCATTCAACTGCGAGATGTCTCCTGTCATGTGCCTAGAACAGCCGCTATCAATATACCACAATCGAACAAGAGCGCACCAGAGCTGTTCCTGCACATTTCAACACGTTCTAGTTAGAAACGGGAACCCATGCCATAAAAGATCTGGGCTTGCCATTAGCATCAACATAAGTAACCTCACGAAAGATCAGATTAGTTGAGGATGAGGTTGATGATGCTTTTAATTTATCAGTGAGTGGGGTAGTAGACTGATTCTTAGCCACTGACTTAGGCCTCCAGGTTACCGAATCAGACCTCTGCACAATCCTTGGAGTGCTTGAGGGATTCTGGGAAGCTGAAGGTCTCAACGTTTTAACATCCTTTTTCTTGGCCAAGTTCCAGTCTTGATCAGAAGACTTAGCCACAAATCAAGCCTCAGGTGGGCGATTAGGCATAGCCTTCTGATGTCTGGAGTACAAAGTTTTGAAAGAGGTAAAGATCTTTTGACAATTTCGAGCAACGTGCCCGGGAGATCCACAATTGAAACAGGTCTGCCTCTTCTGGAAGAAAACAGTCCGTTCAGCTTGGGAAATTTTGGGCAATTTGTCTGTCAGTTTCTTGTTGGCGGGTACTGACGGGTGATGCACGGTCTTGGTCTTGACGATGTCCTGCGCACAACCATCAGCACACTTGTTAGTTTTGTGATTTGAATTGAAGGATTTTGAACATGGAGCTTTTGGCAAAATTTTAATCAGCTGGTTGCTTAACATATTTAGTGTGCGACTCCTGAGTTGATTCCTCAGTTTGATGAGAAGACTCAGCAGTTGTCGTTTCAGTTTTTGTAGACGCTTGTTTGGTTTTCTTCTTTTTAGATCGGCGTGTTCTCCTCTTTTTAGTCTTACTCTTCAAATCACATTTCGTGACAGATTTTGTAGAGGACACGAGTGGCTCTACAGGGACATCCTGTTCTAAAATTTCAGCAGATGACTATGGAACCTCGCAATTTTGAGAAGTTTGAGGTTCCGACAAGATCAGGTTTAATATTTTCAATCATCAGGAAAAATGCGTTCATCTTCTGTCGTTTCAGAATCAGTCCCTTGTGTTGAGTCGCCCGAGTCTTCTAGAATTATATCACCATCAACGTTTACAGAAACGATTGGTTGGTCGACTTTCACACTGTCAACCCTAGGAAATGCATCAACAGACGCGGACTCTGAAGATGAACATTTGGTATCCTCAGCTGAAGATGAACATTCGGTATCCTCAGCTGAAGCTAATGAAGCCAAATCATCTGTTGATGCAGAAGCTGCAGCTAAATTCATTTTCTTATCACACAAGTTATTACAGTTATTAGCATCGTTCAAAACATCAGTATTTGATGAAAAATCAGAATTAAAACTGTCTAAATTCTCAATACAACCAACACTGTTTGAGCATGTAAATTGTTCAGCAAGAAATTGATTTAAAATGTCAAAGGCAGGTTTATAAAAAGGATAATCATCAGCTGAATTGTCTGAATGTATATTCAGACATTCCTCTTCATCACCCTGTGTGATATCCTCAACTAAAATTTCTTCTGCACATGAATTAGACACATTAGTATCATTCACAAATTTACTGTGAGTATCAGAAGATTCTTTTTCATTAGATTTTATGGAGGATGTTTCTCCCTCAGGCACTTCTTTCTCCATTCCATTTATACTTTCAGAGGGACGATTACCAGTTTCACAAGGAAGAGGCCACAAAGACATCATCCCTCTTGAGTTCAGTGGGTTTTAGAGAACTTGGGGTAATAGGGTGTCCATGGTTTGGATAAATAATCTGACGGTTTACCATACATCATTTTTTCAGCATTTTCTACCTCTTCCTCAGAATCAGGCATTCTAGTATAATTATGATAATATGGTGGAGGTGCCCTATTGTACCCAAGGCCTTTAGTAAAATTCTTTTGATACTTAAGCTGGAGGTCACATAAATCCTTGACTAGTTTACTGGAAGTTTCAAATTTCTTAATGTTTATTTCGTTTTCGTGAAGCTTCCCAGTCAAAGAATTCAGCATGGCTAAGGCTGCTTGAAGTTCTACGTCCTTTTCAGCTAGTTTTAGCTTGTAGTCGTAGACCCAACACTTCTGTCGGTTCAAGTCTAGCTTTAGCTGAGCACATCCTGTTTCTGAGCTTCGACCTTCTCCATAAGAAGCTTGTTCTTATGTTTAAGGGCGATGTTCTGTGACGTAGCTTGTTGATATTCAGCTACTAGAGTTGAATTGTGGGCGCACATTTGTGATAATTTAAAACGACAACTATCAGAACAGAGTATTTGATTTACCGTTTCTGAAAGATCGGGCGTCTCAGTTGTCTACGCCATCATGCAGTGGATGCTGTTCTTGGATAGATTCAAGATTTCCATTTGAGCTGCAGCATCTGCCCAGTTGAAACCCTCATGCTGTTGGGCCACCAGTGCTGTCGACTTACCGCCTGAGCTGCTTGATGGACTCGTAGTTGACTTGGAAGGAGAGACGGGAACCAGCTGTCTGCCACTGCTCTATATATCAGCGAATTTGGATGATACATACCCTGACGGTGGCTTCTTGCATTCCCTAGCGAAGTGTCCTGGTTCGTGACATCGGTAACATCTAAGTTTGTCCTTTGTGAGACCAGTCCTCAAGTTTGATAAGGGTTGCCTTCCATACTTTTTTCTGAAACTTGTTGACCCGAAAAGCAGCCGTTGTTAAATTCCAAGAGACATCGATCTCGTCCAGGTCCTCCTCCATGATCTGATCAACTTCTGTTAGAAGAATAAATGGAGGGGTCAGATCACCTGCCAGGAAGGCGTTTAAGCTTTTGATCATTGATGCCGCAATAGCCAGTTTCTCTTCGTTTTCCTTAGTGAGAAATGCAGAGTTGGGCGCGGGTTGAGCAGATCCAGGGACTGGTGCAGCAGTTTGACGAACGACGCCTTGTTGCACTGTTTGAGGAGTTGCAGGGCAGAAAACCATGTTAGGATACTGAGCATGGTACTGTGTGAACTTGAGCAGCTGAAACCGTTGTAGGATTTGGAGATTGAAAACCATACACATACAGAGTGTTCTGAGGCGTGGCAATAGGACTATAAACCACATTTGATCCACCCGGTGCTTGTGCATTTCCTTGCAGAGGACTATAGATGAGATTCTGTGACATTAAAGCTGCATTCTGCCCTGTCATCCCTACGGCCATCAAACTGCTTTGATGGTTGATCTCCCTCTGCTTGTTTTCAATCTCACATGATTTGATAGTAGCTATAATCTTAGTGAGAGTGACATCATTTAAGTTCTTTGTCTTTTTGATCATGCCCATGTCTGCATTCCAACTTTTGGGCAGTGAATTTAATAACTGTTGGTTCATGGCACTGTTGGTGAGGGTGATCTCAGCTGAAATCATCTGGGAAACCAGCTTGACATAGCGATGTATCTGGTTTTCGATGGTTTCCCCTATATGTGATTAAACGAGTTGAATTGCTGATTCACCCTACTTGCTTTCATGTCGGCATTTCCCTCGTAGATATTTTGCAACTCACTCCAAACCTCCTTTGCGGTTTTACAGTTTCTGGCCGCGATAGAAATATCAGGTCCTAAAGCCATGGTTAGAGTTGCAGAAGCCTTCTCATCTTCCTCTATGATCTTGATGTCCTCTGGAGTCCATAGGTGCATGGGCTTAGTAATTTTTGTTTCGGGATCTTGCTCTGTGTTGTACACTATGGTTCTTGGACCATTCATGATGCATCTCCACACGCCTGGTTCTTTTGCCTTGCATTATTGTTCGAAGCGGAACTTCCACTCGTAGTATTCATCTCCTTACAATAAACGTGGTACTTTGGTGGAAGTGCCAATTACCTGATCCAGTTCTTGGTTGAGGGCTAAAGTTTGCGATTGCAAGGTGTAACATTTGTCAAGAATGGGTTTTCAAAGCCCGCTCCGTTTTGTAATTGAATATCAAGTTATAAAAGTCACGTTGAATATTTATGATTATTTTGATTTAAAATGATACATAATTAATAAATAAACTAAACTATAAAAATTATATTTGATAAAAAGTTAAAACAAAATAAATAAATAAAAAATATGTTGCTGCCGGGACTCGAACCCGGGTCAGCCAGAACAACTCCAACGACTTAACACACACTCACATCACCACTCCGCCACTTTGTGTTTTCTGTTATCTCTAGGAAACAAATGAGATTTATACACAAACTCGGTTAAACCAGTTGCGCCAACTGAGAAAACAGAAATCGGCAAATCAATCGTCAAATCGCTTGTTTACTCTCACATTCAGTTTATAACCGATGCACCGATGATTTTTAATCAAGTCGGAATTGATTGAACATCAAGTCTCATCATTATCGGTTTTTATAACAGAAAAATAATCAAGTCCAGATTACTTCAACTCAAGACCACTCTCGCGACTCAGAAACATTCATACCAACATCCCTTTTCACTTTCATCACATTTTCAGACCATCAGAACGCTTAAATCAGCTCGCCGGAATTTTCTGCAAATTTCGCCAGAAAACCGTATTCATCCTCAAACGGTAAATCTTTCAATATCATTGTAGTTCAACAATTGTTAGGCTATTTCTAACTTAAACCTCTCAATTGAAATCGAATTCAGGCGCTGTATTCAGCTAATTCCAGTTCGCCGGAAATTTCCTGAAAGTCTTTATTTCCGTCTGTGAAACGGTAAGGACCTTCATTCCCGCTGTTAACGTTTGTTTATCACTTCAATTCCACGATTGACTAATCAAAATGGTTAATTGTTTTGGTTCAGTTGAGGTGCACAAAAACAGAGCCGACGCATTTGCCGGAAATTCTGTGATATATCATTCCTACGGTATGTTACTTCCAACACCGTTTCTGTCATTTCATTTTAACCTTAAGAATGTTTGATAATCGTAAAAACAAGAAACGGATCAGTGATTCAGTCGACGGAAATTTGAATGAAGAAGACGAAGTTAATTAAGTTATAAGTTTATTTAAAACCAGTAAAATGAACGGGTTAGACACACAGTCCAGCGGTGGACTGTGTGCAAAACATATACGCATGTCCCGAGTTCGATCCCTGATACACGCACTCCTTATGTAATAAAATGCCTTTTTGTTTAAAAACTAAACCAGGTTAACTCAGTTAGTTATTAAGTATAATAAAAACCGAGATAATAACCAGGTTAGACACACAGTCCAGCGGTGGACTGTGTGCAACACTAAGTCACACGTCGCGAGTTCGAAACCCGTCACTGGCACCGGTTCGTTGAATTAAAATGTTTTTGAAATTAAAAGAATTTTGGTTAAACCGAATTAGTATATAAATATAATAAAAAACAAGATTATTTCGGGTTAGACATGTAGCTCAGTTGGTAGAGCTGCGTGCACGCGTACGGGAGGTCTCGGGTTCGAGCCTCACCCGGCGCAAACTATTTCGCTGACCGAACGGTCAACAAGTCAACAGGTCAACGGTCAACGGTCAACGCAAAATAAACAATTTTTTTTTATATTTTTATTTATTTAATTTAATTTAAAAATCAATTAAAAATACTTAAAAATAACATTTTTAAAGATAGAAAATAGCCTTAAACTCACAAAAATATATCTAAAAATTTCATTAAAATCCTTGATAAAATCCACTCATTTAATATATTTTTCCGGTATTATTTAGGTTAGTATTTCTCGTTGTTCCGCTCATCTAATTCGTGCGCATCTCACCATCTCCAATCCAACGCACCCAATGTGAGTGAATCTTTACAAATTCCCCGTTTTAATCACGTTTTGGGGTGTATCATGTGTCTTGTTATATTATTATAATTAAACCATTGTGCATACATCATATCATGAACATGTGTATTCAGTTTGTTTCTGTTGTGTAGTTATTGTTGGATGCAATTTATTATTTTCAGTACATGCAATTTCATAGGCCGCCGCTCCCCATTACATTATGAGCGTTGAGCATGTTCCCCATTTCATTATGAGGTTGAACCTGGCGTGCCCACATACGATCGGCTCCGTTTGATTGAGCCTTGATCGCACAGACATTTTCATTTTCAGTACATGCAATACGATCGGCTCCGTTTGATTGAGCCTTGATCGCACAGTTCATTTATGTTATTTATCGTATGTTGTTGGTATGTTAATGTATGCTATCATATGTTATTGTATGTTATAGTTGTGATTGCTAATTGCCACTGCTTGATTATTTACATTTGCTCATTTATGATTATGCACAATTTTTCATTGATAAACTAACAAGTAATTCATTAATGAATGTTTATCTAATAAGGTTCACTCGCCAACTTATATTGACCCAAAAAACCCCCATTTTTACACATGATACAGGTGAACCAGCAGCAGCTAGGAACACATAGGATTGGACTAGAAGAATAAAATGATTTAGAGTTGGGATTGTTATGTTCGGTTTATTTTCTTTGTATTGTATGAACATGGTTGGATATTTGGAATTGTAACTTTGATATTATTAAATATGAAACATATTAGTAAATGTCATGAGCTTTGGTGATAACCCAATTATGCCCGACTCTTATTCCGCTGCGGGTCGGGGTTGTGTGACAGATTGGTATCAGAGCCATGACTATAGGGATATAGGATAGGTTATTAGACCCTTAGAGCCTATACTATAGTTGATTAGAAATTATAAGATTTTTGTGTGTTACATGCCAAATTTCATGATGTTTATATGTTTTATGTTAAATGTTACATTCAATATTATGCAAGCATGTTCATAAGTATGTATCATCATATAATGCCTATCATGAATCATATACTCATAACATATCACATCCATGAAAGCACACACCACATCATGATTGCTTTTACAATGATTTTTGTGTTTTCAAATCTCATCAAAGTGAGTTCTCATGACGGGCATGTAGTAACTGGAAGGGTACCAGTACGGTAGTCGGAACGTCCTGTCTAGGCTGGCATTCGTATAAATCCAAAATAAAGGACCAGTTTGCCTACTGGGGACTAACGATGAGAGTACGAAGTACCTATTAGGCCAAAGCATGCTATACCAAACGTCGTGTGAGCTAACCCCACTTTGAGTTGTCATTGTGTCTACACCTGGACACGTTCCGACCAAACATCTCATGAACATATTTTGTGGTTTGCATTCGGGTGATGCGAGTGTTAAATTGCCAATACTAATGTGAATCCTACCAAACCAATAGCCATGGGGGCCCACATGACTATATAGGTGAAGGTATGGGAGACATTTGAGGCCCAACATGAGCAAACCCAAGACATCCTATGGATGTAGTTGCATTATTGATATTTATGTTATTTTCATTTTCTTAAAGACACATGACACCTAAAAAGACACCATAAACTCACCATCTTTCATTGTATGATCCTGTAGATGTCGTCTAGACAGCAACGAAGGGGTAAAAGATCAGGAAGGTCTCAGGAACGTTTGGCCACTCAGATCGCGAAACAAATGGCCACGATACTGCCTGACATTGTGGTCCAAGTACAACAAGCCCTCGCTACAAATCCTACTAACCCTCCCCAACAACATGACCAGAACATCGACAACCCTCCTACCAGCAAGTGCTCATACAAACATTTCAAGTCTTGTGATCCTCCTAAATTTGAAGGGACCGAGGGTGTCACTGCTCTCCTACATTGGTTCGAGGAGATGGAAAACACCTTTCTAAACTGCGATTGTCCTGAGGATCGCAAGGTTCGATACGCTACCGGGAGACTATTTGGGGTAGCTCTCACTTGGTGGAATACTGAGAAAGGGAGAGAGGGGAACTGAAGATGCAATGGCCTTAACTTGGGAGGAGTTAAGGGAAATCATGACTAGGCTTTTCTGTCCTAGGAGCGAAATTAAAAAGCTGGAGGACGAATTTCATTCTCTAAAGCAAAAGGAGGGTGATCACACCACCTATAACAAGAGGTTCTTGGAGTTGAACCAAATGGTTCCAAATTTGTTCACCCCAACCTATCGTCTGATCGAGCATTATATTCGAGGACTTCCCTCGAAAATCCAAGATTCAGTTCTCAGCGTTTCACCAGTAACACTTGAAGCTGCTATGGAGCTAGCAACTGAACTGACCGAGAAACCGAATTCGCAATGGGAAGTTCAAAGAAGAGAAAAAGAAAGCCCCTGTTGAGGGTCAAACTTCAAACCATCCCATTTCTTCCTCTAAGTTTGCCAACAGAGGGAAGCGCAAACCAGAAATTTCGCTATTACTCAAACCAACCTCCCAATTCCTGCTGCACCCATTACTCAAGTCACTCCTTCACCCGCACCATACAGAAGACCTTACACTGGCCCGTTACCAAAATGCAACCGTTGCCAATATCACCATTCCCCTTATCATCCTTGCCAATATTGCACCGGCTGCTGTCGCGCGGGTCATACTGTTCAAACCTGCCGCATGCCTCAACGAATGAACCGCCACCAACCTTTAACCCAAACCCACCAACAGTTAATGGGTCAAGCCCAACAACCCCTACCATTACCACCCACCCAACATTTAGCCCAAATATACTACCAACCAGTTATCCTATGGGCCAACCTATGCGGGCTTGCTACAATTGCGGAGACCCAAGCCATTTCAGAAACACTTGTCCAAGGTTGGTGAACATTATTCATGCTCAGGCCCAAGCCAACCCGGTGAATCAAGCGAACCAAGCTCCTCCACCTGCAAGAGGAAGAGCTTTCAATATTAACGCGAATCAGGCTAGAGCTGACGGCAATGTGGTTAACGGTACGTTCCTTATAAATGGTAGATATGCATCTATGTTATTTGATACTGGTGCGGATAGAAGTTTTGTGTCTTTAGAATTTGAACCTATCTTAAACAAAAATCAGGATAAGCTCACGGAATCCATAACGGTAGAAGTTGCGGACGGGAAACCAGTTTCATTAAACTCTATTATACGCAACTGTACACTCACCTTAAACGACCACGATTTCTCAGTCGACCTTATTCCTATGAAGCTGGGAAGTTTTGATATCATAATCGGTATGGATTGGCTCAGTCAACTTCAGGCAGAAGTTGTATGTCGTGAAAAATTTATTCGTATTCCTCTTTCAAAAGGTCAGACTCTTCGAATCATTGGAGAAACCTCGTCGAAAGGGCTCAGCTTAATGTCTTGTCTTCAAGCTCAAAAATATCTTCGCAAGAATTATGTCGCGTTTTAGCTCATATCATCAAAATGGGAACCATGGAGAGGAAACTTGAAGACATTCCTGTAGTAAAAGACTTCCCGCAAGTTTTTCCTGACGACATTTCAGGACTTCCTCCAGTTAGAGACGTCGAATTCCGTATTGATCTTATACCTGGTGATACACCAGTTGCAAAGTCTCCTTATAGGTTAGCCCCCTCTGAAATGCAAGAGCTAGCCAGTCAATTACAAGAGTTGACTGACAAGGGATTCATATGTCCTAGTTCGTCGCCTTGGGGTGCACCTGTCCTTTGTATAGAAGAAAGATGGATCGTTTCGTATGTGCATCGACTACAGAGAGCTCAACAAGTTAACAATCAAGAATCGCTATCCTTTACCTCGCATTGATGATCTTCTTGACCAACTACAAGGTGCCAGCTGCTTTTCAAAAATCGACCTTCGATCTGGCTATCATCAACTTAGAGTGCATGAAGAAGACGTCCCTAAGATGCTTTTCGAACTCGTTATGGCCACTATGAATTCATGGTTATGCCATTTGGTTTAACCAACGTACCAGCTGTCTTCATGGACCTAATGAACAGAGTCTGCAAACCTTATCTTGATTGATTTGTTATAGTCTTCATCGACGATATTCTTATTTATTCAAAATCTAAATCTGATCATGAGCGTCATCTTCGACTCATCCTTGCACTTCTAGAAAAGGAAAAGCTTTATGCCAAATTCTCCAAATGTGAATTCTGGTTAAAAGAGGTGCAATTCCTCGGGCATGTAGTCAATGACAAGGGAATACATGTCGACCCTTCAAAGATCAAAGCGGTTCAAGAATGGCAAGCTCCACGTACACCAACTGAAGTAAGATCTTTCCTTGGTCTAGCTGGCTATTATCGTCGGTTCATTTCAAACTTCTCTCGCATTGCTGTACCACTCACGGCTTTAACTCATAAGGGAAAACCTTTCATATGGGGACCCAAGCAAGAAGAAGCCTTTCAAACTCTTAAACAAAAACTTTGTGATGCACCAATCCTCACTCTTCCTGAAGGTTGTGATGATTTTGTAGTCTATTGCGACGCGTCAGGGCAAGGATTAGGCTGCGTTCTAATGCAAAGAGGAAAAGTCATAGCTTATGCTTCGAGACAACTCAAGACACATGAAAAGAACTACACCACTCATGACCTAGAACTTGGAGCCGTTGTGTTCGCTCTTAAGATATGGAGACATTATCTCGATGGTACTAAGTGTGAAATATACACTGACCACAAGAGTCTTCAACATATCTTCAATCAAAAGGAGTTAAACATGAGGCAACGAAGATGGGTCGAACTTCTAAATGACTACGACTGTGAAATTAGATACCACCCTGGTAAAGCAAATGTGGTGGCTGATGCACTTAGTCGAAAGGGTTATGCGAACTCCATTCGTCTTCTATGTTCGCAAATTATAACTGACATTAAAGATCAAATTCGAGAAGCCCAACACGTTTCAATAACGGAAGAAGATGTACGAAAGGAGATGTCCTGTGGAGCTGAGCTAAAAATCGAAACTAAATCTGACGGTATTCTGTATTACCTAGATCGTATCTGGATTCCTAACCACAACAATCTTCGTGAAATTCTTATGAATGAAGCTCACAAAACGCGATATTCTATACACCCAGGAGCCGATAAGATGTATCAAGACCTACGATATACCTATTGGTGGCCTGGAATGAAGAAGGATATTGCCGTTTTGTTTCCAAGTGCCTTACATGTTCCAAGGTGAAGGCTGAGCACCAAAGACCCTCAGGACTTCTAGTCCAACCGGAAATACCTGTATGGAAGTGGGAAAATATAACCATGGATTTCATTACCGGGTTACCTCGCAATTCTGGTGGGTATGACACTATATGGGTAATTATAGACGACTTACAAAATCAGCTCACTTTATTCCTATTCGCGAAGATTTCAAGAACGAAAAGCTTGCTCGTATTTATATCAACGAAATCGTAAGCCGACATGGGGTACCGTTAAGCATTATTTCTGATCGTGATGGTCGTTTCACTTCACGAACATGGCAAGCAGTACAATCCGCTATGGGCACGCGATTAGATCTCAGTACCGCCTATCATCCTCAAACTGATGGACAGTCTGAGCGCACCATTCAAACTCTTGAAGATATGCTTCGAGCATGTGTCATAGACTTCAAGGGAAATTGGGACGCCCACCTACCATTAGTTGAATTTTCGTACAACAACAGCTATCATTCAAGCATCGGCATGGCACCTTTTGAAGCCTTATATGGTCGTAAGTGCCGATCTCCTGTATGTTGGCACGAAATTGGGGAAGCTCAAATTACTGGTCCAGAATTGATCCAAGAAACAACCGACAAGGTCATTCAAATTCGAAACAATCTTCTAGCGGCTCAAAGTCGTCAAAAGATTTATGCAGATAAACGACGAAAGCCCTTGGAGTTTGACATTGGTGATCAAGTACTTTTAAAAGTATCACCGTGGAAGGGAGTAGTTCGTTTTTGTCAAAAGGGCAAGCTAGCACCACGCTACGTAGGACCTTTCAAGATACTCGAAAGAGTAGGACCTGTAGCATACAAGCTTGACCTACCAGAAGAACTCAACAGGATTCATCCCACATTCCACGTGTCGAACTTGAAGAAGTGCCTCGTGATGAGAACCTCCATATTCCGCTGGAAGATATTCAGATTGATGAATCTATGCATTTTATTGAAAGACCTGTAGAGATCATGGACTTCGGAGAGAAACGTCTACGACGAAGTCTCATTCCAATTGTTAGGGTACGCTGGGAGTCGAAACGGGGACCTGAGTTTACTTGGGAACTTGAAGACTCAATGCGCGAAAAATACCCGCATCTTTTTCCTACTACTTCAACTACTTAAATTTCGGGACGAAATTCCTAAAAGTAGGGGATACTGTAACATTTGTCAAAAACGGGTTTTCAAAAACCCGTCCGTTTTGTAATTGAATATCAAGTTATAAAAGTCACATTGAATATTTATGATTATTTTGATTTAAAATGATACATAATTAATAAATAAACTAAACTATAAAATTTATATTTGATAAAAAGTTAAAACAAAATAAATAAAAAAAATATGTTGCTGCCGGGACTCGAACCCGGGTCAGCCAGAACAACTCCAACGACTTAACACACACTCACATCACCACTCCGCCACTTTGTGTTTTCTGTTATCTCTAGGAAACAAATGAGATTTATACACAAACTCGGTTAAACCAGTTGCGCCAACTGAGAAACGGAAATCGGCAAATCAATCGTCAAATCGCTTGTTTACTCTCACATTCAGTTTATAACGATGCACCGATGATTTTTAATCAAGTCGGAATTGATTGAACATCAAGTCTCATCATTATCGGTTTTTATAACAGAAAAATAATCAAGTCCAGATTACTTCAACTCAAGACCACTCTCGCGACTCAGAAACATCATACCAACATCCCATTTCACTTTCATCACATTTTCAGACCATCAGAACGCTTAAATCAGCTCGCCGGAATTTTCTGCAAATTTCGCCAGAAAACCGTATTCATCCTCAAACGGTAAATCTTTCAATATCATTGTAGTTCAACAATTGTTAGGCTATTTCTAACTTAAACCTCTCAATTGAAATCGAATTCAGGCGCTGTATTCAGCTAATTCCAGTTCGCCGGAAATTTCCTGAAAGTCTTTATTTCCGTCTGTGAAACGGTAAGGACCTTCAATCCCGCTGTTAACGTTTGTTTATCACTTCAATTCCACGATTGACTAATCAAAATGGTTAATTGTTTTGGTTCAGTTGAGGTGCACAAAAACAGAGTCGACGCATTTGCGGAAATTCTGTGATATATCATTCCTACGGTATGTTACTTCCAACACCGTTTCTGTCATTTCATTTTAACCTTAAGAATGTTTGATAATCGTAAAAACAAGAAACGGATCAGTGATTCAGTCGACGGAAATTTGAATGAAGAAGACGAAGTTAATTAAGTTATAAGTTTATTTAAAACCAGTAAAATGAACGGGTTAGACACACAGTCCAGCGGTGGACTGTGTGCAAAACATATACGCATGTCCCGAGTTCGATCCCTGATACACGCACTCCTTATGTAATAAAATGCCTTTTTGTTTAAAAACTAAACCAGGTTAACTCAGTTAGTTATTAAGTATAATAAAAACCGAGATAATAACCAGGTTAGACACACAGTCCAGCGGTGGACTGTGTGCAACACTAAGTCACACGTCGCGAGTTCGAAACCCGTCACTGGCACCGGTTCGTTGAATTAAAATGTTTTTGAAATTAAAAGAATTTTGGTTAAACCGAATTAGTATATAAATTAATAAAAAACAAGATTATTTCGGGTTAGACACGTAGCTCAGTTGGTAGAGCTGCGTGCACGCGTACGGGAGGTCTCGGGTTCGAGCCTCACCGGCGCAAACTATTTCGCTGACCGAACCGGTCAACAAGTCAACAGGTCAACGGTCAACGGTCAACGCAAAATAAACAATTTTTTTTATATTTTTATTTATTTAATTTAATTTAAAAATCAATTAAAAATACTTAAAAATAACATTTTTAAAGATAGAAAATAGCCTTAAACTCACAAAAATATATCTAAAAAATTTCATTAAAATCCTTGATAAAATCCACTCATTTAATATATTTTTCCGGTATTATTTAGGTTAGTATTTCTCGTTGTTCCGCTCATCTAATTCGTGCGCATCTCACCATCTCCAATCCAACGCACCCAATGTGAGTGAATCTTTACAAATTCCCCGTTTTAATCACGTTTTGGGGTGTATCATGTGTCTTGTTATATATATTATAATTAAACCATTGTGCATACATCATATCATGAACATGTGTATTCAGTTTGTTTCTGTTGTGTAGTTATTGTTGGATGCAATTTATTATTTTCAGTACATGCAATTTCATAGGCCGCCGCTCCCCATTACATTATGAGCGTTGAGCATGTTCCCCATTTCATTATGAGGTTGAACCTGGCGTGCCCACATACGATCGGCTCCGTTTGATTGAGCCTTGATCGCACAGACATTTTCATTTTCAGTACATGCAATACGATCGGCTCCGTTTGATTGAGCCTTGATCGCACAGTTCATTTATGTTATTTATCGTATGTTGTTGGTATGTTAATGTATGCTATCATATGTTATTGTATGTTATAGTTGTGATTGCTAATTGCCACTGCTTGATTATTTACATTTGCTCATTTATGATTATGCACAATTTTTCATTGATAAACTAACAAGTAATTCATTAATGAATGTTTATCTAATAAGGTTCACTCGCCAACTTATATTGACCCAAAAAACCCCCATTTTTACACATGATACAGGTGAACCAGCAGCAGCTAGGAACACATAGGATTGGACTAGAAGAATAAAATGATTTAGAGTTGGGATTGTTATGTTCGGTTTATTTTCTTTGTATTGTATGAACATGGTTGGATATTTGGAATTGTAACTTTGATATTATTAAATATGAAACATATTAGTAAATGTCATGAGCTTTGGTGATAACCCAATTATGCCCCGACTCTTATTCCGCTGCGGGTCGGGGTGTGACAGATTGGTATCAGAGCCATGACTATAGGGATATAGGATAGGTTATTAGACCCTTAGAGCCTATACTATAGTTGATTAGAAATTATAAGATTTTTGTGTGTTACATGCCAAATTTCATGATGTTTATATGTTTTATGTTAAATGTTACATTCAATATTATGCAAGCATGTTCATAAGTATGTATCATCATATAATGCCTATCATGAATCATATACTCATAACATATCACATCCATGAAAGCACACACCACATCATGATTGCTTTTACAATGATTTTTGTGTTTTCAAATCTCATCAAAGTGAGTTCTCATGACGGGCATGTAGTAACTGGAAGGGTACCAGTACGGTAGTCGGAACGTCCTGTCTAGGCTGGCATTCGTATAAATCCAAAATAAAGGACCAGTTTGCCTACCTGGGGACTAACGATGAGAGTACGAAGTACCTATTAGGCCAAAGCATGCTATACCAAACGTCGTGTGAGCTAACCCCACTTTGAGTTGTCATTGTGTCTACACCTGGACACGTTCCGACCAAACATCTCATGAACATATTTTGTGGTTTGCATTCGGGTGATGCGAGTGTTAAATTGCCAATACTAATGTGAATCCTACCAAACCAATAGCCATGGGGGCCCACATGACTATATAGGTGAAGGTATGGGAGACATTTGAGGCCCAACATGAGCAAACCCAAGACATCCTATGGATGTAGTTGCATTATTGATATTTATGTTATTTTCATTTTCTTAAAGACACATGACACCTAAAAAGACACCATAAACTCACCATCTTCTCATTGTATGATCCTGTAGATGTCGTCTAGACAGCAACGAAGGGGTAAAAGATCAGGAAGGTCTCAGGAACGTTTGGCCACTCAGATCGCGAAACAAATGGCCACGATACTGCCTGACATTGTGGTCCAAGTACAACAAGCCCTCGCTACAAATCCTACTAACCCTCCCCAACAACATGACCAGAACATCGACAACCCTCCTACCAGCAAGTGCTCATACAAACATTTCAAGTCTTGTGATCCTCCTAAATTTGAAGGGACCGAGGGTGTCACTGCTCTCCTACATTGGTTCGAGGAGATGGAAAACACCTTTCTAAACTGCGATTGTCCTGAGGATCGCAAGGTTCGATACGCTACCGGGAGACTATTTGGGGTAGCTCTCACTTGGTGGAATACTGAGAAAGGGAAGAGGGGAACTGAAGATGCAATGGCCTTAACTTGGGAGGAGTTAAGGGAAATCATGACTAGGCTTTTCTGTCCTAGGAGCGAAATTAAAAAGCTGGAGGACGAATTTCATTCTCTAAAGCAAAAGGAGGGTGATCACACCACCTATAACAAGAGGTTCTTGGAGTTGAACCAAATGGTTCCAAATTTGTTCACCCCAACCTATCGTCTGATCGAGCATTATATTCGAGGACTTCCCTCGAAAATCCAAGATTCAGTTCTCAGCGTTTCACCAGTAACACTTGAAGCTGCTATGGAGCTAGCAACTGAACTGACCGAGAACCGAATTCGCAATGGGAAGTTCAAAGAAGAGAAAAAGAAAGCCCCTGTTGAGGGTCAAACTTCAAACCATCCCATTTCTTCCTCTAAGTTTGCCAACAAGAGGAAGCGCAACACCAGAAATTTCGCTATTACTCAAACCAACCTCCCAATTCCTGCTGCACCCATTACTCAAGTCACTCCTTCACCCGCACCATACAGAAGACCTTACACTGGCCCGTTACCAAAATGCAACCGTTGCCAATATCACCATTCCCCTTATCATCCTTGCCAATATTGCACCGGCTGCTGTCGCGCGGGTCATACTGTTCAAACCTGCCGCATGCCTCAACGAATGAACCGCCACCAACCTTTAACCCAAACCCACCAACAGTTAATGGGTCAAGCCCAACAACCCCTACCATTACCACCCACCCAACATTTAGCCCAAATATACTACCAACCAGTTATCCTATGGGCCAACCTATGCGGGCTTGCTACAATTGCGGAGACCCAAGCCATTTCAGAAACACTTGTCCAAGGTTGGTGAACATTATTCATGCTCAGGCCCAAGCCAACCCGGTGAATCAAGCGAACCAAGCTCCTCCACCTGCAAGAGGAAGAGCTTTCAATATTAACGCGAATCAGGCTAGAGCTGACGGCAATGTGGTTAACGGTACGTTCCTTATAAATGGTAGATATGCATCTATGTTATTTGATACTGGTGCGGATAGAAGTTTTGTGTCTTTAGAATTTGAACCTATCTTAAACAAAAATCAGGATAAGCTCACGGAATCCATAACGGTAGAAGTTGCGGACGGGAAACCAGTTTCATTAAACTCTATTATACGCAACTGTACACTCACCTTAAACGACCACGATTTCTCAGTCGACCTTATTCCTATGAAGCTGGGAAGTTTTGATATCATAATCGGTATGGATTGGCTCAGTCAACTTCAGGCAGAAGTTGTATGTCGTGAAAAATTTATTCGTATTCCTCTTTCAAAAGGTCAGACTCTTCGAATCATTGGAGAAACCTCGTCGAAAGGGCTCAGCTTAATGTCTTGTCTTCAAGCTCAAAAATATCTTCGCAAGAATTATGTCGCGTTTTAGCTCATATCATCAAAATGGGAACCATGGAGAGGAAACTTGAAGACATTCCTGTAGTAAAAGACTTCCCGCAAGTTTTTCCTGACGACATTTCAGGACTTCCTCCAGTTAGAGACGTCGAATTCCGTATTGATCTTATACCTGGTGATACACCAGTTGCAAAGTCTCCTTATAGGTTAGCCCCCTCTGAAATGCAAGAGCTAGCCAGTCAATTACAAGAGTTGACTGACAAGGGATTCATATGTCCTAGTTCGTCGCCTTGGGGTGCACCTGTCCTTTGTATAGAAGAAAGATGGATCGTTTCGTATGTGCATCGACTACAGAGAGCTCAACAAGTTAACAATCAAGAATCGCTATCCTTTACCTCGCATTGATGATCTTCTTGACCAACTACAAGGTGCCAGCTGCTTTTCAAAAATCGACCTTCGATCTGGCTATCATCAAACTTAGAGTGCATGAAGAAGACGTCCCTAAGATGCTTTTCGAACTCGTTATGGCCACTATGAATTCATGGTTATGCCATTTGGTTTAACCAACGTACCAGCTGTCTTCATGGACCTAATGAACAGAGTCTGCAAACCTTATCTTGATTGATTTGTTATAGTCTTCATCGACGATATTCTTATTTATTCAAAATCTAAATCTGATCATGAGCGTCATCTTCGACTCATCCTTGCACTTCTAGAAAAGGAAAAGCTTTATGCCAAATTCTCCAAATGTGAATTCTGGTTAAAAGAGGTGCAATTCCTCGGGCATGTAGTCAATGACAAGGGAATACATGTCGACCCTTCAAAGATCAAAGCGGTTCAAGAATGGCAAGCTCCACGTACACCAACTGAAGTAAGATCTTTCCTTGGTCTAGCTGGCTATTATCGTCGGTTCATTTCAAACTTCTCTCGCATTGCTGTACCACTCACGGCTTTAACTCATAAGGGAAAACCTTTCATATGGGGACCCAAGCAAGAAGAAGCCTTTCAAACTCTTAAACAAAAACTTTGTGATGCACCAATCCTCACTCTTCCTGAAGGTTGTGATGATTTTGTAGTCTATTGCGACGCGTCAGGGCAAGGATTAGGCTGCGTTCTAATGCAAAGAGGAAAAGTCATAGCTTATGCTTCGAGACAACTCAAGACACATGAAAAGAACTACACCACTCATGACCTAGAACTTGGAGCCGTTGTGTTCGCTCTTAAGATATGGAGACATTATCTCGATGGTACTAAGTGTGAAATATACACTGACCACAAGAGTCTTCAACATATCTTCAATCAAAAGGAGTTAAACATGAGGCAACGAAGATGGGTCGAACTTCTAAATGACTACGACTGTGAAATTAGATACCACCCTGGTAAAGCAAATGTGGTGGCTGATGCACTTAGTCGAAAGGGTTATGCGAACTCCATTCGTCTTCTATGTTCGCAAATTATAACTGACATTAAAGATCAAATTCGAGAAGCCCAACACGTTTCAATAACGGAAGAAGATGTACGAAAGGAGATGTCCTGTGGAGCTGAGCTAAAAATCGAAACTAAATCTGACGGTATTCTGTATTACCTAGATCGTATCTGGATTCCTAACCACAACAATCTTCGTGAAATTCTTATGAATGAAGCTCACAAAACGCGATATTCTATACACCCAGGAGCCGATAAGATGTATCAAGACCTACGATATACCTATTGGTGGCCTGGAATGAAGAAGGATATTGCCGTTTTTGTTTCCAAGTGCCTTACATGTTCCAAGGTGAAGGCTGAGCACCAAAGACCCTCAGGACTTCTAGTCCAACCGGAAATACCTGTATGGAAGTGGGAAAATATAACCATGGATTTCATTACCGGGTTACCTCGCAATTCTGGTGGGTATGACACTATATGGGTAATTATAGACCGACTTACAAAATCAGCTCACTTTATTCCTATTCGCGAAGATTTCAAGAACGAAAAGCTTGCTCGTATTTATATCAACGAAATCGTAAGCCGACATGGGGTACCGTTAAGCATTATTTCTGATCGTGATGGTCGTTTCACTTCACGAACATGGCAAGCAGTACAATCCGCTATGGGCACGCGATTAGATCTCAGTACCGCCTATCATCCTCAAACTGATGGACAGTCTGAGCGCACCATTCAAACTCTTGAAGATATGCTTCGAGCATGTGTCATAGACTTCAAGGGAAATTGGGACGCCCACCTACCATTAGTTGAATTTTCGTACAACAACAGCTATCATTCAAGCATCGGCATGGCACCTTTTGAAGCCTTATATGGTCGTAAGTGCCGATCTCCTGTATGTTGGCACGAAATTGGGGAAGCTCAAATTACTGGTCCAGAATTGATCCAAGAAACAACCGACAAGGTCATTCAAATTCGAAACAATCTTCTAGCGGCTCAAAGTCGTCAAAAGATTTATGCAGATAAACGACGAAAGCCCTTGGAGTTTGACATTGGTGATCAAGTACTTTTAAAAGTATCACCGTGGAAGGGAGTAGTTCGTTTTTGTCAAAAGGGCAAGCTAGCACCACGCTACGTAGGACCTTTCAAGATACTCGAAAGAGTAGGACCTGTAGCATACAAGCTTGACCTACCAGAAGAACTCAACAGGATTCATCCCACATTCCACGTGTCGAACTTGAAGAAGTGCCTCGTGATGAGAACCTCCATATTCCGCTGGAAGATATTCAGATTGATGAATCTATGCATTTTATTGAAAGACCTGTAGAGATCATGGACTTCGGAGAGAAACGTCTACGACGAAGTCTCATTCCAATTGTTAGGGTACGCTGGGAGTCGAAACGGGGACCTGAGTTTACTTGGGAACTTGAAGACTCAATGCGCGAAAAATACCCGCATCTTTTTCCTACTACTTCAACTACTTAAATTTCGGGACGAAATTCCTAAAAGTAGGGGATACTGTAACATTTGTCAAAAACGGGTTTTCAAAAACCCGCTCCGTTTTGTAATTGAATATCAAGTTATAAAAGTCACATTGAATATTTATGATTATTTTGATTTAAAATGATACATAATTAATAAATAAACTAAACTATAAAATTTATATTTGATAAAAAGTTAAAACAAAATAAATAAAAAAAAATATGTTGCTGCCGGGACTCGAACCCGGGTCAGCCAGAACAACTCCAACGACTTAACACACACTCACATCACCACTCCGCCACTTTGTGTTTTCTGTTATCTCTAGGAAACAAATGAGATTTATACACAAACTCGGTTAAACCAGTTGCGCCAACTGAGAAACGGAAATCGGCAAATCAATCGTCAAATCGCTTGTTTACTCTCACATTCAGTTTATAACGATGCACCGATGATTTTTAATCAAGTCGGAATTGATTGAACATCAAGTCTCATCATTATCGGTTTTTATAACAGAAAAATAATCAAGTCCAGATTACTTCAACTCAAGACCACTCTCGCGACTCAGAAACATCATACCAACATCCCATTTCACTTTCATCACATTTTCAGACCATCAGAACGCTTAAATCAGCTCGCCGGAATTTTCTGCAAATTTCGCCAGAAAACCGTATTCATCCTCAAACGGTAAATCTTTCAATATCATTGTAGTTCAACAATTGTTAGGCTATTTCTAACTTAAACCTCTCAATTGAAATCGAATTCAGGCGCTGTATTCAGCTAATTCCAGTTCGCCGGAAATTTCCTGAAAGTCTTTATTTCCGTCTGTGAAACGGTAAGGACCTTCAATCCCGCTGTTAACGTTTGTTTATCACTTCAATTCCACGATTGACTAATCAAAATGGTTAATTGTTTTGGTTCAGTTGAGGTGCACAAAAACAGAGTCGACGCATTTGCCGGAAATTCTGTGATATATCATTCCTACGGTATGTTACTTCCAACACCGTTTCTGTCATTTCATTTTAACCTTAAGAATGTTTGATAATCGTAAAAACAAGAAACGGATCAGTGATTCAGTCGACGGAAATTTGAATGAAGAAGACGAAGTTAATTAAGTTATAAGTTTATTTAAAACCAGTAAAATGAACGGGTTAGACACACAGTCCAGCGGTGGACTGTGTGCAAAACATATACGCATGTCCCGAGTTCGATCCCTGATACACGCACTCCTTATGTAATAAAATGCCTTTTTGTTTAAAAACTAAACCAGGTTAACTCAGTTAGTTATTAAGTATAATAAAAACCGAGATAATAAACCAGGTTAGACACACAGTCCAGCGGTGGACTGTGTGCAACACTAAGTCACACGTCGCGAGTTCGAAACCCGTCACTGGCACCGGTTCGTTGAATTAAAATGTTTTTGAAATTAAAAGAATTTTGGTTAAACCGAATTAGTATATAAATATAATAAAAAACAAGATTATTTCGGGTTAGACACGTAGCTCAGTTGGTAGAGCTGCGTGCACGCGTACGGGAGGTCTCGGGTTCGAGCCTCACCGGCGCAAACTATTTCGCTGACCGAACCGGTCAACAAGTCAACAGGTCAACGGTCAACGGTCAACGCAAAATAAACAATTTTTTTTATATTTTTATTTATTTTAATTTAATTTAAAAATCAATTAAAAATACTTAAAAATAACATTTTTAAAGATAGAAAATAGCCTTAAACTCACAAAAATATATCTAAAAATTTCATTAAAATCCTTGATAAAATCCACTCATTTAATATATTTTTCCGGTATTATTTAGGTTAGTATTTCTCGTTGTTCCGCTCATCTAATTCGTGCGCATCTCACCATCTCCAATCCAACGCACCCAATGTGAGTGAATCTTTACAAATTCCCCGTTTTAATCACGTTTTGGGGTGTATCATGTGTCTTGTTATATATATTATAATTAAACCATTGTGCATACATCATATCATGAACATGTGTATTCAGTTTGTTTCTGTTGTGTAGTTATTGTTGGATGCAATTTATTATTTTCAGTACATGCAATTTCATAGGCCGCCGCTCCCCATTACATTATGAGCGTTGAGCATGTTCCCCATTTCATTATGAGGTTGAACCTGGCGTGCCCACATACGATCGGCTCCGTTTGATTGAGCCTTGATCGCACAGACATTTTCATTTTCAGTACATGCAATACGATCGGCTCCGTTTGATTGAGCCTTGATCGCACAGTTCATTTATGTTATTTATCGTATGTTGTTGGTATGTTAATGTATGCTATCATATGTTATTGTATGTTATAGTTGTGATTGCTAATTGCCACTGCTTGATTATTTACATTTGCTCATTTATGATTATGCACAATTTTTCATTGATAAACTAACAAGTAATTCATTAATGAATGTTTATCTAATAAGGTTCACTCGCCAACTTATATTGACCCAAAAACCCCCATTTTTACACATGATACAGGTGAACCAGCAGCAGCTAGGAACACATAGGATTGGACTAGAAGAATAAAATGATTTAGAGTTGGGATTGTTATGTTCGGTTTATTTTCTTTGTATTGTATGAACATGGTTGGATATTTGGAATTGTAACTTTGATATTATTAAATATGAAACATATTAGTAAATGTCATGAGCTTTGGTGATAACCCAATTATGCCCCGACTCTTATTCCGCTGCGGGTCGGGGTGTGACACAAGGCAGCCAGCGTGGCATTTGTCAGGTCTTGTGCGGTCATGAATCTAGCCATTGAACTTAAATTAATTTAAAATTTACCAAATTGATTTAAAGTTTAATTAATTTTAAGTGTTTATGATGAATAGTACTGAATCCGGAAAGGTCAATCCTGTAGTCAAAGATGGTCAACCGGAAAGATTATCCGAAATGGCAATCCTGAAGTCAAAGATGGTCAACCCGGATAGATTTTCCGAATTGATGAGTAATCCGGAGTAAAGAATCCGCAATGGACAATCCGGATTGCTGAATCCGACTTGAAGTCCGAAATAGAAAACCCGAGATGAGATCCGAAATAAGAAGACCGAAATTTAGATTCGAAACCCAAATCCGAAATGGAGAATCCGAGATGTATGATCCGGAATAAACCAACTCTGAATATAAATCCGGAATCAAGAATCCGAAATGCCTGTCTTATCTGCTGAAAATTCAGAACAGTTCCTAATCCGTAACAGTGACGCCGCCTTTTCTGCAACTGAATTCCGAGATTCAAGGAATTTACAAACCGCAACAGTAACTCGGACTACAATTCGGAACAAGCAATAGTCCGGGATCAGTGGTTAATCCGAATTGTGAGAACCTTCTTCGTGTTCTTCGGAATCGGGAACAGAACCAGTTCCGAATTCTTCACAAATTCTTCGAGTTCTTCGGAACAGTAGCTTCCGACGATGAACAGTGATCCGGAACACCAAAAACCGATCCAAACAGCAGCAACACACTTCAAAAACTTCTTCAATCTGCAATACCCGGAGCCTGTATTAGAACAGCAGGCTCTGATACCAATTGTAAGTCCCGTAAAACGGATCAAACAGGTATCACTAACCTAATCAATAGCGGAAATTATGATTAGGAAGAAAAACAACTTGAATAACTTTGAATGATTATAACTTGCATACACCAAAGATGTCAGATACAAGTTGTTGCTTTCAACTCTCTAACCCTTTCTCTATGACCTAGCCCTACTATTTATAAGCATCACTAAGCCCAAACATATAACCCTAGGCCCATTAGGCACTAGGAAGCCCACATTAACCCCACAAGCCCAAATACATCCCTAATGAATAAACCTTTGATGCTCCAAGCCCAACACTTGCAGACTCTATTCATGAGATTCATGAATGCTGCAGATGCATTTGTGAGCCCATAATGACCATATCGGGCCTGAAGGCAGTCTTAGGAACATCCTCGTTTCTAACCTTCAGCTGATGATATCCTAATCTCAAATCAATCTTAGAGAAATAGCTAGCACCTTGAAGTTGATCGAACAAATCATCGATCCTGGGCAGAGGATAACGGTTTTTGATCGTTATCTTATTCAACTCACGGTAATCAATACACATTTGCATTGAATCATCCTTTTTCTTAACGAAAAGAATTGGAGCTCCCCAAGGTGAGGAACTAGGCTGAATAACTCTAAAAGTTCATTTAGTTGATTTCTCAATTCCTTCATTTCCGTTGGCGCTAATCGATATGGAGTCCTAGCTACAGGTGCTGATCCAGGTAGGATATCAATTCTAAATTCCACTTGCCTATCTGAAGGTAGGCCTGGTAATTCTTCAGGAAAGACATCAGAATATTAAGATGATTGGAAGGTCTTCCATCTTTGGCTTAGGCTCGTTGATAGTTACTTGTGCCAGATAAATGACACAACCTTTCCCCAAACACTTGGATGCCTTAGATAACGATATCTTGTCTGGAAATCCATAGTGTGAATCTCTGTCACACCCCGTAGTTTCAACCAAACACCGGTGGGCCCGGGTGGGGAATATCATGACGTAAAGTTGATATCATCATAGTCAATTAAACACAGCACATCGGAAGTCTTGTATTTGAATTACTATTACAAACCAAATGTTCCAAATACAAAATAATATACAGGCTCGTAATAGAAGATCCACATGCGGATCATAAATTGTACAAAGAAAGAATGTAAAACAGACTTTGGGCAGATCTTAGGATTTGCAAAATCCTCTTATCACTACCGAGCACTTCCAGCCCATTTTCGTATTGTACTGCAAACTTGGTCTTTTGAAAATAAGTTAGCTTTCGCTGGTAAATACACCCAACTGACTCATTTTGAAATCATTTAATAAAATGTTTTAAGAGCGTATCAGCATAAAATCTTTTAAACTTGGGAAAGTTGATCGTCCAACCTTGTTAACAGATTTACATGTTTGTCCATACATACAGGGCCCAAAAAGTACTTTGACTTCTATAATATGGATAAACTATAAACATTCTGGATTTTGAGACTTAAATGACAAGGTTAGACCTGTTTCGGTTAATTTTCGTAAACTAATTACTTATGCTTAACCGTACGCATATTAGCGATATCGGGTAACCAGATAAGTCATGGACAAGTTCTATATGCCATTATATTTTAAATAAGTTGTAATATCAGTAGGATATCAACTTTTATGCCAGTTATGGTTTTAAAGTGAAACTATGCCTCACAAGGGCATTTCGGTAATTTCATATCGTATAAAAGGAACTTGAATGTATTATAATGTTATAATCATAAGTATTCTGGAAAAATATCTAATTTATGATATAATATCAGTAGGATATTAATTATATGTGTATCTTTTATGACAAACTATGCACCGAAGGGGCATTTTGGTCATTTTAACATAGTTTATAAATTAATTGAGATTCTGAGTTCATATCATGTACCTACTGTAAAAATATTTAAAATAAGTTTTAAAATTAGTATGTAATAAGTCTTGGTTGGTAAATATGGTTTAAAACATATTATGCGAGAAATGGCGTTCATGTCGTAAAATGACGACTTATGCGATGTTAATGAAAACTGATGTTATGATCAGATTACCAAGTCTTAGATATGTTATTTAATATAACATACAATAGGTAAAAGATTTATTTTGAAAAGATATTCATTAAAACCATTTTATAAGCCATAAGGGCCTTATCGTCATTTATCGACATAATACAAGGACTTGTTTATAAACTCAGTTTATAATCTGTTTTGATATCCCAAATAATCCTACTTATAATATTACATTAGTAGAAAACTCATTTTCAAGTTCATTATCATTAAAACCTCTTTTTATGCAAAAAGGGCATTTTAGTCAAAATGGCATAATTATGGAACTTGTGCATAAATTCAGATTCTGATTATGATTATGTAATATAACCTCAGAGGGTTATGCTATATTATATTATGATCATAATGCAACTTTATATTAGTAGCTAACTAATCTATCGGTTCAGAATCGAAAGTCAAAGCATAAGTCAAACTTTGCGACTTTCGGTTGCTAACCGACCCTTATAAACTGAAATTGAAGAGCCGAACATGTTCTTACATGTTCAAATAATCATTACCAACTTTTTTAAGTGTCAAAATAGGTTTCATAACATATATAAGATCATATTATAACATTTCTGAAAAATGGTCTATTTGACTTTTTAATATAATAACTTTGACCTGTCAATTGGTCTAGTAAACGTGATCTTCAAAAGGTGCCCTTTATAGGGACTAACACCTACCTTATTACGATCACTTAGCCATGTTCATTGTGAACAATGGCTGAACCATAATGGTCTTAACTGAAAGTCAAGGCGTTTTCCATAAAATACTTGACTTTTGGCTATAAAAGCCTATAAACGGAAAATGCAAGAGCAAGGAACACTTATAAGTGGTTCCTAGGATGCAATAGAACTAAGTTGGATGCTCCTTTTAGTTAGAAACTTCCAGAGGAGGGAGATAGAGTTGTGAATGAGAAAGGTGCAAGTTCAAATGATGAATCTTGGCACCTATTTATAGTTGGAGAGCTTGAAGGAGGTGATGCCAGGTGCTAAGGGGTGTAAGAGGAAGCTACAAGTGTCCTAAAACGTGGCATAGGAGTTTGGGAAGCCATGGTTTCGAATCAAATGGTTTTGGCAATTTGTGTGGAGGCCAAGCAAATTTTCTGCAGACAAAAGCCTCTTGCACCCTGAGAGAGGCACAAGCCCTACCTCTCGCGCCCGCGAGCGCCTCATGGCCAGTTTTAAAGTTTAACACTTTTAGCCCCTTAACTTATAAAACCCTCTAAAACCTTCTAAAACACCTTTTTAGCATATTTAGCCCTCCGTAACCAATATTTGGCATACTCGGGAGTATGCCCGGACATTGTCAATCTCTCGGTTCGTTAAAAGGTCACTCAGAGGTTTTAAATTAACATGTTGACACTTTTAACCCCTCCATTATCCAACTTTCACATATTTACAGAATTAAACGCTCTCGTCCAACAAATGGAACATATGAGAGTTTGGACTTCGTAAAGGATCACTCATAGGCTCATTATAAGCATGTTGACTCCAATGTCACTCAGAGGCTGGGCATCTTGACACGACGGTCACTCAGAGGCCAAGTCTTAGCATGTTGACACTAATGGTCACTCAGAGGCTATGTTTTAAGCATGTTGACACCAATGGTCACTCAGAGGCTATGTTTTAAGCATGTTGACACTAATGGTCACTCATAGGCTTGGTTTATGCATGTTGACATCAGAAGATCACTCAGAAACTTAGTTTGAGCATGTTGATGCTTTTAGTCCCTGTTAATCTTTAATAGACTTAAAATAAAAGTATAACACGTATCGCTATATTATTGGACACGATTTTACAAGGTGTACATCCTCACCCCCTAAAATAAATCTCGATTTTACAGGGTGTTACTCAAAAAGATGGGGGTACTTTTGTCGCATAATGGACTCAACCTCCAATGTAAACTCGGGACCTCTAAGGGCATCCCATTTAACCTTTACTATAGGTATCAATTTCCTTCGGAGCTTCTTAACCTGTCAATCCTCGATCGAAATTGGTTTCTCAAGAACCTCAGGTATTTACACATCTTTGTGCGACATTTCTAGCGACTCATCGGTTAGACATTTCTTAAGGTTACTGATGTGGAACACATCATGAATTCCACTTAGCTCCTCGGGTAGCCTAAGGTTATAAGCCACAGAACCGACACATTCGATCACCTCAAATGGTCCAATATATCTCGGGCTTAACTTACCTTTCTTTCCGAAGCGCATCACACCTTTCCAGGGTGATACCTTCAATAATACTCTTTCCCCTATTTGGAACTTAAGAGGTTTTCGCCTCTTGTCTGCATAACTCTTATGCCTATCACGGGAAGCCTTGAGACGATCACGGATTTGCACAATCTTATCCGTGGTCTCCAGGACGATCTCAGGTCCTGATAGTTGGGCTTCCCCAACTTCTGCCCAGCACACGGGCGCTCGGCATTTTCTCCCATACAAGGCTTCGTAAGGAGCAGCCTTGATGCTTGTATGATAACTATTATTATAGGAGAATTCTATTAGGGGTAAGTGGTCATCCTAACTTCCACCTAAATCAATCACACATGCCCTAAGCATGTCTTCCAACGTCTGAATAGTACGCTCACTTTGACCATCAGTCGAGGATGGTAAGCCGTACTAAAATTTAATCTTGTGCCTAAGGATTGTTGGAAACTTTTTCAGAAATGAGAGGTATATCTAGTATCTCTATCAGATACAATAGATACTGGCACACCATGTAGGGACACAATCTTGTCCACATACAACTTAGCCAATTTGTCTGAATTATACGTTTCCTTTATTGGCAAGAAATGTGCTGACTTAGTTAGCCTATCCACAATGACCCAATAGTGTCATTTCCACTTTTGGTCTTAGGTAACTTGGTAATCAAGTCCATAGTTACCATTTCCCATTTCCAAATGGGAATCTCAAGTTGTTGTAGAAATCCTGACGGTTTCTGATGTTCGGCCTTAACTTGCGAACACGTCAGACACTTAGCTACAAAAGTGGCTATGGATTTCTTCAGACCTATCCACCAATAATTCTTTTTCAAATCTGATACATCTTGTCACTACTCGGGTGAACTGAGTATCTTGAATTATGTGCTTCGTGGAGGATTAGATCTCTTAGTCCTCCAAAAATTGGAACCCAGATTCATTAGGAGCATTAGCCTCTAATAGAGCTTGCTTTTACGCATCTAATAGCTTCTCATTTAAGCTATTTCTGAGCTCAACGCTCTTGGCATTAATATTGATAGGCTTAACCCGTTGCTTGCGACTTAAGGCATCATTAACTACATTTGCCTTGCCCGGATGGTAGCGAATTTCGCAATCATAATCGTTAAGTGTTTCCATCCAACGGCGTTGTCGCATGTTTAATTCCTTCTGATTGAACAGATGTCGGAGACTTTTATGGTCAGTGTATATGATACACTTGGTGCCATATAAGTAATGTCTCCATAACTTCAGTGCAAATACAACGACACCCAATTCTAGATCATGGGTGGTGTAATTCCTTTCGTGCACCTTTAATTGTCGTGATGCATATGCAATCACTTTGCCTTTTTGCATTAGCACACAGCTCATGCCAGTATGCGATGCATCACAGGAAACAATAATGTCTTCAACACCCTCAGGTAGGGATAACACAGGAGCATTGCTCAACTTGTGTTTTAGAATCTCAAAAGATTCTTGTTGTTTTGGACCCCAAATAAACTTAACATTTTACGGGTCAGGGTAGTTAAAGGTGTGGCTATCCTTGAAAAGTTCTCGATGAACCTTCTATAGTAACCAGCCAATCTTAAGAAGCTACGTATTTCTGACGGGGTTTTGTGTACTTCCCAATTCATTATGGCTTCAAGTTTTGGCGGGATCCACTTGGATACCACGCTCACTGACAATATGTCCAAGTAATTGGATTTCTCTAAGCCAAAACTCACACTTAGAGAACTTAGCATAAAGTTTCTCTTGCCTTAGAAGTTCTAATATGCACCGAAGATGTTTCTCGTGATCAAATTGATTACGAGAGTAGATAAGTATGTCGTCTATGAAGACAATGACAAACTTATCCAAATGTGGTTTGCAGACTCTATTTATGAGATTCATGAATGCTGCAGGTGCATTTGTGAGCCCAAAAGGCATCACCAAAAATTCACAGTGACCATAACGGGTCCTGAAGGCAGTCTTAGGAACCTCCTCACTCCTAACCTTCAGCTAATGTTATCCAGATCTTAGATCAATCTTGGAGAAATAACTAGCCCCTTGAAGTTGGTCGAATAAATCGTCGATCCTGGGTAATAGGTAACGGTTCTTGATTGTTATCTTGTTCAATTCGCGGTAGTCAATGCACATTCGCATTGAACCGTCCTTTTTCTTAACAAAAAGAATTGGAGCTCCCCAGGGCGAGGAACTTGGCTGAATAAAGCCTTTCTCTAAGAGTTCATCTAATTGCGTCCTTAACTCCTTCATTTCCGTTGGTGCTAATCGGGATGGAGCTCTAGCTACGGGTGCTGATCCAGGTAGGATGTCAATCCTAAACTCTACCTGCTTATCTGGAGGTAGACCTGGTAGTTCTTTGGGAAAGACATCGGATTACTCCAAAATAACTGGAAGGTCTTGAATATTCGGTTTAGGTTTGTTAATAGTGACTTGTGCCATGTAAATGACACAACCTTTCCTTCAACACTTGGATGCTTTAAATAACGACACTTTGTCTGGCAATCCATAGTGTGAATCTCCAGTGATGGTGATCATTTCACCAGATGGGGTTTCAATTCGATGAGTTTCTTATCACAGGCTATGCGGGCTTGGTTATGGGATAAGCAGTCCATGCCTAAAACTACATCAAACCCTGCCAATTTCATTGGCAAAAGAGAGATAGGGACGAAATGATTATTAATGAATATAGAGCATCCATCAAGAATGGAAGATGCTATTTCTAAAGTTCCATCAGCAAGTTCTATCTCATAAGTTTTGTCTAGAGTTCTTATGGGTAAGTTTAATAGTTTATTTACTAAACTTATGGTCTACAAAAGACTTATCTGCACCCGAATCAAAAAGAACTCTAGCATATATATCGTTGATGAGGAAAGTACCTGTTATGACGGTGTTGTCATTAACGGGCTCCTTGGCATTTATCTGGAAAGCACGAACATTCCCTTTCTTAGCCTCTCCAGGCTTTGCATCATTATTTGTGGGGTTCTTAGGGCAATTGGGCTTAATATGCCCTTTCTCATTACAACCATAACAAACGGCATCTTTAAGATTTTTGTATTCATGGGTCTTATGCCCTTTTCTTTTGCAAATACCACAGGGTTTAATCTGAGGGTTGATATTGCATCGCCCCCAATGCCTGCAGCTACAGGTCTTGCATAGAGGTCTATTATCAGACCTATGTTGGTTCTTCTTGAACCCAAAATTTCCTTTCTTCTTAAACCTTTGAGAGTTATAATCCTCCCGTTTTCTTTTCCCGTCAGTTTCTGTCTTGACTGACTTTTGACTCACCAAATCCATGGTGAGGGAGAGAGATAGGTCAACAGCGGACCTACAGTTAGTATGCTGAGCAGCCTTTACCATCCCCTTTATCTCGGGCGATAACAATTAATAAAACGCGCAATGCATTTGGTTTCAGGGGTAATCAGATAGGAAACTAACCTAGATAGAAAATTGAAATCGGAAACATACTTCCGACAATCTAGGTTCTTCATTGTGAGAGTCAGGAAATCTGACTCTATCTTTTCCACCTCATGGGGTGGGCAGTAAGTTTTCTTAACAAGGTCCACAAATTTGGACCATCCCAAATTGTACAGGTATACTTTACCTGTGGAATGGATCATAGCCTTCCACCAAATTAAGGCATCACCTTTGAAGGACTGTGATACATACTTGACCACATCCTTATCAGCACAACCACTGATATCTACAGTCGTTTCCATCTCATCGAGCCACTTTAAGTCTTCTACAGCTCCTTTTTCCCCATTAAAGTGCCGGGACTTGCAGGAGACGAAATATTTGTAGGTACATCCTCTTTAGAAGAACGGGACCTATCAGCAAATTCTATTTTCTTTGGTTCAGTCTTCGCATTTGAAGAGTGAACTGAGCTCTCTTGATGAGCTGAGGATGGTGCGATTGATAATGGTCGGGAACGAGTAGCACTCGACTCCCTAAGTTTTTCTATGGCCTTTTCCATGGCCTTTCCCACAACTCCGTCTATGCGAGCTTGGAAATCTTCATTATTAATGGCTATATTTTCTGCGTTATTAGAGTTAACTTCCCGGTGGCTACTTTGCGCCTCATCCGAGTTGGCCATTCTTTAAAGCTTTGGTTCTAAACACCAAATTAAATTTCTTTTAGCTATGGTTTTAATAACCATATTGGCTGTAAACATTGGATATGACAACCCATCGCCTAATCCAGCTAGTGAGAATAACATCATAACTCTTAGGCTTATTATATCTATTTTTGGCCTAGGTCTCAAAAGGACCATCAAAGGCAAATTATAATTTGGACGTAGTCCATATATTATTAGACAGTGGATCGTAATGTCACTACTGTCATTGTCATAATTGACAATTATATGTAGCTCATAGGCTTGTCACTTAATGGACATAATAATTGGGCACTTTGTCCTGTCACTAATAGACATAAAATATGGCACATTGGCCTGTCACTAATGGACATAAATATGGCACATTGTCCTGTCACTAATGGACATAATATATGGCACATTGGCCTGTCACTAATGGACATAAAATATGGCATATTGGCCTGTCACTAATGGACATAAAATATGGCACATTGGCCTGCATCTCTAATGGATGTCAATTATTATCATCATATTGATGATATTAGCCGGGATCACATTGATCACATAGGCTATAAATAGGTTTTAGGACATAGTCCATTTACTTAGACGGCTAGTGTGGTTCCTCAAGCCACACTACCAGGAGTATGAACATTCCTGAATGTTAACATAAGAGTACCTTAATGGTTGATTGATAGTCCCGGTCACATTCGACCTTAACGACTTGGAGGCTTGAACTTAGTCCACCACCTCTGGATAGAAGGATAACTTCCCTTAACTATCATGATAGAAGGACCTTTCATCCTTAACTATGATTTATAAGCTGGCCAAATATGTGGCATGTGCCACTTGGCTAATAAAAACCATTAAGATCTTTTTGGAATTCTTTAGCAGAGCAAAAATTTCGAATAAAATCGAGACGCTCGCTTTGAAAAGGATGAATACATATATATAATTCCAAAATACTTCATTAAATTTAATAAAAGTTACAATACTAGAAACAATGAAATAAACTGTCCATGCAAGGACTAAAGAAATAAAAATGTCCACAAGGGACTAAAGAAGTAACAATGTCCTCGCACGGACTAACATATATTATTATAAGAGACTTCACTCGTCCTTCTTTCCCTTAACCAACTTGGAGAGCTTCTTGAAGAATTTATTCGTCTTCTTCTCCGTTTTCTCCGCTTGTTGTTGCATCTCCTTCATTCGTTCCAAGGCCTCATTGATGGCCTCAAGTGGCGGCGGAGGTTGTGGTTATGGCATAATAGGATACTGGTACCCATAACTTTGATATCCAGTAGGTGGATAAGCAGGTGGAAAGGAGATGGGTAAAGTGCGTTATGCATGACCGCTTGCATATAAGGGTCATGCGATAATGCCTGGTAATTTACCGGTGTAGACGGGTTAAAAGGATCATATCCAGATGTATCCAGATATGTAGGGATAGGGTTATTATAACCTGTTGGTGGTGGTTGAACCATGGTGATGGTGTTGGTTCCACCACAGGTCCACCATTTGTGGGTCCACCCATTTGTGGGTCCTTGTGGATGGTTAGGTAAGTTTTGGGTAACGGTGGCAGCGAACCCGACTGTTGACCTGCACATACCGACATACGCGCTCCTCGTTTCCTCCTTGGCAGCTGAGGTTGTTCCACCGGTTCCATATGAACATCTTCTTGTACAGGAGGTGTTAGGGAGTGATGGGAATGAGTGTTAGCAAAAGTGAATTGGTTCCAATATTGGTCCCATTCATTAGGACCTTGATATGGCGATCCGGCGTAAGAGTTTGAATCGCTAGATATTTTGATGGGATGTGTGTGCGATCCTGATGGCGGCATTTCTGGATAGGAGTCCTCATCCATGGGATTGAGTTGATCTAACTGATTCTGATCAGCTAGGGGTGTGTTGAAATAATGGTTAGGGTTAAACTCATCATGATATGAATGATGAGAGTGGTGTGATTAGTGAAGATGATATGAGTGGTATGAATTTTGGATGTGAGTAGGTGAATGTCTTGATAGCGGCCAGGAATCCCCCGAATCCTCATAAGGATTCGAGTGATGGGGTTGTGAAAGGATGTGTCCAGATGGTCCTCCCCTCATTGGTCCTTTACCTCTTCCTCGTACTCTTGGAGGCATTTTCCTGTTAAAAATTAAATCAAAAACAATACTAATAACTTAATAATGAGATGAGTAATCCTAGGTCAAAGCCTAGACTCGGAAGTCTAGGGAATGTGCTTTTGTGTAAGTTTGAGATTAAACACAAGAAGTGTAACACCTCGTAAAATGGTGTCCAATAGTATAGTGACACATGTTGTATTTTTATTTTAGTCTATTATAGACTAATAGGGACTAAAGGTGTCAATATGCTCAAACTGAGCCTCTGAGTGACTTTCTGATGTCAACATGCATAAACATTGGCCTCTGAGTGACTGATATATCAACATGCTTAAACATTAGCCTTGAGTGACTGATATGTCACATGCTTAAACTTGGCCTCTGAGTGACTGATATGTCAACATGCTTAAACTTGGCCTCTGAGTGACTGATATGTCAACATGCCCAACTTCTGAGTGACATCAGAGTCAACATGCTTATAATGAGCCTCTGAGTGATCCTTTACGAAGTCCTAACTCTCATACGTACCACTTGTTGGACGAGAGATGTTAATTCTGTGAATATGTGAAAGTTGGATGATGGAGGGGTTAAAAGTGTCAACATGTTAATTTATAACTCTGAGTGACCTTTTAACGAACCGAGAGCACGACAATGTCCGAGCATACTCTCGGGTATGCCAAATATTGGTTACGGAGGGATAAATATGCTATAAAAGTGTTTTAGGAGGTTTTATAAGTTGAGGGGCTAAATTGTCAAACTTTGAAACTGACCACGGGGAGCTCGCGGGGCGCGAGAGGCCTGTGTCTGCAGAAAATTTGCCTTGGCCTCCATACATTGCCAAAAACCATTGTTTTGAAACCATGGACTTTCAAACAGCTATGCCACGTTCTAGGACACTTGTAAGCTCCCTCTAACACCCCTTAACACCTGGCATTACCTCCTTCAAGCTCTCCAATTATAAATAGGTGCAATGCTTCACCATTTGAACTTGCACCATTCTTATATATCAGTCTATCTCCCTCCTCTGGAAGTTGCTAACTGAAAGGAGCATCCAACTGAGTTCTATTGCATCCTAAGGATCACTTGTAAGTGCTCCTTTCTCTTGCATTTTCGTTTATAGGCTTTTATGGCCAAAAGTCAAGCGTTTTATAAAAAATGCATTGACTCTCGGTTAAGACCATTATGGTCCAGCCATTGTTCATAACGAACATGGCTAAGTGATCGTAATAAGGTAGGTGTTAGTCCCTATAAAGGGCACCTCCTGAAGATCACGTTTGCTAGACCAATTGACGGATCAAAGTTATTGTATTAAAAAGTCAAACACGCCATTTTTCGGAAATGTTATAATCTGAGCTTATATACATTATGAAACATGTTTTGACACTTAAAAAGTTGGTAATAATTATTAGAACATGTTCGGCTCATCAATTTCAGTTCTAGGGTCGGTTCGCAACCGAAAGTCGTGAAGTTTGACTTCTACTTTGACTTCGATTCTGACCCGATTTAGATTAGTTACCCGCTGATCTAAAGTTGCATTATGATCGTAATATACTGTAGCATAACCCCCTGAGGTTATATTACATGATCATAATCAGAATCGGAGTTTATGCACAAGTTCCGTAATTATGTCATTTTTACTAAAATGTCCTTTTTGCATAAAATGAGGTCTAAATGATAATGAACTTGAAAATGAGTTTCCTACTGTTGTAATATTATAAGTAGGATTATTCGGGATGTCAAACCAGATTATAAAATGAGTTTATGAACAATTCCTTGTATTATGTCGATAAATGACGATAAAGCCCTTATGGCTTATAAAATGGTTTTAACCATATTTTTCAAAGTAAATATTTTACCTACTGATATGTTATATTAAATAACATATCTAAGACATGCTAACTTGACCTCAACATGAGTTTTCATTAAACATCGCATAAATCGTCATTTTACGACATAAGCGTCGTTTCGGCGCATAGCCCGTATTAATCAACCAAGAATTGTTACCTACTGATTTCAAAACTTATTTTAAATATTTTTACTGTAAGTACATGATATAAACTCAGAATCCCAAATAATTATAAAACTATGTGTAAAATGATCAAAATGCCCCTTCGGTGTATAGTTTGGCCATAAAAGATAAATTACACATATAGTCAATATCCTACTGATATTATATCATAAATAAGTTATTTTTCCAGAATACTTATGGTCATAACATTAAATTATATTCGAGTTCCTTTTACACGGTATGAAATTACCGAAATGCCCTTATGAGGCATAATTTCATTTTAAAACCTTAACGGGCATGAAAGTTATATCCTACTGAGATTACAACTTATTTAAAGTATAATGGCATATAGAACTTGTCCATGATTATCCGGTTACCCGATATCGCTGATATGCGTACGGTTAAGTATATGTAACTAGTTTACGAAAATTAACCGGAACGGGTCTAACCTTGTCATCTAAATCTCAAAATCCAGAATGTTTATAGTTTACCATGTTATACAAGTCAAAGTACTTTTTGGGTTTAAACTACATTCTATCCGATCATCGTTTAATCTAGCGTTATTTCTTTTGATCATGTACGCTAGTCGGTCTAAGTCTATAACTTAAATAAGACCGTTAGTATTTAATTGGTTAGCTTATGCCATAATCCAGACTAGAGACTTCCGGTAAATGCTATCTGCAGTTAGTTCATTTTGTGTACGGCTGACTAATTAAATCTTGCGTTTAAACGAAGACTAGCTCATGTAAATACTCTCGACTTATTTCCCCTATACGGGCTCGGGTTACGGTAAATTATTACCGCTTGGTCGAAAATGGGATCAATCGAATGCCGGAATGTGGCTAGTAAATCTGCATATTCCGTTTTATTCAGTTTTGTTTGATAACATAAACATCGGGGGTTAACTACCGTGTCATGGATATCCTCGACTCATTACATTAGATAATGGCCACGACCTTAGCGCGAGTGTAGGCATACACCCGATAAACGCTCAAAATGCATTACCCACAAATTTGGGGATAACTCGTTCATGAGTTCTTAAGTGGTGAGTACGTTAATCATGTCTTGGTTTTCGCACTATGCCCTGTATGTATGGACAAACAAGTGAATCTGTTAACAAGGTTACAAAGTAACTGTCACACCCCGACCCGCAGCGGAATAAGAGTCGGGGCATAATTGGGTTATCACCAAAGCTCATGATGTTTACTAAAATGTGTCATATTTATTAAATTCAAATTACAACTTAAATATCCAAAACAAAATTCATACAATTACAAGAAATTGAAACTATATAATTATTCCAAAGCTTAAACTTGTTTGTTCTTCTAGGCCTTCCTATGTGTTTCTTGTCTCAGCTGGATCACCTGTATCATGTGTAAAACGGGGGATATTTTGGGTCAACAAAGTTGGCGAGTGAACCTTGATAAAACATTGTTACTAATTTCTTGTTTTATTTATAAGGAAAATTTGTGCGATAATCACATGTGAGCAAACATATATAGATAAACAAACACAAACCACTTTGGATGAGTATATGATATGAATGATGATGTATGTGAGATCAAGGCTCAATCAAACGGAGCCGATCTAATGAGGCACCTGATGCTCAACCCGTCTCCCACGGGGAACTGATGGGCCTAATGAAATGCGTGCACTGAAAATGATAAATCCAATCTACTTATAATTCACACAACAATTGATACACATTTGATACACATTTGATCACGGATATGATGTATGCACAAGTGTTTAAATAAAATAAAAGGATTATACGACACATGATACACCCCAAAACATGATTAAAACGGGGAATTGGTAGAGATTCACTCACAATGGGTGCGTTCTTAGATGACGATGAGTGCGCACGAATTTATGATTCAATCGACGAGGGAAGAACTAGCCTAGATAATAACAAAATGATTCGATAAATAAATAAATTTTATTTGAGATTAATATTTTTAATTAGTGCTCTTTAATGGGATTTTTTTAGATTTATTTTTGTGAGTTTAAGGAAATTTTCTAACTTTAATAATCTTAATTTTAAGTATTTTTAAATAATTTTCCTATTAAATAAATAGATAAAAAGAAATAAAAAAGGTTGACTTTTTGACCGTTGACCGTTGACCGGTCAGACTGTTGCGCTGAGTGAGGTTCGAACTCGGGACCTCTCGTATACATGCACGCAGCTCTACCAACTGAGCTACGTGTCTAACCCGAAATATTCTCTGTTTTAATTATATATATATACTAATTAATTTTAACCTTTTCTAGTTTATATCAAAAATGATTTAATATGGCCGAACCGGCTTCAGAGGCCCGGAGTCGAACTCGGGACGTGTGTATTGTTTGTGCACACTGTCCACCGCTGGACTGTGTGTCTAACCCGGTTATATACCCGATTTTAATTATACTAATACACATGTTTTAACTTCATCTTCTTCACTTAGGGAATTACAGAATAGTGAAACCGACTGTTTGTTTAATTGACCAACAACGCTTATAATTGTTTGAATTGAAATAGAAGAAGGAAATTAAGGAATAAGATGTACCAACACAGAGTGTCTTCTCCAGATTTTCCGGCAAAATTCGTCGGTTCTGATTTGCGGATTCCGGCTAAGTGAACTGTTTAACAGCTTCGATTATTGGTTTGAACAATTAAAGTATAAATCAAAAGATAGCAAGAAGGTTTAGATGATTTATACCGATTAGAAGTAAAGCCTCGGTTTTCCGGTGAAAGTCCGGCGAATGCAGAAAACTCCGGCGACGAGCTTTTGAAGAAATGAAACTTCGGAAACGAACGTGGTTCTGAGCGAAAGGATTTTCAGAGTGTTCAAGTGGGTATTTATAGTGGAAACAGGCTGAGTTGGGTTTGAATTAAGTCTTGATTCGCGGTCAAAGGATTTCCGGCGGTTATGACAGAAATTGACGGTTAGGCATCGGTTATAACTGATGTCGTAGACGGTTATCGCGTTTTAGTCAAAAGGGAAAGGAAACATTAGCGGAGTTTTGGTTTTACTCCGACGATTCCGCGTTCTGAGCGCGCTGATGTCCGGTTTTGATTTTCTGGTTTTACCTTAAGTGTTATTTGTTTCATTGTTTATCACAAGTGAAGTGTGTGGCGGAGCGGTGTGTTGTGTGTTTGTGCTTACGAGTGACCCGGGTTCGAAACCCGGCGTCTCCATATATTTTTTTTTATTTACTATTTTTATTATTTATTAATTATGGTTTAAAATTCTAGAAATGTTTAGTAGTTATGTATTGTTTAAAATTAATATGAACAATAAATACGCAACGGAACTTATAACTGTATATTTGATTAATAAACGAAGCGGGTTTTGAAACCCGTTTTTCGACGAATGTTACAGTATCCCCTACCTTTAGAAATTTCGTCCCGAAATTTAAGTAGTAGTGGTAACAGGAAAAAGATGCGGGTATTTTTCGCGCATTGAGTCTTCCCGTTCCCAAGTAAACTCAGGTCCTCGTTTTGACTCCCAACGTACCCTGACAATTGGAATACGACTTCGCCTTAAACGCTTCTCTCCGAAGTCCATGATTTCTACTGGTATTTCAATGAAGTGCATAGATTCATCGACCTGAATGTCTTCTAGAGGAATATGGAGGTTTTCATCGGCGAGGTACTTTTTCAAGTTTGATACGTGGAATGTGGGATGAATTCTGTTGAGCTCTTCTGGTAGGTCAAGCTTGTATGCTACAGGACCTACTCTTTCGAGTATCTTGAAAGGTCCCACGTAGCGTGGTGCTAGCTTTCCCTTTTGGCCAAAACGAACTACTCCCTTCCACGGTGATACTTTTAAAAGTACTTGATCACCAATGTCAAACTCCAAGGGCTTTCGTCGTTTATCTGCATAAATCTTTTGACGACTTTGAGCCGCTAGAAGATTGTTTCGAATTTGAATGACCTTGTCGGTTGTTTCTTGAATTAATTCTGGACCGGTGATTTGTGATTCCCCAATTTCGTGCCAGCATACTGGAGATCGGCACTTACGACCATATAAAGCTTCGAAAGGAGCCATGCCGATACTTGAATGATAGCTATTGTTGTACGAAAATTCAACTAATGGTAGATGAGCGTCCCAATTCCCTTTGAAGTCTATGACACATGCTCGCAGCATGTCTTCAAGGGTTTTGATGGTGCGTTCAGATTGACCATCAGTTTGAGGATGAAAAGCGGTACTGAGGTCTAATCGTGTACCCAAAGCGGATTGTACGGCTTGCCATGTTCGTGAAGTGAAACGACCATCACGGTCTGAAATGATGCTTAAAGGTACACCATGACGGCTTATGATCTCGCTGATGTAGATACGAGCTAACTTCTCGTTCTTGAAGTCCTCGCGAATTGGGATGAAATGAGATGACTTTGTAAGACGATCGATTATTACCCATATGATGTCATACCCACTGGAGGTGCGAGGTAACCCGGTAATGAAATCCATGGTTATGTTTTCCCACTTCCATACAGGTATTTCGGGTTGGACTAGAAGTCCTGAAGGTCTTTGATGTTCAGCTTTTACTTTGGAACAGGTAAGGCACTTGGAAACAAAAACATCGATATCCTTTTTCATGCCAGGCCACCAGTAGGTGTATCGTAGGTCTTGATACATCTTGTCGGCTCCTGGGTGTACAGAGTATCGTGTTTTGTGCGCCTCATTCATGAGGAAATCACGAAGGTTATCGCGATCAGGAATCCATATGGGATTTAAATAGTATAGAATACCGTCGGATTTGGTTTCGATTTTTAGTTCAGCTCCACACGACAGCTCATCGCGTACGTCATTTTCTGTTACAGAAACATGTTGAGCTGCTCGGATTCGATCTTTGATGTCGGTTATGATTTGCGAACATAGAAGATGAATGGAGTTCGCATAACCTTTTCGACTGAGCGCATCGGCCACTACGTTTGCATTGCCAGGATGATACCGAATTTCACAATCGTAGTCGTTGAGAAGTTCGACCCATCTTCGTTGCCTCATATTCAACTCCTTCTGGTTGAAGATATGTTGGAGACTTTTGTGGTCAGTGTATATTTCACACTTAGTACCATAGAGGTAATGTCTCCATATCTTGAGAGCGAACACAACGGCTCCAAGTTCCAGGTCGTGGGTGGTGTAATTCTTCTCTTGAACTTTCAGTTGCCTAGAAGCATAGGCTATCACTTTTCCTCTTTGCATTAATACACAGCCTAGCCCTTGCCCTGATGCGTCGCAATATACTACAAAATCATCGCAACCTTCAGGGAGTGTGAAGATAGGTGCGTCACAAAGTTTTTGCTTTAGAGTTTGGAAGGCCTCTTCTTGCTTAGGTCCCCATATGAAGGGTTTTCCTTTATGAGTCAAGGTCGTGAGTGGTACAGCAATACGGGAAAAATTGGCAATGAAGCGGCGATAGTAACAAGCCAAACCAAGAAATGACCTTACTTCGGTAGGGGTACGTGGCGCTTGCCATTCTTGCACTGCCTTGATTATTGAAGGATCAACATGAATTCCCTTGTCATTTACGACATGTCCAAGGAATTGTACTTCTCCTAACCAGAATTCACATTTTGAGAATTTAGCGTAGAGCTTTTCAGTCCTTAAGAGTGTAAGGATTAGTCTAAGGTGTCGTTCATGATCGGATTTAGACTTGGAGTAGATAAGAATATCGTCGATGAAGACTATGACGAAACGGTCGAGGTAGGGTTTGCATACCCTATTCATTAGATCCATGAAGACAGCGGGGGCGTTGGTTAAACCGAAAGGCATGACCATGAACTTGTAATGACCATAACGAGTCCGGAAGGCGGTCTTTGGGATATCTTCTTCATGTACTCTGAGCTGATGATAACCAGAACGAAGGTCGATTTTTGAAAAGCAGGTAGCGCCTTGAAGTTGGTCTAGGAGGTCATCGATGCGAGGTAGTGGATAGCGATTTTTAATCCTTAGCTTGTTGAGTTCTCTATAATCAATGCACATGCGAAACGTTCCATCTTTCTTCTTCACAAAGAGGACAGGTGCACCCCAAGGCGAGGAGCTAGGACGTATGAATCCTTTGTCAGTCAGCTCTTGCAGTTGACTGGCCAGCTCTTGCATTTCGGATGGGGCTAACCTATAAGGAGATTTTGCGACTGGTGTAGCGCCAGGTACAAGATCGATGCGGAATTCGACTTCTCTCACAGGAGGGAGTCCTGAATTGTCGTCGGGAAAGACTTGTGGGAATTCTTTCACAACTGGGATATCTTCGAGTTTCTTCTCCTTGTTTCCCTTTTTGACGACGTGAGTTAGGAATGCGACATAGTTCTTGCGGAGATATTTTCGGGCTTGAAGGCAGGACATTAATTTGGGTCCTTTCGAAGGGGTTTCTCCAAAAATACATAGGGTCTGACCGTCTGCAAGAGGAATGCGAATGAACTTTTCGTGGCACACTACTTCAGCGTGATGCTGGCTGAGCCAGTCCATACCGATTATAACATTGAAACTTCCCAACTTCATAAGAATGAGGTCAACTGGAAAATCGTGATCGTTTAGAGTGAGGGTGCAATTGCGTATAATAGAATTTAATGAAACGGGTTTTCCGTCAGCAACTTCCACCGTTAGCGATTCCATGAGATTATCACGAGTTTGGTTGAGGATAGGTTCAAACTCTAAGGACACAAAGCTCTTATCCGCACCAGTATCGAATAATATGGACGCATAACTACCATTGATGAGAAACGTACCGTTGACCACGTTGTTGTCAGCTCTAGCTTGGTTGGCATTGATGTTGAAAGCTCTTCCTCTGGCAGGTGGAGGAGCTTGGTTAGCTTGGTTTATCGGGTTTGCTTGAGCTTGGGCATGGATGATGTTCACCAAGAGTGGACAAGTGTTCCTGAAGTGGTTTGGGTCCCCACAGTTGTAACAAGCTTGCATGGGTTGCATCAAGGTAGTTGGGTTGGTAGTAAGTTTGGGCTGCGTGTGGTGCAGGTGGTACAAGTAAGGGTTGTTGGGCTTGACCCACTATCTGATGGTGGGTTTGGGTTGGGGATTGATTGCGGTTCATTCGTTGAAAAGTACGACAGGTTTGGATGGTGTGACCTGCGCGGCCATAGCTTGTGCAATGTTGGCAAAGAGTTTCGGGAGGGTGATGGTATTGACAACGGTTGCATTTTGGGTGTGGGCCGGTGTATGGCTTTTTAAATGGTGCAGCTGAGGGAGCGATTTGGGTGATTGGTGCAACAGTGATAGGAGGGTTGGTTTGAGTGACAGCAAAATTCTTGCTGTTTCGTTTCCTCTTACCAGCAAACTTTGAGGATGAGACTGAGTGGTTTGTAGTTGAGGTCTCTATGGGTGCTTTCTTCTTTTTATCTTTGAATTTGCCGTTTCGAATGCGATTTTCAGTGAGTTCTGTAGCTAACTCCATCGCGGCTTCAAGTGTTGTAGGCGAAGTGCTTAAGACCGAGTCTTGAATTTTCGAGGGAAGACCTCGAATGTAATGTTCAACCAAGCGGTACACGGGGGTGAACAAATTAGGGATCATCTGGTTTAGCTTGAGAAATCTCTTATTGTAGGAAGTGTGATCTCCTTCCTTTTGTTTCAACGCGTGGAATTCATCTTCCAACTTTTTGATTTCGCTTCTTGGACAGAAGCGTCTTGTCATGAGTTCTCTTAACTCTTCCCATGTTAAGGCCATGGCATCTTCAACTCCTCGTTTACCCTTTTCTGTGTTCCACCAGGTAAGGGCTACCCCAAACAGTCTTCCAGTTGCATAACGTACCTTGCGATCCTCGGGACAATCGCAATTGAGGAAAGTGTTTTCCATTTCTTCAAACCAGTGAAGGAGGGCGGTAACACCTTCGGTCCCTTCATATTTTGGGGGATCGCAAGATTTGAAGTGTTTGTAGGAGCACTTTTTGGAGGGAGGGTTGGCAACGCTCTGGTCTTCTTGATTGGGAGGATTGATGGGGTTTGCGGTGAGAGCTTGTTGAACTTGAATCACGATGTCAGGAAGCACTACGGCCATTTGTTTAGCAATTTGTGTGGCCAAGCGTTCATTTGATCTTCCTGACTTTCTACCTCCACGTAGTTGCCTAGCCGACATCTACAGGAACATACATAGGAAGATTGTGAGTTTAAGAAGTTTCTAGGTGTCATGTGTCGTAAAAAGAACGAAAAATAACATAACTGACAATAATTCAACTACATCCATAGGATCTCTTGGGTTTGCTCATGTTTGGGCCTCCAATGTCCCCCATACCATCGCCTGTGTAGTCATGTGGGCCCCCATGACTATTGGGCTTGGTAGGATTCACATTGGTGTTGGCGGATTAACACTCGCACCACCCGAATGAAAATCAGAAATATAATTGCGCGATGTATGGTAGGAGGGTGTCCAGGTGTAGACACAATGACAACTCAAAGTGGGGTTAGCTCACATGACGTTTGGTATAGCATGCTTTGGCCTAATAGGTCCTTCGTACTCTCATCGTTAGTCCCCAGGTAGGCAAACTGGTCCTTTATTTTGGATTTATACGAATGCCAAGCCTAGACAGGACGTTCCGACTACCGGCACTCGTACCCTTCCAGTTATTACATGCCCGTCATGAGAACTCACTTTGATGTGATTTGAAAATACAAAAATCATTGCAAAATCATGGTAATCGTGAGGTGTGTGCTTTCATGGATATGATATGTTATGAGGATATGATTCATGATGAGCATTGTATAAGAACATGTATTTATGAGCATGCTTGCATAACATTGAGTGTGAAAATAAACATAAAGCATATAAACATCATGAATTTTGTATGTAACGCATAAACAATTTAAAATTTAATCAACTATAGTATAGGCTCTAAGGGTCTAATAACCTATCCTATATCCCTATAGTCATAAGCTCTGATACCAATCTGTCATACCCCGACCCGCAGCGGAATAAGAGTCGGGGCATAATTGGGTTATCACCAAAGCTCATGATGTTTACTAAAATGTGTCATATTTATTAAATTCAAATTACAACTTAAATATCCAAAACAAAATTCATACAATTACAAGAAATTGAAACTATATAATTATTCCAAAGCTTAAACTTGTTTGTTCTTCTAGGCCTTCCTATGTGTTTCTTGTCTCAGCTGGATCACCTGTATCATGTGTAAAACGGGGGATATTTTGGGTCAACAAAGTTGGCGAGTGAACCTTGATAAAACATTGTTACTAATTTCTTGTTTTATTTATAAGGAAAATTTGTGCGATAATCACATGTGAGCAAACATATATAGATAAACAAACACAAACCACTTTGGATGAGTATATGATATGAATGATGATGTATGTGAGATCAAGGCTCAATCAAACGGAGCCGATCTAATGAGGCACCTGATGCTCAACCCGTCTCCCACGGGGAACTGATGGGCCTAATGAAATGCGTGCACTGAAAATGATAAATCCAATCTACTTATAATTCACACAACAATTGATACACATTTGATACACATTTGATCACGGATATGATGTATGCACAAGTGTTTAAATAAAATAAAAGGATTATACGACACATGATACACCCCAAAACATGATTAAAACGGGGAATTGGTAGAGATTCACTCACAATGGGTGCGTTCTTAGATGACGATGAGGGCGCACGAATTTATGATTCAATCGACGAGGGAAGAACTAGCCTAGATAATAACAAAATGATTCGATAAATAAATAAATTTTATTTGAGATTAATATTTTTAATTAGTGCTCTTTAATGGGATTTTTTTAGATTTATTTTTGTGAGTTTAAGGAAATTTTCTAACTTTAATAATCTTAATTTTAAGTATTTTTAAATAATTTTCCTATTAAATAAATAGATAAAAAGAAATAAAAAAGGTTGACTTTTTGACCGTTGACCGTTGACCGGTCAGACTGTGTTTTCTATGCGCTGAGTGAGGTTCGAACTCGGGACCTCTCGTATACATGCACGCAGCTCTACCAACTGAGCTACGTGTCTAACCCGAAATATTCTCTGTTTTAATTATATATATATACTAATTAATTTTAACCTTTTCTAGTTTATATCAAAAATGATTTAATATGGCCGAACCGGCTTCAGAGGCCCGGAGTCGAACTCGGGATGTGTGTATTGTTTGTGCACACTGTCCACCGCTGGACTGTGTGTCTAACCCGGTTATATACCCGATTTTAATTATACTAATACACATGTTTTAACTTCATCTTCTTCACTTAGGGAATTACAGAACAGTGAAACCGACTGTTTGTTTAATTGACCAACAACGCTTATAATTGTTTGAATTGAAATAGAAGAAGGAAATTAAGGAATAAGATGTACCAACACAGAGTGTCTTCTCCAGATTTTCCGGCAAAATTCGTCGGTTCTGATTTGCGGATTCCGGCTAAGTGAACTGTTTAACAGCTTCGATTATTGGTTTGAACAATTAAAGTATAAATCAAAAGATAGCAAGAAGGTTTAGATGATTTATACCGATTAGAAGTAAAGCCTCGGTTTTCCGGTGAAAGTCCGGCGAATGCAGAAAACTCCGGCGACGAGCTTTTGAAGAAATGAAACTTCGGAAACGAACGTGGTTCTGAGCGAAAGGATTTTCAGAGTGTTCAAGTGGGTATTTATAGTGGAAACAGGCTGAGTTGGGTTTGAATTGAGTCTTGATTCGCGGTCAAAGGATTTCCGGCGGTTATGACCGAAATTGACGGTTAGGCATCGGTTATAACTGATGTCGTAGACGGTTATCGCGTTTTAGTCAAAAGGGAAAGGCAACATTAGCGGAGTTTTGGTTTTACTCCGGCGATTCCGCGTTCTGAGCGCGCTGATGTCCGGTTTTGATTTTCTGGTTTTACCTTAAGTGTTATTTGTTTCATTGTTTATCACAAGTGAAGTGTGTGGCGGAGCGGTGTGTTGTGTGTTTGTGCTTACGGGTGACCCGGGTTCGAAACCCGGCGTCTCCATATATTTTTTTTATTTACTATTTTTATTATTTATTAATTATGGTTTAAAATTCTAGAAATGTTTAGTAGTTATGTATTGTTTAAAATTAATATGAATAATAAATACGCAACGGAACTTATAACTGTATATTTGATTGATAAACGAAGCGGGTTTTGAAACCCGTTTTTCGACGAATGTTATAAAAGATTTTGTGCCAATGTGGACTTAAAACATTTTTTTAAATGTTTTCAAAATAAGTCAGTTGGGTGCATTTACCAGTGAAAGCTGACGTATTTTCAAAAGACTAAGCTTGCAGGTACAATATGAAAATAGACTGGAGGTGCTCGGTAGTGATAAGAGAATCTTGCAAATGCTAGATCTACCCAAAGTCTGTTATACATTTTTGTACATTTTACGATCCGCCAGTGGATCTTCTATTACAAGCCGTCTGTATATTATTTTGTACTTTGAACATTTGGTTTGTAATAGTAATTTAACTCCAAGACTTCCGATGTGCTGTGTTTAATTGTTTATGATGATACCAACTTACGTCACGATACTCCCCACCCGGGCCACGGGTGTTTGGATTGGTTATGCAAAGCCGGGGTGTGACAATAAGGCTAGTGTTTATTATCTCAAACGTTGGCTCTGATACCAACGTGTCACACCCAGTATTTTAAAACCAAACACCGGTGGGCCCGGGTGGGGAATATCGTGACGTAAGTTGATATCATCATAGTCAATTAAACACAGCACAACAGAACTCTTGGATTTTAAATTACTATTACAAACCAAATGTTCAAAGTACGAAAAATAATATACAGATGGTTCGTAATAGAAGATCTACAGGCGGATCATAAAATGTACAAAAATGTATAACAGACTTGGGCAGATCTAAGGATTTACAGGATCCTCTTATATCACTACCGAGCAGCTTCCAACCTATTTCGTATTATACCTGCAAGTTTAGTCTTTTGAAAATACGTCAGCTTTCGCTGGTAAATACACCCAACTGACTCATTTTGAAAACATTCGAAAATGGTTTTAAGTGCACATGGCACAAAAATCTTTTGTAACTTGGGAAAGTCAGCATTGTAACTTTGTTAACAGATTCACATGTTTGTCCATACATATAGGGCCCGATACGAAGAACGAGACATGATTAACGTAACACACCACTTATGAACTCACGAAGGAGTTATCCCTAACAATTGGGTAAAAATAATTTAGCATGAGCATCTGTCAGGTGTATGCCTACACCCCGCACTTAGGTCATGGCCATTAACTAATGTAATGAGTCGAGGTATCCAGGACACGGTCGTTAACCCCCGATGTTTAAGTTATCAAACAAAACTGATTAAAACGGAATATGCGGATTTACAAGCCACAGTCCGGCATTTTATTGATCCCATTTCCGATCAAGCGGTAATAATTTATCGTAACCCAAGCCCGTATAAGGAAAATAAGTCGAGAGTATTTACCTGAGCTAGTCTTAATTTAAAATGCAAGATTTAATATCTCACCGTATCCAAAATGAACTAAGTGCAGATAGCATTTACCGGAAGGCTCTAGTCTGGATTATGGCATAAGCTAACCAATTAAATGCTAACGGTCTTACTTAAGTTGTAGACTTAGACCGACTAGCGTACATGATCAAAATGTATATTACGCTAGATTAAGCGACTATCGGATAGAATGTAGTTTCAACTCAACAATTACTATGACTTGCATAATATGGGTAAACCATAAAAATTCTGGATTTTGAGACTTAAATGATAAGGTTAAACCCGTTTCTGTTAATTTCCGTAAACTAGTTACATATACTTAATCGTGCGCATATAAGTGTTATCGGGTAACCGGATAAGTCATGGACAAGTTCTATATGCCATTATACTTTAAATAAGTTGTAATATCAGTAGGATATCAACTTATATGCCCGTTAAGGTTTTAAAATGAAACTATGCCTCATAAGGGTGTTTTGGTAATTATATACCGTATAAAAGGAACTTGAATGTATTATAATGTTATAATCATAAGTATTCTGGAAAACTAACTAATTTATGATATAATATCATTAAGATATTAATTATATGTGCAATTTATCTTTTATGACCAAACTATGCACCGTTGGGGCATTTTGGTCATTTTACACATAGTTTTATAATTTATTTGGGATTCTGAGTTTACATCATGTACCTGCTATAAAGATATTTAAATAAGTTTTAAAATCAGTAGGTAACAAGTCTTGGTTGATAAATATGGTTTAAAACCATACTATGCGCCGAAACGACACTTATGTCGTAAAATGACGATTTGTGTGAAGTTTAGTAAAAACTGATGTTAGATCAAGTTTAATTGTTTTAGATACGTTATTTAGTATAAAATATCAGCAAGTAAGATATTTTTTATGAAAAGGTAGGATTAAAACCGTTTTATGTGCCACAAGGGCGTTATCATCACTTATCGACATAATACAAGAACGTGTACGTAAACTCAGTATACAATCTGATTTGACATCCCAAATAATCCTACTTATGATATTACATCAGTAGGTAGTTCAGTTTCAAGTTCGTTATTGTTTAAACCTTATTTTATGTAAAAAGGGCATTTTTGTCAAAATGAATAATTGTGGAACTTGTGCATAAACTCAATCTCTGATTATGATCATGTAATATAACTTAGGGGTTATGCTACATTATATTACGATCATAATGAACTTAGAAGCTAACTAATCTAAATCAGGTCAGAACCGAAAGTCAAAGCAGAAGTCAAACTTTGCGACTTTCGGTTGCGAACTGACCCTAGAACTGAAATTGATCGAGCCGAACATGTTCTCACATGTTCTAATAATTATTACCAACTTGTTTAAGTGTCAAAACATGTTTCATAATATATATATAAACTCAGATTAAATATTTCGAAAAATGGTCTGTTTGACTTTTTAATATTAATACTTTGACCCGTCAATTGGTCTAGCAAACGTGATCTTTAGGAGGTGCCCTTAAAAGGGATTAATACCTACCTTATTACGATCACTTAGCCATGTTCATTACGAACAATGGCTGGACTATAATGATCTTAACCGAAAGTCAAGGCGTTTCTGTAAAATGCTTGACTATTTGCTATAAAAGCCTATAAACGAAAATGCAAGAGAAAAGAACACTTACAAGTGATTCCTAGGATGAAATAGAACTAAGTTGGATGCTCCTTTCAGTTAGGAACTTCCAGAGGAGGGAGATAGAATGAAGAATGAGAAAGGTGCAAGTTCAAGTGGTGAACCTTGGAACCTATTTATAGTTGGAGAGCTTGAAGGAGGTGATGCCAGGTCTTAGGGGATATTAGAGGGATCTTACAAGTGTCCTAAAACGTGGCATAGCAGTTTGGAAGTCCCTAGTTTCGAATCAAATGGTTTTTGGCAACATGTGTGGACGCCAAGCAATTTTTCTGCAGATACATGCTTGGCGGGCCACGAGTCCAGGGTCTGTCCCGCCCCGCGAGCGCCTCATGGGAACTTTCCAAACTTGTCACATTTATCCCCTCAACTTTTAAACCTACTAAACACACCTTTATAGCATATTTAGCCTCCGTAGCCAACATTTGGCGTACTCGAGATTATGTCTAGTCATTATCGAGCTCCCGGTTCGTTAAAAGGTAACTCAGAGGTATAAATTAACTTTTTGACACTTTTAACCCCTCCATTGTCCAACTTTCACATATTTACAGATTTAACCTCTCTCATCCAACAAGTGGGTTATATGAGAGTTAGGATTCGTAAAGGATCACTCAGAGGCTCAGTATAAGCATGTTGACTCCGATGTCACTCAGAGGCTGGGCATGTTGACACAAATGATCACTCAGTGGCCAAGTTTAAGCATGTTGACACTAATGGTCATTCAGGGGCTAATTTTAAGCATGTTGACACTAATGGTCACTAGAGGCTAAGTTTTAACATGTTGACATATGGTCACTCAGAGGCTCAGTTTATGCATGTTGACATCAGAGGGTCACTCAAAGGCTTAGTTTGAGCATGTTAACACTTTTAGTCCTTATTAGTCCATAATGGACTTAATATAAAAGTAATGTCACGTGTCACTATACTATTGGACACGATTTTACGAGGTGTTACATCAGTCCACCCAACATCTATCCCTGTAAATATACCTAGGATTAATCCATACGCCTTCTAGTAGTTATGTACCTAAGGACGCCATGAACTAATAACTTCGTCATGAGAGGAGCCAGAGTGCTTAGGGTAACAGATCTCAGTTAGTCATAAACAAATGTAACAGTAACATAAATAGATATCATAAGTAACAGACATGCGATAATGAGTACAATATAATCATAAACCTATCGAATGCTAACAAGTGGAATAAGAATCGTAATCGGAATAAGAAACGAATGAATAGTCAATCGAATCAAGACTCAAAGACGTTTGGAGTTTGAACCACTCTGAACCATCTTTCACATGTTGGCCGAAACACTCCCAACTGAGGAATCGTCCTCGATCGCTCTCAACTTATTTTCCTCTGTCACTCTCAGACTAGCTAACTAAACCCTAACCTAATTACTTTATTTTACAGATACGTGGTCGAAAGTCTGGTAGTATACTTATTTAAACTTGTGTTTTTATGCGAATTTGGGTTTCGAAAATGATCTACTTTAATATCATTTTTCTTTTGCAGGTCTATCAGAGTTTAAGGATTTTCAGGAGCCTTACGGAACATCGAGATGAAGCTAGGAGCAACCGACTGTGAAAAACGAAGAAAAGCGGGCAATACATCACTAGCCGCGTCAGCAGGAATGTGCGTAGATAGAACTACTCTATGTCAACTTACACATCACATCGCCAACGCCGGAATCTTGCGTCGCCGACTCAAGCGACGTAAATTCCGACGTTTGTTTCCCCCTTTTGTCCTATTTAACAAAGATTTTGAGGTGATTATTATGTTTTGAACGTGAATTAAAGGACACACTTGTTCTTGGAGCCAACAACACTTAGAGAAAACACACACATCAATCACCATCCATCATCTTATTAATCCTATAACCTAGAATCTCCACCACCATCACTAATCATTATACACTATCATCAACCCAATCATTAGGATAATCATCACACTACGATCCAAAACCCTAATTCTCCATCAATCATTCCAAAGTCAACATCAAGATCATGTTCCATTCTTCGCATTCATCATCCGGTGTTCGAGTTCCATTCACCATGAGCGGCTAATCCTCTTAGGTTTCACTCTGGTGTAGGTGTTTGTTAGATTCTAGGGTTTTAATTATTGTTTATGATTTTAATTTGTGACTAATTGTGTGAAATATTTGAAGTTTATATTGATTGTTTTGCATTTGTTTCGAATTCATGAATTGTGAGTGAATTATTAAATTTGACTTTGTGAAATGGGTTAATACAACTATGCTTTATAATAGACTAGGGCTTACATGTTTTGTGTAGCTAAGTGCATTTTTTCCCTTCTTTGTAACGTTGATAGTTATCGGCACCTAAGCCTCGTGACACTAAACCTGTAAATAGTCAAATGCAAATAAATTAAGTCTAAAACGTTTAGGAACCCTAGGTCTTGCGATCATCGAGCTAGGTGGGAACCTTGTTCCAAAGTATAAGTTTTAATCAAATAATCAAGTTTTTGCAATTGTTTCACGTGAACCATTTTCATAGTTAATAGTAAATTTATCGGTTTAATCTGAACTTTTTTCAAAACCAACAAACAAACAAAGAAAGAAATTAAAATAGCATGCTTCATAAATTGGTTCAAAATTAGTAATCATCTAAATCCTGATACAAACCACAAATTCTTCGTGGTTTAATACCCTAATTGCCACAGCTATTTGTTTGAGGTAATTTGGGAATTATAAATGTATCTTTGACCAGAACCTCGACATCCGATCAAATTTGGCATCGTTACCGAGGTGCTAGTGCACTTAGTATTGCATTGTTTGTTTGATTTTGTTTTTATTGTTTTAAAACCTAAAAGTCCAAAAATATTGTGCTTTTAGTTTTTTTTGTTAGTTTTCTGTGTGGGTATAGTGTGTTTGTGCAGGAAGTGAAGTTTTCAGATCATGGATAGAGCTTATCAACCATGCTCTGTTGCGGGAAAATTCATAGAACGAAGAGATAACACATGTCCGAGTATATATTCGGAGTAATAAAACACGCGATGACGCCATTGAATAAAACACATGTAAACACACCATTTATTGGATGAAACTGAACAAACCACCACCGTATGGGATATAACACGCCGTTAAAAATCATTTTTTTCACTTTTCACGCAAAATCTATTTTTAACATAAACCTTTAATGTGTGTGTGTTTATATACTACTCGTCGTATAAAAGAGATATCTTAAGAACTATAAATATTGTGAGAACTCGTGAGAAACCAATCATAATCATCATGTATTATGAAGACTATAAAATATATAATATTTAATGATTTATCTCTCTAAATAATTCATCTCTCATATTAAATTAATCTTACCAAAATTTCTACACTTGTGTGAATTGTCAAAATTCACACATGTGTAAATTGGTAAACTTACACATGTTTACATTTCTTTTATATACGGATACATATAAATATGAACATGTAAGCGTTTTTTACGCAAGTTCTCACAGTTCGTTCTTATGATAAGCTCTAGTTTGATAATTCCCACCTTGTCCTAAATCTATTTACATGCGTAGGGTACGAATGTGTGTTTATAAATCTTTGTGGGGTGTGTATGTTCGGTTGTGTTTTTTTATATCTATTTCAGGGTTTGTTTGGATATGTTTGTTTCCGTGTTTGTTTTAGGTTTCATTCCAAGAGTTTTGGTTTTGGTTCAATGGATTTAGGTTTCTTTTTGGTTTAAGTGATTTTGTTTTTGTTTTAAGTATTTGCATGTTTCGACCAAACTTTTGTGCTTTATATTTTGGTTCAAATAATTACCAGGTCCATGTATGTGTGTGTGCGTCTGGATACATTTGTTTTTATTTTGGTTTTAAAAATATCTCTTTTCTTTAAGGTTTAATTTGTTTATGACTTATGTTTATATTTGTGTAAATTGGTTCGATAGGTTTTTTTTACTATCGATGTTGGTGGTAAAGAGTAAATTACAATATTACATAAATTTGTTTTTGTGGGAATCAAGTGTATGAAGTTGGTCGATAACTCGATATTCACTCTATGTTGTCACTTTTAGGGTGTAAACGAGCCAGCCTGAGCCTAAGCCCGAGCCCAACTAGGCTTAAGCTCGGCTCGTCATGTTTTTATGAAGCTCGAGCTCGGCTTGGTGCGGTTCAAGCCTACTTATTTGAGCTCGCGCTCGGCTCGCGAGTTAAACCCAAAGCTTGAGCTCAGCTTGAGCTATTTTGAGAACCTCAAACAAGCTAAAAGCTCAGTTCGAGCTCACTTCAATATCGCTTAAACGAGCAAGAGCTCGGTTCGCCAATGTTAACATTATATTATATATAAAAAAAGATAATTTTTGTTTGGGATCGTTTAGGCTCGAGCCTAAACGAGCTTTTTATTTCAGGCTCAAGCTCGGGCTCGATAACTAAACGAGCTCTGTTACATGCTCGAGCTTAGGCCCGGGCTCGTTAAAGCTTGGCTTGTTCAAGCTTTTAACCGAGCCGATAACGAGTAGTTCTCGAGCCTCTGAGCTTGTTTACACCCCTAGTCACTTTGGGCCCTCGAATAGACATGCTTACATTTTTGGTTCCTCAAACTATAACATTTTAAAAAAGAGTTGGTGATTTAACCACACGGTTTTTGAGTACATTTGACCCGTTATTGTTCTATAAGTTAGTAAATACAATTCAAATTAACTCGTTATATAAAAACAGTTTTAAATAATGTTTACAAAAAAATCATAATAAATTGAAATATCCAAGTAACTCTTTCTACAATATTAAAATTATATATGAATAAGCTCACAACTCACAAGTCACATCAATTAAAAAAACTATAGTTTGGGTTTCAAAAAATTAGGGCACCAACTTACCTAATTCTTTTTTCAAAATTATTAGGCCGAGATATTATTTGAATTCAATTGGGGTCCTAAGATGTGTCAGATTATACCTTACATATGAAATCAATTTAATTTATACCTATGTATGTATGCTTATGGGTCTAAATAATAACTTTATGTGGCACCAACTTAGTTATGTTGGTGGTGGTCGACACATAAAACTCTATGAAGTGATTCCTATAGGTTTTTCCCATTAAAAATATTTTTTTCTCATTTATCTCTACTTTATTTATCAAATTCAAATAATTATAATAAGTTAATAAGTTAAAGATCATATGTTATTTGATAAGTTTGTTTTATTTACAGATTACTGATTAAAAAAAATATTAACTTGAAGATTATATGCTATATAACTAGAAGATTATATGCTATATGATAAGTTTGTTTTATTTAGGCAGAAGATGACTACATATATATATGATTATTAAGAAGTTTGTATTTTCTAGTATTTTTTGTAAGTTATATTTTCTAATAACACACACACTATCTTATAACCCGATGTATTATATGAGTTAAATAAATATAAGTTTATATAGTAAGTAACAAAATTGTTACATTTTTATAAAAGTCCGTATATTACAAGGATTGAATAAACATATTATTACACGGGTTGAATAAATACAATTTAAACGATTAACACATACAATCGTTAAAATATGTTTTGAGAAAAATTAAACTTAGATGTACTATTTACTTATTATAACATTTTACTTTTTTATTATTAAGTTAGAAACTTGTGTATTACACGTGTTATAATATTTTACTATGTTTTTTATATCTATTATTGGATTAGAAACTTATGTATTAAACGGGGTTGGATTAATGACATACTAAATGGTTATTAATAAGAAGAAAAATAAAAGAAATAATATGTTGGTTTATTCAACCGGTGCGCTATATAAACCTATATTAATTCAACCTATGTAATACACGCGGCTCTAACCTAGTATATAATAAAGAGAATATGTTTCAATGTTTGATTTTATACATTAAGCTAATCAACATAATTAGTGACTTCTTTGTGGAACCAATATTATAAATGATAAAGTAAATTGCAATTTTATCCCCTATGGTTTGAGAGTGTTGATATCCTTGCCCCTTGTTTTTAAAATTTTGCTATTTTACACCTTACGTTTGCCTGATTACATTAGTGTTCACCCCTAAGGGGGTAAAACTATAATCTTATTAAATAGTATTTTGGTAATCTTACCCATATTTATAGAGTAAACTTTCTTTGTACACCCTGTGCTTTACCTTTGCTAACACATTTGCAGGTAAAGCACATGGTGTACCACTGAAGATGTGCTTTACCTGCAAATATGTTAGCGTAGATAAAGCACAGGGTGTACAAAGAAAGTTTACTCTATAAATATGGGTAAGATTACGAATGTGTCTTTTGGTACGATTACAGTTTTATCTCCTGAGGGGTGAACATTAATGTAATCAGACAAAAACGGGGTGTCAAGCCGCAAAATTTTGAAAATATGAGGTAAAGTGTATGCGCCCTCAAACCAGAGAAGGATAAAGTTGTAGTTTACTCTAAATGATATATTGATCATGGAACAAAGCAAAATCATTGAAAATATCCCCAAAACTTGTAGGCGTTAAATTCAGTTACAAAGTCTTTTGCACGGTGTACAAATATACAAATCTGTAGCATGGGCGGATGGAGGTAAGCCCAATGGGGCGCAAAGGCACCCCTTAAATCCATACTATCAATGGAGCACCTCCTGATTTAACTCACAACTACCCTTAAGCCCTTGACAACCAAACCAAATCCAATATAAAAGTTGAAATTATCCAATTATTGTTTATAGTGAGATAATACATAAAAAAATGATAAATAAAATGACAAGATATGAAGTATTTATAGATAATTTATGTTCTCTAAGTGATCTTTGACAATATTATTATTATGATTGTGTTTATTATAGAACGGGTAAAGTTAATGCAAGTCTTTTGAACCGATTCCTCGCTTTGGGTTGATCCATTTTAGCTTGGCCTATTTGATTTGACCTGATACAACATGTCTTATCTTCTGAAGAAAATTCTTAAATCCGTCACTAATCTATTGAGATTTCATATGATGTTGTGATCCATATTTAGCAAAGAAAGTATATGTTTCAATTCTAAATAATTATACGATTGAATTTTGAAATTGGGCTATAATAAATCAACTAAAATGACGATAACTATTTTTAGCATTTGCTTACACTAACTCGGTATATGCATACATCAAAATACTAAACTAAGGTCACAATTTATAGTTTACACATGAAACCAATTTCATGTGTCACGTAACTAAATACTTACGTAATTATCCAATTTAATATGTCACTCATTCGTTCTGGTTTTTTGCCCAAGACGACTACACAATAGAAACCCAACAGATTTAATGGTTAAGCACAATTGCTCAAACGAGACAATAAATAATAAAGATACTATATTGTTCAATGTTTAATTCTATATATTGAAATGACTAAAAAAATTTGTGACTTCTTTACCGAAATAGGCAACCAAATAAAAACAACATATTGATCATGGAACTATGCAAAATCAAAGAATTCATCTCCAGAACTTGTTAAGTGTTGAATTCAGTTAAGGGTTACGTACAAATTTATGTAATAAAAATTTGTTTATATCCAATCTGTTCTCGATCTTTAGCAACCAAAATTATATGTATTAATGCTAAATGATTATAAGTTTGCAATTATGCTATGAAGTGATGAATATGATTTTAATCTCAAGCCAGTTTTAGAATAATATGCACACTGTGACATCTCATTTATAAAATCGACTTGTTCTCAAATAATTTTTAAAGTAAAACGCCAGAACTATTTTTAGAGGAAAAAGTAAGTTTACATTAGCTCATTGATAAATGGAAAATATGTATACAATAAGTAGTATATAGAGTAAATTGCACAAAACATCCGTTATGTTTTCTCAAACTTGCAGGTTCCAGCCTTAATGTTTAAAAGTTGCTAAAAACAACCTTTAAGTTTATTTTTGTTGCGGGTTCAATCCTTTACAGCTAACCACGTTATTTTCTTCAGTTAAGTTCCCTCACATGATCAACCAAAATGACGAATATACCCTCACATGTTATGCATGTGAGGGAACTTAACTGAAGAAAATAACGTGGTTAGCTGTAAAGGATTGAACCCGCAACAAAAATAAACTTAAAGGTTGTTTTTAGCAACTTTTAAACATTAAGGCTGGAACCTGCAAGTTTGAGGAAACATAAAGGATGTTTTGTGCAATTTACTCTAGTATATAAGGTGACAAATTATACCTTACATACCAGTTTAATTTGTTATGTAACTAAATACTTAAGTATGCTTACGGGTCTAAATTATTTTCTCATGTGTCACTCAACTATAATGTTATCCATCATTTGTGGTCTCGTAGTAAATAGGCTTGGGACTCAAGTTCAATCCTCACTTGTGTCATTTTGGTGGATTAAATAGAGCCTAGCCTTCTTGTAGAGGTGTCAGGCTCTATCTTGAGCCCACCCGGGTTTTCGTCCCACCGTGTGATACGTCACAGAGTTCTGCTCTTGTGATGGCAAAACGACTGTCAAGTGGCAGCCGACGGTATGGTTTCCCAGGGGTACGCCCAAGCCAAACTCTAAAGCCAACGTGAGCCCGGTTAAAACAACGTAGTCTGGCCGGAGTAGAGCATCCCGACTCTCCAATAGCGAAGGCTAATACAATAAAGTCGTCGTTGAAAAAAAGAAAACTATCGTTACGTTGGTTCTAGTTTTTTTTTTTTTGCCAAGACATCCCAATAGAAAGTTACGGAATTAGTGGAAGACAAGTTAAGAACACAAAAGCGAAAAAACATTGATAAAGAGACAATAGGTTTGAATGTTTGATTTTGTATTAACTAACAATAGAATTCATGATTTTTCTTTCCGAAGCAAGTAACCAACTGAAAACAACAAATTGACGATGAAACAAAAGCAAAATCAAAGAAAATTGAAAACATCTATAGAACTTGCTAGGTGGCATTCAGTTGCAATATGTTACAATATCATATAATTTTAAATATAATAAATGTTTGCGTGACACATCGCAAGTCACAATAACATAAACCCTCTAGTGTTTAATCGTAGTCTTCACTTTGTTTCACTCGCAATTATGTGGATTCTAGCCTTCAGTCTTAGAATAGCCATCTTAAGAGAGTACCTTTAGGTTGACCAACGATGTATTTGACTCGGTACTATACCAATACCGTACCGATAGATTTGGTACACAGTTTTCTAAAACTTCGATATTGGTATTTTCTGTCGGTTTCGTTACGGTATCGCGGATCTCATCCCACAGAATAAATTTCCTTAATAGGTTATCAGTTCCTTGGGATGTTGCATGATTGTTTATTTCGTGCAGAATCACAACATTGAAATAGTTTGTTGTCCTAACTACCTTGTGAATGATGCAAAGTATGTTAGTGATAACTACGAAGTTAATGAATACCCAATCGAGTTTTCTATATGGTCAGACTGTTCATTAAGGTTATGCATAATTCAACATAGAATTAAAGTATAACAAATTATTTAAGGTAATTTATGCAATTTTCATCCAAAAATACAGGGGCATCCCCGAGAGCTCGAGGGCCCTCTTAGACCAGTGTAAATAAAAAAAATGAGCCCATTTTCAAGTAATTACGTGTTAAACTCAATAACATATAATAAAAATTAACATAGATAAATGATTAAAATATTTAATATAAACAAAAATAAACTTAAAGAAACATTTTAATATTAACAAAACAATAAAAGTAACAAAAACAAATCAAATAAAAATAAACTTACAAATTAATATGAATATCTTATATTATTAGGTAACAAACTCAATTTTTTTGGAACCTTTTACTTTTCTTCTTTATGTTTGGGCTTTTCGGGCTCAAACTTAAACAAATGAAAACAAAAAATATAGGAGAAAACAAAATGTTGTCATGTCTCAAACTAAAGACCCATGTATTGACAATTAAAAGCAGAACCAAAAGAGCTACAAAAATGTTAATATTTGTTTTAGGACCGTAAATATTTTATATATAAATATAGCGAGATAATTTTGCCTTAAATCTTGGGGCCTTGTTCGATGGTGCACCCTGCACACCCTCTAAGACGACCCTAAAAAATATCTACAATATTATATTTCTAAATAACTCCCGCCTTAATTTAAAATTCCAGGTTACTTAAACAATTACATTTATTTTTTAGTGGCAGACATTACTCTTTATTTTACATTAAATATAATAAAATTTTATCTTGATCCGATCTGATTTAAATTTAAGACCTTCCCTCTATAAAGAATGCCTCTACCAAATGAATTAACTCCACATTAACAAACAATTACATTCATGGTAATGAACATGGAGATAAAAATATATATTCTAATCTAAACGATCACTTAAATAAACTACTTTCTATCTACACGTTTCAAAATTCTGTTAATTGGAATGTAGCATGTGGTGTAATCTTAATATTTTGAGTAAATTGCATAAAACATTCTTTATGTTTCCTTAAATTTGCAGGTTCCAACCTTAATGTTTAAAAGTTGCTAAAAACAGTCTTTAAGTTTATTTTTATTACGGGTTCAATCCTTTACAGCTAACCACGTTATTTTCTTCAGTTAAGTTCCCTCACATGCATAACATGTGAGGGTATATTCGTCATTTTGATTGATCTTCCACCCACATCAATTATAAGAAAAAAGAATATTTAAGGTTTAACCTATTTTAGAAAAATTCTAACTGCAGGGACTAATGTGCAATAAAACCAAACTTTTAAAAACCAAACACCCTCTTTTCCGGTCTTCTTCTCCGGCGAACCCGGAATTAAGATAGGAATCTTGTTAAGCTAGCCCACTAAGCTGTAAAGATTTACACAGATTTTGATCATGCCAATCAAACTCTTCAGGATTATCATCAGTTGGAATAATCGGCACCTTATTCGCATCAGACGGAAACGACAAACGACTCTTCAACCCTAGGTACCTCTCACGGAACTTCGATGTCGTCAAATCAGATAACTTCGTAACCGTGTTCAGTAGTCGGATCCAACAACAGGTGACGCTTAGGACGCCGCAAGTTAGACTTAAACACTATCAAACGGTAATCTTGCTCCTCTGTAGTCGCGTACGTTTTACCAAACTTTGTTTAAACTTGGTTAAACTTAAATATTCTTTTTTTTTATAATTGAAGTGGGTGGAAGATTAACCAAATGACGAATATACCCTCACATGTTATGCATGTGAGGAACTTAACTGAAGAAAATAGTGTGGTTTGCTGTAAGGATTGAACCAAAGGCTGTTTTTAGCAACTTTTAAACATTAAGACTGGAACCTGCAAGTTTGAAGAAACATAAAGGATGTTTGTGCAATTTACTCTAATATTATTCACAAGGTTATGATGTAAATATGGTCTGCATTCTGCGGCTCCTTGCTGGTAGTTGGAGGCTTTTATTTATATTTTTTTAATAAATTCCACTTGCCATCCAAAAAACTTTAATAAACGACTTTCTACCTTAAAAGTTTCAGAACTTAAAAAATAATCATCTCAATTAAAAATAAAAATACGACACTCGTATTATTTTAAATTATAATGAACCACAGACCAACCTTCAAACCACTCTTTAGATTTCATGTATTCCATTTTTAATTTTCAATCATTTCACTTCACAAACGAAAACAAATACCAATATCCTTTCAACATAAGAAAAAGAAAAAAAAAATTATCCCCCATGTAAGTTACCAATTCAAGAACATGTCTAGAAACAGTTCATTGGTATGCACAATCGGTTCAAAAATTAACCATGTAGTGTAATTATACTGGCTCTACTATACCAGTGTGTCTCCAGTAACTAGTTCAACCATTAATACAAGCCGGTTTGAACGGGTTTTTACAACATTGTTACATGTGTTCCATTTCAATTATTTCACTTCAAAAATAAAGATTATCCACCATGTAAGCTACCAATTCAAGAACATGGCTACAAACTAGTCATCGTATGCACCAATAATATCATTTTTTAGACAGTTCAAAACTAAACCGTACTATAGTTAGACGGAATTCTATTATACCGCAATGTCTCCAATAACTAATTCAATCTGTAATACAAGTTGGTTTAAACTGTTTTTAAAAACATGTTTATGTGTGTTCCACTTTTAATTATCAATTATCAATTGTTTCACTTCACAAACAAACAAAAATCAATACCTATAATCCTATATGTCCTCCCACAAAGAAAAAAAATTAAAAGATTATATGGAATATCCACACACATAGGTTAGGTTACCAAATCAGAAAGGTATTAATAAAAATGAAAACAAAATAATAAAAATTGATGGTTGAAAAATGGTTAACGTATGATGATGGGTCAAAAAGAGTAAAAGTGTTGACGGTACGACGATATTGTCCAGGAACGACGAACCCAACCCGGTCTAGAAAACCACACCCACAGTTTCAAAAAAGGAAACTACTTGCAGCCCCACTTGTTCTGCTAAATTCACTGAACCCATACTTCACGCAATGGATTTCAATTTCATCAAATCAATCAATCCTTCTCATTCTCATCTCACAAATCTGTTCGTCAGAAGACACATTCGTTTGCATATCATTCATCAGGTAACGTCTTACGAATCTCGTTTCATCATGTAATCGTGATGCGTTTCTTATGATGATTTACAAGTTTTTCAGCGTGTAGTTTTAGATTCAGAGTGTGATGATGTTGTGAGAATCGTAACGTGTTTGTTGTGATGAATTTAAAGTTTTTGATATTCAAAATCTTCGATTCTAGGTTCGGAAGTGCGTCTTCGTGTGATTAGTTTGAAAAACTGAAAATCGTTGAAAGTTTAGAATTTTGTGAGCGTGTTGTTTTAGATTCAGATGTGATTGTTGATGTTAGAATCGTCATGCATGATGTATTTAAAAATTAAAATAATAATAATAATACCGGTAGATTTGAATTTTTGAGCGTTTGAATTTCAAATCTGCGATCTAGATTCAGAAATGAATTAGATGTCTTGATTGCTTAGACAACATCTGTAAGCGTGTTGGATTAATTCAGATTATGATGATGAAATCGTTACGCGATTTATTATGATGATTTTAGAGTTTTGTTGTTCGAATCTGTCGATTCTTCATTCTAGATTCATAACTGCGTTTGATGTGTTGAAATTATGTTGTACTTTCGCAGATCGATGATTTTAATCTATAGATTCTGTCGATTTTAGGTTTAGAATTGGTGATGATGATGATGATGATGATCTTAGTAATATGAATTGCTTACTGTACGTAACCTTATGTCTTACAAACGCTATGGATCTTTTAAATCTTCCGAATCTTAGATTTTAGGTTTAGAATTTGACGATGATGGCAAACTGTTGTTTATGATCTGATCTGACTCTTATAATGCACGAATTACAGGTTGAAAATCTACAGATCTCAAATCGGATTCAATTTCACATGTGTATAAAAATCTGTGAAGCACTTTGACAAATAAAATTTGAGTAATCTATCTTATGAAGTAAGAAGAATGAATATGAATATGAGCTCTCATAAACGCAGCAGCACGGTAGTGGTAGTGGTGCGGTATCACTACAACGGTGGTGCAGCAGAGTACGAGAAGCACCGATCATCGTCAATAGTTACAACTATGGCGATAAAAGATGATGATGATATCTAAACAACCCAAATCGAAGAACAGGAGCAGCTACTTCAGCTTGGAATCAATGCTGTGCTGGTAGGACTGCGGCGTCGTTGTTGATACTGCCTCTGATACACGCCTCTTCCACCACGCCGCTGATGCTGCTGCTGCTGCCGATTTCATTATGGCTGTTCTGATGGTGTTCGCCTTCATGCCTTTTCTTCGCGTCTACTGCTCGTCACAAAGTGATCGCCAGATCGCTATTTTGTGATAGTTTTAAGAGATGTAAGAAGGATCTACTGTTAGTTATGGAAAGGTTCATCATTATTTTATTCTGAATTTGTAATTTACTGAGTATGTTAATTTGGTTCCTAATATACACGGTGTTTGAAATAAATAGTTTACAAGCTGGATTTATTCGTGGACGATCTTGAAACCGGATTAGAACATTTGATTTAGAGATGTTAAAGAGTTCGGTTGGAGATTTTTAAAAAAAATCTACTATAATCCCATTAATAGCCAAGTTATTGATAGGGTCTAGGAATGGTTGGATGTAGGCAAGTTTTACCTCTATCCTGGAAGATAGAGAGACTACTTCCAGTGAGACACCAACTCTAAAAGCATATCTAGGCAAAATAGTCCAATGAAAACAGGCATAAACATATAACTACATCAAAAGTATTAAATGTATTCTTACTACGCCATCAAACAAAAAAATGTGAAAATACTCATAGACCACCAAAATAGACTAAAGAAACTAAGCTTCTAAATCGAAAAACTAATACAAAACAGTATCATTATCCTAAAAGTCTATAACCTTAATCCTAAGTCTCCATGAAATGCTATCATCGACCATGTCTTCAAAAAAGTGCAAGTCTACCGAATCCTAACTAATCCGCTTATCTCAAGTCAAATTCGGCCTCCCTCTACTCCTCCCCTAATCATTGAGAGTTTTCACTGTTCTAATTGTGGTTGTCACCTGTCTCCTCCTAATATACCCAAACCATCTCAATCTCACATCCTTTATCTTATCTTATCTTATCTGATATACAAGCCACACCTAATTTTCCCGAAAAACCTCATTTCTTATCTTTGTCCAACCTAGTTTGCCCACACATCCACCTCAACATCCTCATCTAAACTACAACAAACTTACGTTCATGTGTCTTTTTTATGGCCCAACAATCGGTTCTCTATAACATAGCAGTTCTAGCTGTCACCCTATAAAACTTTCTCTTTAATTATAGTTGGAAACCTCTTGTCGCACAATACCCTTTAGCTGCTCTCCACCTACACCATCCCACCTGAACATGGTGGGATAGTTGCTATCTATCGTCCCTTCCATTTAAACAAATGATCCTAAATACTTGAACTTAGTTTGTCTGAGGAACCACCTGGATCTCAATGGTAATATGAGTCTCCTCATCTACACCTACACCACTAAATTCACAGTTGTTTTGGACATTACTATTAATAAGTTAGTTCGGTTAAAGTAAGGGATGATAATAAATCAGGTATGGTACTGAAACTTGTTGATTAGTTTTATATTTATGTAATGAAAAACATGTAAAAGTATGTACCTCTTATGGTTGTCAAAAAAGATGGTGTCCTGGAACTCACTTGAATTTATCTCGGAAAAAGCTCGTTCGATATGACTCAGTTTGAAACTGAGTCAAGCTGGCTCAACTCGGCTAGAAAGTGAGCATAGCTCGGCTTGGTTCATAACGAGCTGAATCAGATCAGTTTGGCTTAGATTATTTTACCTTTAATATAGTTATTTTTATATACATATAATATATTACAAAAATGGTTATTGTTTTTGCATGTATTTAGGTGTGTGGTCGGATATTTATGGCATATTGGGAAGCGGGGGGGGGGGGGGGGGGGGAGGCAACCAATGGTAGTACCCTTGCCCCAACCAATCAAATCACGTCATGTCAAAAATCTTAAAAGCTACCCTTAAACCACAAAACATTGGCGGCACCTTATCATTACCATATACTATTTTTTTTTTATTTTAATTACGTCAAACTCCTTAACCAATTAAAGCCCACCACCAATCCTAACGTTAGACAAGTGCATTGACATTCACACAATGTGCACGGGTACTCCTTAAGGCATAAACAACCTGCCACCCCCACCCTTGTGGGTGGCGGCAGTGTGTTTTTTTTTTTTTTTTTTTTTTTTGCAGCACCACAATGAACCCGAGGAGGGTACCTGCATGGGTGCCCATCTCCCCTTAAGGGTTGATACGGATACTAATGAACTTATATTGTATTTCGTTGAAAATTGAAAATTCATTTTGTATTTGGTTGAACTTAATTTTGGCTTAATGAATTTATTTTTGAAATGTTCTTTTAAACTATTGAGAAATATTTTAAACTATCGATTTTGGAAAGTATGTATTAGTTTTTTATTTAAATTTGAACCAAACCAAGCAGAGCTTGAGCTTAGATTTTCAACTCGGTAGTACCCTTGCCCCAACCAATCAAATCACGTCATGTCAAAAATGTTAAAAACTACCCTTAAACCACAAAACATTGGCGGCACCTTATCATTACCATATACTATTTTTTTAATTTTAATTACGTCAAACTCCTTAACCAATTAAAGCCCACCACCAATCCTAACGTTAGACAAGTGCATTGACATTCATACAATGTGCACGGGTACTTCTTAAGGCATAAACAACCTGCCACCCCCACCCTTGTGGGTGGCGGCAGTGTGTTTTTTTTTTTTTTTTTTTGCAGCACCACAATGAACCCGAGGAGGGTACCTGCATGGGTGCCCATCTCCCCTTAAGGGTTGATACGGATACTAATGAACTTATATTGTATTTCATTGAAAATTGAAAATTCATTTTGTATTTGGTTGAACTTAATTTTGGCTTAATGAATTTATTTTTGAAATGTTCTTTTAAACTATTGAAAAATATTTTAAACTATCGATTTTGGAAAGTATGTATTAGTTTTTTATTTAAATTTGAACCAAACCAAACAGAGCTTGAGCTTAGATTTTCAACTCGGTTTCAAATCCGAGTCGAACCAAGCCGGATCGTATTATAATCGAGCCAAGCCCAAGCTTAGCCCGAGCTCGGATCAGCTCGGCTCGTGAACAACTCTAGTACATGTTACAGCAGAGAGTCCAGTAACTGAAGCAGACATTGAGGTAGACGACATTACAGTCAGATTGGTCGAGTTCCCGTTTAGGGTGTATGTTACTGATTGGTTTAGGGGTTCTGAGGAACACGTGAGTTATGGAGAGAGAGAGAGGGACGAAATTAATTAGGGATGTTATGTTGTGTAACCCTTATTCTCTATAATTAATCTCTTTAAATACAACTAAGAGGAAACCTTATTAGTTAATAATGATAATATGGTCCATCAATAATGACCAACTAATATATAATAAGGTGTAATTTAATATTTGATCTATTATTATATAAATGATTATAATGTTCACATAATTAAATATAATTAATATATTTAATCTAACAAGACGCGGATGTCCGCTTCTTTTGTTGTCAAGAGAAAATCCACGGTTTTTTCTTTACTTAATATAAATGTCACAAGAATGAAAGCAATAAAACGCTACAAAAAGGTTGAGCGATAGTGAGAGTAATTGAGATGGTGAAGACCAGTTGATTTTGGATTGAGACTTGAGAGGGTTTTGAAATCTAGGAACTAATGATCTAATGGTATATTGGTATGGGGAGAGATTAGTAGAAGACTAGCAGTGTTTAAGTGTAAAAAAAAAAAAAAAAAACTTTTTGGAAGTCAATATGGACGCTTACAGCTTTGCACTCATAATTTATTGCATTTTACCCTAAATAAATCAATTAATGGGGGTGTTAGGGTGTTAAGTGATTTGTATGTTTTAGTATCTCCACTCGGCATTTTGTTAACCTAATTGATTACTTGATTAGAAGAGTTAGTGCTTTAAACGAATTTCTCTTACATTTATGGTTATGTTTGTGAGGTTGTCTTTGTGGTTGTTCTTGAGCTAGAGAGTTGTCCCACATCATGCTATAGAAACTTTTACTTGTGGATTTGCAATCTGACATATTATCAACAAGTATTTCCTTCGCAACACTTCAGTAAACTTGTAAATTTCCACGTAAACATATATAAATGGATTTTTTCCCACAAAAATACTATACTTACTAAACATAAACGTAAAATACAAAAAAAAAAGTTAAATATCTACTCTTCGTCGTTGTTAAGTAGTCGAAACTACACCAATTGCCGATTCAGACACATGTGAAGGTTGTTTTCAACACCAAAAAATTACTTTCTTTGACTAAACATAAACGTAAAATATAAATGAAATATATATCTACATTTTATTGCCATGGGGTTGTTGGGTAGTTGATGTTCATAACTATATTTTGTAGATGTTACGAATTCAAGCAAAGCCATTTTGATACCAAAAGGTACTTTATGTTACTAAACATAAACTTAAATAAAAATGGAATACATATATACTCTTCATCGTCGTAAGATAATCGTAGCGTGTAATAATACTACGCCAAAGTTACCCATCCAAACACGTGAATGAAGATAATAGCTAAAAAATATGATAGTTGTGGGATAGTCGAAAGACTTAATTATAGTCCGTCGAAGCTACCAATTCAAGCACATGCAAAATCCGTTTACAATACCAAAAAAATACTTTATTTTAAAAACAGCTATGTTCTTCAATTAAAATTACATAGAAATGTTTAAAAGAAATATAAACAAATACCGAAAGAGACTCATATCAAAATTGAATCATAAAAATGGAAACCTTTTTCCCTACAAATGTTGTTTAGTCATCATCAGTTCCTTTTGGTACGGTAACAAACATACTTTATTTTAGTTATACAATTTAGGTTTCAACAAAAACTAGGAAGGTTCAAAAAAATATAAACATAAGTGCATATGTAGGTTTTCTTTAACAATAAAAAATTATTAGAACAAAATCAAATTAATTATAAATAAGATATACTGAATATTACTGAATTCGTAGTGGTAACACCATATTACATGGCGAGTGTGGGTTATGTGAGAAGTCTCACAAAAAATGTAATGGCAGTGTTATATAACATTCTATAATATGTGTGTTTAATGGTAACACTACATAACTCCGCTAGCAATCATTATTAAAAAAACTAATTTCTAAATTCTTTAAATATAAAAAGAAACAACATTTCATTAAATAGAAAACATTACAATAATATTAAAAACATTCCATTAAAACAATTACAATAAAATTAAATAACAAAAGTCTAGATATTTTTTTATAAGCTCCCTACGCTTTGGACTCAATTCCAACGCCTTTCCGGTTAGATGGTCGAACGGTTTCGAGTAATACTCAATATCTCTTTCCATTTGTCTCTCCGTAACCTCGACGACTTCTCGATTCTCTTGTATACGTCGAGCCCCGAGGTCACGTATGTCTTGAAGGCGTTGGTTCATCTCGGAAAATTCTTCTTTCAAGTCGGATCCCCCCCACCCGACGATGACTCAAGTTGCCTCGCTTTTCCGCCACTTTTTCTATCGGGTTGTCGTCGCAGCTCCATTTCCACCTCCTCCTCCTCCCCCGCAAACAACTGACTAACATCGTTCAAGTCGGTGTTTCGAGCGTTGAACATTGGTGTTTCGGGATCAACGGAAGAGGAGGTTTTAGACTTCTTTGAAGGCTTCCTATTTCCCGACTTTGCGGAAGAAGTTCCTCCCAACGGAGGGACGTTGGCCCACTCTGGGCTATCACGAAGAAGCCTCCAAACCTTTAAGTACGCGAAGTGCCCTTGTTCCGCTTGATATTATATTATAGTCGCCGAAATTATATCCTCGTCGTTCGCGCCGCTTTTCCAACTGTTTTTGGCACGTTGATAAACAGATTGAAATCTTTGGCAATTAGTGTTCATATCGGTCCACTTGCCCGAAATAGAATCATTTGACCGATAACCCTTTTCTTTGCCGACGAGCCCAAAAAAGAGTGCTCGTGTCCGTTTCCAAAACAAACTTTTATTTTGACTGTTGGCTACAAGAAAAAAATTAGTATAAATGTTAACATTAAAAATAAAAATAAAAAATAAAAAAAAAGTCTATAAAAAGCCTTACCAATTAGGGGATCCTCCGAAACGTCGAGCCAGGCCCGTGCTAACGCATACTCCTCATCTGTCGTCCACATTTGCACATTTTTTGCTTTCCGAATCTTGGTATCTTTCTTCTTAGTGTGTGCCTGTTTGCCTCGTTGGCTTGGCTCTGGTTGTGTCTTTGGGACATAATCGGGCTCGCCTTATGTCGACCCGTAACCTCTGTGTTGAAGTTTGGACTAAAACCTAATTGATTTGGGTCCCACAAGGCGGGTTGGTTCAAAAGGTTCACGAAACCGATTTGGTTGTTGTCTAAAAAGTCGGCAAACCCGGTTCCAAAGGTGGTTGGTTGGGTGGGAACCGAAACAAAGGGTAGGCGAACGTGGCTTTGGTTCGGGTCTTGCTCCGAACCACCGCTTGGACGAGGAGGAACAGAATCCGGGTTGTAGGGTTGCATTTTTTTGAGTGAAACCTTATTTTTTAAAATATAAGAGAGTGAAGAGAATGAAAGTTAGAGTGAAACCTTTTTTTTCAATATAAGGGAGTGAAGAGAATGAGAGATGGGATAGTGATTAAAAAATATAAAGTTATTGGTTTATATAGGTTGGAAAACGTTTTAAAAAAATAATTAATGCTTTTTACCGTTGAACGGTCAAAAGGAAAATACTTTCAAATTTCCCATCCGTTATACACATAAAATTAATTAATGTTTTTATCGTTCAACGGTCAAAAAGCAAATACTTTCAAATTTCACATCCATTATACACATCGCGAGAAACAAAATGGGGGGGGGGGGGGTGTTGTCCGGCGTGATTGATAACATTTATTGATATAATTAGGAAGTGGTGTGGATAACTCGAGTTGCTGTTGGAGTATTCCGTATGTCCGGTACGTGTCCCAAAAGTACTCGAGATGATTTATTGGTCGTTAAAAAAATAATTATGATAACATTTATTGATAATTATATATATTTAATAAATTCCAAATTTATTTAAGTTATCTTTTGTTTTCTCATCATGCGTTTCCAGCCTAATTAGTGGAGTACATATGATCTGTTAATGGGTAGTTTAATTTATGTTGTATTTATCATATAAAATTTTTAAGTTACATAACATTGGAAGGATATGAGTATTTTAGAACAATGAGTTAAGAGTCTAATTTCGCAACGTAATTGTAGGTGTTTGTGACCCTTTGTATTGTGTGGAATAGGAGTCGGTGGCGGCAATCACTTCTGCTTTTTTGGTCATTATGCCCTGAACACCCTTTTTCTATTGAACGATAAATTTCTTTTTAGTATCTAATTAATGTCTATTTCATATGGGGTAATGGATAGAATGAAAGAATGAAATGGACAACGTAATAAAATAAATTATTCTACTCTACTGTGATGTTTTATTAGTCTTATGTTAATAGAATTAGTTATTACTTTATAAAATTTGATAGATAAAAAAAAGACGAAGTAACGAAATACAATTGTATTATAAACGACAAAAATATAACTGCCTCAATTATAATAATATTTTGATGGTAAAAAATTAATAACAATTTTTTTGATATATATTAATATTAGTATTAATATTAATAATATGGAGGGGTATGGTCCAAAAATCATGCGTCTGCGCATGGAACCATACCTTCAACATCATAACTACAAGGGTAATCTTGCGCGCATTGTGCAACGATGCGCCTTCCTTAACACCATATGGTCGTACAATGAACCTTGCGCACTCAGCAAAACGGTAAATTAGACCAAACACCAAATGGTCATATAATGAACCTTGCGCACTTAGCGCCACGACAAATTAGACCAAACATCTATAGGTCATACAATGAACCTTGTGCACTCAGCCCAACGGTAAATTAGACCAAAACCAATAAGTCACACAACGAGCCTTGTGTACTTGGAGCAACGGCAAGTTAGACTTACACGTGCAGGCTACTAGACCCTGCGCGCAACATACAACCCTCTAGTCAAGAATCCTAAAACCTTGCAAGGCCAAGACAAACATGAGAGCACCTCATAGTCTTGTGGATAAAAGGATTTATCCCTGCTACTCTGCATTGGCGGGAGAATACTGACAGCGTCAAATGAACAGTAAGGCAGACGCCAGATTGTACACCAACCACATTTACGCCAGTGACTGTTCCACCTTCTCCACTTTCGGCTGGTAGCATAACTGACGCCAGAGATATCCGCCCTTACTGTCTTTACACGTGACACCATTCAGCGCCTGACAGACTACACCTCCTGACAGAAGACATTAATTCCCCTGCAGGGGACATTTAACGTCTGACGCAGAGGGACAAAAGGGATGTCTCTGGTCGCCTGGGTCGGGCACAAGGCCCATCAGCCCATCTCCTAAGCCCGCTTACTTTCGACTATAAAATAAGTATCCGACCACAAGGTAAAGAACTCATCTACATCCACAACCACCTACTATCACTTTGATAAGCACTTGCGCTTATTACTTGTAATCAACTAATACTTATTCTCACGTCGGAGTGTGGTCACGGAGAAAACCACCATTTTCCCCGTGGCGAGACTAACGGCGCTGCTAGTTTTGCAGATCAGTCTGAGGGAGATCACTCTGAAAAACGAGCGAAGAGATCATCTTTTTATGTAGAAGCCCCCTGTGTAACATTCGTTGTAAAATGGGTTCTAAAACCCTCTTCGTTTAAATAATTGAAGTATTTGATGTGAAGTTTCGTTACGCATTTATTAACCATTCAAATTTGATTTATAAATTTCTGTAGTTAATAAATAAACTAAAAAGGGTTAAAATAAATAAATAAATAAATAAAAACTATTAATAATATTAATAAATAAAAAGGGAAAATAATAAAAATAAATAAAAGGGGTGACCACGGGTTTCGAACCCGGGTCCCCATTGAATCAAAACACACCACACACCACTACACTACACACACAAACTTGTTCCAGTCCCAAAACAAATACGTCTTATACAAAAGCAATTATCGAACCTGCAATACAAATTGAAGAAAACTGAAACTGTCGAAGCTTAAATCTGAGCAATCAAGCACAACTAACCGTTTTTTCTTTGATTAACGTGTGTAATTGATTCCATCATCAGTTTTAAACTGAAATTCGAAAATCAATTTATGTGTAACCGAGTGAAATCATTGGCCTTAAATCCAAGTTTGAAACCGAAAACATAACTGTCATTCACCTATAAATAGCGACCCAAACATATTCTAAAACTCGTCAAACACTCTCGAACCCTCTCGCAATTCTCTAAAGATTTCGCTGTGCTCAAAATACAAATCGCACCGGAAATCTGCTCATTCGCCGAAACATCACCGGAGGTTTTCGATTCGCATTTGATCGGTATAATCATTTGATCCTCTTTCCCTTACCATTTAATTTATTGTCATTGGAGAGTTATGATCTATCAGTCGAGTACTGGTGTTCTGGGTTTAAAATGTGAAGAAGATGAAGTTCGGATAGTGTATAAGTATAATTAAAATCGGTAATAAATCCAGGTTAGACACACAGTCCAGTGGTGGACTGTGTGCAATGTTAACAAGCACACCCGGGTTCGAGTCTCACATGTTTCCGATTTTCGAAATAAAACCAACTCTTTTTAAAACCTATTCAGATCAACACATAGTAAGTATATAAATTTAATATAAATCTGTGATATTTCAGGTTAGTCACATAGCCCAGTTGGAAGGGGCTGTGTGCAACGTATCACGAGTGCGCGGGTTCGAGCCGGTTCTGAAACCGGTTTGCAAATATATAAATCTTTTTAAATAAAAACAAAATATAGTTTAAACTTAGTTAGTTTAATATATATAATTAAAATCCAGATTATTTCGGGTTAGACACGTAGCTCCGTTGGTAGAGCTGCGTGGACGTATACGAGAGGTCACGAGTTCGATCCTCACACGCTGCCAAAAATCGATTAAAATGTCCGGTTCAACCCCTAAAAAGGGGTATATTTTTTTAATACACATTTCCTTTATTTTTCTCCAAAATCCTTAAAAATATATATAAAAATAAGACTTTTTAAGCATAAAACTTGTAATAAATACTATAAAAATAGACTTAAAAGTCTAATAAAAGGCATTAAATAAAAATATTAATCACAAATAAAAGATACATATTTATCGAATTATTACATGATTGTTTAGGTTAGTTTTCTCATCGGTTGAAATCTTAAGTCGTGCGCTTCGTCATCCATTTAAGAAACGCACCACTGTGAGTGAATTCTTACAAACTTCCCATTTTTATTCATGTTTTGGGGCGTATCATGTGTCTTTTATTTATATTGTTTATTCATACACTTGTGCTACTACCATTATATGATCTAACATGTTATGTAATATTTGATATATTGTTATATGTGGTTACTTTTTCTCATTTCAGTCAAGCATTCACATTAGGCCCATCAGTTCCTCGTTGGATACGAGTAGAGCATCGCGTTGCCTAATTAGATCGGCTCCGTTTGATTGAGCCTTGATCTCATATCACATCATTTATCATGCTTATGGGTACATTGCTAGATGTTTATGTGGTTTGTGGATAGTTTACATATACGTTTGCTCATACTTGGTTATGCACATTTTTATTAAATTAATCAACATAATTATTTCTTTCGAATGTTTAAACGGGATTCACTCGCCAACTTTTGTTGACCCAAATCTCTATTTTTACACATGATACGGGTGGACAGGTTGAAGCAAGAAACACATAGGATTGGGCCTTACAAGAAAAATAAAGAGTTATTTAAATGATATGATTTGAACATTTTGTGCTTGTACGGTTTATGTGTTTGATGGAATTTCTATTTTTAATTTAAATTAATAAATATGAAACTTTATAGTAAATGTCATGAGCTTTGGTGAAAACCCAATCATGCCCCGACTACCATATCCGCTGCGGGTCAGGGTGTGATAGATTGGTATCAGAGCTCTTGACTATAGGGATATATGATAGGTTATTAGACCCTTAGAGCCTATACTATAGTTAATTAGATTTTGATTGCTTATGTGTTAGTTGGTTACATGCAAACTCATGATATTTATTTGTTTCATATTTATCTCACACACAAATGCATGCAAGCACTCTCACTACTCTATGTTGTTGTGTGATATTTATTGTGATATACATATTGTTAACATAACATGCTTACGCAAACACGCACGTCTCAATTTCCACATATTTGAAGATTTTTCGCATGCTTTCTCAAAATTTTGTGATGTTTTCATTTTCCAATCTCATCAAAGTGAGTTCTACGACGGGCATGTAGTAACTAGAAGGGTACAAGTACCGGTAGTCGAAACGTCCTGTCTAGGATTGGCATTCGTATAAATCCAATATAACGGACCAGTTTGCATACTTGAGGACTAACGATGAGAGTACGAAGGACCTATTAGGCCAAAACATGCCACACCAAACGTCATGTGAACTAACCCCACTTTGAGCTGTCACTATGTCTACACCTGGACACCCTCCGACTTTATACCTCGCAATCATGTTTTACGATTTTCATTCGGGTGATGCAAGGGTTAACAGGCCAACACCAATGTGAACTCTACAAAGCCCAGTAGTCATAGGGGCCCACATGACTACCTAGGCAAAGTATGGGGGACATATGGGAGTCCAAACATGAGCAAGGCCCAAGACATCCAATGGATGTAGTGAATTTATTTTTCTCAATTATTTTGTGAATGTTAATTTCTAAACGCGACACATGACACCAAAACGTAAAACTCATAATCTCGTTACGTATTTCCTCTAGATGTCTGCTAGGCACTCTCAAGGAGGTAGGAGATCAGGAAGATCCGATGAGCGCATGGCTGCTCAAATAGCCCAACAAATGGCCGCCGTAATTCCCGACATTGTGATTCAAGTCCAACAGGCTCTCGCTGCTAATCCTGTCAACCCAATCAACCAAGAGGGTCAGAATGCTGCCAACCCTCACACAAACACCATTAAGTGCACCTACAAGCACTTCAACTCATGTGACCCTCCAAAGTACGAAGGGACTGAAGGGGTCACTGCTCTCCTTCGTTGGTTTGAAGAGATGGAGAGTACCTTCCTCAACTGTGATTGTCCCAACGACCGCAATGTACGTTATGCTACTGGTTGTCTATATGGGGTAATACTCACATGGTGGAATGCGGAGAAAGGTGACGAGGCGTCGAAGCCGCTGTAGCCCTAACTTGGGAAGAATTAAGAGAACTCATGACCAGACGCTTTGTCCAGGAAGTGAAATCAAGAAGTTAGAAGATGAGTTTATTTCTTGAAACAAAAGGAGGGAGACCATATAACCTACAACAAGATTTCTCGAGTTGAATCAAATGGTTACCAATTTATTCACTCCTTTATATCGCTTGATTGAGCACTACATTCGGGGTCTTCCCTTGAAAATTCAAGACTCTGTGATGAGTACTACGCCTGCAACTTTGGAGGCAGCAATGGAGCTAGCTACTGAGCTCACTGAAAATCGCATTAGGAACAAGGATTTCAAAGATGAGAAGAAGAAAGACAAGACACCTGCTGAAACCTCTACCTCAACCCAAACTGGATCCTCTTCTCGATTTGCTGGCAAAAGAAAGCGAAATGGGAAGAACTTTGCCGTCACAAATCAGCCAACTCAAACCAATCAACCCATTGTCTCCGCTCTAATCACACAAGTTGCTCCTCCTACTGCATCATTCAAGAAACAGCATACAGGACCCCACCCAAAATGCAAACCGATGCCAATATCACCACCCTCCCGAGAACCCATGTCTTCATTGCACAAGTTGTGGGCATACAGGTCATACAATCCAAACCTGTCGCGCTCTTCAAAGACCAGCTTGCAACCAACCTCAAGCCCAACCAAACAACCAAGTGGTAGGCCAAGCTCCCTACCAACAACCTCTACTAATACCACCTGCTCAACCAATGGCTCAACCTTTCTACCAACCCAACTATCCTATGATGCAGGCCTGTCAGAGCTTGTTTCAATTGCGGTGATCCAACCCATTTCCGCAACACTTGTTCGCGTTTGGTAAACATCAAAAATGCGCAAGCCCAAGCTAACCCTGTGAACCAAGCCAACCAAGCCAATCCGCCAGCTAGAGGAAGAGCTTTTAAGATCGATGCCAACCAGGCTAGAGCGGATAACAACGCGGTTAACGGCACGTTTCTCATTAACGGTAGTTATGCATCTATACTTTTTGACACTGGCGCGGATAAGAGTTTTGTGTCCTTAGAGTTCGAATCTATTCTTGGTTTACCTCGCGGTAGTCTAGCCGAATCATTTACAGTGGAAGTTGCCGACGGTGAACCTATTACTTTAGATTCTATCATTCGTGATTGCACTCTTACTCTCAATGATCATGACTTTCCAATTGATCTTATTCCTATGAGGTTGGGTAGTTTCGATGTCATCATTGGTATGGAGTGGCTTAGTCAGCATCACGCCGAGGTCGTTTGTTATGAAAAATTTATTCGAATTCCTCTCACCGACGGTCAAACTCTTCGTATTTTTGGTGAAACTCCATCCAAAGGACTAAGTTGATGTCATGCCTTCAAGCTCAAAGATACCTTCACAAAGACTATGGAGCATTCTTAGCACACATTATCAAGAAGGAAGGCAAGGAGAAGAAACTCGAAGACATTCTGATTGTTAAAGAATTTTCTCAAGTTTTTCCCGACGACGTTTCAGGACTTCCTCCTGTGCGAGAAGTCGAATTTCGAATCGATCTTGTACCTGGTGCAACACCAGTTGCAAAATATCCATATCGGTTAGCCCCATCCGAAATGCAAGAATTAGCTAGTCAGCTGCAAGAGCTGACTGACAAGGGATTTATACGCCCTAGCTCATCACATTGGGGTGCACCGGTTCTTTTCGTAAAGAAGAAGGATGGAACTTTCTGAATGTGTATCGACTATCAAGAGCTCAACAAGCTAACTATCAAGAATCATTATCCTTTACCCCGCATCGATGATCTTCTAGATCAACTTCAGGGTGCCACTTGCTTCTCAAAAATCGATCTTCGTTCTGGTTATCATCAGCTTAGAGTACGTGAAGAAGACATTCCCAAGACTGCCTTTCGAACTCGCTACGGTCACTATGAATTCATGGTCATGCGTTTTGGATTAACCAATGCTCCATCCGTTTTCATGGATCTAATGAATAGGGTATGCAAATCCTACCTCGATCGTTTTGTTATTGTCTTCATCAATGATATCCTTATTTTTTCCAAGACCAAATCAGATCATGAGCGACATCTTCGACTTATCCTAACACTCTTAAGAACCGAAAAGCTCTACGCTAAGTTTTCGAAATGTGAATTCTGGTTAAAATAAGTTCAATTTCTTGATCACGTAGTCAACGACAAAGGAATTCATGTCGACCCTGCAAAGATTAAAGCAGTGCAAGAATGGTACAAAGGAATTCACATCGGTCTTACCCCCCAGGTGAGACCCTGATATCTTGGTACATTAAGTCTCAGACGGCTCCTAAACGCCGTCTACGGAAGCTCTACAAACACTCCTACTGCCCCAGTGCAGCCCGCTGCTCAGGTGCATGATTCACCTCCATCGAGAATACCGCGAAGCTCTGAGCTCTGTACCCAAGAGACGGAGTACGCTCAACCGCCGCCTAAACCTGAGTCTCATACTCAGAAGCGAGCATCTGTCCACTCGCGTTTGGGCCCACACCCCCTTGGGAGCGGTACACCCAACGAGAATTGGACAAGACATATGGTGAGGGTGACAACGCCAGTGTGTTTTACCGGTTGCCAAAGGGCCATGCTTCATACAGATCTGCTCCACGGGGTGGCTACAACCCGGAAGCGGAGCATAATTATAACTTGATCTACAGGCCGGCTGAAGCAGCCGAACACTCAAAATTTATCAAGGAGATCACGCTCGCACCATCTGAGCGCGCAAAACCTCCCTCTAACATCGAGATGTACAATGGGTTGACAGACCCAGATGACCACCTACGTCTCTTCACGGGCGCAAGACTGATCGGAGGCTGGACGCTGCCTATGTCGTGTCACCTGTTTGTCCAGACGCTTTACAATCGCGTTGCGTGCCTATGGTTCGACAACTTGCCCACATGCAAGCTCGCGTCGTGGAACGATTTAAAGGACAAGTTCCTGACGCACTTCAGCCAACAGCGGCGTTACATTAGAGATTCTTCTGACGTAATGAACATATGGCGGCGTGATGACGAAAGTCTGGAGGACTTTATCACCCGCTATAATAAAGAGGTGCTAGAGATAGGGGATGTGCATGAAGACCTAATTCGTGCACAGTTCAAATACGTCGTACGCTGTGACGAGATGATCAAAGTCTTGTAAGGAACTAAAGGCCTCCCCAAAAGCTGGGAGAAACTCATGGCAGCGGCAAAGGTCTATGCGCAGACAGAGCACAATCTCAACAATAGTAGACCTCCCCTATAACATTTGTGTAATTCGGGTTTCGAAAACCCGCCTCTTTTATCAATCAAAGAATATATGTTTTCGTGTTTAGTTATTTATTTATATATAATGGTTAAATTAAATGTTTAAAAATAAATTTATAAATAAAATTTAAAGATTTAATCCATTAATTAAGAAAAACAAATCAACTAATTAATAATTATTTATAATAATAAAAACAACTAAGGAAAAAAGACGGTTTTAAAAATAAACGGGTGAACCGGGAGTCGAACCCGGGTTCCCCCGGATACACACGCACAACAAACACCGCTGCGATACACACACAAGTTGTGTAAAATCTGGTTTCTTATTATATCTATATTGAGGCTAAGAAGAACCTGCAATCCACAACCATACCTCCTCGCCGGAGATTCACGCGTGTTTCCTAAACAAATTCGACAACTGTCCCTCTAAGTTTGGTAAACGCACAGCCGCGATTGAACGGGCAATCAATTCGAACCAATTACCAAAACTGAGCTCGACTCCCCACTATAAATACCAGTCGAATCCCCCTTCAGAACTCGCTCATACTCTCTATTTACTCTCTAAAACTCAGTCGTCGGAAAAGCTCTGTTCCACCGGAGAACCACCGAAATCGTCGGAATCCACCCACCGGAATCGTGCCGCCACTGTTACGGTAGATTTCTTTTCGTTATGCTTTTAATTTCTCCTCCTAATTAACGACATATTCGGTCGATCGTAATCAAGATCGGAATGAATCAAGAATGGATTCGGGCGGGGGTATAGGTTCTGGGTAAAAATTTAAATGGAAAAGATGAAGCAGAGAACGGGTATATATATATATATATAATTCAGGTTATAACCGGGTTAGACACACAGTCCAGCGGTGGACTGTGTTCACACTTAACAAACACGCTCCGAGTTCGATCCTCGTCACCAACACTGCCGAATAAACAATTTTTTTTTGAACCAAATCATACTGATTCCCCAACAAGATGTTAAAGTTATTGAAAAATGCTATATTTACGGGATAAGCACCCAGCCCAACTGGTTGGGCCGGGTGCAAACCAACTCCAGGTCGCCGGTTCGAGTTCAAGCCCTCACCACCGGTCTGATCACTTAAAAATCTTTTTAAATTAATCATTTCTGTATGGACTTAATCTGTGTATATGTATAATTAAAAACCAGATTACAACGGGTTAGACACGTAGCTCAGTTGGAAGAGCTGCGTGCACACGAACGAGAGGTCGCGAGTTCGACCCTCGCACGCGCATACGAGTTCCATCGTCCGGCCGGCCTGACAGACGTAGTCAGACTGACAATTCTTTTTTTATTATTTTTATTTAATTAATTACTTATTTAAAATTAAAAAAATAATAAAAAATAATAAACTTAAAAATCTAAACAAATGTTGTTAATCAAAAAGTTAGCTTATTTTTTATTCAGTTATCGCGTTATTATTTCTAGGTTAGTACCTACTCGTTGATTAAATTCCCAACTCGGGCGCTCTCCTTATCATTCAAGAATACGCACCCAAGGTGAGTGAATCTACAAATTCCCCATTTAATCACGTTTTGGGGTGTATCATTGTCGTACTATTCCTTTATTTTAACTAAACACTTGTGCTTATATCATTTTGTGATCAAATGTGTATTGGTTGTTGTGTGATTTATATGTGGATTAAATTTATCATTTCAGTGCACTCATTTCATTAGGCCCATCAATTCCCCGTGGAGATACGGGTTGAGCATCAGGTCCTCATTAGATCGGCTCCGTTTGATTGAGCCTTGATCTCAAATACATCATCATTCATGTCATACATTCATTCAATGTGATTTGTGATTGTTTACATATATTTATTTGCTCACATGTGATTTATGCACGAATTTTCTTTAATAAATAAAACAAGCAATTATTTAAAATGTTCTATCCAGGTTCACTCGCTAACTTTTGTTGACCCAAAATCTCTCCTGTTTTACACATGATACAGGTGATCCAGTTGAGGAAAGAAACACTTAGGATGCCCTAGAAGAATAAACAAGTTATTGCGTTGGAATAAACATTTAGATTTGTTTTTCTTTGTATTTGTATGAATTTTGTTTATTGGATATTAAATTTGTAATTTGAATTTAATAAATATGAAACTTCTTAGTAAATATCATGAGCTTTGGTGATAACCCAATCATGCCCCGACTTTTATTCCGCTGCGGGTCGGGGTGTGACAGATTGGTATCAGAGCTTGTAGCTATAGGGAATATAGGATAAGTTATTAGACCCTTAGAGCCTATACTATAGTCGATTAAAATTTTAATTGTTTATGTGTTACATGAAAAATTAATGATGTTTATATGTTTCATGTTTATTTTCACACCCAATATTATGCAAGCACTCTCACAAGTACATGTTAATATGCAATGCTCATCATAGATCATATCCTCATAACATGTCATATCTATGAAAACACACACCTCACAATTTCCATGATTTTTGCAATGTTCTCGTATTTTTTTTAAATCACATCAAAGTGAGTTTTCACGACGGGCATGTAGTAACTGGAAGGGTACGAGTACCGGTAGTCGGAACGTCCTGTCTAGGCTTGGCATTCGTATAAATCCAAAATTAAATACCAGTTTTCCTACCTGGGGACTAATGATGAGAGTACGAAGGACCTATTAGGCCAAAGCATGCTATACCAAACGTCGTGTGAACTAACTCCCACTTTGAGTTGTCAATGTTGTCCACCTGGACACCCTCCAACCATACTTCTCGCAATCATGTTTTCCGATTTTCATTCGAGTGGTGCAAGTGTTAACCCGCCGACACCAATGTGAATCCTGCCAAGCCCAATAGTCATGGGAGCCCACATGACTACACAGGCAATGGCATGGGGGACATTTGGAGGCCCAAACATGAGCAAACCCAAGACATCCTATGGATGTAGTTAAATTATTTTCAGTTATGTTGTTTTCATTCTTTTTACGACACATGACACTTAGGAAATTCTTGAACTCACAATCTTCCTACATATGTTTCCTATAGATGTCGGCTAGGCAATTACTTGGAGGTAGAAAGTCAGGAAAGTCAAACGAACGCTTGGCCACGCAAATTGCTAAACAAATGGCCGCAATGCTTCCTGACATCGTGCTATAAGTTCAACAAGCCCTCACCGCTAATCCCATCAACCCTCCCAACCAATAAGACCAAAACGTCGCCAACCCTCCTCCCAAAACCCCCAAATGCACCTACAAACACTTCAAGTCCTGCGATCCCCCAAAATATGAAGGTACTGAAGGTGTCACCGCCCTCCTTCACTGGTTTAGGAGATGGAAAACACCTTTCTCAATTGCGACTGTCTCGAGGACCGTAAGCTACGTTACGCGACTGGAAGGTTGTTTGGGGTAGCCCTTACCTGGTGGAACACGAAAAAGGGTAAGCGAGGTGTCGAAGATACCATGGCCTTAACATGGGAAGAGTTAAGGGAAATCATGACGAGACGCTTCTGTCCAAGATGCGAAATCAAAAAGCTAGAAGACGAGTTTCACGCATTGAGACAAAAGGAAGGAGACCACACTTCATACAATAAGAGATTTCTCGAGTTGAACCAGATGATCCCCAATCCGTTCACCCCATTATACCGTCTAGTCGAACACTACATTCGAGGCCTCCCCTCGAAAATCCAAGATTCAGTTTTAAGCACTTCGCCTGCAACTTGAAGCCGCAATGGAGTTAGCTACGGAACTCACTGAAAATCGCATTCGAAAACGGCAAATTCAAAGATGAGAAGAAGAAAACACCCATTGAGACCCCAACTCCAAACCACCCAGGTTCATCCTCGAAGTTTGCTGGTAAGAGGAAGCGAAATGGCAAAAATTTTGCTGTCACCCAAACCAACCCTCCCATCACTGCTGCCCCAATCACCCAAGTTGCCCCTCCAGCCGCACCATTCAAAAGGCCATACACTGGTCCACACCCGAAGTGTAACCGTTGTCAATACCATCACCCTCCCGAAAACCCCTGCCAACATTGCACAAGTTGTGGCCGTGCGGGTCACACCATCCAAACCTGCCGTACATTTCGGCGAATGAACCACAGTAAACCTCCAACCCAAACCCAAAATCAAATGGTGGGCCAAGCCCAACAACCCTTACTTCTACCACCTGCACAACTCTCAGCCCAACCTTACTACCAACCTAACTACCCCATGATGCAACCCATACGAGCCTGTTTCAATTCTGGGGACCCAAACCACTTTAGGAACACTTGCCCACGCCTAGTGAACATCATCCATGCCCAAGCTCAAGCAAACCCGGTAAACCAAGCCAACCAAGCTCCTCCACCTACTAGAGGAAGAGCTTTAATATCAATGCCAATCAAGCCAGGGCTGACAACAATGTGGTCAACGGTACGTTTCTCATAAATGGTAGTTATGCATCCATATTATTCGATACGGTGCGGATAAGAGCTTTGTGTCTTTAGAATTCGAATCTATCCTCGACCAACCTCGTGATAACCTCGTTGAATCTCTGATGGTGGAAGTTGCTGACGGAAAACCCACTTCATTAAATTCTATTATACGCGATTGTACTCTCACCCTAAATGATCACGATTTTTCAATTGATCTTAATCCTATGAAATTGGGAAGTTTCGATGTTATCATCGGCATGGACTGGCTCAGCCAGCATCACGCTGAAGTGGTGTGCCATGAAAAATTCATTCGTATTCCTCTCGCCGACGGTCAGACACTACGTATCTTTGGGGAAACCCCTTTGAAAGAACTCAAATTGATGTCTTGCCTTCAAGCCCGAAGTTATCTTCGCAAGAAATACGTCGCATTTCTAGCTCACGTCGTCAAGAAGGGAGGTAAGGAGAGAAAGCTCGAAGATATTCCAATTGATGAAAGAATTCCCGCAGGTTTTTCCCGACGACGTTTAGGACTTCCTCCTGTGAGAGAAGTCGAATTTTGAATCGATCTTGTGCCTGGTGCTACATCGGTCCAAAATCTCCTTATGGTTAGCCCCATCCGAGATGCAAGAGTTGGCCATCAACTGCAAGAGTTGACTGACAAAGGATTCATATGTCCTAGCTCATCGCCTTGGGGTGCGCCTGTTCTTTTTGTGAAGAAGAAAGATGGAACGTTTCGCATGTGCATTGATTATAGAGAACTCAACAAGTTGACGGTAAAGAATCACTATCCACTGCCTCGCATCGATGACCTCCTGGACCAATTCAAGGCACCACCTGTTTTTCCAAAATCGACCTCGTTCTGGTTATCATCAGCTTAGAGTGCGCGAAGAAGATATTCCAAAAACTGCCTTCCGAACTCGTTATGGTCATTACGAGTTCATGGTTATGCCCTACGGTTTAACCAACGCCCCCGTTGTCTTCATGGATTTAATGAATAGAGTATGCAAACCCTACCTCGACCGTTTCGTCATAGTCTTCATCGACGACATCCTTATCTACTCCAAGTCAAAATCCGATCATGAGCGACACCTTCGGCTCATTCTTACACTCTTAAGCACTGAAAGGCTTTACGCTAAGTTCTCAAAATGCGAATTCTGGTTAGGAGAAGTACAATTCCTTGGTCATGTCGTCAATGACAAAGGGATTCATGTCGATCCTTCAAAAATCAAGGCATACAGGAATGGCAAGCGCCACGTACCCCTACCGAAGTTAGGTCATTTCTTGGTTTGGCTGGTTATTATCGACGCTTCATTACCAATTTTTCACGTATCGCCGTACCACTCACGGCCTTGACTCACAAAGGAAAACCCTTCATTTGGGGACCTAAGCAAGAGGAGGCCTTCCAAACTTTAAAGCAAAGGCTTTGTGACGCACCTATCCTTACACTCCCTGAGGGTTGCGATGACTTTGTGGTTTATTGCGACACATCAGGGCAAGGACTAGGCTGTGTATTGATGCAAAGAGGATGAGTGATAGCCTATGCCTCTAGGCAACTCAAAGTTCATGAGAAGAATACACCACCCACGACCTGGAACTTGGAGCCGTTGTGTTCACTCTCAAGATATGGAGACATTACCTCTACGGTACCAAGTGTGAAATATACACTGACCACAAGACTCTCCAACATATCTTCAACCAGAAAGAGTTGAATATGAGGCAACGAAGATGGGTCGAACTTCTTAACGATTACGACTGCGAAATTCGATACCATCCTAGCAAGGCAAACGTGGTGGCGATGTGCTCAGTCGAAAAGGATATGCGAACTCTATTTGTCTTCTATGTTCGCAAATCATAACCAACATCAAAGATCGAATCCGGACAGCTCAACATGTTTCTGTGACAGAAAATGACGTACGCGATGAGCTGTCATGTGGAGCTGAACTCAAAATTGAAACCAAACCCGACGGTATTCTATACTATTTAAACCGCATATGGATTCCTGATCGCAATAACCTTCGTGATTTCCTCATGTATGAGGCACACAAAACACGATACTCTGTACACCCAGGTGCCGATAAGATGTATCAAGACCTTCGATACACCTACTAGTGGTCTGGCATGAAAAAGGACATCGCTGTCTTTGTTTCCAAGTGCCTTACCTGTTCCAAATGAATGCTGAAAATCAAAGACCTTCAGGACTTCTAGTCCAACCCGAAATACCTGTATGGAAGTGGGAAACCATAACCATGGACTTCATTACTGGGTTACCTCGCACCTCCAGTGGGTATGACACCATATGGGTAATAATCGATCGTCTTACAAAATCATCTCATTTCATTCCGATTAGCGAGGACTTCAAGAACGACAAGTTAGCTCGTATCTACATCAGCGAGATCGTAAGCCGTCATGGTGTACCGTTAAGCATCATTTCAGACCGTGATGGTCGTTTCACTTCACGAACATGGCGAGCCGTACAAACCGCTTTGGGTACACGGTTAGACCTGAGTACCACCTTTCACCCTCAAATGATGGTCAATCTGAACGCACCATCCAAACCCTTGAAGACATGCTCCGAGCATGTGTCATAGACTTCAAAGGGAACTGGGACGCTTATCTACCATTAGTCGAGTTTTCGTACAACAATAGCTATCATTCAAGTATCGGCATGGCTCCTTTGAAGCTTTATATGGTCGTAAATGCCGATCTCCAGTATGTTGGCACGAAATTGGTGAAGCGCAAATCACCAGACCTGAATTGATTCAAGAAACAACCAACAAAATCCTTCAAATTCGAAACAACCTTCTAGCGGCTCAAAGTCGTCAAAAGAGTTATGCTGATAAATGACGAAAGCCCTTCGAGTTTGACGTTGGTGATCAAGTACTTTTAAAAGTATCACCGTGGAAGGGAGTGGTTCGTTTTGGCCAGAAGGGCAAGCTAGCACCCCGCTACGTAGGACCTTTCAAGATACTCGAAAGAGTAGGTCCTGTAGCATACAAGCTTGACCTACCAGAAGAACTTAACAGAATTCATCCCACATTCCACGTATCAAACTTGAAAAAGTGCCTCGCCGACGAAAACCTCCATATTCCTCTAGAAGACATTCAAGTCGATGAATCGATGCACTTTGTTGAAAGGCCAGTGGAAATCATGGATTTCGGTGAGAAGCGTTTAAGGCGAAGTCGTATTCCAATCGCCAGGGTGCGTTAGGAGCCAAAATGAGGACCCGAGTTTACTTGGGAACGTGAAGACTCAATGCGCGAGAAATACCCGCATCTCTTTCCAGTTGCAACCACTACTTAAATTTCGGGACGAAATTTCTAAAAGTAGGGGATACTGTAACATTTGTGTAATTCGGGTTTCGAAAACCCGCCTCTTTTATCAATCAAAGAATATATGTTTTCGTGTTTAGTTATTTATTTATATATAATGGTTAAATTAAATGTTTAAAAATAAATTTATAAATAAAATTTAAAGATTTAATCCATTAATTAAGAAAAACAAATCAACTAATAAATAATTATTTATAATAATAAAAACAACTAAGGAAAAAAAACGGTTTTAAAAATAAACGGGTGAACCGTGAGTCGAACCCGGGTTCCCCCGGATACACACGCACAACAAACACCGCTGCGATACACACACAAGTTGTGTAAAATCTGGTTTCTTATTATATCTATATTGAGGCTGAGAAGAACCTGCAATCCACAACCACACCTCCTCGCCGGAGATTCACGCGTGTTTCCTAAACAAATTCGACAACTGTCCCTCTAAGTTTGGTAAACGCACAACCGCGATTGAACGGGCAATCAATTCGAACCAATTACCAAAACTGAGCTCGACTCCCCACTATAAATACCAGTCGAATCCCCCTTCAGAACTCGCTCATACTCTCTAAAACTCGGTCGTCGGAAAAGCTCTGTTCCACCGGAGAACCACCGAAATCGTCGGAATCCACCCACCGGTATCGTGCCGCCACTGTTACGGTAGATTCTTTTCGTTATGCTTTTAATTTCTCCTCCTAATTAACGACATATTCGATCGATCGTAATCAAGATCGGAATGAATCAAGAATAGATTCGGGCGGGGGTATAGGTTCTGGGAAAAATTTAAATGGAAAAGATGAAGCAGAGAATGGGTATATATATAATATAATTTGGGTTATAACCGGGTTAGACACATAGTCCAACGGTGGACTGTGTGCACACTTAACAAACACGCTCCGAGTTCGATCCTCGTCACCAACACTGCCGAATAAACAATTTTTTCAGAACCAAATCATACTGATTCCCTAACAAGATGTTAAAGTTATTGAAAAATGCTATATTTACGGGATAAGCACCCAGCCCAACTGGTTGGGCCGGGTGCAAACCAACTCCAGGTCGCCGGTTCGAGTTCAAGCCCTCACCACCGGTCTGATCACTTAAAAATCTTTTTAAATTAATCATTTCTGTGTATATGTATAATTAAAAACCATATTACAACGGGTTAGACACGTAGCTCAGTTGGAAGAGCTGTGTGCAAACGAACGAGAGGTCGCGAGTTCGACCCTCGCACGCGCATACGAGTTCCATCGTTCGGCCGGCCTGACAGACGTAGTCAGACTGACAATTCTTTTTTATTATTTTTATTTAATTAATTACTTATTTAAAATTTAAAATAAAAAAAATTAAAAATAATAAAATTAAAAATCTAAACAAAGGTTGTTAATCAAAAAGTTAACTTATTTATTTATTCACTTATCGCGTTATTATTTATAGGTTAGTACCTACTCGTTGATTAAATTCCCAACTCGTGCGCTCTCCTTATCATTCAAGAATACGCACCCAAGGTGAGTGAATCTCTACAAATTTCCCGTTTTAATCACGTTTTGGGGTGTGTATCATGTAACATCCGTCGAAAAACGGGTTTTCAAAACCCGCTTCGTTTATTAACCGAACAATCAGTTTTAAACTTTTGTTGTTTATTTATGACTTATTTTAATTTTAAACGATACATAATTAATAAACAAATTAGAAGTTATAAATTATAATTGTTAAAAAATAAAAATAAATTAATTAAAAAGAAAAACCGGCTGCCGGGAGTCGAACCCGGATCAGCCGGAAATCCACAAGTCTTAACTCTCACACATCCAACCACTCCGCCACTTTGGTTATTTGATAACATATCGAAACAATTAATTCAAATAATAAAACACGGAAATCAAATCCAGTCAAAGTCGCGCCCAAATTCGCAGTCGTCGGAAATCCCGACGATTTCGCCGATAATTGACGGTTTCTTCTAATTTAACCAAAGAATTAACCTCAATGTCGGTTATAACCGATGTCTGAACCCGCGACATCAGTCGTAACCGCCGGAGAACGGCTGACCATGAATCGAGACTGAAATCAGACCCCATGCGTATCGATTCTTCCCTATAAATTCACCCACAATTCACTGGTAGCCTTTTCGCTCAAAATCGCACATTTTCTCGACGAAATTTCACTCGCCGGAAATATCCTGCCATCACCGGACTTTCGCCGGAAAACCGAGACTCACATCCACACGAACCAATCCCAGACGACGTTGTCAAAATTCCTACCTTCGCCAGAAAACTTCTGAAACTTCCAGAATCACGCTGAGAGCCGGTATGATCATTCAAACTTCTGTTAATCTTTGTTTAAGTACCTCAATTTCATAACTAATCGAACAGAACTATTAATTGATTCTAACAGCCGAAGTTCACTATCAGAGCCGACGGACCTCTGCCGGAGTTCTGTGAAAGACACGGATCGGTACCTCCTATCCCCAAACTCTCTCCATTTATTACCTTTCAATTACTTATAATGTTTGATAATCAAATTAGACATAAATCAGTCAAGTTATCACTGTCTGTGTTCTTGAGCGAAGAAGACGAAGACGGGTTATAATATAAGATTAATTAAAATCAGTTTTATGAACGGGTTAGACACACAGTCCAGCGGTGGACTGTGTGCAAACAAATACTTATACGACGCGAGTTCGATTCCGGTCCCAACCTTACTCTCTTGAAATAAAAATGCCTTTTTACCGAACCGGGTTAACTCACAGAATTATGTTAAGTATAATAAAAACCGGATTATTAACCAGGTTAGACACACAGTCCAGCGGTGGACTGTGTGCACGTTAACCCACAGGTCCCGGGTTCGAGACCTGTGGTCAACACCGGTTCGATACATTTAAAATCCTTTTTAAAAATAAATAATTTCTGGATAAATCTACATAGTATATAAGTATAATTAAAAACAGAATTATTTCGGGTTAGACACGTAGCTCAGTTGGTAGAGCTACGTGCACGCGTACGGGAGGTCACGGGTTCGAGTCTCACCCAGCGCACATATATAATCGACCGGACCGGTCAACGGTCACGGTCAAAAGTCAACATTTTTTTATTATTTTTATTTATTTATTTAATTTAAAAATCAATTAAAAATACTTAAAAATAACGTTTTTAAAGTTAGAAAATAGCCTTAAACTCTCAAAAATATATCCGAAAATCCTATTAAAATAGTTAATAAAATCCACATACTTACCGTACCTTTCATTATTAATTAGGTTAGTTATTCCTCGTCGATCAATCCTCTAAACTCGTGCGCATTCAACACCTTCAAACAAACGCACCTAAGGTGAGTGAATCTCTACCAATTCCCCGTTTTAATCACATTTTGGGGTGTATCATGTGTCGCTATTTATTTATTATAATTAAACACTTGTGCATCCATCATGTTCATGATCAAATGTGTATTCAATATGTATCAGTTGTATGTGTGGTTGAAGTTTAGATCATTTTCAGTACATACATTTCATAGGCCGCCGTTCCCCATTACCTATGAGCGTGAGCTGTTCCCCATTACCTATGAGCATGAACCAGGCGTTGCCAACATAAGATCGGCTCCGTTTGATTGAGCCTTGATCTCACATACATTAGCATAGGCCGTCCGTTCCCCATTACCTATGAGCGTGAACGGGACGTTGCCAACATATACATTGTCATTCCTGTTACATACTTAAGCAAGGTAGTTTGTGATCGTTATGTTTACATACATTTGTTCATATATGATTATTGCACAATTTTCCTAAATTAATTACAATAATGAATCAATAACAAATGTTTTTAACAAGGTTCACTCGCCAACTTTTGTTGACCTAAAATTTTCCCATTTTTACACATGATACAGGTGATCAAGTTGAAGCAAGAATCATATAGGACGGCTTAGAAGAATAAACCAGTTTAGATTATGGATTGTCTTAGTTAATTTTTCCTTTCCTTGTATCGTATGAATTTGACTTGGAACTTTGAGATGTAATTTGAATTTAATAAATATGAAACATATTACTAAACATCATGAGCTTTGGTGATAACCCAATTATGCCCCGACTCTTATTCCGCTGCGGGTCGGGGTGTGACAGATTGGTATCAGAGCCATGACTATAGGGATATAGGATAGATTATTAGACCCTTAGAGCCTATACCATAGTTGCTTAGAATTTTTAAATTTTTGTGTGTTACATGCAAAATTCATGATGTTTATATGCTTTATGTTTATTGTTACATTCATTGTTATGCAAGCATATTCATAAGTACATATTATTATACAATGCCTATCATGAATCATATTCTCATGACATATCATATCCATGGGAGCACACACCTCACAATTTATACGATTGTTACAACGATTTTTGTGTTTTCAAATCACATCAAAGTGAGTTCTCATGACGGGCATGTAGTAACTGGAAGGGTACGAGTACCGGTAGTCGGAACGTCCTGTCTAGGCTTGGCATTTGTATAAATCCAAAATAAAGGACCAGTTTGCCTACCTGGGGACTAACGATGAGAGTATGAAGGACCTATTAGGCCAAAGCATGCTATACCAAACGTCGTGTGAACTAACCCCACTTTGAGTTGTCATTGTGTCTATACCTGGACACCCTTCGACCATACATCTCGCAAACATATTTCGTGGTTTTCATTCGGGTGATGCGAGTGTTAAACCGCCAATCCCAATGTGAATCCTACTAAGCCAATAGTCATGGGGCCCACATGACTATACCGGCGATGGTATGGGGGACATTGGAGGCCTAAACATGAGCAAACCCAAGACATCCTATGGATGTAGTTGCATTATTGATATTTATGTTATTTTCATTTTCTTTAAGACACATGACACCTAAAAAGACTCCATAAACTCACAATCTTCCTATGTATGTTCCTGTAGATGTCGGCTAGGCAGCTACGTGGAGGACGAAAGTCAGGAAGGTCAAACGAACGATTGGCCACTCAGATTGCGAAACAAATGGCCGCGGTGCTTCCTGATATTGTAATTCAAGTCCAGCAAGCTCTCACCGCGAATCCTGTCAACCCAACCAATCAAGAGGATCAAAACATCGACAACCCTTCCTCCAAGAAGTGCTCCTACAAGCACTTCAAGTCTTGCGATCCCCCAAAGTTCGAAGGGACCGAAGGTGTCACCGCTCTCCTCCACTGGTTTGAGGAAATGGAAAACACCTTCCTAAATTGCGATTGTCCCGAGGATCGCAAGGTACGTTACGCAACCGGGAGATTATTTGGGGTAGCCCTGACCTGGTGGAACACCGAGAAGGGTAAGAGAGGAGTTGAAGACGCGATGGCCTTAACCTGGGAAGAGTTAAGGAAAATGATGACGAAACGCTTCTACCCAAGAAGCGAACTCAAGAAGTTGGAAGACGAATTCCACTCGCTGAAGCAAAAGGAAGGGGACCATACTTCCTACAACAAAAGATTTCTGGAGCTGAACCAGATGGTTCCTAACTTGTTCACCCTAGTATACCGTTTGGTTGAACACTATATTCGAGGCCTCCCCTCGAAGATTCAAGACTCAGTCCTCAGCACTTCGCCTGCAACTCTCGAAGCTGCTATGGAATTAGCCACCGAACTTACCGAGAACCGCATCAGAAACGGTAAATTCAAAGAGGAGAAAAAGAAAGCCCCCGTTGAGGGCCAAACTTCCAACCATTCCACCTCCTCCTCAAAATTTTCAAACAAGAGGAAACGAAATACCAGAAACTTTGCTGTCATCCAAACCAATTTCCCTATCCCTGCTGCACCCATCACTCAAGTTGCCCCTTCACCCGCACCATACAAAAGGCAATACTCGGGCCCCTACCCAAAATGCACCCGTTGCCAAAACCATCACTCCCCCGAACACCCCTGTCAATATTGCACCGGCTGTGGCCGTGCAGGTCACACCATCCAAGCCTGCCGCTCACTACATCGAATGAACCGCAACCAACCCACAACTCAAACCCACCATCAAATAATGGGTCAAGCCCAACAACCCCACAACTCAAACCCACCATCAAATAATGGGTCAAGCCCAACAACCCCTACTACCACCACCTACACAACATACGGCCCAAACCTACTACCAACCCAACTACCCCATTATGCAACCCATGCGGGCTTGCAACAATTGTGGAGACCCAAACCACTTTAGAAACACTTGTCCACGCTTGGTGAACATCATACATGCTCAAGCTCAAGCAAATCCGGTGAACCAAGCTAACCAAGCTCCTCCACCTGCTAGAGGAAGAGCATTTAACATCAACGCCAACCAAGCTAGGGCCGACAACAACGTGGTTAACGGTACGTTTCTCATCAATGGTAGTTATGCATCCGTGTTATTTGATACTGGCGCGGATAAGAGTTTTGTGTCCTTAGAATTAGAATCCATCCTCAACCAAACCCGCGATAAACTCATGGAATCCATAACGGTAGAAGTTGCTGACGGAAAACCGGTCTCATTAAACTCCATTATCCGAAACTGTACTCTCACTCTAAACAATCACGATTTTCCAGTTGACCTCATTCCTATGAAGTTAGGAAGTTTCGACATTATAATTGGCATGGACTGGCTCAGCCAACATCATGTTGAAGGGGTATGCCGCGAAAAGTTCATTCGCATTCCTCTTGCAGACGGTCAAACCCTACGAATCTTTGGAGAAACCCCTTCGAAAGGACTCAAACTGATGTCCTGTCTTCAAGCCCGAAAATATCTCCGCAAGAATTATGTAGCATTTCTAACCCACGTTGTCAAGAAGGGAAATAAGGAGAAGAAACTCGAAGACATACCTGTAGTGAAAGAATTCCCACAAGTCTTCCCCGACGACATCTTAGGACTTCCTCCCAAGAGAGAAGTCGAATTCCGCATTGATCTTATACCGGGCGCTACACCCGTCGTGAAATCTCCTTATAGGTTAGCCCCATCCGAAATGCAAGAACTAGCCAGTCAATTACAAGAACTGACCGACAAAGGATTCATACGTCCTAGCTCATCGCCTTGGGGTGCCCCTGTTCTGTTTGTGAAGAAGAAAGACGGAACGTTTTGCATGTGTATCGATTACAGAGAACTCAACAAATTAACGGTCAAGAACCGCTATCCATTACCTCGTATCGATGATCTTCTAGACCAACTCCAGGGTGCCACTTGTTTTCAAAGATCGACCTTCGTTCTGGCTATCATCAACTCAGAGTACATGAAGAAGACATCCCAAAAACCGCCTTCCGAACTCGTTATGGTCACTATGAATTCATGGTCATGCCATTTGGTCTAACCAACGCTCCAGCGGTCTTCATGGATCTAATGAACAGAGTTTGCAAACCATATCTTGATCGTTTTGTTATAGTCTTCATTGATGACATTCTCATCTACTCGAAGTCCAAAATTGATCATGAACGGCACCTTCGACTCATCCTCACGCTCTTAAGAACGGAAAAGCTCTACGCTAAATTCTCCAAATGCGAATTCTGGTTAAAAGAGGTACAATTCCTTGGACATGTCGTCAATGACAAGGGAATACATGTCGACCCCTCAAAGATCAAAGCAGTGCAAGAATGGCAAGCGCCACGTACACCAACTGAAGTAAGATCTTTCCTTGGTTTGGCTGGTTACTACCGCCGTTTCATATCAAATTTCTCTCGTATCGCTGTACCACTCACGGCTTTGACACATAAAGGAAAACCCTTCCTATGGGGACCTAAACAAGAAGAAGCCTTCCAAACCCTTAAGCAAAAGCTTTGTGACGCACCTATCCTCACACTCCCCGAAGGTTGCGATGACTTTGTAGTTTATTGCGACGCATCAGGGCAGGGACTAGGCTGTGTATTAATGCAAAGGGGGAAAGTGATAGCCTATGCTTCTAGGCAGCTCAAAACTCATGAGAAGAACTACACTACCCACGACCTAGAACTTGGAGCCGTTGTGTTCGTTCTTAAGATATGGAGACATTACCTCTATGGTACCCAGTGTGAAATTTACACTGACCACAAGAGCCTCCAACACATCTTTAATCAAAAGGAGTTGAATATGAGGCAACGAAGATGGGTCGAACTTCTTAATGACTACGACTGTGAAATTCGGTATCATCCCGGCAAGGCAAATGTGGTGGCCGATGCACTCAGTCGAAAGGGTTATGCGAACTCCATTCGTCTTCTATGTTCGCAAATCATAACCGATATCAAAGATCAAATCCGAGAAGCTCAACATGTTTCCATAACGGAATACGACATACGAAATGAGTTATCTTGTGGAGCAGAACTTAAACTCGAAACAAAATCTGACGGCATTCTGTACTACCTAGATCGCATATGGATTCCCGACCACAATAACCTTCGCGATACCCTTATGAAAGAGGCGCACAAAACACGATACTCTGTACACCCAGGAGCTGACAAGATGTATCAAGACCTTCGATACACCTACTGGTGGCCTGGCATGAAAAAGGATATTGCTGTTTTTGTTTCCAAGTGCCTTACCTGTTCTAAAGTGAAAGCTGAACATCAAAGACCCTCAGGACTTGAAATACCTGTATGGAAGTGGGAAAACATAACCATGGACTTCATTACCGGGTTACCTTGCACCTCCGGTGGGTATGACACTATATGGGTAATCATTGATCGTCTTACAAAATTAGCTCACTTCATTCCGATTCGCGAAGACTTTAAGAATGAGAAACTAGCTCGTATTTACATCAGCGAAATCGTAAACCGTCATGGTGTACCGTTAAGCATTATTTCAGATCGTGATGGTCATTTCACTTCACGAACATGGCAAGCTGTACAAGCCGCTTTGGGTACACGATTAGACCTTAGCACCGCTTATCATCCCCGAACTGATGGTCAATCTGAACGCACCATTCAAACTCTTGAAGACATGCTTCGAGCATGTGTCATAGACTTCAAAGGGAATTGGGACGCTCACCTACCATTAGTTGAATTTTCGTACAACAACAGCTATCATTCAAGTATCGGCATGGCACCTTTCGAAGCGTTATATGGTCGTAAGTGCCGATCACCAATATGTTGGCACGAAATTGGAGAAGCTCAAATCACCGGTCCAAAATTAATACAAGAAACAACAGACAAGATTCATCAAATCCGAAACAACCTTCTAGCAGCACAGAGTCGTCAAAAGAGCTATGCAGACAAGCGACGAAAGCCCTTGGAATTTAACATTGGTGACCAAGTACTTTTAAAAGTATCGCCGTGGAAGGGAGTAGTTCGTTTTGGCCAAACAGGCAAGCTAGCACCACGCTACGTAGGTCCTTTCAAGATACTCGAAAGAGTAGGACCTGTAGCATACAAGCTTGACCTACCGGAGGAACTCAACAGAATTCATCCCACATTCCACGTATCGAACTTGAAGAAGTGCCTCGCCGTTGAAAATCTCCATATTCCTCTAGAAGACATTCAAGTCGATGAATCTATGCATTTCATTGAAAGACCAGTAGAAATTATGGACTTCGGAGAAAAACGTTTAAGACGAAGCCGCATCCCAATTGTCAGGGTACGCTGGGAGTCGAAACGAGGACCTGAGTTTACTTAGGAACGTGAAGACTCAATGCGCGAGAAATACCCACATCTATTTCCTGTAACTACTACTACTTAAATTTCGGGACGAAATTTCTAAAAGTAGGGGATACTGTAACATCCGTCGAAAAACGGGTTTTCAAAACCCGCTTCGTTTATTAACCGAACAATCAGTTTTAAACTTTTGTTGTTTATTTATGACTTATTTTAATTTTAAACGATACATAATTAATAAACAAATTAGAAGTTATAAATTATAATTGTTAAAAAATAAAAATAAATTAATTAAAAAGAAAAACCGGCTGCCGGGAGTCGAACCCGGGTCAGCCGGAAATCCACAAGTCTTAACTCTCACACATCCAACCACTCCGCCACTTTGGTTATTTGATAACATATCGAAACAATTAATTCAAATAATAAAACACGGAAATCAAATCCAGTCAAAGTCGCGCCCAAATTCGCAGTCGTCGGAAATCCCGACGATTTCACCGATAATTGACGGTTTCTTCTAAATTAACCGAAGAATTAACCTCAACGTCGGTTATAACCGATGTCTGAACCCGCGACATCAGTCGTAACCGCCAGAGAACGGCTGACCATGAATCGAGAGTGAAATCAGACCCCATGCGTCTTGATTCTTCCCTATAAATTCACCCACAATTCACTGGTAGCCTTTTCGCTCAAAATCGCACCTTTTCTCGACGAAATTTCACTCGCCGGAAATATCCTGCCATAACCGGACTTTCGCCGGAAAGCCGAGACTCACATCCACACGAACCAATCCCAGGAGCGGCGGCCTATGAAATTGCATGTACTGAATAATAATTTGCATCCAATGATAACTACTTAACAGCAACAAACTGAATACACAAGTTCATGATATGATGTATGCACAATGGTTTAGTAATAATATATATATACAAAGACACATGATACACCCCAAAACGTGATTAAAATGGGGAATTTGTAAGATTCACTCACATTGGGTGCGTTGGATTGGAGATGGTGAGATGCGCACGATTTAGATGAGCGGATCAACGAGGAATACTAACCTAAATAATAATGGAAAAATATATTAAATGGATGGATTTTATTAAGGATTTTAATGAAATTTTTAGATATATTTTTGTGAGTTTATAGCTATTTTCTATCTTTAAAAATGTTATTTTTAAAATTAAATTAAATAAATAAAAATATAAAAAAAATATTAATTTTTTAGCGTTGACCGTTGACCGTTGACCGGTTCGGTCAGCGAATTAATCTGCGCCGGGTGAGATTCGAACCGGCGACCTCCCGTTCGCGTGCACGCAGCTCTACCAACTGAGCTACGTGTCTAACCCGAAATAATCTTGTTTTTAATTATATTTATACACTTATTCGATTTAACCGAATTTCCTTTATTTGCAAAAACATTTTAATTCAATCGGACCGGTGCTCGTGACGAGTTTCGAACGCGCGACGTGTAGTTCATGTTGCACACAGTCCACCGCTGGACTGTGTGTCTAACCCGGTTATTATCTCGGTTTTTATTATACTTAACGACTATCTGAGTTAACCCGGTTTAGTTTTTGATCAAAAAGGCATTTTATTACACAAGGTGTGCGTGTAGCAGGGATCGAACTCGGGACGTGTATAGTTTTTGTTTGCACACAGTCCACCGCTGGACTGTGTGTCTAACCCATTTATAATTTCGATTTTAATTAATCTTATGTCATCACTGAACTTCGTCTTCCTCATTATAAACGCAGACATCAATCAAACAACCGATTTGTGATTAATTTAGTTAATAAACATGATGTCCAGTTTGAATGCATTGAACCGAAAAGTTTGGGGAAAGAAGATACCGAACAGATTGTCTTCTTCAGAGAGTCCGGCAAAACTTGTCGGCTCTGTTTTTGAAACCTTCGACTGAGAGAATCTATTAACAGGTTTAAGGGATTAGATGTGAAATTGAACTAATGAGTATTGATTATCAGTACGTTGGAATGTGCATACCGGTAATCAACGGGTTTCCGACGATTCCAGGAGTTTTCCGGCGAGCACAGAAAGTCCAGCAAGGTCGTCTGTGGTTGATTATGAGCGATGGGTTAATGTTAGTAAGGTTCTAACAATAGATTGAAGCCGTAAAGTAGAAGTATTTTACCGGTTTGAGTTGAATACGGTTTTCCGGCGACTTTTGCAGAGAATTCCGGCGAGCTGTTTTAGGCGCTCTGATGGTCTGAAAATGCGACGAAAAGGAAATGGAGTATTGGTATGATCTCTTTGAATCGCGAGAATGGTCTGGAGTTTGTGTAATTCTGAACTTGATGGTTTTTCGGTTTTAAAAACCAACAATGATGAGTCTTGAAGTTTAATCAATTTCTGATTGATTAAAAACCGTCGTGCATCGGTTATAAACTGAATGTGTGAGATAAACAACGATTTGACGTTTGGTTTGCCGATTACCGTTTCTCAGATGGCGCCATCGGTTTTAATTGAGTTTGTGTATAAAATTCATTTGTGTTCCTAGAGTTAGCAGAAAACACAATGTGGCGGAGTGGTTTAGGGAGTGAGTGTTAAGTTGTTGAAGTGTCTTGGCTGACCCCGGTTCGAATCCCGGCAGCTTCATTATTTTTTTTATTTTTTTTATTTTAACTTTTTATCAAATATAATTTTTATAGTTTCGTTTATTTATTAATTATGTATCGTTTTAACTCAAAATAATCATAAATATTTAATGTAACTTTTATAACTTGGTACTTGATTACAAAACGGAGCGGGTTTTGATGACCCGATTTTTACAAATGTTACAGTATCCCCTACTTTTAGGAATTTCGTCCCGAAATTTAAGTAGTTGAAGTAGTAGGAAAAAGATGCGGGTATTTTTCACGCATTGAGTCTTCACGTTCCCAAGTAAACTCAGGTCCCCGTTTCGACTCCCAGCGTACCCTAACAATTGGAATGCGACTTCGTCGAAGACGCTTCTCCCCGTAGTCCATGATCTCCACTGATCTTTCAATAAAATGCATAGATTCATCAATCTGAATATCTTCCAGCGGAATATGGAGATTCTCATCAGCGAGGCACTTCTTCAAGTTCGACACGTGGAATGTGGGATGAATCCTGTTGAGTTCTTCTGGTAGGTCAAGCTTGTATGCTACATGACCTACTCTTTCGAGTATCTTGAAAGGTCCTACGTAACGTGGTGCTAGCTTCCCCTTTTGACCAAAACGAACTACTCCCTTCCACGGTGATACTTTTAAAAGCACATGATCACCAATGTTAAACTCTAAGGGCTTCCGTCGTTTATCTGCGTAACTCTTTTGACGACTTTGAGCCGCTAGAAGATTGTTTCGAATTGATGGATCTTGTCTGTGGTTTCTTGGATCAATTCTGGACCAGTTATTTGTGCTTCCCCAATTTCGTGCCAACATACAGGAGATCGGCACTTACGACCATATAAGGATTCAAAAGGTGCCATGCCGATGCTCGAATGATAGTTGTTGTTGTACGAAAATTCAACTAATGGTAGGTGGGCGTCCCAATTTCCCTTGAAGTCTATGACACATGCTCTAAGCATATCCTCAAGAGTTTGAATGGTGCGCTCAGACTGTCCATCAATTTGAGGATGATAGGCGGTACTGAGGTCTAATCGTGTGCCCATAGCGGATTGTACTGCTTGCCATGTTCGTGAGGTGAAACGACCATCACGATCAGAAATAATACTTAATGGTACCCCATGCCGGCTCACGATTTCATTGATATAAATACGTGCAAGCTTTTCGTTCTTGAAATCTTCGCGGATAGGAATAAAGTGAGCTGATTTTGTAAGTCGGTCTATAATCACCCATATAGTGTCATACCCACCAGAAGTGCGAGGTAACCCGGTAATGAAATCCATGGTTATATTTTCCCACTTCCATACAGGTATTTCCGGTTGGACTAGAAGTCCTGAGGGTCTTTGGTGTTCAGCCTTCACCTTGGAACATGTGAGACACTTGGAAACAAAAACGGCAATATCCTTCTTCATTCCAGGCCACCAATAGGTGTATCGTAGGTCTTGATACATCTTATCGGCTCCTGGGTGTATAGAATATCGCGTTTTGTGAGCTTCATTCATAAGAGTTTCACGAAGATTGTTGTGGTTAGGAATTCAGATACGATCTAGGTAATACAGGATACCGTCTGATTTAGTTTCAAGTTTTAGCTCGGCTCCACAGGACATCTCTTTTCGTACATCTTCTTCTGTTATTGAAACGTGTTGGGCTTCTCGAATTTGATCTTTAATGTCGGTTATAATTTGCGAACATAGAAGATGAATGGAGTTCGCATAACCCTTTCGACTAAGTGCATCAGCCACCACATTTGCCTTACCAGGGTGGTATCTAATTTCACAGTCGTAATCATTCAGAAGTTCGACCCATCTTCGTTGCCTCATATTTAACTCTTTTTGATCGAAGATATGTTGAAGACTCTTGTGGTCAGTGTATATTTCACACTTAGTACCATAGAGATAATGTCTCCATATAGCTCCAAGTTCTAGGTCATGAGTGGTGTAGTTCTTTTCATGTGTCTTGAGTTGTCTCGAGGCATAAGCTATGACTTTTCCTCTTTGCATGAGAACGCAGCCTAATCCTTGCCCTGACGCGTCGCAATAGACTACAAAATCATCACAACCTTCAGGAAGAGTGAGGATTGGTGCATCGCAAAGTTTTTGTTTAAGAGTTTGAAAAGCTTCTTCTTGCTTGGATCCCCATACGAAATGTTTTCCCTTATGGGTTAAAGCCGTGAGTGGCACAGCAATGCGAGAGAAGTTTGAAATGAACCGACGATAATAGCCAGCTAGTCCAAGAAAAGATCTTACTTCAGTTGGTGTACGTGGAGCTTGCCATTCTTGAACTGCTTTGATCTTTGAAGGGTCAACATGTATTCCTTTGTCATTGACTACATGCCCGAGGAATTGCACCTCTTTTAACCAGAATTCACATTTAGAGAACTTGGCATAAAGCTTTTCCTTTTCTAGAAGTGCAAGAACGAGTCGAAGATGACGCTCATGATCAGCTTTAGATTTGAATAAATAAGAATATCGTCGATGAAGGCTATAACAAATCGATCAAGATAAGGTTTGCAGACTCTGTTCATTAGGTCCATGAAGACAGCTGGTGCGTTGGTTAATCCAAACGGCATAACCATGAATTCATAGTGGCCATAACGAGTTCGAAAAGCAGTCTTAGGGACGTCTTCTTCATGCACTCTAAGCTGATGATAGCCAGATCGAAGATCGATTTTCGAAAAGCAGCTGGCACCTTGTAGTTGGTCAAGAAGATCATCAATGCGAGGTAAAGGATAGCGATTTTTGATGGTTAACTTGTTGAGCTCTCTGTAGTCGATGCACATACGAAAAGATCCATCTTTCTTCTTTACAAAAAGGACAGGTGCACCCCAAGGCGATGAGCTAGGACGTATGAATCCCTTGTTAGTCAACTCTTGTAATTGACTGGCTAGCTCTTGCATTTCAGAGGGGGCTAACCTATATGGAGACTTTGCAACTGGTGTAGCACCAGGTATAAGATCAATACGGAATTCGACGTCTCTAACTGGAGGAAGTCCTGAAATGTCGTCAGGAAAAACTTGTGGAAAGTCTTTTACTACAGGAATATCTTCAAGTTTCTTCTCTGTGGTCCCCTTCTTGATGATATGGGCTAAAAACGCGACATAATTCTTGCGAAGATATTTTGAGCTTGAAGACAAGACATTAAGCTGAGCCCTTTTGACGAGGTTTCTCCAATGATTCGACGAGTCTGACCGTTTGAAAGAGGAATACGAATAAATTTTTCACGACATACAACTTTCGCCTGATGTTGACTGAGCCAATCCATACCGATTATGATGTCAAAACTTCCCAGCTTCATAGGAATAAGGTCGACTGAGAAATCGTGGTCGTTTAAGGTGAGTGTACAGTTGCGTAATATAGAGTCTAATGAAACTGGTTTCCTGTCCGCAACTTCTACCGTTATGGATTCCGTGAGCTTATCCCGATTTTTGCTTAAGATAGGTTCAAATTCTAATGACACAAAACTTCTATCCGCACCAGTATCAAATAACATAGAGGCATATCTACCATTTATAAGAAACGTACCGTCGACCACATTGCCGTCAGCTCTGGCCTGGTTCGCGTTAATATTGAAAGCTCTTCCTCTTGCAGGTGGAGGAGCTTGGTTCGCTTGGTTCACTGGGTTGGCTTGGGCCTGAGCATGAATAATATTAACCAGCCTTGGACATGTGTTTCTGAAATGACTTGGGTCGCCGCAATTGAAGCAAGCCCGCATAGGTTGGCCCATAGGATAATTGGGTTGGTAGTATGTTTGGGCTAAATGTTGGGTAGGTGGAAATGGTAGGGGTTGTTGTGCTTGACCCATTAACTGTTGGTGGGTTTGGGTTAAAGGTTGGTGGCGGTTTGTTCGTTGAGGCATGCGGCAGTTTTGAATAGTATGTCCTGCGCGACCGCAGCCGGTGCAGTATTGGCAAGGATGATCAGGGGAATGGTGATACTGACAACGGTTACATTTTGGTAATGGGCCTGTGTAGGGTCTTCTGTATGGCGTGGGTGAAGGAGTGACTTGAATAATGGGTGCAGCAGGAATAGGGGTGTTGGTTTGGGTAACTGCAAAATTCCTGGTGTTACGCTTCCTCTTGTTAGCAAACTTAGAGGAAGGAATGGGGTGGTTTGAAGTTTGTCCCTCAACAGGGGCTTTCTTCTTCTCTTCTTTGAACTTCCCGTTGCGAATTCGGTTTTCGGTCAGTTCAGTTGCCAACTCCATGGCAGCTTCAAGTGTTACTGGTGAAACGCTGAGAACTGAATCTTGGATTTTCGAGGGAAGTCCTCGAATATAATGCTCGATCAGACGATAGGTTGGAGTGAATAAATTTGGAACCATTTGGTTCAACTCCAAGAACCTCTTGTTGTAAGTAGAGTGATCACCCTCCTTTTGCTTTAGAGCATGAAATTCATCCTCCAACTTCTTAATTTCACTTCTAGGACAGAAACGCCTAGTCATGATTTCCCTTAACTCCTCCCAAGTTAAGGCCATCGCATCTTCAGTTCCCCTCTTCCCTTTCTCAGTGTTCCACCAAGTGAGAGCTACTCCAAGTAGTCTCCCGGTGGCGTATCGAACCTTGCGATCCTCAGGACAATCGCAGTTTAGGAAGGTGTTTTCCATCTCCTCAAACCAATGTAGGAGAGCAGTGACACCCTCGGTCCCTTCAAATTTTGGAGGATCACAGGACTTAAAATGTTTGTAAGAGCACTTGTTGGTAGGAGGGTTGTCGATGTTCTGGTCCTGTTGTTAAGGAGGGTTAGTAGGATTTGTAGCAAGGGCTTGTTGTACTTGTACCACAATGTCAGGCAATATCGTGGCCATTTGTTTCGCGATCTGAGTGGCCAAACGTTCCTGAGACCTTCCCGATCTTTTACCACTTCGTTGCTGTCTAGACGACATCTACAGGATCATAAAATGAGAAGATTGTGAGTTTATGGTGTCTTTTTAGGTGTCATGTGTCTTTAAGAAAATGAAAATAACATAAATATCAATAATGCAACTACATCCATAGGATGTCTTGGGTTCGCTCATGTTGGGCCTCAAATGTCCCCCATACCTTCACCTACATAGTCATGTGGGCCCCCATGGCTATTGGCTTGGTAGGATTCACATTAGTATTGGCAATTTAACACTCGCATCCCCCGAATGCAAACCACAAAATATGTTCATGAGATGTTTGGTCGGAACGTGTCCAGGTGTAGACACAATGACAACTCAAAGTGGGATTAGTTCACACGACGTTTGGTATAGCATGCATTGGCCTAATAAGATTCGTACTCTCATCGTTAGTCCCCAGGTAGGCAAACTGGTCCTTTATTTTGGATTTATACGAATGCCAGCCTAGACAGGACGTTCCGACTACCGGTACTAGTACCCTTCCAGTTACTACACGCCCGTCATGAGAACTCACTTTGATGAGATTTGAAAACACGAAAATCATTGTAAAAACAATCATGATGTGGTGTGTGCTTTCATGGGTGTGATATGTTATGAGCATACGATTTCATGATAGACATTATTTGATAATACATACTTATGAACATGCTTGCACAATATCAAATGTAACATTTAACATAAGACATATAAACATCATGAAATTTGGCATATAACACACAAAATTCTTATAAGTTTCTAATCGACTATAGTATAGGCTCTAAGGGTCTAATAACCTATCCTATATCCCTATAGACATGGCTCTGATACCAATCTGTCACACCCCGACCCGCAGCGGAATAAGAGTCGGGGCATAATTGGGTTATCACAAAAGCTCATAACATTTACTATTATGTTTCATATTTAATAAAGTCAAAATTACATTTTTAAATATCCAAACATGTTCATTCAATACAAAGGAAATAAACCAAGCATAACAATCCCAACACTAAATCGTTTTATTCTTCTAGTCCAAATCCTATGTGTTCCTAGCTGCAGCTGCTTCACCTGTATCATGTGTAAAATGGGGGTTTTTGGGTCAACATAAGTTGGCGAGTGAACCTTATTAGATAAACATTTGATAATGATTTTATGGTTAGTTTATCAAAGAAAAATTGTGCATAATCATAGATGAGCAAATGTAAATAATCAAGTAATGGCAAATAGCAGTCACAACTATAACATACAATAACACATGGCAGCATACATGAACATACCAACATCATACTGTAAATAACATAAATGAAACTGTGCGATCAAGGCTCAATCAAACGGAGCCGATCGTATTGCATGTACTGAAAATGAAAATGTCTGTGCGATCAAGGCTCAATCAAATGGAGCCGATCGTATGTGGGCACGCCAGGTTCAACCACATAATAAAATGGGGAACATGCTCAACGCTCATAATGTAATGGGGAGCGGCGGCCTATGAAATTGCATGTACTGAATAATAATTTGCATCCAATGATAACTACTTAACAGCAACAAACTGAATACACAAGTTCATGATATGATGTATGCACAATGGTTTAGTAATAATATATATATACAAAGACACATGATACACCCCAAAACATGATTAAAATGGGGAATTTGTAAGATTCACTCACATTGGGTGCGTTGGATTGGAGATGGTGAGATGCGCACGATTTAGATGAGCGGATCAACGAGGAATACTAACCTAAATAATAATGGAAAAAAATATTAAATGGATGGATTTTATTAAGGATTTTAATGAAATTTTTAGATATATTTTTGTGAGTTTATAGCTATTTTCTATCTTTAAAAATGTTATTTTTAAGTATTTTTAATTTATTTTTAAATTAAATTAAATAAATAAAAATATAAAAAATATATTATTTTTTTAGCGTTGACCGTCGACCGTTGACCGTTGACCGGTTCGGTCAGCGAATTAATCTGCGCCGGGTGAGATTCGAACCGGCGACCTCCCGTTCGCGTGCACGCAGCTCTACCAACTGAGCTACGTGTCTAACCCGAAATAATCTTGTTTTTAATTATATTTATACACTTATTCGATTTAACCGAATTTCCTTTATTTGCAAAAACATTTTAATTCAATCGGACCGGTGCTCGTGACGAGTTTCGAACGCGCGACGTGTAGTTCATGTTGCACACAGTCCACCGCTGGACTGTGTGTCTAACCCGGTTATTATCTCGGTTTTTATTATAATTAACGACTATCTGAGTTAACCCGGTTTAGTTTTTGATCAAAAAGGCATTTTATTACACAAGGTGTGCGTGTAGCAGGGATCGAACTCGGGACGTGTATAGTTTTTGTTTGCACACAGTCCACCGCTGGACTGTGTGTCTAACCCGTTTATAATTTCGATTTAATTTAATCTTATGTCATCACTGAACTTCGTCTTCTTCATTATAAACGCAAACATCAATCAAACAACCGATTTGTGATTAATTTAGTTAATAAACATGATGTCCAGTTTGAATGCATTGAACCGAAAAGTTTGCGGAAAGAAGATACCGAACAGATTGTCTTCTTCAGAGAGTCCGGCGAAACTTGTCGGCTCTGTTTTTGAAACCTTCGGCTGAGAGAATCTATTAACAGGTTTAAGGGATTAGATGTGAAATTGAACTAATGAGTATTGATTATCAGTACGTTGGAATGTGCATACCGGTAATCAACGAGTTTCCGACGATTCCAGGAGTTTTCCGGCGAGCACAGAAAGTCCAGCAAGGTCGTCTGTGGTTGATTATGAGCGATGGGTTAATGTTAGTAAGGTTCTAACAATAGATTGAAGCCGTAAAGTAGAAGTATTTTACCGGTTTGAGTTGAATACGGTTTTCCGGCGACTTTTGCAGAGAATTCCGGCGAGCTGTTTTAGGCGCTCTGATGGTCTGAAAATGCGACGAAAAGGAAATGGAGTATTGGTATGATCTCTTTGAATCGCGAGAATGGTCTGGAGTTTGTGTAATTCTGAACTTGATGGTTTTTCGGTTTTAAAAACCAACAATGATGAGTCTTGAAGTTTAATCAATTTCTGATTGATTAAAAACCGTCGTGTATCGGTTATAAACTGAATGTGTGAGATAAACAACGATTTGACGTTTGGTTTGCCGATTACCGTTTCTCAGATGGCGCCATCGGTTTTAATTGAGTTTGTGTATAAAATTCATTTGTGTTCCTAGAGTTAGCAGAAAACACAATGTGGCGGAGTGGTTTAGGGAGTGAGTGTTAAGTTGTTGAAGTGTCTTGGCTGACCCAGGTTCGAATCCCGGCAGCTTCATTATTTTTTTTATTTTTTTTATTTTAACTTTTTATCAAATATAATTTTTATAGTTTAGTTTATTTATTAATTATGTATCGTTTTAACTCAAAATAATCATAAATATTTAATGTAACTTTTATAACTTGGTACTTGATTACAAAACGGAGCGGGTTTTGATGACCCGATTTTTACAAATGTTACAATCCCCTACCTCAGCACCACCCCCAAGACATGAGCAGAAGTTTTGGGAAGAAGAATAAAGGGTGGAGGGACCACAACCAGAACCCTCCCCATTCACCGGTCGATGCACGAGCGACCATCAATAAACTCGGTACCCATCAAGCAATAAAGCAAGATAATCGCGATCGCCAGTGGACCCCATTGAGTAAGACACCGGCAGAGGTCCTCAGCACTGAAGACCATCAGTTCAAACAGCCGGTGCCGATGCGCAATAAGAAAGGTCAAGACACCAACCTTTTCTGCGATTATCACAGGATACGGGGCACACAACTGATAACTGCATTTCCTTGCACATGGAGATTGAAAAAGCGCTCAAGAGTGGGAAGCTCACCCACTTATTGCAAAATGTGTGCAATGAGGTATGCCAAATCACTTGAGGCGGCGAGGGCCCGAGTAATAAAGAAATAAAGTCTGTTCATATGATCCAGGGTGGCCCATCGCGCAAGCGCGGTCACCAGAAGAGATGCACGCCTCACTGGCGTGAACAGTAGGTCATCTTCCCCGTAGTTCCCGGGGGCCCACAAGTAGACCGACCGGTCGTGGTAACTGGCATCTTCGGCCATTATCGCACTGACTATATGTTCATAGACCCTGGGAGCTCTATGGACATATCTATGAACAGTGCTTCCAGCAAGTAGACCCAGAGAACAAGGCGTGCCTAGAGCCGGTGGATTTCCCACTCACTGGTTTCTACAACGAGGCCATTTTCCTCTAGGCCAAATTTCTTTTCTGGTGACTCTTTTCGACCGGAGACACTCTCGCACGGTCTCGGTAAATTTCATGGTCATGCCCGTAACCTCGCACCATGACGTATTACTAAGTCGACGCGCTCAACGGGAGTTCAGCATGATCACTTCCACTCCCCATGCCGCATACGGTTTCCCCACAGTGAAGAGGAAGGAAATCATGTCCGTTGTAGAGGAACCACCGAGGAAGCAATCAAAGCCATCATCCAACGGTGAACCAGAAAAGTGGGTACTGAACCACAAGTACCTGGAGTAGACAGTCCTATTTGCCATGACTCCCGGAATCATGGTGCGGTTAAAACAATTGTTGTTCCGCAATGTAGAAATTTTTGCATGGTCAACGGCGGATATGACTGTACTGCCAAGGGAAATCGCTAAGCATGCATTGCACACATTCCCTTCAGTTTAGCCCATAGTTCAGAAGAAGCGTAGTTTCGGTCCTGAAAAGACTCATGCCCTGAACGAGCACGTGTCGGAGCTTCTCCAAGCAGGAATCATCTGAAAGGTACGCTATCAAACATGGGTAGCCAACGGTCATGGTCCAAAAGTCCAATGGCAGTTGGCGCATGTGCGATGATTTCAAGGATCTCAACAAGGCATGTCCTAAGGACTGCTACGCCTTACCTGAAATAGAAAAAAAGGTGGACGCACTCGCTTCATTCTGGTGGAAATGTTTACTTGATTGCTACAAGGATTACCACCAAATCCAAGTGAAGAAAGAGGATGAAGACAAGACCCCTTTCCGAACCGAGAAACGGATTTTTTTTACATAAAAATGCCTTTCTAACTGCGCAACGCCGGAGCCACCTACGAACGTTTAATGGACCATGTCTTCGGGGACGATATTGGCGAAATCGTGGAGGTTTACATCGATGACCTCGTTATCATGAGCTCGGATGAGGAGAAGATGCTGACAAACGTCCAAAGACGTTTACATCCTTGCACAAGGCAAACTTGAAGGTGAACCCCAGCAAGTGTTCTTTTGGAATGGAATGAGGCAAATTTCTAGGATTCATCGTCACAGCGATGCCTTTAAAGTGAATCTAGATAAAGTGGAAGCAATTCAGCATATGCCATCACCCTCAACTATAAAAGAAATGCAACAGTTGGCGGGGCGACTGGCTGCGCTGAATAGGTTCCTGGCCAACTACGCGATGAAGTCCTTCCCATTCATCAGCACCTTGCGGAACTGTATGAAGCAAAACAACTTTCGATGGACTCTGGATACGGAGAAAGCCTTCACCCAAATGAAGGAGTGCTTAATTCAGCTGCCAACGCTCACAACACCACAGAAGAACAAGCCACTAATACTTTACCTTTCCACATCAGATATCGCTCTGGGAGCAGTCCTGCTAGTAGAGCGCGCAGGAGTTCAAACTCCGATCTACTACGTCAGCAAGATGCTTACTGACCCAGAGACACGATATCCCATGATGGAAAAGCTTGCTCTAGCTTTGGTCCATGCCTCCCGACGGTTGCGTCGGTATTTTTTTGGCCACGTGATAACAGTTCTCTCGAACTATCATTTGGGCCAAATTTTGTCAAAACCGGACATCTCTGGCCGACTAGCGAAATGGGCGATTGAGCTTGGTGGACTCAATATCGTTTATAAACCACGCCCGACAATAAAAGGCCAGATTTTAGCCGATTTAATTGCGGAAGTACCACATAATAGAGCGTAGGAGTGTGAAGCTATACAGAACCCAACGCCGATTACGGATGACCATGCATGGATACTTCACACACACGGCGCATCCAACGATGATGGCGCAGGGGCAGGCCTTCGCCTAATAAGCCCCGATAATCAAGAATTCACATACGCCATCAGATTGGATTTCAAAAGTACCAATAACAAAGCTGAGTACGAAGCGTTCCTGGCAGGCCCTCGGTTAGCAATCAAAATGGGTGCACAGAATTTGGAAGCAAACGTCGACTCTCTCCTAGTCGCAGGACAGGTCAACGGCCTATACGACGCAGAGGGCGAGACGATGGCATTGTATTTAGAACAGGCGCAAGCCTTAATAACCAAATTCCAACATTTCAAGATAACCCATGTCAACCGAAGTGAGAATAAACATGCCGACACGCTCAGCAAACTAGCCGCTACAAGCTTCAAGCACCTCGCGCGTGAAGTACGCATCAAGGTACTCAAAAACCCTTGTGTTCCTTTGCGCCAAGCCAACATCATTGAAGTGGGAAATCCGTCCTAGATGTCTCCCATAATCATGTTCTTTCAACACGTGATCCTCCCCGAAAACAAAGCGGAAGCAAGGAAGGTCCAGAACAACGCGCTCAATTACGAAATGTCAGACGGTATCCTCTACCTGAAGTCATATTTAGGACCTCTCCTCCGTTGCGTTGATTCGCAAGATGCGCAGTACTTGATCCGCGAAATACATGAAGGGTGATGCGGAATTCATGCCGGTCATCGCATGCTCATGGCAAAGATCATGAATGTCGGTTACTATTGGTCAGGCATGCACCTAGATGCAGTTAAAACACTACGGAAGTGCGCATCATGTCAGTGCCATGCTCTAAAGACATTGCGCCCCAAAAATTCCTTTGATCCCTGTGACAACGGCCTGGCCTTTCCAGCAATCGGCAATCGACATGGTGGGACCTTTCCCAGATGCCCCAGGCGCGGTGAAGTTCATAATCGTGGCAGTGGATTATTTCACCAAATGGGTCGAAGCCAAACCTCTTGCATCCACCACAGCAACTGTAGTTCGAAAATTCATCTGGGAGCACATCATATGTCGTTTCGGGTTACCCCTGCGCATAGTCAGTGACCATGGCCCCAATTTCGTAGCTGGGGAACTACATCAATGGATGAAAGAAATGCACATCGAACATGTCTTCACTTCGGTCGCGCACCCCTAAGGAAACGACCAAGTGGAGAGTATTAACAAGAGCATCGTCGAAAGGATCAAGACGAGACTGGGTACGGTGCGAAGAGGCTGGGTAGATGAGTTACCAAGCATCCTTTGGGCTCATCGAACCATGCCAAAAACCAGCCACCTATCACCCCGCATGCTAGCTACGCAAAGCCAGAACAATGCAGATGAGCGCAGACTTGACATGGACCTACTAGAAAAAAGGCGCAAAAACGCCGCTATCAACGAAGCAAAAATACAAGTCCAAACTCGAGAAATACTACAATGCGTGAGTCCGCATATGTACCTTCTTACCCGGTGATTTTGTTCTACGCGACAACGAAGCGACTAATGCTGAATGTCCTGGAAAACTTGTACCCAAATGGGAAGGCCCTTACATTATCCATGAAGGTCTAGGAAAGTGTAATACCTTGTAAAATTCGTGTTCGGTAATATACTGACACGTGTACATGCCCTCGAAAAATACCTCAAATGAGTTAGCCACTCAACTCCTTAAACGAATCCAAATTTTTTTTAAACTGACTATAGCTTACGGTCCCGGACCATAAGCTACGGTCCAGGCTTTCTGGTTAGAATATTATAACTAACCGTAGCCTAACCTTAGTTTTTCACCATTTTAACTTTCAACTAATAACCCTAAGGCCCTAGACTTTATTATTACATTTTCCTTGCATAACTAATTCATTTTTCGACCCGAACGACTCCCGATTAAGGTGATATCTTTTGATTCACCATTCTTGTGCATCACACATGAAACCATAAGTTTTCGTATCTTTCATATGTAAGCTAGTAAACACTTATAAGTCATAAGAACACCTAGTGTGACACCCGGTAACGTTCGGATATGCGTACTTTTCTTTAACACATCTCGTGTTGAACGAAAAGACCAAGTTGTGTCATTATGTCATTGAATATATAAGTCAAGGGACAATTCATGACAATCCACAAAACTATTCTTGAGGGACTAAAAGTGTCAAAACCCCAAAATTCTGTCAAGATGTCACCTCTCCTGCAAAATGCCACACTCTTGCATCTCTTGACACCTTGTTAGACACTTGTGAAGATCCTACAACACCTCTAACACCTGGCTTCATCTTCACACACCCTCTTGCACTATAAATAACCACTCAAACTCACACATTCCTTGCTCATTCCCTCTTTCTCCTCTCTATCCTCTTTCTCCTCCTATACACTCTTGGAAGTTCCTGACCATTTAGGAGTTTCCCTTTGAGGTCTAATTTTTCCTTGGATCACTTGTAAGTGCTCCATCTCTGCTCTTTTCTTTTTATAGGCTTTTAATAGCCAAAAGACAAGCATTTTTGACAAATTCCTAGACTTTCAGTAAAGACCATTATGGTCCAGCCATTGTTCGATATGAACATGGCTAAGTGATCGTAATTAGGAAGGTATTAATCCCTTAAAAGGGCACCTCCTAAGGATCACGTTTACTAGGTCAATTGACGGGTCAGATTTTATAAATTTATAATCTGAGTTTATATATGTTATAAACATGGTATTGAAACTTAACCAAGTTGGTAATAAATATTAGAACATGTGGGAACATGTTCGATCCGTCAATTTCAGTCCTAGTGTTGGTTCGCAACCGAAAGTCGTGAAGTTTGACTTCTGACTTGACTTTCGATTATGACCAGACTTAGATTAGTTAACTTCTGAATTATAGTCGCATTATGATTGTAATACAATGTAGCATAACCCTCTAAGGTTATATTACTTGATCATAATCATAATCTAAGTTTATGCAGAAGTTTCGTAAAATGTCAATCTTTAACCAAAATGCTCTTTTTACATAAAACAAGGTTTTAATCAACAATGAACTTGAAAATGAATTACTTACTGATATGTTAATGTAATTAACATATTATGATGTTAATATTCTGATCATAAACTAATTTTAGTATAATATCATAAACTATACTTTTAAATGACCAAAATGCCATTTCGGTGCATAGTTTAGTGTTAGACTATAAATCACACTTATGTGTGACTTTTTACTGATAATATATCACAAATTAAGTATTTTTCTAGAATTTTTATGATCATAACATCAAAATACATGCAAGTTCCTTTTATACGACACATAATGGTCTAAAACACCTAATAAGGCGTAGTTTCGTTCTAAAACCTCAACGGGCATATAGGTTGATATCCTACTGTTATTACAAATTATTTAAAGTATAATGTCATATAGAACTTGTTCATGACTCATTCGGTTACCCGATATCGCTTATATGCATACGGTTAAATATATGTAACTAGTTTACGGAAATTAACCGAAATGGGTTTAACCTTATCATTTTAATATCAAATGCCAGAATGTTAATTGTTCACCCATATTATACAAGTCCTAAGTACTTGTTGGGTTTAAACTACATTCTATCCGGTCATCGCTTAATCTAGTGTATCATACCATTCTTGATCCTTTAAGCTAGTCGGTCTAAGTCTAAGACTTAAATAAGACCGGTAAGCAATTTAATTGGTTAGCTTATGCCATAATCCAGACTAGAGCCTTCCAGTAAATGCTATCTGCACTTATTTCATTTTGAATATGGCTGAGATATTAAATCTTGCCTTTTTAAATCAAGACTAGCTCAGGTAAATATTCTTGACTTATTTACCCTATACTAGCTTGGGTTAGGTAAATTATTACCGCTTTGTTGGAAATGGGATCAATCGAATGCCGGATTGTGGCTAGTAAATCCGCATATCCTGTTTTGATCAGTTTTGTTTGATAACTTAAACATTGGGTGTTAACGACCGTGTCCTGCATATCCTTGGCTCATTACATTAGATAATGGCCACGATCAAAGCGCGGGGTGTAGGCTTTACACCTGACAGATGCTAATGCTAAATTATTTTACCCACAAGTTGGGGATATGTAAGGGCCTATCTTACTTTTACTGAATTTCTATTAAAGGTTTCGTATTTAAACATGCAATTGAGAAAACACGTCATTCAAATTTTCAAGTTTATTAAAACTTTTTAAACATATTTAAACAATTTAACATGTTATCAATGATTTGTTTTGTTATAATCCAAAACCAAGTGCGGAAGCTTCGTCTTTGATCGTGTTCGGTTCTTCACATAGCTTGATCCTCCTCCGGTGCTCCAAACATCACATATATTTCATATTTTATGAAATACGTTAGTTATAATAAATTATATCATAACCGAATAAACCCAGTGCTTAAAACAATAAAAACAAAACTTTAGTTTTAGCCTCCACTGTAAGCTACGGCTAGCCACCGTAGCTTACGGTCCAGCTTTACGGTCCAGACCTTCTGCTTTACGGTCCAGGCCTTCAGTTCTATTACAGCAGCTGCCTACCGTAAGCTACAGTAGACCACTGTAGCTTACGGTGGCTTGCTGCAGATTTTCTCTTATTTGTCGTATTAGTTACGGAAACTTCCGTAACTCATTCAATATTAATCCGTTTCACTTGAAACTTGTTTCTAATTGTCCGTAAATTGTTTTCTTATATATTTAACCCGAAATCCTTGACCCAGATACTTATTTCCTATTACTTAAGCATTTATTTCCGGCTTATACTCATATTCCGATTTTGCCCATTTTGCCCTTTAACCCCTTTTTGGACCAAACTTATACATTTATGCGTCCAATTCAGTATGCATTAAGAGTCCATTATTACCTGCATAGTTGCCTTAGCAAAATCATCGCCTTATTCAAGTAGACCTTTATTTATTTGCTATTTTGACTCGTTTGGTTGTTTTAGCGTAATCTAAGGCTTATTTCAACCAAACCTTATCTATCTTATTATATCCACACTAATATATCCATCTATTTCCCACCTCAAATTTTGTTTGTGGTGAATTTATTATCATAAATTCATTTTGTTCAATTTCTGCCCTTTTGGTTCGACCGTTTAGGAAAAAAACCATTTAAAAGGCATTAAACCAAGAAGGTTTACGTTTTTTGCTTTTACATTACCGAAAGGGTCTATTATATTATAAAACTCATCATTAAACTAATATTAGAGTCGTTTACTTATTTTATCATTCGAGAGCATTTTGGTCAACTTAGACCCTTCTTTACGACAAAGGACTTACTATATCATGTTTTGACCAAAATGAACGTTTAACCATAATCTATGTAAAATCATTATGTTCTTAAGAACATAATGTTTACGGATTAGATTATTGGATTTACCTTACCTTAGGTAATCCGATTATTCATTTATGACCCATTTAACTCTCATCGGACCTTTAGGTCATGGTTGAGAGTTTGGCCCATTACACGTGCCTGGCTCGGCTCATAACATTGATTCGTTCGAATATATGCTCTATTCTTTCTATGAACACAGAAATTCAACAAGTGATATTAGTCATCATCATTTCAAATGGTGTACTATCACCATTTGACCCGTTCGGTCTAATAACCATTTGTCATTATGAGATGACACTTATTTGCCATCTCACCTATTTAACCCATTTCGTTTTACACTTATGATCATATTGCTTAAAAATCATTTTTTAATTTGCTTGACCCATTATGACTTACGCCATATGGTATCCATTTCAAAACTCCTTATTTAATCGTCATCACATGACTAATTTACCGTTTTACCCTTTTTACCATAAATCATGGTTTAATACCATGTTCACTTGTTCCAACCCGTATCTATCCGTATTGGAACTTTATATTTCGAAATCTCGTCCCGATTACTCAAAACGCTTATTCAACTACATAAGTAATTCTACTATTTGAAAGATGTAAGCTTTACTTACCTTGAGATCCAATTATGCCCTTTTCCCGCGTACTTGTCCCGTTTGACCCGCTTCTTCCCAAGCCTCCGCCTAGCTTGTCAAGCGTCAAACTATCATTTATCATTCATAAGATGGTTAGGTTAGTCATCATCTAACACAACTATTCCATCTTACGGATTTTATATCAAATTTATCATTCGATCTTGGTATAGGCCAGTTTGACTTTTAAAAGTCAACTGTCTATTTACTCATAATTACCTACGAACAAGTTTAACAACTCATTTACGCATTTCGTTAATTACCCGGTAAGCACTATTCTTAGGCCACCATTTAAGTTATGTTTTCTCAAACCAAGTTCACATGATTGCTAGTATCAAATTAACATAGTTTCTACAATCATATGATAATCTATCATTCTTATGCAAGAACTTGGGATTGTTTCATCACTATGAAACAACCCATTGCATCGTATATGGAATTTACCCAAACATTAAAGTTAGCCAAATACTTTTAACATTCATATTCACATGATAATTTTAAGTATCTAATAACATGTTTTTAACATCAATCTCATCTTATCATCAAAACCCATTTCAAGTCATGTATGAACATTTATTCGAACCTCTAATTTTGTTCAAATATCTTACACATACATACAAGTATGATGATCATGAACACTTGTATATCATCAATTTTGTAATATAATCAAAACCTACTTCATAATCTACTTGTTAATTACTAACAAGTAATCTTGCACCTAATTGTGCATAATTTCTTTAAGTTTAACGAAATCAAGCATACACATAGACTTAATATCATCTTTGGATCATAATCCAACTATCTAATGACAAGTATTCAACTTGTCTCAAGTTATGATTTTTCATCAATCGAGGTTTTGAGACATACCTTATGATCCCCTCGATTAGGTGATCATTTATATGCGTTCATGCATCGATTCCGAGCTCAATTCATCCTTTAATTTGATGATTTAGGAAGAACAAGGGTTTGCCCCTTGTTCTCCAGCCGTAGAACACGCACACATACACATTCACAATGTGTTTTGTGTTTTTAATTTTTGATATTTATAATACAAGTTCCCTTTTTGGCAGTTTTGGTCCCTCAAGTTTAGGTTTTGATTATGAATGAGATTATAACTCATTGTTTGGTTACTTGTATACTTTTTTTAACTAGGTTTATTTGTTCCTAGTCATTTTGTTTATAGTTTAACTTTCACCGCTAACGGTCTTTTACCCACTTTTTAATATTAACGTGGTTTGATCACCAAACCGTTTTTAAGTGTTACAGGATAACTCCTTCATGGGTTCATAAGTGGTGTGTACGTTAATCATGTCTCGGTCTCTGTACTGGGCCCCATATGAATTCACAAACATGTAAAATTGTTAACAAGGTTACAAAGCTGACTTTCCCAAGTTATAAAAGATTTGTGTCCTATGCGCTTAAATCTAATTTTTAAAATGTTTTCAAAATGAGTCAGTCGGGTGTATTTACCAGCAAGTTGACGTATTTTTAAAAGACTAAGATGCAGGTACAATACGAAATAGGTTGAAAGCTGCTCGGTAGTGATATAAGAGGATCTTGCAAGCCGTTTGTATATTATTTTTTTGTACTTTGAACATTTCGTTTCTAATAGTAATTTAAACTCCAAGACTTCGTTGTGTTGTGTTTAATTGACTATGATGATATCAACTTACGTCACGATATTCCCACCCGGGCCCACCGGTGTTTGGTTGGAAATACAGGGTGTGACAGAAAGGGCGCTTACACCCATAAGCACTTAGATGGTACAAATATACCCAGGACATGGAATGCGCAGTAGCTAAGAAGGTGCTACATGTAAACTACAAGTTTATTATCCTATTTTTTATCTTGTACATGGCTCTTACGCCTTATTCATTAATAAAGACAAGGGTTGCACGAATTATTTTATCTGAATGTTTCGTTACAAATGCGCGAAGCCACTTTGGGTCTATGCGAAAACACCTTGGTATACAATGACTCTTGAACTAAAATTCATTACCTACTGCTTGCGCATGGGAGTGGATGTTCATTTACGAGTTCATTACCAGCTTTATTCGCTATACCCGCACAAAGTTGGTCTCGTTTCGCACAAATGTTGTAACAAGAAAGAAACATTCCATTAAAAGATAAAACTATTTACAAAGTTGCGCAACGCGCAGTACAGTAAAAGATCCCACAAAGATATTATGTTAAGGATCCTACTCTACTCTTCATCCACAGCGGCCTCGGCTTCTTCCGGGAATATATCTCTTAGGCGATCAACGAAGTCATCATGGGTAAGCGCCTTGCTCACCAATTCCAAAGCTGGGATGTCAAGATGGTCATACCCTTGTTGTGCCCGATCGAAAGCAGCTCCGGTATTGACTCCATAAGTGGCAGCACGACTAGAATCCCATGGAACGTCCAATGCATGAGTGACGTGTTGCGCACACTCTACATAGCCATGCGCATGTCCATTATGGCGCGCAGCAACCACTAGCTTGGCTACTACGCCATCCAGCTCCGCAGAGTTCAGAATGGAGTTTGCGGTCTGCAAATTCAAGGACAAAATCAGAAGCAGCACAAAATGATCAGGAAAAAAGCGGAGTACTTACGTTGACAACTCCATGCATTGCATCCACAGCATGTTGTTGGTCAGCGACTCCACCAACGACTCGAAGATGGCGCGAGCGTCATCAGAATTCTCCAATTTCTTCTCGGCCACCTCCACCTTGGCTTCAGCCAATCGCAGCCGCTCTTTATCTTCCAGGTGCCTACGCTGGATTTCACCTTTCTCCACTAAGGCCACCTGGAGATCCTTCTTCGCAGTCTCCAGAGCAGCATGAGCAGCGACCTAATAAAATCTAAGGTCAGCGTAACAATTTTGCAACACATATATACAAAACACAAAGAGAAGATAGAACCAAGGCAAACTTTTTACGTCTCTTGCTCACTCAGTTCACGATCCGCCCTGGACGCCGCAGCTGCAGTAGTTGCTGCCTCCTTTTCCTTCTTCTCTCGCGTACCTCAGCGCGCAACCGGGCCAGTTCATCCCTCAAGGATTTTTTCTCCTTGCATCCCTTTCACAAGCCTCTTTCCATAACCTGCACCCCTCCGCAACTTTGGCATCAGAGGCTTCGGCCCATCTATTCCACCCCAGCGCGGCCCATTCCTTAGCTCGCTGGTGGTCGGCATAGGCAATCTTCTTTGCCTGCACCTCAGCTTCACGCGCAGCCACTTGGGCTCCCTCTTTACCTAGGACCGCTTGGGCAGCTTCAATAGCTTTCTTCTCCTTCAGCAAGCCCTACCACTCGCGAAAATCTTATAAGTAACCGAGGCGGACCTTGCATCTGCCTGGAGGTATGTGTGGTACGTGGTTTCTTGTTCATGTTTAGCGAGTGCACGACCGCCGCTGGAGGGAAGGCTCCATTGAACCACTCACGGCACGCTGGCCAGTGAGAGAAGTCTTCTCCCTTCTCTAACTTCCACACAGGGGTGTGGATATCTTTAGCTTGAGCCGCGGAATATGACCTATAATTATAATCACCTGGGGTTTTGTCCGGGCGGATTGGAGACACTTTGGAGGAAAGGATTTTACCAAAACCCCCAGCTTCACCCCTGGGTGCCGGCTCTTCCACTCCACCCGTGCTTCTTCCATAACCACCGGGGTGCCCCGTGGTTCCCCTACACCCCGCACGCGTTCTTCCACCACCACATGCGGCCCCTCCTCCACCGGCGCGCGTTCTTCCCCCACCAAAGAGACCCGTCTTAGTACCCTTACCAGAACCTTCCACCACCACGTGAGGCCCTTCCCTCACCATTTTAGGTTCCGCTGCCCCAACAGCAGACTCCTCGCCTTGACCAACAGGCGGGGGCATTGGAGTATCCGTGGGTGCGGCGCATGTGCTGGATTTCACAAAACCCGGCTCATCGCCCACTGCGTGATCACAAAGAGTCAGTTATACACTGTATAAAGAATGGAAGAATAAACATAAGTTACAAACTCACCTAGGGAAATCTTGGCGATAACCGCTCCCAGACTTCCCCTCTTCCCTATCACTTTCCGCGTAACCTTCTTAGGAGGCTGCGCGGAGAAGTCCTCCTTTGGACGCCTCTTCCGCTTAAGAGGCACCTCCGGGCTGGACTCAGCGTCCACCGGACTAGTAGGTTTGGCGGTCGAGATACCCACCACCAGACTAGCAGGTTTGGCGGTAGTGATAACCACCGGCTTCGGTCGGGCTTCTTCACACCTACAGGATTAAGACCCTCCCATGAGTCAGAGACTACTACATATGCTTTCCAATGGTCAGACACAATGCGCTTACCTTTAGGAGGGTCTGCTCCGGGTTGAGTCACCTCCTTCTCAACCGCTGCGCCTGGCCCCGCGCGTCGCTTTTTCAAATGCTCTAGGCCAATACCCAAGCTTTTTAAAGCGCATGCAATACAGTGCAACAATAGATAAGTCATCTGCAGAGTTACCAACATTCAACAACTGAAACTTACCAGTTGAAGGCGCGGGGGCATCCAAATTCGCAGCCCTAGGAAGTGCAAAATTGCCCAGGACCTGCATATACTAGGTGGGCTCATCGGGGCCCAGGGCGAGCCTCTCAATCGCCCCTCCTTTCTCTTGAAGGCGTCCAAAAACAACGGGGCCCCTGCAAAAGAGAAATGCATGTTAGCCTACAAACAGAGCAAAATCAAGAGACATAGCAAGAAAGTAAAAACACTTACTACGATCCCCCTCCATGTACACCGGTCAATACCGGCTGTTTGGTTTCCAAACCAAACTCATCTCAGCCGCCACCAGTATCCCCTCCGGTAGCTGAATCGCCTGAATCTCTTTTAAATTCGTATACCAGGTGTCCAACACTGGTATAGGGAGGGTTTCCGCCGGAATCTCCTACAGCCCCCAAAACTGCATCGAGAAGGGAACGACGCCAGACTTCACAAAAAAAGAATTTGTCTTCCAATCATGGAAGGACTTGGGGGAGAGAGCAAAATTTTCCGCGCTTGCACACGATGCTGAAAATAATAAAACCCCATTGAACAATATAGTTGGTAAAAAATACGAAAACGGTCAACGGTTGGAGCAGACCCCGTCGACCGGCACAAAAACTCAAAATGCTTAATCCTCACCATCCCCATCGGACTCAATTTTGAGAGGTGGAAGCCGTAAAACTGCAAAACCTTAAGAAAAAATTTTGTTACAGGCAACCGGATGTTGCATTCGCCGAAAAATAGCCAGCGGGAGCATCGGCGGCTGTTTCACCTTCCTCCGGAAGTTGGGCATCCCAGCCCTGGGCGAACCGAAAACCGGAGACCAGGTGGCCAAAAGCGGGCCGGCTCATCTTACATGCCGGCAGGGAGGTCGAAGCCTCAGCGGTAGAGGCAGTCTCCGGACCCTTACACGCCATCAGAATCAGAAAAAGAAGGAAAGTTTGAAAATAAATTTTTGAAGACAAGAGAAACAAGAAAAATCAAAGAGAATTTGAAGAAAAAGTTGAGTGAATGAAGGAAAGCCTAGCGGTTACTTCTGATTATAGTTCTCGCATTTAATACGGTTGGGATGCGTGATATTCACGTGCTAATAACAGCCAACCAGCAACGGACCATGGCAGACAAGTTGCCACTGACGGTTAGTATGCGCATGTGGCCGCCACTCTCTCTGCCAATTCACTAATGAATGGCAGATGATACGACTTACAGCACGCAACAGCTGTCAGATGTCGTTTCAAATTCCCTTTTTTTTTCTCACCAACCCACCTATAACGTCAGATTGGCAGAGTTTCAAATTTCAAAATCATGATGATAAAGCCTTTCTTTCACGCAAACGTTTTCTGTCACACCCCGACCCGCAGCGGAAAAGGTGATCGGGGCATGATTGGGTTATCATCAAAGCTCATGACATTTATTTTAACGTTTTATATTCATTAATACACTTTAATGGAAAATTACAATCAATATTACAACATGTCCTAAATATCAATCTAGGCTTCATTGTTTTCTTCTAAGGCATTTCCTATGTTTTCCTTGCTTCATCCTGTTCACCTGTATCATGTGTAAAAGGGTTTTTGGATCAACAAAAAGTTGGCGAGTGAATCCTATGGAAAACATTTGAACAAGTTTATTTAATTGATTATGAAATAAAGTGCACAACCACACATGAGTAAAAATAGATGTAAACTTATTCATAAATCAATTTAATATTAAACAATACACACATGAACAATAATGGATCGTTTAGAGGCACGCGTTGCTCAACTCGTCTCTCACGAGGAACTGATGGGCCTAATGAATGAATTTGCATAAACATGATAATGTGAAAGACATAACTACAAACAATAAAAACTCAATAATACACACATGAACAATAATGGATTTGTTTTGAGGCACGCGTTGCTCAACTCGTCTACCACGAGGAACTGATGGGCTTAATGAATGAATTTCATATAAGTTGACAAAATGAAATACATAATTACAACAATATAAACAATCTAAGTTTAGATCACGATATGGTATGGCACAAGTTTAAATAAACGAGTTAATTATTTTGTGACATATGACACACCCCAAAACGTGTAATTAAAAAGGGGGAGTTGTAAGATTCACTCACAGTGGGTGCGTTCGGTTGATGATGTTGAATGCACGCGAAGTGGTTTTAACCACGAGTGAAATTAACCTAGATAAATAGCATTATGGTTCGGTAAGTAAACGGATTTTATTGATCCATTTTAGTAGGATTGTTGGGTGTATTTTTGTGAGTTTAAGGCTATTTTCTAACCTTAAAAATGTTATTTTTAAGTATTTTTAATTGATTTTTAATTAAAATAAATAAATAAAAATAATAAAAAAAAGTTGACTTTTTTGACCGTTGACCGTTGACCATTGACCTTGACTGTTTGACCGGTTCGTATGCGTGTAAGTGTGCGCTGAGTGAGGCTCGAACCCGAGACCTCCCGTACGCGTGCACGCAGCTCTACCAACTGAGCTACGTGTCTAACCCAAAATATTTCTGTTTTTAATTATATTTATATATTAATTAGATTAATCCGAAAATCAATTTATTTCTAAAAAGATTTTACTGAATCGGACCGGTGCGCTCCACAGGTCTCGAACCCGGGACCTGTGGGTTGAGTTAACACACAGTCCACCGCTGGACTGTGTGTTTAACTTGTTATATAAACCGATTTTTATTATACTTAAATACAAACTAAGTATTTTCATTTCTGACTTATTTAAAAAGTTAGATAATTGTCCGGATCGATGCAGAAGACCGGACTCGAACTCGTGACGTGTGTTTAAACATTCACACAGTCCACCGCTGGACTGTGTGTCTATCTTGGTTATTATTCCGGTTATTATTAAACTTAACATGTATAGCGGTGACTCCGGTTCGGTTAACAAAAAAGGACATTTTTATTAAGGCAGCGTGCGTAGGACAAGATTCGAACTCGAGACGTTAGTGTGTTTAATGTGCACACAGTCCACCGCTGGACTGTGTGTCTAACCAGAGTTATTTCTTGATTTAAATTAAACTTATATGTTACCGAAACTTCGTCTTCTTCGTCAGTTTTAACCAGAAACGATGACTGACTGGTTCGAAGTTTTAATCATGTTCGTTAGCGTGGTTCAGTTAATTACAGGTGAGATATTATTAAAAAGAAAGAGAAATTAGGCGTAAGGTATACCGACTGGACTCCTCTGTTTCTCCGGCAGAACTCCGGCGACAGCAACAGATTCCGGCGCCGTGTGTCTTGCAGCAGCGAGTCTTCAGAAAGCTTGAAAAGGATGTGGGTGACTTCGGTATAAGTTCAGGGGGTTCAGTAAGGCTCAGAAGTGAAGGGTTCGGTTTTCCGGCGATGTGCAGAAGTTTTCCGGCGAATGGAATTACGTCGGGTAAAGGTGCGGTTTTGAGCGAAAAAGCTTGCAGAGGTTCGAGGGGGTATTTATAAGGCAGGTTATCGATGAATTTGGTCCAATTTCCGACTTGATTCAAAGTCATTACGTTTTCCGGCGGTTATAGCTTGTGTCGCGGACTCAGGCGTCGGTTATAACCGATGTGGGTTTAAATGTTTACGTTAAGACTTGAAGAAACCGTCCAATCTCGCGAGATCGCCGGGATTTCCGACGACTGAAATTTGGGCGCCGGTTTTGAATTCGAGAATTATAATATGTATTAATTGTTTCCATTAATTAACAAAGAATACAAGTGGCGCAGTGGTTGAGTGTATGTGTGTTAAGTTTGTTGAACCGGCTGACTGACCCGGGTTCGAAACCCGGCAGTGCCATATTACTTTTATTTTCTTATTTTTAACAGTTTTTCAAAAACAAATTATATATTCCAATATAATAATTATTTATGTATCGTTTAAAATAAATTTGGGCATTAAATACGCCACGAAATTTTAAATTGATTGTTCGGTTAATAAACGGAGCGGGTTTAGTAAAATCCGTTTTTGACGAATGTTACATTTTCCCCAACCCTTGTTGAATTTTTTCCACAACAATAACGGCGCATACAATAATTTTTTTTGTCCAGAACTCCTCCTACTTACCAACATGTGTATAGGAGCAGCACTGGATTGGGGGGACTTGGAGGGGTATGGTCTCAAAAACCATGCGCCTGCGCATGGAACCATACCCTCAACATCATAGCTACAAGGATAACCTTAGGCACAAAGTGCAACGGTGCGCATTCCTTAACACCATATGGTCGTACAATGAACCTTGCGCACTCAGCACAATGGTAAATTAGACCAAACACCAAATGGTCATATAATGAACCTTGCGTACTCAGCGCAACGGGAAATTAGATCAAACATCCATAGGTCATACAATGAACCTTGCGCACTCAGCCCAACGGTAAATTAGACCAACACCAATAAGTCACACAACGAGCCTTGTGTACTTGGAGCAACGGCAAGTTAAACTTACACGCGCAGGCTACTAGACCCTGTGCGCAACATACAACCCTCTAGTCAAGAATCCTAAAACCTTGCAAGGAAAAGAAAAACATGAGAGCACCTCATAGTCTTGCTGATAAAGGATTTATCCCTGCTACTCTGCGTTGGCGGGAAAATACTGACAGCCTCGCAGAAGGGGTAAGCACTAGGAGGTGTTGACCATACTCAATGGTACAAAGTGGCAGAACTGTGACGAATGGTTGCTCGGCAGGTTGCATCTGACAGCGTCAAATGAACAGTAAGGCAGACGCCAGATTGTACACCAACCACATCTACGCCAGTGACTGTTCCACCTTCTCCACTTTCGGCTGGGTAGCAGGTCTGACACCAGAGATATTCGCCCTTACTGTCTTTACACGTGGCACCATTCAGCGCCCGACAGACCACACCTCCTGACAAAAGACATTAATTCCCCTGTAGGGATATTTAATGTCTGACACAGAAGGACAAAAGGGATGTCTCTGTTCGCCTGGGCCGTGCACAAGGCCCATTAGCCCATCTCCTAAGCCCACTTACTTTCGGCTATAAAATAAGTATCCGACCAAAAGGTAAAGAACTCATCTACATCCACAACCACCTACTATCACATTGACAAGCACTTACGCTTATTACTCGTAATCAACCAATACTTATTCTCACGTCGGAGTATGGTCACGGAGAAAACCACCATTTTCCCCGTGGCGAGACTAACGGCGTGCTAGTTTTGCAGATCAGTCTGAGCGAGATCACCCTGAAGAACGAGCGAAGAGGTCATCTTTTTATGTAGAAGCCCCCTGGTTGTAGCTTATATATCTCCGGATATCTCTAGGTTTAACCGATGTTTCTTCAGATATAGATATGATAATATATTTCTTTCCATTCTTTGAAGGAATGAAAAAAACACCCCTTATTTTATTTGAAAGGAGTTACATTCCTTTGTAATACTCTATTCCATTATCACATGATAACTAAACATGTTTCTTTTTCATTCCATCAAAATGACCCATTCCATTTCACTTCTATTCCCTCATACCAAACGTTACCCTAGGATATGTGGAACTTGAATTGAAGACTCCCTTCCTAAACTTAGATATTTATAGATTCGTCTTTACGAATGGACCACCACCCTATTGATTGCCCTGCAAAACCTTAACCCAATTTCCTTGTTCATTATTTATTCACGTATTTGAAACCACCTAAACCCTATAGTTTTGGATCAAAATAAAATGGAGAGAATGAATAAGAATTCCAATTTGTAGTAGGGGTTGTTCATTGTTCGGTTTAAAACTATCGACCATCGGTGTGGTTTCACGTCGGTTTTCTTTCTTTACCTTTAGTCGATCGGTTTAAAAAAATTTAGATTGTAGTGAAAGATTTGGTTCACAGCCAAAACCAAATGTATTAAACCGGATCTAACCGTAAAAATGTATGATATTTTTGTTAATATTGCATATTATGCGTCTCTCTCTCTATATATAACATTGTTAAAATATTAAGTTTCTCAAAAGACATCACCAAACACCTTCATTTTGTAACTTTTTAAGTATTTTTGGCAAATATATTTAAATAGCTTTATTTCTATATTTCATATTTAATTTTGGATATCTTGCATTAAAGCCAATAAGCCCAAACCTTAAAACTATACCAGAACTAAATCGTACTAAAGGTTTGGTTTGGTTCGGACTGGGCAAAACTCTCAAATAAGTCCACACATTAGTTTCTGACATTTTTTTCCTCCATTAAGTTTCCTCCGGAGGCAATGCTGAACCTTTGTTGGGTCTTGAAATCCATTAAAGAATTTCTCAACAAGCATCCAATCAGAAAGTCCGTACTGGGGCATCTAGCAATCAAAGTTTGGAAACGCTCCCAAGCCATATGGTATGGCTCGCTAGGGTCTATGCGAAAAGAGTGGATATGGTCCCTGATACAAGCGGCTTTAGAGGACGGATAATACTTTTTAAAAACTTTGGCCTTCAGGTCTTACCAAGTAATGATGGAATCCTGAGGCAGAGTATCAAGCCAAGTGACAGCTCGACCAACAATTAAGAATGGAAATAGACGTAAGTAAACCGCCTCTGTAGTAGCATTCGGGATATTGAAAGTGTTGCAGATGCGTCTAAAGCGGGTGATGTGTCCGGGAGCGGACAGTCCTCTAAACTATGAAAGTGAGCAATGTTTTGGATAGTAATCATCGTAGTGAAGGAACATGCCAGTTAACGGTACTATACATACATATAGAGAACAATGATTAAATAGAAAATGTTTTTTTACGAAGTAATTTTAGGCCCAATCAAGTTTTTTCAATGGTTAAGATTGAGGTGAACAAACAGAGACAAATTTTCAAATAGTAAAAAATGGCTTTAAGGGCATAAACGGAAAAGCTTCCACTGTTGACATTTTTTAATCAAACTACTTTTATATACTTTACTATAATTTAGTAAACCATAAATTCAAGAAATTTATTATTTTTAATTCGATCATAGTATTGTTATAATAAAAAAAGATTTGTACGTTAATATTGAGTAATTTTATATACTATTGGAGAGTTCAAATAAGAAGAAAAATTTTGTAAGAATAAAAAGAATAACTTTAAACCAATAGAAATTCTCCATTTACTTCATTTAATGTGTGTATTTAATTTATGAAAAAAGGTATTAGGTAAATCTATAATTACATTAATTAGCTAATTAATTAAACTTGTAACTCATTTTTTTAATACTCTTTCAAGATAAAATTATTTATGATGAATGACAATTTTCGACATGTGTAAGGTAAATTTTAGTATGCGTAGGATAAATTTTGAAATGTGTAGGGTAAATTTATATGTGTGTAGGGTAAATTCCAATAAGTGTAAGACATATGTAGGATAAATTTTGAAATGTGTAGGATAAAATGTTTTTACTTTATTAATTAAAGATAACATAATTAATAAAAGGAGTTATAAACTATTTAATGGTTTACCATTATGCTCTTTCTTCTTTTTCTTCTCATATATATATATATAAGATAAGATTTTGTGAAGAACACTAAATATTGTGAGCAGAACAAAATGAATCATCCATTTGGTCAATCCTAAAAATCTAAAAAGTATATGAAAATGTTACAAATATAAAATTTATTGTTTCTCACACTAGAATTCAAAACAAAAGAAATGAAAAATTTTCATTTTTATATAACGTACACATATTTAGGTTATATGTAGGTTAAATTACCTACACACATGTAGGTTGTGTGTAAGTCAAAATGTTTGGTTTTAGTTAAATCACATATGAATGTAAGAAACATAAAATTTGTAAAAATATGAACCTTAAATCTCAAAATTTAGTGATTTGAGTTGGTTTTTTTTGTTCTTGTAATAATTAGTACTCTGTAATATACACACGTTTGTGTGATTATGTATATAAAGTTGCGTAACTATTCCCATGTTGGTTATAATGTTACGTAATCATACAGGACAGAATTACCCCTCGCCTATGGTACATGCGTCACATCCTAATTACTTTGCATGCAAACACAGGAACTCTCCGTGTACGTTATACACACAACACAAGGATACCTTATTTAAAAGATGGAAATAATTACGTGAGGTGCTTCCGATGAGTATATATACAAAGTTTGTATATTTAAAAGATGGAGATAATTAGGTGAGGTACGAGTATATATATATAAATTTATATACAAACGTGGCTTACCTCTCTATAAACATGGCATGTCATATTATTACTTTACTATAAACTAACTAAATAAAATGTCCATGTACGAGTTAATTTGATGAGGTAAATATATTGACGTCATGAAGTTGGAGTTATAGAATACAATGTAGTTTGGTAATTGGTATATATACTTAGGCCCACCTTAGATAATTATGATAACTAATAGTGAAGAGAAGTAAGGGTACCATAACGCTTAGCTTCTAGATTGTATACGAATGAGTGAATTATTGATATGGTGTACCTAATAACTATTCATACATAAGTGATATGATATGAACAATCATAATATAATCTTTTTGGGCCTAAGGTAAGATATTGTTTGCATAACCCAATCTTATAAAATCTTAGTTTTGTTATTACCTTAATTTTGTTATTACAAGTTGATTATGATTCATGTGGGTTTAAAGGATACCATTTGTATGTTGGGCAAAGTTACTTGGCTAGTTGGCTACTATTATGATGATGATTTGTTGTCTTGGCATGATAATTGTATGCCTCGTATGTTAATGATCTATACGACTCTAGACTAGTAGACTTCAAGCTTATAAGTCATGGCGTGTTAAGAGCTAGCCTGAATAGATTAGGATGGCAATTGCAAATACGGACACGAAAACACGAAACGACATGACCTTAACAGGTTCGTGTTTGACTCTTAAACGGGTTTCGTGTCTTAATCAGGTCGGCACGATAAGACCTGTTAATTTCCCTATCTAAACTGGTTAAAAACTTGTTAACATGTTAAGCATGTAAATAATTTTTATTTAAAAAAAAGGAAGTCGAGTAGGGTTTTGATATTCACGCCTAACAAAAATGATCTCTAATTTTGAAACATCAAACATCGCAGCTCGCGTCTCTCTCTCAACTCCACACCTCCAAGGTCAACGTCCACACTCCACCCCTCTAGGCGTGTTCGTGTAGTTTTTCGTGTCTTAACAGGTTGTGTTCATGTAACCTGTTTATTATCATGTTCGTGTTCGTGTCTGACACGATATGTCAGCCCTAGAATAGACTAAAGAAAAAGTTAAGCAAGATAAAGAACTAAATGATAACAAACGAACCCTAAGAGTTTATAAACTCTTTAATGGATCCATCTCAAGATTTGGTGCGGATGGTTGGATGCACACGGCAAGAGTTACATAGGCAACCAAGATCGATGTCTAAAAGCCCTTGTACTAAGTATTTGCTTGTTGTTATCTACGAATACGGTGATGATGAACTGCTTATTTGAATTGTGATGACCTAGGAACCCAGATGGTTTCATGATGACGCAAAGATTACAATGAAAGATGATATATAACAAATAAAACCAGGTGATAAATGAAAGAACGTTTTTAACTTGTTTTAGCATATTATACTTTGCAGCATTTATAGCTGACAATGACATTTGTTTTCGAAAACCAATGTATAGCATTCCAGGTTAATTAAATATGATAGTGTTGATAAAATGGGTAGATGAACTTAAACGAGATGTGACAGATTCAGCTTATTTATGTTTATAATTACTGTATGATCTACTGGATGTACTTCATTGATAATGATTTTGTTACAAATGAGCGAAAAATAACACCCAACTTTGTAAATTTGTTATAGTGTTTTTTTATATAATTTTAAATATATGGCTGGAATTTCCATTGTTAAAGAAAAGTTTTTAGAATCCACCATGAAGTTAAAAGAACTTTTTAGAATCCACCATTAAAAAAACAACGGTGTTTCTAAAAGGGGTCATAATTTTCATTTCACGTTAGGCCTTCAAACAACTGAGTAAGTTTTAAAGACGAGTTTTTGGTAGTCATAATCTCATATCCGATTATGAATCGTGTGCTATAACCGGTCACATATACCAATCAGGTTTGCGTCTACATATCTAAAGATTATATAGTATATTAATATAGTTGTCAATGCACGTAAATGAGTTAAGACCATTGAACATGTACCATCAAATACCATTCTTATCCTAAACCCGTGAAACTTTTTAAAATAATCTCATACCTGAATACTCATCATAAATTTATCATGTTCCCGATTTATTATTGGGTTCAAGTTCTTTACCATAACTAGCTAAAGTACCGAATACTATTGGGTTGGGTAGGCCAGACAAATCAAGTTGTTAGGGTTGAGTCATGAAAACCAACTTGTTTTAGCGGTTTGACTGTTTAATTTTAACACTTTAGTATTTTGAATGGTTCGTTAAATATATGTTAACTATACTAAACAAAACAATCTTATGGCACATGTCATAAAATTAAGTCTATTATTGTCATGTGCCAATCTCTTACTCCACCTCTCTTTGGTTTAGTGAGAAAACTATTTTGCTTTAATTCCCCTGTTTATCTTAATGACCTTCCTTATTTACTTAATGACCTTTATTTACTATGTCTTTAGATTACTATATTATTTAAAAAACATCTGCGAAATATGATATTGATGGAAAGACTTGTAATTAGAGTTTAATATACTTATTAATTATTCCCTTTATGAGAAGATGAGATTCGTTAATATTCTACTCTATTTTAATAAACAAGCACATTATTTACGGATTGCGATTTTGGCATATAGACTTTTATTGATGATTGCAGTGATTGTCGCTTTCGTATTATAGTAAGATGGCTTCTAAGGTAACAAAGAAAATATAATCACGTATACATATTGTTTTTTTTTTAATATGCTAATTATCATAAAATAAATATTATAATTGTCACATAACAAATAACATTAATACATTACCTGATAGTAGAAAATTGGAGCCTGCAAATTTTAATAGATGTTCTACAGATCCTATAAATTTGATCTCTTGAATAAGGTGATCTCGCCGCCATGCTCCTGTAACTCGAGTGAAAAATGTGTTTTATATTATTTTACAAGCGCTGCTCCTAAGTCCGAAATACACCAAGTTCTATATTAGAAAAAAGTCATATAAATGAATGAAAAAGCTAATTAATATTGGCAGTTCCGGATGATTTATTGTTTTAGCAACTTTCCGATTGACTGTATACTACAACTTTATAATTAAATACCATTAAGCAATTAGGTTTGATTAAATTTATATTAACATTTCTATGAATGATTGTTCATTTGTGGTTAACCAAGTGTACCGCTTTTTCAATAAATATGGTGCTACTTAAGAGTTTGGTATTTTACTTATTTGAATACCTTTTTGTCTATTTTTAATAAATGAATTGGTTATTATCCACATGGCTTCACAAGATAATAAAACATCATTTACGCAAATTAATTGCACAAACAATTTGTTTATGTTGGTTAGCATGTAATTACTTATACCTAGAATTAATTGACCTCCGGGATAAAAAGATTCCTTTCGCATTTCAAATGAGCCAATTTTCATTAGCTATATGTTTCGCGAGAAATCAACAAAAAGCCAAGGATAATCACTATCTAGGGTGGGTTTATACTTGAAACAACCCGTTATTACTCATGGTCATTATACGTCGCCTTATCAAGATTAAACCAGAGATGGAGTCATTTATTTTAATTCGGTGTAATTTAATATTTACGTTAGTAATTTAACATTCGTTTTATTAAAAAAAGTTATGTCACAATGTTAAATAATATATTTTATTGTGAAGTCACCTGTGTAACATACGAAAAGTTAAACTAGTAACAAGTATTTATAAATGCATGTTTTAAATGAGAAAAAAGCAATTGATTTATGAGACATGTTCTAATTCAAGTTCCAAACCGTCACCAGATCATTAAACCTCCAAACATTGGAACCAAACCGTATGCATCTCAAACTAGCTATGACTAGCTTGCTTTCGATTTAAGCGATACGTTTCTTTTCAACTGTTTACAACTTTTTCGACGATTTACAAGCACCGAAGTTACTAAAGCTGCAATCTCAAGTTTGGTGTAAACGTAAATGAAACTGTATTGGGAAAGAGGAGAAGATGGTACAGAAACGAGAACAAAACTAACTATTTTCAGGAACCATGATAAGTTTTTGTGTTGACAAAGAATTAGTTTTAAAACTATGCGAAGCCAGTTTTTTAAATATAGTTAAAAAAAAACACGAAACAAACCATAAAGTAAGAACCGTTATTTTAAAAACTCTAGAACCATAACATTTATATTGAGGTCCGGTTCTCTAGTTTTGTGTTGCAGTTAACACGAGTGATTGATAGAAGAACAATGCCATGGAGCTTCTTCACAAATCTCTATTGTCATATCACTTGTACATGATCATTTGACACATAGATTCATTAAAAACAGGATCCACAAAGATCCAAAATTTTCTTCTTAAACAACATGTTTGATTCATCATCATCATGCATGAAGCAAAAATGGAGGAAGATGTTGCTCTACAACAGCCAAAAGCTCTTGCCCCTGGCCCGCCTCCTCCATCACTACACCACCCAACCGTTTGGCGGCTTCCACCAACTGCCCCCTTAGTTGTTGGGACAACAAACACCCACCCGCCTTTACACACTCCCTGTACAGTGGCAGGTATGCTATCGCCACCCTTAACGGGCCAGGCAGGTCCATTAAGCATATGGGCGACCCACCCCATTTAAGATACTAACCAGATTAAAGTAATGGACCTGACCTTGCCTCAACCCGTTTAAGAAACGCCGCCTCTGACCACTGTTCATGAAGAAAGTCACGCAGCTCAGGGGCGACCGAATCATCATCTGACCGGGAAATGGTATCCGCCACCGCGTACGTTGCGACCGGATCGCCGAGGAAATTGGATTGTAAAAGAAAGGCGACACCATCGAGGGACCCGCCGCTTCTTTCACCGGCGGCTTTGAGGATTTCAATACTGAGTGCCGCCAGGACGTGTTGTGGGACGTGTGGGAGGAGATATGCGGCGATGTCGACTTGGCTGCTTGACGTGGCGGCTGTTAGAGCTAGACAAAGTTCCATGTCTCTGCAGCCTCGTTTGACAAACCATTGGACCACCTGCATGCAGCCTCTTTCGGCGGCTCGCATTAATGGGCCTAAAAAGGCCATGGCGTTTCCCTCTTCCACTAAGCATTCCATGGTGCCTATCTTTCCGTAGTGTGAAGCGAACCCTAATGCCAGGTCAACGTCTACATCCAAGCTGTTCCTTTGAGCAATCTAAGAAGTCAACTCCCAATTGACACAGAAGCACAAAAACAAAAAAAAGAGAAAACAAGTAAGCAAAAGAAAGAGAAAAAAAACCTGTTTAACCCAACTCAGTAGCAAGCAACCAGAGGTGAGCAGAAAACCGAAAACCCAAAAAAACGAAACAAAAAGATGGCTCGGTTTTCGGATTTTTAATAACCGAAAATTTCGGTTCGTTTTTCGGATAACCATTTTCAATAACCGGAAAAAAAAACGAACCAAACCGATAAGTTACAATAGAAGGCCAGTCCATATATTTTTATGTTTGAGTTTAAGTTGTTTATGTGTTTAACCCATGCTACCATAAATTATTATTTTTATTCTTGAATGTTAAGTACGTATTATAATGAAAACATTAACATGTTTATTTATAATTGAAATGATTATTTTTATTCTTGAATGTTAAGTACTTATTATAATGAAAACATTAACATGTTTATTTATAACTGAAATGATTTATCTATTGCCTACAAGAAATAACAAAATTTAACATAAAAATTAAATGATCTTCAAAGTATTATAAATGAAAATGTCGTAAAAAACTTTGTAAAAACATAAAAATAGATTAGAAGGTTAGGTTTATGTGAATAATATTAATTAAAAAGGTTAAATATAATAACTCAATGTAAACATCGAATAAAAATTCTTAAATTTTGGATTATACTTTTTACTTTTGAATCTTACGTATTTTTGTTCCAAAAACCGAAAAACCGAATCGACCCGTTGCTAAAACCGAAATAACCAAACGGTTTTCAATAAACCGAAACCCGAACCGTGCATACCCCTACAAGCAACAGGTATGATCACATTCATTACAAATGAAAACTTTCTGGTTACCTGCAATAATATACGAACGAGTTCCGTGCTGCCAAACCGAGATGCCTCAAGAAAGCATTGGTTTACATTATCTGCCCTCCTTCCACTAACATGGCTAGCAACCCTTGAACAGCAGTTGCTGACATACCTGATGCCCAACCGGGATCGAAGGAACTTGAAAAGAGAGTAAGAGGAAAGCAAGCTGCATCGAATGCCTCTGTGAAGTCCTTTCCGGTTAGATGATTGCCAGCTAGATCCAAGAACGTCTTGAAGGCTGACAGCTGTAATTGAACCTGGACAGCAGAGTTTTGATTCACCCTGTCTTTGTTCCCCTGGCAACGAGAATGAAACCCGATACATTTCAAAGCCCATTCGGTGAACTTCTGAACCTTAGCACCAGCTTCAGCCTTCAGAACCTCATCTCCGTTACACTCCTGCAACCGCTCATGTAAACTGCAAATAAAACATAATTATAATCAAGAAACCATATATTCTGAGGTAGGATTGTTCATGCAAATGCGTGTTGTAATTCCATGTGTCCCATAAAAACATGCAACTTAATTCACATGGTTCAACTAGAGTATTTGGCTATTGGTAAAACTAAAAAGTAATTTCATCAATAAAAATATTGTAGACCAAAATCAATGTCAGTAGCTATTTTGCAAATCTAAGCATATAACTGATTCTTAATGTCCCGATAAGAAAACTTTTGCATTTATCATGAGATCAGAGTGATAAACTATACACACACACACACAACTGACTAAACAAATACAATGTTCTCCCAACAGAACCAACTGATCAAGAAAATATGCTAACTATTCTTCTTCTAACTTTCAAAAAAGCTGCTTTATCGATCCTTTGACATTCTGGAAAGAATAATAACAGCAGTAAGATGGGCAGAAAAAGAATACAAAATATTATCAGTTTAAAAACTGAAAGTGAAAATTACCGTTGTGCCATAACAGATACAGTGTCTGCAAGGCTCATTGTTCTGCTTTGGCAGGCTGAAACACAGGAAGCTAAGAATGAAGTCCTTAGGGCTGCTCTTGTAAAGTCAGAAGCACCATTCGAGATTATCGTTTTAATCAACCCAGTAATCCCATCAAGCTCCTGATGGGTGCTCAAAAACCAAATAGAATCCAGTGAAATACACAAAGCATCATTAAGCGTTTGCGGATCCGCTAAAGATATCACACTCTCCGCAAGTTCCCAATCATGAGAACTCACAGCGCCCTGATACAAACGCCCCAACTCAATTCGATCTTGCCTACTAAGTTTCTTCTCTTGTGCACATTTCTCACCATTCACACCACCAGATTTAACTTTACTTCCATCATTGTAGGTACAACCGCCACGCTCTTTAATCACAAGCGGCGCCTCCCTCGAGAACACCACATTCTCATCATCCCTATTATCCGACTTACATAACACATTTTCATTATCCGAGTGTTCAATTTCAGCCTCGTCGGTTTCCATCTCGTCACCAGGTTGACCCACATCTTCATGGCTTCCTTGATCCCTAACATAAACACAGCATCCTCATCCCCCACAGCTGCCACAACCTTCTTTTTATCCATTTTCCACCACCACCTCTGGTCCAATATAAGTTATATATAGCAACTTTAACAAATCAAACCTTTGAAGCAGCAGCAGAATGCATCCCAATCCAAATCCTCAACCTTATCCAACTGATTGTTTCCCAAACACACAACAAACCGAAGCGAAAGCACACTCAAATTTCAATCGTGTTTTATTTCTCTCCACCAAACGATTCACAACAACCAATTGAAACCGAAAACTCAACTTAATTAGATCCAGAAACTGGTTCACAAATCACAATCCGATCTAGGTTAAAATACAACAAGAACACCGATCGCTTGAACAACAAAACGCATCTTCAAACACGTAAAAAACACACGCTTCCACACATACGAACCCTAAATTTCACAACAAGGGACAGCAAACGGTACGAGCAACAAAACCTAACACATCACATCAAACAAAAAAGTTGAAAAACACAATCAAACACCTACAATCTAACAATCATCATCCGTAAACAAGCAATCGGAGAACAATTTACCTAACGCATCAATCTGCTTCCGTAATCTGCAAAACCTAACGGAAAGTTGAAATCATCGAAGGAGATAGGAAGATTAACGATAACGATAACGAACTTGATTGAATGATCGATTGATTGAATTAGGGTTTGAAGGAGAGTGCGTGTGTGAGAGAGAGTTGTTAATTTCTGCAAATGAGTTTCTCGCCTCACCTTTACCTTTCCCCACTGCTCTCTCTCTCTCTCTCTCTCTCTCTCTCTCTCCCTATCTCTCTCCTGTTGTTTTCTTGCCCAAAATGTTGATGTATTCTTGGATTTTTGTAAGAAAAAATATAGGTATTTGGGTGGTTTTGTGATTTTTTTTGTGTATGGTCAATTTGAGGGGTGAAATGGGTGGTTAGGTTAAAATGTTTTTGAGTTCAAATAAATAGGGGTTTGTAAAAAATTAAAACCGAAAAGAAAAACCAAAAACCGAACGGTATTCGTAACTTGTGGTTCAGTTCCTAAGCGTATCTAGATGGTGAATTTATTTTTCGGTAACTTATTCGGATAACTAAACCTAATTTAAGTGAATAAAACCATATAATAACATGTTTACTTGGATAGTCGAATTGATAAATCGGTTGAGTTCGGATCAGTTAGGGCATTCTAACTCAAAATGATTCAGTTTTCAGTTATAGCCAAAACCAATTACATTGATATCCACACTGATTAACATCCCTAAAAATAAGTATGTTTTTGGATCGATTTTGTAAAATGAATGGGTTGGATAATCACCATGGATTACCAATGGGGTGGTGGTCCATTGGCAAAAACAATGTCTTTAAACACCTTAGAAGGGGAAGGTGTTGGGTTTAAGTCCCACTTATGACTATGAATAACAGATATTTTCTGTTAAAAATGGTTTTGGGTCAAAATAATAAATGTACATTTAGTTAGGTTACTAAAATAGATGGATGAATGTAGATGATATAAACAAATATACTTTGGGTTTGGTCTGGTAAAATAACATACTATAATTAATTTGGGTGAAAAATAAACATACTGTAAGTTTGGTTTGAATAGTGGTCTGTCTAGCAACATATGTCATTAATCACCATGGATCAACATGTTAGCTTCTTGTTTTATTTAAAACTGAAACCCTTAATATTTTTTTCCTTACTGATATATTTAATTAATTATAAGATTTATTATTGTAATTTAGAAATATCTTTAAAAAAAACAAATAATACATAACATAGAAATCTGGAATTCATATTTGACATGTATAAACCGAGTCATGATCTCTTTAAAGTGTGAACAGTAGCATGTTGGGAATCGTTACAATATTAACATGACTCATCACACCATAAAGTTATGACAATTGACAATCTCGGGTCAGGAGTTCAGGTTGTATGTTGTGGCCAGCCCCACCCACCCACATATGAGTTCACTTTTACAAAGATTCTCACAGATTCACAAACACCATCAGATAGTTTTTTTTTTCCAAATTCAAATCCAAATCCCTCTTTGGTTGGGTAAACCAAAGTGCACCCGATTAACCCTAAACCGTGATCGGGTCACTTGGATTAAATAGTGCGATTCCGGCATTAATCCCGGTTGATTGATAACTATAGATTCCATCAAGAATAGATTTCCACACATGTGACAACTGACAGGTCATATTTTACACAATAGCACAGACGATATCCTTACACATTTGAGCATGCATCTTGGAAAATAGAAACTTAAAATGAAGTTTTTTTCCAACTAGAACAGTGTCAGCCTTAGAGATATAGGTAAACAGCATACTTCCTAAGATTTTACTCTTCAGCAGCACTTGCAGCACTTAGGTCAACATTCAGATCGAGAACCTACAAACAAAAAACACGTTTTAGCACCGACTCTCAAGAGTGTTGATTTAATCCTGTTTATGTAAAAAGAATCGGGTTGAAAGCAGCTTATTTACAGAATGGAATTTACTACAATAAAAGTATTATAGTACATTAACTATTTATAGATTAAAAGAAAAAAGGTTAGCCACCTATGCTTAAAATATTAAATCAAAGGAGAAACGGAGTAACGGAAAAAGGGAGAAATTATATGCATACCTTTCCGGTAATCATTGAATACATGTGGATCACATCAATTACAGTCGACTCAAAGTGAGTTGTTGCATCATAGCTCTGTTAACCATTAAAAAAAGAGTTATGACCTTATATTTAATGTAACGAAAACAAGTATAGAAAAACGATTTGTTGTAAAAGCTTACTGTGGATATAAAGCAATTATCCAAAGATGGCTCATTGACTGGTTCATATCTATCATAAACATCATAAAAGATTTCATCAACGGGGCCCAGAAGATCAAGCCCTGGCTTTAATTCAATTTCAGGTTGATCGGTTTCTGCCTCTGTAGATACGAATGCAATAAATTTCCCTTTTGGAGCAACATTGTGGGAGTATGAGCAGCAAAAGAGATACCTAAATAGCACAAAACGTATTTTAACTATGACATTTCATATAAAACAAGATAAATGCAAATATCAAGGATTCATATATTGTGTTTAAACTCACATGTCTGATCTGCGACCCAGCTGCTTTTGTGGAAGAATAACCTGAACCGAGTGTGAGTCGTTTGTGTTTGGAATTGGATGGCTCATAATGCAAATTGCTCTGGCCACCTTGCCCACCTTCCTCACCTATCATGAACCATGCTTATATAAACATTAACAATGATAATTGATTTTTTTTTAAATATATATATATATATATATATAGAGATATAGAAAGAAAGTATTGTACAATATGCCTTAACATACGAAGCGTACGTAATATCAAATTCGCACGTTACGTTAAAAAAAATGAAAATCGCATGCTCAAAAAATGAAAATCGCATGTTAAGAAAAAGGAAAATCGCATATTTATAAAAAAAAAACCCAATTTCGCATGTTATTAAAAAAAGAAAATTCGCATGATGTTAAAAGATACCAAAATCGCATGTTGATACTGAATCTCGTACGCTTCGTACGTTAAGGCATTTTGTACAATAATCGGCCTCTATATATATATAAAAATTTTACTAGTAATCTATGTGTTACAGAACTGAAAACCCCAAATTTTTCCTCTTTATTTATTAATTTTTTTTTGAGCAATATTGTTACTCATGCATTACAGACACCCTGGCTAGTACTACAAATATATAAACCTAATTAATATGACAACTAACTAATCTGTCTTTCTTTTAGGACATGCAATTATGCCTTCTATAGCTGAACAGGTTAAAAGAAATAGATTATTTTCATTATATGTACTAGGGCTGCAAACGAACTGAACAGTTCATGAACCGTTCGGTAGGAAGTTCGTCTGTGTTCGTTCGTTTGATAAACGAATGAACACAAACAAAAAATTAGTTCGTTTAGTTAAATGAATGAACATGAGCATTTATGTTCGTGAACGTTTGGTAATTGTTCGTTTATGTTCGCTTGTGTTCGATAGTTAATTAGGGTTTTTAATTTTTATATTTATTTTTGATATTCTTTTATTTTTATTTGAGGTAACTGAGACAAATAAACCCTATTCCAGTATTCCCACATTCATTAGTATATTGTGGGTGGATCTTCTTGATGTTTGTGATACAGAAAGTTGCCTATTTTATTCGAAATATAATACGTATGTTCATTTGTGTTCGTAACTGTTCATGAACGCTTGTTTGTGTCCGTTTCCGTTCATGAACGCTTCTTTGTGTTCATAAACGTTCGTTTGTGTTTGTGTTTGTGTGTTCATGAACATTTGTTTGTGTTGGATGCCTAAATTAACAAACGAACACGAACAAAAAATTTTGTTCGGTAAATGTTCACAAATTGTTCGTGAACACATGTATTTTCTTAAGAAACAAACACGAACAAGGACTCGTTCGGTTCGTTTGCAGCCCTATATGTAGCAGAAGAAGTACCTTGTTAGGCAAATAGGAAGGATCACAGACAACTTTCTTGCACTTAGCGGTTTCACCCTCCGAAGTAACACCACAAACTTTGCCTTCTTCGTCAAACTCAACCTATACATTTAAAAAAAAGTGATCATTATAAAATATTTAGAGGGCTGGAGTTCAGAAAACAAAATCATTAATATATTGATATGAAATACCTTGCACTCAGGTTTATTCAGCATATAGGTTCCACCATAAACAGCACTGAGTCTTGCAAAGGCCTACAATATATATTGGAACGAAAATTAAACATTGAAGTGACTTGATGTTTAGTAATTTAGTCCATAGCAAACAAAGTAACATGACCAAATAAACGAATAGATGTAAGGTGATCTGAGGTGTACCTGAGGAAGCTCGCCTAATCCATACAAAGGATAGATGTAAGGTGATCCTCCTTGAAAACGTGCAAGTGACTCAGCATAGAGCTAGTCCAGAATTAACGTTAAAAATCAGTTAGTTCTCGTCAAATTTATTAATCGATAAGAGACGAATGACAGAAACTGATAAAGTGTTGACACCTTCATTCTTTTCACTGTATCCAGAGCAGGTTCGTTTAAGTAGCGATCGTCTCTATGCAAAGCTAAAGCATGGCCAATAAAATCCACAGTGTTGTCATCAAGACCGTATTTACTGAAGAAATAATACATTAGTAATGTTTTCAAATATAGATAAAATAAATGTTAATACATATTACAAGTAGTTTCATAGTGATAATGCAGGATAAAATAGCAAAAAATAACTTTAAAAATTTATCTTAAAACAGGAAGCATACGCAATAAGCTCTCTAGTTGTCACACGTGTCAAATCCATCCCCTCGTGTGTTCTGGGGTCATCTTCCTTATAGTCCTGAACATAGATGAAGAACTTGCGGGCCCGACGCTTCTCAAAAATACCCATCAAGGGAGACTTGAGGGCCTCCATGTCAGTAGCAGGAACTTTGTGCACCTATGCAGTTATAATTTTTAAATAACGTGAGACTTTAAAGAATACGTAAGAAAACTGACTGTTGCTGAAAAAGCACGCAATAGAAACAACATACCTTTCCTTTGTTATAAACAAAACTACCATCCACTGCTTTGAAGTACAAATATTTTGTGACGTCGGTGTGGATGAGGACGCGTACTAGAGCACCATTTGCCATTATAAACTTGCAAAACAAAAAATATCATAAGATGATTAAACAAAAACAAAAATGTCATTTTCGTCCCGGAGGTTTGGCCAGTTTTGGTGACTGTCGTCCAAAGGTTTGTTTTTCCGCATCTGGATTCGGTTCGTTAACTTCATCCATTTTTCTCCATTAGTTCAGGGGTAATTCCGACTTTTTTTGTTAACTTAAAGGGCAATTCGGTCTTTTTCACTTTATGTAAAAAGACCGAATACCCCTTAAAAAGACTGAATTGCCCTTTAAGTTGACAAAAAGACGGAAAATACCCCTGACTTAACAGAGAAAGATGGATGGAGTTAACGAGCCCAATGAAAATGGCAAGATTTCAAACCTTTTGATCCAGATGCGGAAAAAAAACTTTTGGACAAAAGTCGCAAAACTGGCCAAACCTGATGGACAAAAATGACATTTTACTCCAAAAAAATAAAACTAGAAAGAAAGAAGAGTTAACAAGATGAATACCTTAGGGATCATGTCCACATTGTAATCTCTACTAGACCCTAAGTGAGCTGGAGGTTTATCACTTCCTCTAAATTTCTTCCACAGCTGCAGTGTTTTAAATGGTTAGTTACTAAAATCTGTATCTGTATCGAACAGTAGTTTATACATCATTATTAAACAGGGTTTAGAAACAAAACCTGAAAAAGGTTGAGTGAGGTTGATTCTCCCCCATAATAGTCGTTCCTGTCCATGTGCAAAACCTGATTTCCAAACAAAGTGTAAGAGACCATAAATCTATTGGGCAATTGTCAGTTTGTACTAAAGATAGAAAATATTTCAAGTTTATAAACATATGAACTGCATCAAACTAAAACTGTAATAATGAGCATGCAACAAAGCTACAATGTCCATCTAATTTAACTAAGGGGTGAAGATGAAAAATCAGTCCACAAAACTTTTAGAAACTGCTAAAAATGTACTGCATTATATTTGACTATAAAGTTTCATAAATTCTGGAGTAATTAATATATGAAACCTTTATTGAATGCATTTTGTTCAAGAAAATATATTTGTGATTCGAAAATCTCAATATAATTTTGGAAATATATCCATACTTGCATCCATCAAGATAAACGCAAATAGTATATGTGTGGACAAGATTTCATGTTGACCAAATAAAACTGCAGGTGTATATGGAATTTTGAAAATCAATTTATATTCATACACAGCACAACAGAATAGAACTAACTGGTACATCTATTTACTATTCTTAGCAATTACAACGAAAGTCAAGGTAAACATAACTTCTTATATACATCATCATCATCATCATCATACTCAGTAAATCCCACCAATAGCAAAGCTAAGGTAGGGTCTGAGAAGGGTAAGATGTAGACAGCCTTACCTCTACCCCGTAGGAATAGAGAGGCTGCTTCCGGTGAGATCCCCGGCTCGATATTAGTTTTGCATCAAGCCTGGGACACAAGGGACATAACACTCAGCAATTGAGACAAAGGCCGATTAGTGCATGTACCCCCTTGTCTTTCAGTTATCAACGTCACCACATGATGGATGATTAACCATCCCCCTCTTTTAACGTTATTTTCACGAAATTAGTAAAATAACGTTAAAATTAGTGCACTTTCACTTTTGCCCCCCCCCCCCCCCGAGTGTCCACACATACATACATTATATGCGCATACCGCAAGCGAGGCGTCAAAATAAGAAGTTCAATGTAAACTTGTTTTATAAGGTAAGAAACCATATACAGCTTTATGATAAAATTACACATAATTCATTTAACAGTGATGAAATACAAATCAATATAAAAGATGAAGGCATACTGCTTAACACAATAAAAGATGAAGGTATATTTTGCTTCATATATACTTTATTCACAAATTATTTTACTTGAAAACTACTTAATCTTCAAACAACTCTTATCAGAATTTGGAATGTCATTTATTTATTCGTTTAAAAGCACATAAAAATTAATGTTGTAGTGAAAATTTTATTTAGACAAACTAAACAAACATTGTAGGTGCCTTCATAGATCATTAACAGAATTGGTAATCTAAAAGTTGAAACATTAGCAAACATAAGATGATGTTCTAATGTACTGTACTACTGCTAACTTAAAATTTCACCTTAATATGTATTGATTAATAATATATAAAATATTTATCTATAATATTGTCTTCTGCATGACAAATAAAAAAAAAAAGAAAACCACTATTATTCACTTCAAGAAAAAGGCTAACAAGTAAAACTTCATTTAAGTCATTGAACCATCACTGACCCTATTGCTACCTTAAAAGAAATAGGGTCTCAGGCCCCATCATTGACAATTAAGCTCTGTTAAGTGAGACAAAAATAAAAAAGAAAAAAGCCCAAAAAATGTAACTTTCTATTTTTCAATCATCCAATGCACTTCATAATTTATATGTAACTTTCAAAAGGATACAAAATCAACTAACATAACTATCATTCTATTTTTACTATATGATTCAGAAACAAAAAAATACATAACAAATAGAAAATTATAGTCTTTAACTTTTAACAACGTTATCTAACTGCAAAAATGAACGACAAGCATCAAATCTCATTAGATCAACAACTCTACTAAACTCGATCCCCATGGATTAATAACAGGGCTGTGACATACTATAAACAAACAAACTGAAACTTAGACCTTATTAAACGACCGTTCAAATCCAAATCGACATGCATTCAATTAATTTCACACTCTACCAACTTTGGTATAAGTGTATAACAGACATTTCACTAGCACAAAATTACAATAACCAAAACAATACAGTTGCAAAGCAGTAACTGAAATAAACACACGTCAAAAAAATCCAACTACCATTAATCCACAAGTCAGTTTTCACAAAATGCAGTAACTCTCCTAGCATAAAAACACTTATATCCTTAACACACGCAATCCAATCACCTTCTAACACAATACACACACGCGGATTAAAAAAAAAAACAAATATCGACTATCGTGACGTATTTTTCTCACTTAACGAAAGAAGTTTGGTTAACATATTAATCATTTCAGATCTGACTATCCAAACAAACAATCCGAGGCGAATGTTGACCTAAAACATCGAATCAAGTAAAATTCTTCATACAAAATGATACAGATTCAAATATAACATAATCACAACTACAAATCAGCGGAAAATAAGTAACATATATTGTTCGATTTATGTATTGAAGTAAGAAAGAAGAGAAATGATACCTTGAGACCGTCAACGGAGAGAAGACCGCTGAGGATGCATTCCTTGGGGACCGGTACCGAGGACGATGACGTCATACTCTTCATCCATGGTGGATCGTGATATAGATCGAGTGAAAGAAAACTGATGGGATGAGATGTAGGGTTGGGTTGAAATTGGAGTCAAAAGCGTGTCTTGTGGGAGTTTATATATAGATATATCACCGGAACATAGATATAGATGCTTTGCTTCGTGGAGGGATATAAGCAGACTAACGCATTTTTAGGCATTAGTCTTTGTTTTTATTGAATTGCAAGAATGGTCATTCAACTTTAATGTTTTGTCAAATGTGATTTCATTTGGGTGTTAAAATACACCCGGCTAAACACGGGTCGTATTTCGTATAGAGGGTGTCAAAACAAGATATTTGTGGCTCGTATGTATTTTATATGATTGTCTATACGCTTAATCCACTAAACATACTACTTGTCATACTATATGTTTATACATGTTAGAATACTTTTATGCGTATTATTTGTCATTAATTTTGCAAATCTACCTTAACATATATAGTGTTATAGGAGTAACACATCGCCCATTTTGGGGTCATTATTAAGTATTCAATCAAAACGGTCTCGTTCAGTTCGGTGACGGAATTACGCTAGTTGACACTTTAGTTTGACCTATAGTTGGTGCATGCTAGTATGATATATAACGTAGTGTTCAAATGGCCATGTTGGATTTGAGATATTTTAGTTATATGTTATGTAGACCAAACTTGTATGCTCACAAACCCTTTTTGTATTGACGGATACTTTAATACATGTTTCCGGAAATGCGTGATGATGCTCAAGAAATCTACTTAGGGTGGATTTAGAAACATACAAATTTTATTATGTATTTCTTTATTTTTTGTTTTGTCTTGTTACTTTCCAAGTTGTTGTGATTTCTTTTAAAACAATGTACCTTCAAAGTTATGAATGAAATGAAATTTTGATTATTAAAATTATTGTCACAATTTACTACATTGTGATGTTTTGAACAACCTCATTTGTCCCGTTTTGATGTTTATGTCATCGGTTTGTGTGTAACAAGGTACTACATTATTGTCTTTATAAGGTGTTAGTATAACACATCATACAACCTCACTTAACCCTCCATACGACCCGTATGATGTGTTAGGGTGTGTAGTTAGTGTGCGCCAGTGATGTGCGTATAAAAATTCGCCATGGCTTATTTATGTGGGGAAATTGGAAAAAGTAATGTTAATGCATAATCCTTGTTTCCCAGAGATGTTAAAGTTGAAATGAAGTTACTTTCTACTTGGTTTAAAAGTGATGAGACTTTGTTTTTCTACTATCCTTACATTTTTATGTGCAAGTTACAACGAAAACAAAGCTTTTATCACTTGTCAGATTCTATGCTTATTAAGAGTGCATTTGGTGCAACATAAACATTGACATACATGGCTTCTAGTCCATAACACTGCCAACATATGTGGACAGCTATGGCTCTTGGTCCATATAACACTGTCAAAACATAGCATAACATTGAGGTCACGTTCACCTCGTAAGTGATCGTTATCACTTTGTACACTTAGTCATTGGTATGGTAACTATTAATTGTACAACTATTCATTAACAAGCCACAAAGGCATTGTCCCTTTTGTTCTTATGACAGCAATGGCTCTTTGTCCATAACGTTATCATAAAGCTTATAAATATTTAGGCACTTAAACTAAAAACATTGTTCCAAGACTTTATTATCACTCATCCTAAATGGATCTCCAACAAAATTAGAAAATGCAAGACTTCATAACTTTTAATCCATTAAGAAATAACATCATTACAAAATTCCCATAACCATTTACATTCATAAAACTTGTCATATTTGCATTTTCATTTAAGAACCTTTCATTTAAACATAACTTTAACTATCGAAGCATTTTATGCAACACTATGGCATTGCTCGAAATATTGCATTTAGTTATAAACCCTAACCTTTCGTTCCCATAACCAATACATTTCTTAAGCCTTTGTTTTTTTCTAAACCATTTCCATTCCCTTTGAACACTCATTGAGGAAGCTTAGGCATTACTCGAAATATTGCATTTACTTCTAAACCCCAACAGAACAATTTGTGGGCACAATTTTAACGTTTAAAATATACTTTATCATGCCTACACATAATCATTTCATAAAAACTACTCTTAAGCATGCACGCCACCCAAAACATATAAAGAATGTCTTAGAACTCACACGTAAGTCTGCTTTAACAGTTCACTTGCTAAGAGAGTCTGTCCTTGGATGCTAAGTCTATCTCGTCAAAGATTACACAACTAGCTCAACTTTTCATTTAATAGACCTTTCGTTGGAACACAACCAACGAAATGTGTTGCTTATCACTAATCACATCTAGCGAAGGGTTAGGTGAAAAGTACATGAGAGCAACAATGGCGGTTGGCCTTTAGATCTGAACTTGTTTATCGTCAAGGCCCTAACTTTTTCATTGGAAAATCATAAGGTCGTCCGATAACATAATTTCAAATTTTAAACATAAAAACATTAAACCCTTGTGTGAATCTTACTCTTTGTTGTCACGCCACAACTGATGGCGGAAACATCAAGGCGGGATGAAATAGATTGTTCGAGACATTACAACTTGCTAAATATGACAATATTTAAAGTAATTCGATTTTCATTGATGAAATAGGTGGTATATCGTTTGGAATGGAAATACAACAAGGAAATTCTAATACGACAAAATGAGAGAGAGAAAGAGAACTCTCATACAACCCTAACTACAAGAAATTGATGATGAAATTGGAACCCCACCTCTTGCGTGAATGAAGAAATAACATCATCTAGCCCTAACAATCACTTGGTAGGTTGTATGATTTAATTTGGTAAATTTTGTATGAAGTGGGTTATGATGAAGTCACAAATTAGTATGAATTGAGCAAGAATATATGCTAGAATCACCATATGGAATATGAATTATACAAGATTTTGATATCATTTGATGTTTTTGGGTGAAACCATTTGTAGTAGTAAGGATAATGATATGGGTGAATCATCCATGCTCAACTTTTTGTGATTTTGATGTAGTATGTTGTATGTATGAATTATTATTAGATAAATTGAGTATGATATGAAATTAATTGATGTTTAGTTGTATTTGATGAATGAAAGCAAGAATTAGGAATATATGCCTGAAATACTTGTACAACATTCTTAAAAAGTAGTACACCCGTCAAGTGTTTGATGAAATGTCTAAATGGCATTAATATGTGAAAGTGTATACAAGTAGTGGATAGATATGCATATAGCGTGATAGTGGAGGGTTCAAATAAGAATAATTTTTGGTAAGAAGAAAAAAGGAGTTTTAACCAATAAAAATGTATCATTTTACTTCATTTAATATTTGTATTTAATTTAATTTTATTTTAAGCATGAACACTTGTACAACACTCTTAAAAATTAGTACACCCGCCAAGTGTTTGATGAAATGTCTAAATGGCATTAATATGTGAAAGTGTATACAAGTAGTGAATAGATATGCATATAAATGATAGTGGAGGGTTCAAATGAGAAACAAATTTGGTAAGAAGAAAAAGAATGAGTTTCAACCAATAAAAATGTTTCATCTTACTTCATTTAATATTTGTATTTAATTTTATTTTAAGGGTGTATTGGTAAACTTACATAGATCATTAATTTGTATTATTCCTCTTTAATAACTAAGTAAATTAAATTTATAAGTCCTTTCAAAAGATATACCTTTTTCAAATTAAAAAACAACTTAATTTAAAGTGTATAATAAATTATAATGTGTGTAAGATAAATTTTGACGTGTGTAGGATAAAATTCTATAATGTGTAGGGTATATGTAGGAAAATTTTGATATGTGTAGGTTTTGTAGATTATGTCTAGGATAATTAATGATTAGGTTACTAATTAATTAAAGAGAGAAAAATTAATGAGATAAGTTATAAATGAATTAGTATTTACCAATATGTCCTTTCTTCTTTCAATAATTTTCTTCTTATTTGACCATCCCCCTAAAGTGATAATAGTGTATTTGATAGTAAACTAACACGGGGAATGTGTTATTAGATGGAGTTCATGTAGAAATTGAGATTTATTAGTATGATACACTAGGAACTTGTACCTTGTGTTTGAGTAGTATGATGCTCACCGTATGTTTGAGTAATTTCCTGATTATGATTAAGAAGTAAATACAAATACGTATAAGATTCTAGAAAGGGGTGACGTTAGGATAGCTAAGTATGGGTCATGTGATAATTGAAGAATCATGGAAATGCTAGCATGAATGAAAATGATTATTCATGTGTATGTATGTAACTAGGTGACCATGTAGTTATATGTGTGTTACTACATCAGTATGATGTCTATAATATCATCTACTATAATGTTGAGGATGTACGAGCTTAAGTTGATAATTCATATGATTAAACAGTTGACTTTCTAAAAAGTCATGTGTGATATATAGCATAGTAAGGCATTTTGTCACAAATGTAATGTTATGGAAATCGTAAGGTACATGCTATATCAATAAGTGTTAGATGTGATGACATGAAGAATTATGTGGAATGAAAAGATGTGATTGCTAGCTTATCAATTGTGTGGTTGAAATCTGACTAGTAATGGTCAATATAAAATATGAATGTGAAATGAATGTAATTTAGAATGTGTGTGTATGCTAATAATGTGGTAACCATAATGACATGGAAGTATAGGATCATGTCATGGTGGGTGGAAGCATAGAAGACTGACGAAAAGGATGCGAGGAAGCAAGTATGAAACAGACGCTTAAGGTAAGTTATTTTCAAGCTCACTTCTTATTATTTAAATGAAGTTATGTATGCGTGTTTATTGGGAATCACATAAGGATGCTATGTAATGGTAGTATCAAGGTAAGTATGACGGAAGTTAATTAAATCTAGTTGATTATGTTTGAATCCATATGGAATAAGTAAACGGGTCACAGGTACGAGAGTAATGAGTTAAATTGTGGAATTTGGATATTGGGATATATGGATTAATGTTGAAATGATTTGAGGGCTTAGTAAAAGTATTCATTTACGTTTTGGGACCCTCGAGTTGCATGAACGGGAATCAAAATGCTCAAAAGAGCAAAAAACAGGCGCTAGACCTACAGGTGGCGTCGCCTACGCCCTGCAGGCTGTCGCTGATGCGACGCCGACACCCCAACCCGCTGTCGATGCGAGATCGACGCTGGAAACCAGTTTTCGTGTTTTCCTCGATTCCAAGGCACTGTTAATATTTCTAAATGTACCCAAGCCTACTGTAGAGTTTTGTGGGGTACAAGTAAGGAGGGAACACATACGGAAGCTTGCACGAAGATGTAACATGTATGTTGGTGCGTGTAAATGTGGATTTCATTATGCATGCGACTGATTCTCGTATAAATGATTGTATTTGGATGTAGTACACATGTGAATGGACAAAATTAATACATAAGCATGTTTATATACGGAAAATGATGTGCATAATAAAGTATGGTACTTGAAAGAAATTAATGAATGTGATTGTATGTGTGTATATAAATAAGAATTCATAGTGAGTGTATGTGGTATGAACTTGTAGGTGTATACGTGTATGGGAAACGTAAGTATGTGCTCGGATATACGAACGTGTATGCATGTGATGTAATCTAATGAATGTAGATTAATAGAATGTGTTTATGTGAAGTGAATTTTCAATATATTTAAGGGTACACGTTGTGTTGAGAATGAAATGAAAAGTGAAGGTATGATAATTTTGGGTCCAAGTGAATTGATGTCGCGAAGTAGTGGATGAGTTTGGAAGGATGATCGAACAAGATATCTTGCATCGTTAGAATGCAATATGGTCCTTTAGCTATATGTTTATATTATAAGTATGATGTCACCACTTACTAATGTATCGGTTGTTTATGGTGACTGCAAGTTACATGGATCACCACTTACATGCATTTTATCGAAATTTGATTTCGTAACTGAGTCGTACATCATATCACAAGTATTAGGACAAGTAAATCAGGCCATAACATATATTGGTTTCTGTTACAACACGAAACAAACCAAACAATACCCTAAAAGTGTTGGGCGCACTATTCGCGGTTGCACTATTCATGTCAGCAAAACCACTAAAACGAAACAGAACAACGAATAACGGCATGCTAATGCCATAATTGAGTCTATATGGGATCACCTATTTCAGAATTACACAACTTTCCGTACAACGCCTAAATTACAAAATTGTCCGTTTCGACCAAAAAAGCGACAATTTCAATTTGTCTGCAACATTAATTTGGTAGTTCCGGATTTATAGAATTATAACGAAACAATGTTGAACACCCTAAAACAATATGATAATATCATAAATACATAAAAGACATCGTTTCCGGTCATACGGCAAACATTGCACAACTTGATCGGAAAGCGACCGTTTGTCTAACCGACGAAAATTTTAATGGCCGATAGCCTCATGCATCCGTCTAAAGAACTAGTTAAGCCTCATTTGGGACTCGAAGTCCTTTCAACTATCCTGAGGTCACGGAAACACAACTTTCAAAAAAGGTCAATGGCGAAATATATAAGTGCCGATATCGAGCGAACGATCGAACGAAAGGCTTTTCGACCATCCTAACTCAACATATATTTGACTAGCGAATTAGTTAAGCATATTTCTAGATCGGAAGTGCCCTAAATAGACACAATGACACTTATGGTGGTCAAAAACCAAAGCTTCCTGTATGAAATAATAAAGTTCGTATATTAGCTGATATTGTACCGATGAGTGAACTAGTGACGTTTTCGTTATCTGAAACTTATACCAATTAGCCAAGAGGACAAATTAACATGGACTAACACCCTAAACCCTAATTACTTGCTAATGATACAAGATCAACCTCTAATCATCATACTTAAGTTAAGTATCTAAATATCTCACAAATAAACACATGTTATAAAAAAATGTTACACTTAACCCCCCTTCCATGATGGCGGATTCAAGTGGGTCCCACACCCACTTGATTTATGTTGAAATTGTGAGATTATTAGTATGGTGTAAGATTTATGTGTAATCTTTGAAAGATAGCAAAATATATATACAAGATTACACCATATCTTCCATTATTTTTTCACAAAAAAAAAATTAAACAAGCCTCCCTTTCTCCCTCTTCTCCGACGGCTCAAACCACCATCACTAGACCACCACATTTCCACCATTAAACACCCCATTTTATACACTTTGAAGCCACTACAAGATTATCCAAAGTGCTTGCAAGGATGGAGGATCATTAGGGCTTTCTTGGAGCTTCATCTTCTTCCTAATCTTCACTAATCTTGTGCAAACTTGTAAGATAAATTTCTTCATATTTAAGCTTCTTATTATGCCTAGTTTAAGGAAGTACAAGTTGATCATCTTGAAAGTAAAGAAATACAAATCAAAAACCCTAAAGCTCACCATAAATAACACTAAATAAAGTTATTATGTGTTGATTATGTGCTTATTTGTTAACTAGTTAGCATGATGATGTTGATTATGATAAAGTAAGTGTTTAAAGTAGATGATCTTGTATGAACAATAATATAAATGATGATTTAAACATGGTGATTTTAAATCTAAACAAGATCATCAACCTCATGATCCATGAAGATTACTACAGTGTAAAATGAGTTACTACACATGGTGGTTTTTATAAGAATAAACCCATGATTTAGAGTATAATCATCTTAAAAAGTAGTAAACAAAGGAGGTTAAAGTTGAAAATGATTTGAAAAAAAACTAAAAATGGTGACTTAAGGATCTAATAAAAAATAAAGATCTTTTTAGTTTAAGAAAATAGTTAAAATATATTACAAAGATCATGAATGATGAGTGCATAAGTTTAAACAAGATGTATGTGATCTTAAGTTGATAGATGATCTAGATTATTTAAACATGTTTAAATACGTTTTTAAAACGTGAAAACAATATTTACAAAGTATGGCGAATTGCAAAAATCTAATCGCGATTAAAGTATGATTTAAAAGTGATTAACGGGACTAAACGCGATTAGTGACCTAAAACCGTCATAAGGAAGTTAATGTGACAAGGGTTAAAACCCTAACCACCCAGAGTTAACAAGTTGTATTATATATATTAACAAGTTAAAAATAAGTGATTCTTACATATATACATATACTTGTGGGAATTAAACAATTAAAATTATATATATATTTAATATAAATATATTTTATATATATACATATATTAATAAAAAATATATATAATATATATGCAAATTTTGTCACAAAAGTTATGTGTAAATGTATCTAGAAGTTTAGGGTATATACCACAAAATACCCAACTTATACAAATACTACAAACACTTGAAAGAATTACCAAGTGTAGATAACACAAAACACATACACTTTTACAATATGTCGAAACAACGATCGGACGAATGGAGTAATGCGGACGTTGGGCGAATGTACATAATACACCGTTGCGTAGTCGACTAACAAATAAATCACCAACACGAAGGGTTACTACGACGACGGGCTGATTTTCGACGCAAGAAAGTATATATATATTAAACGACAATGACGTCATGTCTAAAATAATATATTTTAGACACTTAACGTAAAATATGTTAACGATATCAAAATCCGGAAAGTTAAAAATGTATAAGAATTTACTAAGTGGTTATATAAAAGTATATTAATATACTTAAAAACCTATACTTAGTAAAATTTACAAGTGTAAGACTTATAAATATTTGGACTCTTAAAAATGAATTGGGCTAAGCCCATTTATAAAAGACATGGGCAAGGCCCAATTACAAAAAAACATATAATATATGGGCTAGGCCCAAACATATAATTTCGTGGGCTAGGCCCAATCACATAAAGACACTGGCTAGGCCCAATGACATAAATTACATGGGCTAGGTCCAATCACATAAAGACATGGGCTAGGCCCAATGACACAAATTACATGGGCTAGGCCCAATCACATAAAGACATGGGCTAGGCCCAATCATTTGAAGACATGGGCTAGGGCCAATGACACGCGTGCAAGGCATGAGGACATGTGAAGGGCGAGGCCCGTTCACACACGATATATATATATATATATATATATATAATTTGAGAAATATATGTATAAATATTAATCGAACAAACGAACTACCAACACTATGATAACAATAAAAGTTGTTCTAATGTGATAAATAAATACACAACAATGATTCAAGATGAACAACTGGTACAAGGTCCAACGAGACCTAGGTGTCTACTGAAGTCAATACACATGTAGGTTACACACGTGTACGGACACCAAACTTTGATAAGTACGACTACGGAACGCAAAGCCCATGATTTCATGTCCCTTCTTTCAATTATTTCAATGTTTTGTTTTAAAACTATCGAGGGGAAATACATGTCATAACAAACATATGTTAGCTATGGGTTTAGATGATAACACGATCTCATGTGCATAAGTAGGATGATGACAATAGTAACCATTAATCACTTAGTGACCAAGGTGCAAAACATATAGATCTATTGAGTTTGAGACCCCTCCACTCCTGGTTGGTATACCCTTCGGAGTGCTTTTGTGATCCCAATGATGTCAAAGTTGTCTCAGTTGGTTACTTACTTATGGCACATATGTCAGGGTGCTCGCGACACACTGATAGATCCTTAAAACTCCATGATTGCTAATAACATACTCAGATTTCATTACTGGATTACAAGGATGACATTTTATACGAAAATATTAACTATATGAACTCGCCAACTTTTGTTGACTTTTAAAATTACATGTATTTCAGGACACAAGGCATGAGCTGGTGATACATTTCGGGATATAGGAAAATTACAAGACAACGATGTGCCATCTTTTGGAGGATTTGCCTCTTATATCCCAACCTAGTATGGGCATATAGGGGTCAAAACCTCATTATGCATTTATGACGAAAACAATATCTTATTTTGAAGTAATATACTTTAACTACGTTTATGATGACAAGTTGAAAACAGTAAAAACTATGAAATCACTTTTGTTTGGTTGTAAATGTTGGAATGCAAGTTTATATCAGTATGGCATATACTTACTTCCTTGGTTAATTGTTAACACACATACGAGTGCGGAATCCACGTAAGTATGCAAACTAAAGCAAAGTAAGAAACACAAGATAACCAAAGATTCACTATCTTGATTAATAGAAGAGAACTAGTACATACACATACAAACAATGTTCATACAGACTCAGGATATACTCTCTGTGCTCTCTCTCTCTCTCTCTTGTGCTTCAGTGTCTCTTTCTAGTGTCACACCTATCAACTGGTCACTGAGAAGTGCATGTCTGCCAACACCTAGCAAAGTACAAAGAATGTTGTTGGTCGTACAAACCACTATAAGTCACGAAGAACCTTCTCCAAAGGATGCTCGTACGAACAACCCACGGCTCGTACGAACATGAACTGACTCGTACGAACAAGTAAAGTCTTGTTGAAAGGGGCTACGTGTATGACTAGATAATCAATCGTACGAACGGCAAATGGCTCGTACGAGCAACAACTTGCTCGTACGAAGCACCTTTCACTCATACCATGAAGTGTTCTTCGGAGATCGTGCTAACAGACATCTCGTACACAAGACTTAACAGTATGCATGCATGCAACTGTTTTACAACACAGACAAACTAAACGTCGTACTAAATCAAGATAGGAGGATATCTTGATTTGGTCGACACGACCAAACTATACAGACACAATAAACAAAGACCGTACAATTACAGACGTAACTAGGAACAAGCAACAGACACAAAAGTGTATCAACAACAGCCTTGGCTGTTGCTTGGTCTTCGGTCTTCATTTCTGATTGCCTGTTGTTTCCATGTTCACTGAAATTTTTCAATCCAACGTTGATTGAGAATCTAGTTCTTCATCATTCCCTAGAAACATCAAACCTTTCCTGTTTCCTCTTGAGTGCCACTGGAGGCAACTTGATCGGTCACGATCTGCTGTACATTAGACTCTACCACTAGAGTGGAAGCAGAAACTTTTGGATGCGAGGATGAGGCTGAAGCATCAGTATTATCAGAATCTTCACTATCCTGATCACGTTTACGTTTGATCTCCTGAGCTTTGCATTTTTCATTCCATAGAATGTTCACTCGCTTTCTGCTCATTTCAAATACGTCTTTAATACCATTAATGTAACATTTGTGTAAAACGAGTTTCAAAAACCCGCACCGGTTATTTATCAAGTATTAGTTAAAATGTTCGATGCGTACTTAATTAGGGTTGATTATGTTATTTTTTTATTAGCAAATATTATTAGGATTTAAGTCTTATTTATAAATAATAATGATAATAATTAAATAAATAATAATAATAAGAAAGTTAGATTAATCATTTAAAATAAGAAAACAGAAATTAAAATAAAAAGAAATGGGGAAACCGGGAATCGAACCCGGGTCTCCCGTGTATACACCCACACCAAACACCACTACACTACACACACTTTGGTGATTAAATAGGAAACAGATAACTTATAAAGCAGAGTTAGTAAATAACCTGCAAATCCAGTTTCAAACTCCGAATCACTCGTCAAGATCAATTCACGGAATTAATGGGGAGTAGCGGTTTCTGTTTGATTTCAAACGGATATAACTGATGGTAACTGAAAACTCAAGACAATTTCATTCATAACTGTGATTTCATAACCGAAACTTTAAATCACCTCTGCCTATAAACACTATCTACAAATCATTCCAAGCTCACAAAATCACTCTGCTCAAAACCTTCGTTCTGTTCGTCGGAAATTAAAACCCGAAGCCGTAGCCATTGAAAACCGTTTCTTTTAAAGTTGGAAAGCATTAACCATAATTTTGGTCTTGAAATTGAAACCGAAATCTGTTGTTCACCCTATAAATATCCAACCTTTTCATAAAGATCGATTCGCTCAGAATCATTCTCTCTCTCTCTCTCGAAATTTTCTTTCAAAGCACGTTGTCAGAAAATCCTTGCTCGTCGCCGGAAAACTGTGCAGTCGCCGGAACTCTAACAACTCGCCAGAAGTGTCGTCGAGTATCAACCCCCACCATTCCGGTACAGTACAACTCCTTCCATCTTTACATATTAATTATGCATTGTAATCAAATCGATTCAAAGCAATTCGGTCGGGTAATCTTTGAATCAGTGGGTACATTAGAGAAGATGAAGCTGGTTAATAGTTAAAAGAAATAAAATTGGAATATAGCCGGGGTAAACACATAGTCCAGTGGTGGACTGTGTGCACACACGACGCGTAAATCTCCGGTTCGAGTCTGTTTGTGTTCCGATCCACTGAAATAACATACCCTTTTTATAAAAGCCAAATCCTGAAGCATCTTTATAAGTGTATAAAAGAATTAAAAATACGGATATTAATTGGGTTAGACACACAGTCCAGTGGTGGACTGTGTGCATTTCACGTGACTAGTACCGAGTTCGAACCTTGAATCACATCGATCCACTGAAATAAAATCCATTTTTTTAAAACCAAAACAGATTGTCCCACAGTATGTTGTTAAATATAATACAAGAACTATATAATACGGGTTAGACACCCAGCCGGCTGGGCTGAGTGCAACACAACACTGGAAACGAGGGTTTGAGTCCAAGCTCTCACACCGGTTCGACAGTTTAAATCCTTCTTAAAAAAATTGAATAATTTCTAATAACTTAACTAGTATATAAGAATAATAAAATCAGAGATTATTTCGGGTTAGACACGTAGCTCAGTTGGTAGAGCTGCGTGCACGTAAACGGGAGGTCACGAGTTCGAACCTCACACGCTGCCTATAATAAATCAGTCTGACCGGCCGTTGACCAGTCAACCGTAGAAAAAGAGTAATTTTTTTAATTAAAAATCCTTTTTATTTTTCTTTGAAAATTAGTTAAAAATACCTCAAAATAAGGTTTTGAAGCCTAAAAATTTGCATTAAATTCACAAAAATAAATCTAAAAATCTCATTTAAGAGCACTAATTAAAAATATTAATCTCAAATAAAATTTATTTATTTATCAATTTATTACGTTGTTATTTAGGTTAGTTTTCCCTCGTCGGTTGAATCATAATTTCGTGCGCATTCATCATTATCAAGAAACACACCCACTGTGAGTGAATCCTTACAAATTCCCCTTTTTTATTCATGTTTTGGGGTGTATCATGTGTTGTTTTAATTATTTCGTTTATTCAAACTTGTGCTATTACCATTATATGACCAAAACTTATGATGTAAATATTGTTTGTTGTGATGCGTGTTTACATTTTGTCAAGTTGCGTGCAAATCATTTATTAGGCCCATCAGTTCCTCGTGGGAGACGAGTTGAACATCACGTGCCTCATTAGATCGGCTCCGTTTGATTGAGCCTTGATCTCATTGTTCATCATTTGGTGTGTATGCTTGTGCATTAATTGATATTATGTGTTTTGTGATTAAATTTACATTTACGTTTACTCATATGTGGTTATGCACCTTTTTATAACCAAAATAACAAATTCGTTCAAATGTTTTCATAAGATTCACTCGCCAACTTTTGTTGACCCAAAAACCCTATTTTTACACATGATACAGGTGATCCAGTTGAGAAAAGAAACACGTAGGATGGCCTAGAAGAATAAACAAGTTAATGCTTTGGAATGGACATTTAGTTTTGTTTCCCTTTGTAATTGTATGATTTTTGTTTAATACTTTAGTTTGTAATGAAAATGTATTTGAACATGTTATGCTTGTATGTCTATTGTAACTTCTTCTTTAAAGAGAAATAATAAATATGAAACTTTATAGTAAATGTCATGAGCTTTGATGAAAACCCAATCATGCCCCGACTACCATTTCCGCTGCGGGTCAGGGTGTGACAATTAAAGCCTTCAACCAGTGTAGAATTACGAGAATGATACCATTCTCTCAAGTCGTGATATTTAGCAGTTAATATTTTGGCAGATCGTTGTATAGCCGCACTACGTTCTTTCAGCCTATTCAATTCAATCCCACGAGCGTTATCAGCTGCTCTCATCTATTGTAGCTGAGTTGCCCTTTCAGCATCTGCAGCCTTCAACCGCTCATTTTCTTTTCTTAACTGTGCAATCTCATAATCATGTTTTCTAACGGTCTTTTCAAAGAATTTATCTCCAAATGTTGCTTGATAATTGTGTTCTGATTTGAAGACATAAACTCTGAATGTTTGTTAATCTGGATTGCCTTAGCTTGCAGTTGAGAGAACAAAAAATCCACTTTCTCATTCTATTCATGTCAGGGAATAAACGACTACTTCGTTTTGCATTTTGTTGATGAATTGTGGACTGGGATTGTTGAACAGATGAAGTAGTAGGTTGTGATTGAACTGGAGTAGTTTCAGCTGAAAGTGTTTCAGCTGTTATGGTATTTGAAGGTTGTGGTTCAAAGGTTGTAGTGGGTTCCGTCATTACAGGTTCAGTCTCCTTCATTGTAGATGTAGATTGGGCTTCTGCAATTGGTTCTTGTACAGTTTCTTGATATGAGGTTGTAAGTTGTGTGATTTCAGGTTGCGCTGACGATGTTCCCATAGACTTTTTCCTTTGTTTCTTTCTACCTTTATCACCACCTGTAGTATCTACATCACTTTCACCTCCATTACCATCATCATCACCATCATCATCATTACCTTTTCCCTTTTGACGACCAAACTTATCTTCAATCATCTTCTTCAAAGTTGGTTCTTCATTATCTGACTCACTATCATCATGACGCCACTTATCGTTTTCTGGTGCAACATATGCATCATTTTCCAGAAAACCGAACAATTTACGAGGAGCTGTGCTTTCCTTGTAACGTTTTGCTGCTACTCCTCTGAATATCTTCAACAAATGTTCCATCATAACCTCAACTTTTAGAATATCGTTGTCGTTCTTTGGAAGATTCGGATGTTGCATATTCAAGATCATTTGGAGAAAACGAGGATACATCCAAAACTTGTTTCCACCATATCCGGTTATTCTCAGGTTTTCCTTCATGTTTGCAAACATATACTTTGAAACATTGAACGATTTGTTCAATGTCAAAGCTATCATCATTCCAACTAAGTCGTTATTCGCCATGTCATAACCACTTCGTCTGTTGCTCAAACACTGAATTAAAACATGTAGAAAGAACTTGTATCGGAGTGGCAACCATGCTTTGTTTAGTTGTCCTATGAGAAAATCTCCAACACATTTCATTCGAAGCAAACATCCACGTTGACACTTCAACGGAACTGAGAATGGAGCTTCAGGATCATCGCCAAGTTGTAATACTGAGTTAATGATTTCAACAGAGATATCTACGTCCAAGTCATTTACTCTTCCGAGGATAAATTCTTGTCCATTTACTTCAACAACTTTAGCTAAATCCCAAAATTCCTTGATCAACGTCTTGTATACTGTAGTCTTATGCATAATGGCATAATGTATCCTTGAGTCGCACAAAAACTTCATTATACCATTGTACTCAGCAAATTTATCTTCCTAATCTAAGTAGGCCACCATGTTGTATCTTGGTTCTGACATAATTTCCACTTCTGACTTGTCAGTTTTCTTCGTTGTGGGCTTTCTTTTATGTTCTTTTTGTTCCATCCTGTACACAAAAATAACCAGAATAAAAGAAATGTAAACACATGAGGGAACATACTCAAAAGTTTCGTTGTAGACTTGTAAGTATGTTACCCTTAACGAAGAACTACCAACTCATACGAATAATACTTTATTCGTATGAAGAACAACTGATTTGTACGAACAACTAATTTAGTTAAACAAGTGATTTACTCGTACGAGTAACTGGCTCGTCCGAATGGCAGGTTACTCGTGCGAGTGATAATTCACTCGTACGAAGCAAAGTTAACTTGTTCGCACACAGAACTTCAAGTGAAGATTATGTATGAAGAACTTGTTTTTCGTTAAAAGGTTATTCTCTTAAAGTTTGTTGTTCATGTCAGGCAATGTCATATAGTTAGATAATGTTTAAGTTGTTTATCTTCAAGGTATGCCTTCACTGTCAATCATACCTTAAAGATATCAGAAACAACTTAAAGAGGGGTGAAAGGATGACGTGAGCAAAGTGAAAATAAAGTTGTACCAAAGAACTTCATCACCCTCTATACCACAATTCTTATACTCTACTCGTACGAAGGACCTTAGCTCGCACGAGGAACTGTCAGTCGTACGAATACTGTTTTGTACAAAAATACCAGTGGTTCATTCATACGAGGCATAATCACTCATACGAGTAACCTCTGATTCGTACGAATCAACTTTATCAAAACTGGACTTTCAGTTCTTCGTGGACCTTAGGTTTTTTCCTTGACCTGTTTAGATGTTTGCACATATCCACACAGACTCACAAGTTATGTAGGAAACATGCTCATTAAACATATTTTGTTCCTTTGAGATGAGTTTATCCATTGTAAGAAAGTACTTTATGAAGTTATGATTAGCTAGACAAATGATTTTTAGGGCGTATCTTGGTAGAAAACTTTTGAGCTTCAACTTTGGCTAAAACAAAATACTTTTAACTTAAAATAGAGTAAACTAAAAATAACTACTAACAGATAACAATAAACTGAATATAGGCAATTTTTTTAGAGTTTCAAGGTAAGAGAATCATACCAGCTTTTAATCTTGCCAAAAATGAGTTTTTGTTTAAAACATCAAATTAAATAAATAAGTATTCTACTACGATTATCGGTATCGTTGTCCACGTAAGATTAGCTTATCAGATGTAATTATGATTAGGAGATATGATTAATATATGAATTATACTTACTAGCCGGTGTTCAACCACTTCACGACACATTCCCGTATCAAGATATGAGAGAAAATCTTACCGGTGAGTATACTGCTTATCATCTGTTTTGACGTATATGATGTGAGATACTCACTTATTTTGATTGAAAACAAGCCCTATGTGATTAAATCACTTATTGATGAGGAACTTGATTTTCAGATGCATGCAGAGCACAGGAGTAAGTCCGTGAACAGGTTAGTACCATCGTACCGACAAAGAGACGAATTTAGCTCCCGCATAAAGCTGTGATATATTATCACTTATTTTTGGTTGATTGTGATATTTTTATCACTTATTTATGGCCGTATGTAGTATTTACACGTATGTATGGTTTCATGGAAGTTCAAGACTTGCGTCATCGTTATTTTTCGGTAAAAGATTCAACCATGATACCCAGATGATAAGCAAGCATAAAGACCGCATATCTCAGAACCTCGGCATACTATCAAACGAAATTTCGGTACCAAGACCATATGCCAATGAATGGTTCCCACCTGGCTTTCAGTCCGTTATCTTTATATCAACCTGCACATTTTAATCTAAATGTGAGCCTACCGATACATCATTAGTAAAGCTACTTATCAATTTTCGTTTTATGTTTTTGACCGTTTTTAACAGATCATCGGTGTATCATCATCTTCTCTTATCTTTCCAAGAAACTCATTTTTTATTTTTCTATTGTTTTTTATATTTTTCTAAATCTTTCTCCCCTTAAATACAGAAGGTAAATAAATAAAGACTTAACTAAATAAAAGACATATTTTTGTATTTTTGTATTTTCTCATGTTTTTGTATTTTCTCGAAATTTTCTCCCCCTAAAATATAAAACTAAGAGAAAATGGTCAATCTTTTTATATTTTTAGATTTTTAAGAAAATATTTACGAAAAATGATTAGCCAAGGATGATTTACTCGGGTTTCACCTTGATGCCATTGACCAAAAGAAGATAATCAAAACGTAATTTTTCAAAAGCTTTTGTAAACAAGTCGGCACGTTGGTGACCGGTGTGGATTTTAACAACATTGATAAGTTTCTTTTCATAACAATCTCGTATGAAATGATACTTAATCTCAATGTGTTTTATTTTTGAGTGCTGTACAGGATTACGAGTGATTTGTAAAGCAGCTTCGTTATCAACATAAATAGGAGTAGTTAGAAATTCAAAACTGTAGTCGCGTATTTGCTGTTGAATCCATAAAACCTGAGAGCAGCAACTAGAAGCTGAAATATACTCAGCCTCACAGGTTGATGTAGCTACACAAGTCTGCTTTTTGCACTGCCACGTGACCAGATGATTTCCCAAGAACTGATATTCTGCTGATGTTGATTTTGCATCGATCTTGCAGCCACCATGATCAGAATCACTGAATGTTGTCAAATCAAACTTATCATCCTTAGGGTACCAGAGACCATTATCCGGGCGACCCTTCAAATAACGAAAGATTCTTTTCACAGCCATCAAATGAGAAACTTTTGGACTTGACTGGTAGCGAGCTAGAAGACATGTCGGGTACATTATATCAGGTCTTGAAGCAGTGAGATACATAAGAGATCAGATCATAGCACGATAAAGAGACGGTTCCACATGCTCACCCAGTCCATCAGGAGTAATCCCATGATTTTTTGCTAATGGAGTTCCCAAAGGCTTTGAGTCTTCTATTTGAAATCGTTTGAGAATATCCCCGACATACTTGATTTGATGAATGAAAATCCCTTCCTTAGATTGATGAACCTGCAAACCTAAAAAGAAAGTCATTTCTCCCATGGCGTTCATCTCGAACTTCTCTTGCATAACCTGCTCGAATTCTTTGCACATTTTCTCTTTTGTAAACCCAAAAATAATATCATCAACATATACTTGTACCAACAATAAGTCCTCATTCTTTTCCTTGATGAAGAGAATACAGTCGATCAATCCATGTCGAAAACCATTCTTGAGAAGATAGGAAGACAACGTTTCATACCAAGCGCGTGGAGCTTGATGAAGACCATATAATGCCTTATTGAGAAGCCAAATCTTGTCAGGATGGATTGGATCTTCAAAACCAAGCGGTTGCTCAACATATACTTCTTCTTCAACCACACCATGAAGAAATGCACTTTTCATATCTATTTGATAAACCGTAAACTTCTTGTAGGACGCATAAGCCAAGAAAATTCTTATAGCCTCAAGACGTGCTACCGTGCATAAACCTCATTATAATCAATGCCTTCTACCTGATTAAAGCCATGGACAACCAATCTTGCTTTGTTTCTCACAACAAAACCTCGGTCATCCTTCTTACACTTGTAAACCCATCTAGTACTAATCTTCTTGTAGTTGTCGGGCTTATCAACCAATTTCCTCACGCCAAACTTTCAAAACTACTGAAGTTCTTCTTGCATTGCTTCAACCCATGAGTCTTATTTCATTGCCTCCTTCCAAGATTTCGGTTCTACTTGGCAAACCTAGCAGGTAAAAGACCAATCATTATGTTCCCCAGATTCCCTAATAGCCGAATACGAACCAACATTCTGGTCGTTCCTTAGCTGATTACGTGTTTGCACTCCATTTTGGACATCTCCTATAATATCCTTCTGAGGATGGGTATTATGGATTCGAGTTTCAGGAACATCAGTAACTCGAGAATTATACCCAAATTGTTGATATTCAGATCAACAGCTACGTTGATTGCTGGATTTGACGAAGATGTAGATGCATGACCTTCAGTCGTCCTTTATTTTGTACATTTAACATGACATCAGAAATTCCAGGAACAGGACCAGAAGTAGCTTCATTTGCATCGTGGAACTCATCATCTTCTGACGAAACATTATAATCAGCAACATCTTCGAATTCCTCATTTTGAACAAGATTGTTAACCGAAGTAGACACTTGAGGGTTAACAATAACTGGTCATACTAATGACGAGTCAACTGCATTATCACTTTCCAGTAGCATTTGAGCAGCTGCAGATGCATCATCAAAAGTTGGCAGATTAAAGGAGTCAAACAGTCCATCATAGTCAAACATCCAAGGAGCACCCAGAGCTCTTACTGATTCAGTGTATCTTTGAACCTTAACTTCACCCCATTCTTCAATCTTTTTCGTTAACAAATTCCACACTCTGAAATTTGGAGTAGCATATCCAAGAAAGAAACCTTCGATAGCCTTTGGACCAAACTTACCATGTGGATCAATCATAGTGCATGGAGCTCCAAAAGGTTCTAAGAAAGACACATCCGGTTTCCTTTTATGTAACAATTCGAAACATGTTGTTCCATGCCTTTTCACCGTAAGAACTCTATTCATTGTATAACATGCCGTAGGCACAGCCTCCCCCCAAAACTGAACAGGAAGTTCTGATTCTACTAACATAGTTCTTGCACTTTCAATCAGAGCTCTGTTTTTCCTCTCAGCGACACCATTTTGTTGTGGAGTGTAATGAGAACTATATTCATGTAAAATGCTTTTAGAAGAAAATAACTCATCCATAACATGGTTCTTAAATTCGGTGCCATTGTCGCTTCTGATTCTCCTTATCTTCAAATTGTACAAATTTTCCAGTAGCGTGAGGAGATTCTTGAGGATTTCAGGAACTTCACTCTTGTGTGCCAAAACATTTACCCATTAAAATCTTGAATAGTCATCAGTAACAACTAAACAATATGAATCACCAAATGTAGTCTTGTATTTCGTAGGTCCAAAGAGGTCCATATGAAGATGTTCCAGAGGCATATTAACAGTGTTAATTTTCTTCACAGGATGGACTTTCGAGCTTGCTTTTCCTTTTGACACGATACACAGATGTCTTGTAAATGAAAGTTCTTCACTGGTACACCACTCACAAGATTATTTTTCACCAAATAGTTTATTTTCTTTAAGTGAATGTGTCCCATTCGTCTATGCCAATAGATTGATTCCTTTTCGGTGGCTTTTGAGATAAAACATGTAACTTGTGCAGATGTAGTAATAGCTTGTCTCATGTCAAGAATATACAAGTCATTAATTCTTGGAGCCGACAGGAGAATCCATTCTCTGGGAATCTTGAAACCAGGTTTCAGCACATAACAACCGGCATCACAAAATGAACCGTGAACTACTTGTCGCAAATTTGAGAAACACTCAGAAGATTGTGATCACTTTGACGAACATAATTGATCTTGTCAAAACTAACAACACCATTGGAGACCATTTCTTCTCCAGTGATGTATCCGCTCTTATCTCCAGCAAAGGCAACATAACCTCCCCTAATGCTTTTCACATCATAAAGGAGCCTTAAGTCGCCTGTCATGTGCCGTGATACTCCACTGTCAACAATCCAATGACTATTCACAGTTCCTCCTGGAACACCTTGCACATTACATTACCCGATTAGTTTGAGATGGGGACCCAAGCCTTAGTGGTCTTGGGTCGACCTTTATTATCAAGAAATGTGATTTCTATTTCTTGATGATTTGGAAACTTTGTGCCTCCCCCTGAAACATTACCGGTTTTAGGTTTCCAAGATTGTTGATGTTTACCAGATTGTCTATTATTTACAGATTTAAATACTTCTGGTTTTATCAAACTTGATGAACTTGGTTTTCTTTCTAAAACATCCGGTTTTAATGCTTTCTCAATTATTTTAACTTGTTTACGTCTCTGTTTTTCTTCTTGTTCCTTAACAATACGTTTGTCTTGTTTAGGTGACACAGATCGACATTGGCAATTTGTTTCATGAGGGGCTTTTTCTACAAACTTGGGTTTTGCTGGGTTGGTACAATTTTTGATTATGTGGCCAAACTCTCCACATTTAAAACATGTTCTCCTTTCAACAAACTTAGGAGATCCTGTTTGATAACTTGATGTTGAACTTGTGGGTCTAGAGGTACTTGGTCCATCTTTACATCCGTTTATGTGTTAAGTGTAATTGTTTTGACTGTTACACTTTAAAATCTTGACATGGTTTACAAAATCAATATTAGACATGCTTTCAAAAGTCTTGATTTTATCAGTACCAGTTACCTACAAATTTAACATTCTTCAATTTCTTCTTGTAGCGAGCTCCTGTAGCTTCAACCTTTGGTAATGATACCTTAGATTTTTCAGCTCGCTTTTCTTGTTGTTTTTCTTTTGAAACGAATAATGGTTGTGACTTAATTGGATTCTTCTTTCCCAAAAATTTGGTTGTTGAATTTTTAAAAACTTGATCAATTGAAGTTGGATTTACATTTTTGATTAGAAAGTCTTTGTTTGAGTAAATTTTCTTATCCCCAATCAAAGTATAAAACACATTATCATTTTCATATGTAGACGCAGTTGTCTTGATAGAGTTCATAGGATCATTCCCTTGATTTATAACAGATTTCACATCAAGAGTAGTAGAAATTTCTACCCCTTTTTCTTCATCAAGAGATTGATCCTGATCGATTTTCTCCGACTCGTCATCTGATGAATCATCTTCCTCTATTATCGATGGATTTTAATCAACAACAGATGATGAGTTCTTTGTTTTTCTGGATTCTTCTGAGGAATTGTCCAGCGTAAACCCTAATCTTGCTGCAAACTCTTCAGGATTAAGAGGTACAGGACGGTTCAAAGCGTGGCATTTCCTCTTCATTAGGTAATTTGGTATAATTGTGTTTTAATGGAGGTATGATTTATACCCAATGCATTTGACATCTCCCTTCAGTTTTTGAACGTCAATGATGTGATCAAGCACATATCGGGAGTTAGAATAACTCTCCAATTTTAGCTTAATTGCATCATGTTCGTATTTGGCAATGGCTAACTCCTTTTTCGTTTCTTCAAGGATATTCATGTAGTTATTAATACCTGTTTGCTTATTCAAAATTGTTTTTGTTAATTTAGAGAAGCTTTCTTAAGAGTCTCAATTACATATTTGAATTCTTTTTCATTTCGAGTTAAAGCCAGATTTGCCTCTTTGCGTTTTGACAGTTCAACTACTATGTTTTGATTGTGACTGCTTATTGTTTCAAATTTAGTTTTTAATTCAGCACGGTCACTGCATATCTTAGGAGAGTCGGATTTTACCTAACTTGTTGAACCTGCAACATTAGCCATGAGAGCAATATGATGAGAAAAGGATGCATTGTTGGCAAAGATTTTCTCCATTTCCTTTGATGCAACTTCTACTTTCCTTATCAAACCAACCTTTTGAGTTTTCAACTTCTCTACTTCTTTCAGCAACTCATTGATCTCAATATCAATCCTTTCCCTGACATCTGTATCAGATCCATAACCACCTACACTCGAGCTTTCCTTGTCAGAACTACCATTATACTCAGAACTATCATCATCATCAGAAGTGTCAATACTGTGAACATGTTTGATACGATTGATTATCTTGGCATAACATGCAGTTCCTCCTTGATTCTCGTTTCCCAATTGAACTGACCAATCGCATCCTTCATCTGCTTGAACTACTAATGATCTGTTTGTGTTGTTTGAAGGCCCAGACTGGTTGGAGTTGTTTGGGTTGTTAGTAGCTACTATACTTCGTTCATTGTTGACTTGAGTTATGTTGGATGGTCGTGATTGATTTCGGAAAGGGTTGTAATTTCCTTGTTTGTTGGGTCGAGTATATTCACGCTTGAGGTGACCTTTTTCACCACAGTTGAAGCAAGTAACAACATCTTTATCAAAACCATACTTCGTATCTTTCTTGCTTTCCAAACTTGTTCTTCCAGTTCTGCTCATGTAGTCTTTAGCTCTTCTGACCGCACTTGCAAACGCCCATTTAATATCTATCAACTCCATCTCATCTCTGTCTATTTGTTGATAGTCTTCATTAGTCAAATTGATGTTTCCAATTTGACCAACGACTAGTCCACAGTAAGCACTAACCATGGTATTTAGAAGTTCCATGTGTTCCCGAGCAACTTCTACACTGACCTTAGAAAGATGTGACGTATCAAGTCTGATGGTATTAGGATTTGCAGGTTGAAAGTTGTTACCATAGAAAGCTTGTTGAGAAGCTTGTTGTGGTACTTGAGGTTGTGGTAGAAAGGCTTTAGGATCAAATACTTGACCATAGGTTTGAGTACTTGAGCCAGCAGATTGATCTGCTTGAACTCGTGGTGGTAGAAAGGGATTAACGTTTGACACAAACGCGGTTTGAAGTTTTGGTTGCTGAGTTATACTAATACCTGTGTTAATACCTCCAAAGTACATTTCAGGGTTTTGTGGAACAGGAGCTCATTTTGCTTTTCGGATTCCTCTTCATTCTTGTTCTCCAGTTTCTGAACAAATTCATAAATACTGATCACATCTAAAACACCTGTATGCTTTAGTAAGTCAATAAATTGACTCCATTTTGGCGGTAAGGCGTCAACAAAACGCATCACGATTTCTTGTGGAGATGCTAACACTTTGTATGAATACATTTCACTAAGCAGATGGTAGAAACGGGTTGTCATATCGCTCAATGTCTCATTTTCCATGAACAGAAAACCTTCAAACCCTTTCTTCAGCAGATCATGTCGTATTTTTCTTATTGCAACATTTCCTTCTCCTCTTGCTTCCAAAGTATCCCACAAATTCTTGGTGGTGGTACAGTACAGAAACAGATGATAAATATCTTTATGAAGTGCTTGCGTAAGGATAGCAAACGCCTTCTTCTCTAAATCATAGGCCTTTTTATCATTTTCATCTAAGTTGGCTAATGAGGTTGGATTTGATCCTGCTTCTTCGAGAGATTCCTTGTATGGTGTAGTAAAACATGCCCATAATTCTGTATTTTGGCCGAGAACATATGTATGGAAACGATTTTTCCATGAGGGATAATCGTTCATATGGTTCAATTTTGGTGGACGGTTATTACATCCTGTTTTACTCTCGCTTAAAAGAAGAGTCTGAATGCTCTGATTTTGATTTGCCACACATGCCCATTGATTAGCGGTAATCATGGTTGTGTGCTGAGGCATTAGGGATTCAACGCATGAGGTTCCGGAGCATTGTGATGAGTCTTGGTTTGAGCTTGAACTACTCACCCAATCTTAAGGATTAGTATCCATTTTGTTTTCTTATTTATGAAAGTAAACTTAAAAATTTTGAAGATTAATTTTTAAAATAACAGTCTACTTTTAAAGTTCACAATTTTAAAAACCACAAAGTTTTGAGAAACTGGGACACGAAAAACATATAAAAAAAGAAGCTTAGTTCTTCGTACGAATCAGTGATTCGTACGAGTCACTGTTCTTCGTACGAACTAGGTTGTTCGTACGAATAATTGTCTTTCGTGCGAGCAACCTATGTGTAACATTTGTCAAAAACGGGTTTTCCAAACCCGCTCCGTTTGTAATCGAATATCAAGTTATAAATGTTTCGTTGCGTATTTATGTCTATTTTGATTTTCTAATAATACATAATTAATAAACAAACTAAACTATAAAAGTTATAATTGATAAAAAGTAAAAATAAAATAATTAAAAAGAAAATGAGGTTGCCGGGACTCGAACCCGGGTCAGCCGGGTTTTGAACTCACCCACACATAACAACTCCGCCACCTGTTGTTTTCTGTCAACTCTAGGAAACAAATGAATTTTATAGTCAATCATAGATCAACCGGTTGCGCCAAACTGAAACCGTAATCGGCTATTCAACCGTCCAAAACGTTTGAGTAATCGCGAATTCTGGTTTATAACCGATGCACCGACGATCCTAATCAATTCAGACTTGAATTAACTTAAATTTTGATGATGATCGGATTTTATAACCGAAGATATTCAATATCTGATTTACGCCACCAATTGCTTCCTCTCTCGACTCAAATCATTCTACAAACCTGCAATTTCACTTTCGCTATACATTCAGTTCATCAGAAAAGTCTTTTTTTAACTCGCCGGAAAATCTCTGCAAGTCGCCGGAAAACCGAGACCTTCATTAATACGGTAAATACTTCGACTATTTCTGTTTCAGTCCGTTGATAGACTGTTACTAACTTCAAACCAACAATCAAAATCAATCCCAGACGACATAGCCGGAATATTCAGCTCTCGCCGGAAAACTTCTGGAATTTCCAATCTCACGCGGTGAATCGGTATGAACATTCAAAACTTCTGTTAATCCTTGTTTAGTACTCCACTTTCACAACTAATCAATCAAATTTGGTAATTGACCCGAACAGAGGAAGCTCATAAACAGAGCCGACGATCCTTGCCGGAGTTTTGTGAACGACGACCTGTTCCGGTACTTTCTTTCCCCAAACTTTCTCCGTTCATCACCTTTCAACTTGTTCATATTATTCGTTACCGAATTAAACAAATAACAGTTAGATAACCGTTGTCTGTGTTATAGACGAAGAAGACGAAGTAGTGAATGATATTAAGATTAATTAAAAACGGATATTATCTCGGGTTAGACACACAGTCCAATGGTGGACTGTGTGCACATACAAATCACACGCCGCGAGTTCGATCCTTGACACACGTATGCCCCGTAATTAAAATGTTTTTTTTTCTAAATGAACCGGATCCTTTTCGCAATTAGATGTTAAGTATAATAAAAATCTGTATATTAAACAAGTTGGACACACAGTCCAGCGGTGGACTGTGTGTAACGATAAAGCACAGGTCCCGAGTTCGAGACCTGTTGGTGACACCGGTTCGATGATTTAAAATATTTTTGAAAATAAAAGAATTTTGAATAAACTGAGTTAGTTTATAAATATAATTAAAAACAGAATTATTTCGTGTTAGACACGTAGCTCAGTTGGTAGAGCTGCGTGCACGCGAACGGGAGGTCTCGGGTTCGAGCCTCACCCGGCGCATACAATTACACAATAAAACCGGTCAACAAGTCAAACGGTCAACGGTTAACGGTCAATGAAAAAGTCAACATATTTTATATTTTTATTTATTTAATTTAATTTAAAAATCAATTAAAAATACTTAAAAATAATGTTTTTAAAGTTAGGAAATAGCCTTAAACTCACAAAAATATATCTAAAAATTCTATTAAAATTATCAATAAAATCCACTCATTTACTATATTTTCCGTTATTATTTAGGTTAGTTAATACTCGTTGTTCAAATCTTCCAACTCGTGCGCATCTCACCATCTCCAACCAAACGCACCCAATGTGAGTGAATCTTTACAAATTCCCCGTTTTAATCACGTTTTTGGGGTGTATCATGTGTCTTGCCATTTATTATATTTAAACCATTGTGCATCCATCATATCATGAACAAATGTGTATTCAGCTTGTTTCAACTGTTTGTGTGGTTATTGTTAGATTTAATTTATTATTTGCAGTACATGCAATTTCATAGGTCGCCGCTCCCCATTACATTATGAGCGTTGAGCATGTTCCCCATTACATTATGAGCGTGAACCTGGCGTGCCAACATACGATCGGCTCCGTTTGATTGAGCCTTGATCGCACAGACATTTATCATTTTCAGTACATGCAATACGATCGGCTCCGTTTGATTGAGCTTTGATCGCACAGTTTCATTCATGTTATTTATTGTATGATGTTGGTATGTTATTGTATGTTATTATATGTTATTGTATGTTATAGTTTGTGATTGTTATTGCTACTGTTTGATTATTTACATTTGCTCACTTATGATTATTGCACAATTTTTCCTTGATAAAATAACAAGAAAATCAATAATAAATGTTTATCTAACAAGGTTCACTCGCCAACTTATGTTGACCCAAAAACCCTCATTTTTTACACATGATACAGGTGAACCAGCGGCAGCAAGAAACACATAGGATTGGCCTAGAAGAATAAACTGATTTAGAGCTTGGAATTGTTTAGTTGGTTATTTTTCTTTGTATTTGTATGGACATGTTTGGATTATTGAGAATGTAATTTTGACTTTAATAAATATGAAACATATTAGTAAATATCATGAGCTTCGGTGATAACCCAATTATGCCCCGACTCTTATTCCGCTGCGGGTCGGGGTGTGACAGATTGGTATCAGAGCCATGACTATAGGGATATAGGATAGGTTATTAGACCCTTAGAGCCTATACTATAGTTGATTAGAAATTTTTAAGATTTTTGTGTGTTACATGCCAAATTTCATGATGTTTATATGTTTTATGTTAAATGTTACATTCAATGTTATGCAAGCATGTTTATAAGTATATATTATCATATAATGCCTATCATGAATCATATTCTCATAACATATCATATCCATGAAAGCACACACCACATCATTTTCATGATTGCTTTTACAATGATTTTTGTATTTTCAAATCTCATCAAAGTGAGTTCTCATGACGGGCATGTAGTAACTGGAAGGGTACCAGTACCGGTAGTCGGAACGTCCTGTCTAGGCTGGCATTCGTATAAATCCAAAATAAAGGATCAGTTTGCCTACCTGGGGACTAACGATGAGAGTACGAAGTACCTATTAGGCCAAAGCATGCTATACCAAACGTCGTGTGAGCTAACCCCACCTTGAGTTGTCATTGTGTCTACACCTGGACACATTCCGACCATACATCTCGTAAACATATTTTGTGGTTTGCATTCGGGTGATGCGAGTGTTAAATCACCAATACTAATGTGAATCCTACCAAGCCAATAGTCATGGGGGCCCACATGACTATACAGGTGAAGGTATGGGGGACATTTGAGGCCCAACATGAGCAAACCCAAGACATCCTATGGATGTAGTTGCATTATTGATATTTATGTTATTTTCATTTTCTTTAAGACACATGACACCTAAAAAGACTCCATAAACTCACAATCTTCTTATGTACGTTCCTGTAGATGTCGGCTAGACAACAACGAGGGGGTAAAAGATCAGGAAGGTCTCACGAACGCTTGGCCACACAAATCGCGAAACAAATGGCCGCGGTGCTTCCTGACATTGTGGTTCAAGTACAACAAGCTCTCGCCACAAATCCCACTAATCCTCCCTAACAAAATGACCGGAACATCGGCAACCCTCCTACCAGCAAGTGCTCATACAAACATTTCAAGTCTTGCGATCCTCCTAAATTTGAAGGGACCGAAGGTGTCACTGCTCTCCTCCACTGGTTTGAGGAAATGGAAAACACCTTCCTCAACTGTGATTGTCCTGAGGATCGCAAGGTACGATACGCAACCGGGAGACTATTTAGGGTAGCTCTCACCTGGTGGAATACTGAGAAGGGGAAGAGGGGAATTGATGATGCAATGGCCTTAACGTGGGAGGAGTTAAGGGAAATCATGACGAGGCGGTTCTGTCCTAGTAGTGAGATTAAAAAGTTGGAAGACGAGTTTCATTCTTTGAAGCAAAAGGAGGGAGATCATACTTCCTACAACAAGAGGTTCTTAGAGTTGAACCAAATGGTCCCTAACTTGTTTACCCCAGTTTATCGCTTAATCGAGCATTATATTCGAGGTCTTCCCTCGAAAATTCAAGATTCAGTTCTCAGCATTTCGCCAGCAACACTTGAAGCTGCTATGGAACTAGCGACTGAACTGACCGAGAATCGAATTCGCAACGGTAAGTTTAAAGAGGAGAAGAAGAAAGCCCCCATTGAGGGCCAAACATCAAACCATTCCACCTCCTCCTCTATGTTTGCTAACAAGAGGAAACGTAACACCAGAAACTTCGCTGTTACAAAAACCAATTTCCCTATTCCTGCTGCACCCATTACCCAAGTTGCCCCTTCACCTGCACCATACAAAAGGCCATACTCTGGCCCGTTACCAAAATGCAACCGTTGCCAATACCACCACTTTCCTGATCATCCCTGCCAACATTGCACTGGCTGTGGTTGCGCAGGTCATACTGTTCAAACCTGTTGCATACCTCAGCGAACGAACCGCCACCAGCCTTCAACCCAAACCCACCAACAAATAATGGGTCAAGCCCAACAACCCCTACTACTACCACCTACCCAACATTTAGCCCAATCATACTACCAACCCAACTATCCCATGGTGCAATCTATGCGGGCTTGTTACAACTGTGGAGACCCAAACCACTCTAGAAACACTTGTCCACGTTTGGTGAACATCATTCATGCCCAAGCTCAAGCAAATCCGGTGAATCAAGCTAACCAAGCTCCACCACCTGCAAGAGGAAGAGCTTATAACATCAACGCCAATACTGTTGAAAATAATAACGGCCCAAACGAATCACCCAACTGGTTTTTCCTCACCAAGAATCAAGACTCAACTCCAATCGTCTAGTTTTAATGTTTTCTTTATGTTATCTCAATCTTTCCGTATCCCAGTTGTAAAATTTGGAAATTTTGTATCCAAGAATTTTAATGCGATTTGATATTACAGTTTTGTTCTATACTCATTGATTTAACATTCATATCATCATACATCTCGACGTATCTCAATCTCATCATTTAAAGAAGTTGGGTTGTGTCACACTTTTACATAGACTGACCCCTTCATCATAACCAACGAGAGAGGTACTGTCATCATTTAGTCATGTATCATTTCAGAATTTAGACTCAAGTTTTGTTCGTTGTGTTGTTTTTGTTTTAGAGTCACATAGAACTGATCATGATTTACTGATAAAGCCAACGGAAATTTGACAAGAATATGGTGGATACGCCGCTGGTACTTCCTATATATAAGTATTCTTGGCAAAGGATCAAAAGCATTACCAGGAGGTTATGAAAAGTTTCGTGTAGGTTTAAATATCGTTATGGTTGAAGTTTTTGTTTTATGATACATACCTTATCATTACAAACGTATCATTTCCCTCAAAACTATTATGCATAAAATCGTAAGCGACATCAAAGATCAGATCCGAGAAGCCCAGCATGTTTCGGTAACAGAAAAGAGACGTACGCAAGGAGCCGTCTTGTGGAGCTAAACTAAAAAAAAATAAAAATTTGAAACTAAATCCGACGGTATTCTATACTGTCTAGATCGCTTATGGATTCCGGACCACAATAACCTTCGTGATTTTCTTATGAATGTGGCGCACAAAACACGATATTATATACACCCAGGAGCCGACAAGAGGTATCAAGACCTTCGATACACCTACTGGTGGCCTGGAATGAAAAAGGATATTGATGATTTTGTTTCCAAGTGCCTTTCATGTTCCAAAATATAAGCTGAACATCAAAGACCCTCCGGACTTCTGGTCCAACCTGAAATACCTGTATGGAAGTGGGAAAACATAACCATGGACTTCATTACCGGGTTACCTCGCACTTCTGGTGGGTATGACACTATATGAGTAATCATTGGTCGTCTTACAAAATCAGCTCACTTTATTCCGATCCGCGAAGATTTCAAGAACGAGAAGTTAGCTCGTATCTACCTCAGTGAAATCGTAAGCCGTCATGGCGTACCGTTAAGCATTATTTCCGATCGTGATGGTCGTTTTACTTCACGAACATGGCAAGCTGTACAAGTCGCTTTGGGTACACGATTAAACCTCAGTACCGCTTATCATCCTCAAATTGATGGGCAATCTGAACGCACCATACAAATTCTTGAAGATATGCTTCGAGCATGTGTCATAGACTTCAAGGGAAATTGGGACGCTCATCTACCATCAGTTTAATTTTCGTACAACAACAGCTATCATTCAAGCATCGGCATGGCACCTTTTGAAGCTTTATATGGTCGTAAGTGCCGATCTCCAGTATGTTGGCACGAAATTGGGGAAGCTCAAATTACTGGTCCAGAATTGATTCAAGAAACCACAGACAAGATCCATCAAATTCGAAACAATCTTCTAGCGGCTCAAAGTCGTCAAAAGAGTTATGCAGATAAACGACGGAAGCCTTTGGAGTTTAACATTGGTGATCATGTACTTTTAAAAGTATCACCGTGGAAGGGAGTAGTTCGTTTTGGTCAAAAAGGCAAGCTAGCACCACGCTACGTAGGACCTTTCAAGATACTCGAAAGAGTAGGACCTGTAGCATACAAGCTTGATCTACCAGAAGAACTCAACAGGATTCATCCCACATTCCACGTATCAAACTTGAAGAAGTGCCTCGCTGATGAAAACCTCCACATTCCTCTGGAAGATATTCAGATTGTCGAATCTATGCATTTTATTGAAAGACCTGTAGAGATCATGGACTTCGGAGAAAAAACGTCTTCGACGAAGTCGCATTCCAATTGTTAGGGTACGCTGGGAGTCGAAACGGGGACCTGAGTTTACTTGGGAACGTGAAGACTCAATGCGCGAAAAATACCCACATCTTTTTCCTACTACTACTTAAATTTCGGGACGAAATTCCTAAAAGTAGGGGATACTGTAACATTTGTCAAAAACGGGTTTTCCAAACCCGCTCCGTTTGTAATCGAATATCAAGTTATAAATGTTTCGTTGCGTATTTATGTCTATTTTGATTTTCTAATAATACATAATTAATAAACAAACTAAACTATAAAAGTTATAATTGATAAAAAGTAAAAATAAAATAATTAAAAAGAAAATGAGGCTGCCGGGACTCGAACCCGGGTCAGCCGGGTTTGAACTCCAAAGACTTAACACACCCACACATAACCACTCCGCCACCTGTTGTTTTCTGTCAACTCTAGGAAACAAATGAATTTTATAGTCAATCATAGATCAACCGGTTGCGCCAAACTGAAACCGTAATCGGCTATTCAACCGTCCAAAACGTTTGAGTAATCGCGAATTCTGGTTTATAACCGATGCACCGACAATCCTAATCAATTCAGACTTGAATTAACTTAAATTTTGATGATGATCGGATTTTATAACCGAAGATATTCAATATCTGATTTACGCCACCAATTGCTTCCTCTCTCGACTCAAATCATTCTACAAACCTGCAATTTCACTTTCGCTATACATTCAGTTCATCAGAAAAGTCTTTTTTTAACTCGCCGGAAAATCTCTGCAAGTCGCCGGAAAACCGAGACCTTCATTAATACGGTAAATACTTCGACTATTTCTGTTTCAGTCCGTTGATAGACTGTTACTAACTTCAAACCAACATTCAAAATCAATCCCAGACGACATAGCCGGAATATTCAGCTCTCGCCGGAAAACTTCTGGAATTTCCAATCTCACGCGGTGAATCGGTATGAACATTCAAAACTTCTGTTAATCCTTGTTTAGTACTCCACTTTCACAACTAATCAATCAAATTTGGTAATTGACCCAAACAGAGGAAGCTCATAAACAGAGCCGACGATCCTTGCCGGAGTTTTGTGAACGACGACCTGTTCCGGTACTTTCTTTCCCCAAACTTTCTCCGTTCATCACCTTTCAACTTGTTCATATTATTCGTTAACCGAATTAAACAAATAACAGTTAGATAACCGTTGTCTGTGTTATAGACGAAGAAGACGAAGTAGTGAATGATATTAAGATTAATTAAAAACGGATATTATCTCGGGTTAGACACACAGTCCAATGGTGGACTGTGTGCACATACAAATCACACGCCGCGAGTTCGATCCTTGACACACGTATGCCCCGTAATTAAAATGTTTTTTTTTTCTAAATGAACCGGATCCTTTTCGCAATTAGATGTTAAGTATAATAAAAATCTGTATATTAAACAAGTTGGACACACAGTCCAGCGGTGGACTGTGTGTAACGATAAAGCACAGGTCCCGAGTTCGAGACCTGTTGGTGACACCGGTTCGATGATTTAAAATATTTTTGAAAATAAAAGAATTTTGAATAAACTGAGTTAGTTTATAAATATAATTAAAAACAGAATTATTTCGGGTTAGACACGTAGCTCAGTTGGTAGAGCTGCGTGCACGCGAACGGGAGGTCTCGGGTTCGAGCCTCACCCGGCGCATACAATTACACAATAAAACCGGTCAACAAGTCAAACGGTCAACGGTCAACGGTCAATGAAAAAGTCAACATATTTTTATATTTTTATTTATTTAATTTAATTTAAAAATCAATTAAAAATACTTAAAAATAATGTTTTTAAAGTTAGGAAATAGCCTTAAACTCACAAAAATATATCTAAAAATTCTATTAAAATTATCAATAAAATCCACTCATTTACTATATTTTCCGTTATTATTTAGGTTAGTTAATACTCGTTGTTCAAATCTTCCAACTCGTGCGCATCTCACCATCTCCAACCAAACGCACCCAATGTGAGTGAATCTTTACAAATTCCCCGTTTTAATCGCGTTTTTGGGGTGTATCATGTGTCTTGCCATTTATTATATTTAAACCATTGTGCATCCATCATATCATGAACAAATGTGTATTCAGCTTGTTTCAACTGTTTGTGTGTTTATTGTTAGATTTAATTTATTATTTTCAGTACATGCAATTTCATAGGCCGCCGCTCCCCATTACATTACGAGCGTTGAGCATGTTCCCCATTACATTATGAGCGTGAACCTGGCGTGCCAACATACGATCGGCTCCGTTTGATTGAGCCTTGATCGCACAGACATTTATCATTTTCAGTACATGCAATACGATCGGCTCCGTTTGATTGAGCCTTGATCGCACAGTTTCATTCATGTTATTTATTGTATGATGTTGGTATGTTATTGTATGTTATAGTTTGTGATTGTTATTGCTACTGTTTGATTATTTACATTTGCTCACTTATGATTATTGCACAATTTTTCCTTGATAAAATAACAAGAAAATCAATAATAAATGTTTATCTAACAAGGTTCACTCGCCAACTTATGTTGACCCAAAAACCCCCATTTTTTACACATGATACAGGTGAACCAGCGGCAGCAAGAAACACATAGGATTGGCCTAGAAGAATAAACTGATTTAGAGCTTGGAATTGTTTAGTTGGTTATTTTTCTTTGTATTTGTATGGACATGTTTGGATTATTGAGAATGTAATTTTGAATTTAATAAATATGAAACATATTAGTAAATATCATGAGCTTTGGTGATAACCCAATTATGCCCCGACTCTTATTCCGCTGCAGGTCGGGGTGTGACACTATGCTTCGCACGAACAAGGTTCTTCGTGTGAGTGACTTGGTCTTTCGTACGAATAGTCTTGTTCTTCGTGCGGATGGATTATTCGTTGATGTTTGGTTTTTCGCAGGGAGGAATCTTTTTGCAGGGTTGGTTGGTGAAAATTTCCTTTTCTAATAGAGACTTGTTTATGAGTTTGTTAGAAAGTTGTCAGTTGTCTACACAATTTTGATTTAAACGACAAACATTCCAATATCAGCTTTTCAGTCAAAACAGTCAAGTCCAGAGATTTGGTCAACCCTAAAAGAATATTCTGGTGAGTTTTCCGGTAGGTGTTTCACCGGAAAATATGTCCAACTGAACTTTGATAGAAAATCTCAAGAAAATCCCTATCCTAACATGTATCCATGTATTCTAACAAGGTTTTTATAAAAATTTTCTGGATACAACAAGTTTTGCCTAAGTTTTAAACTAGTTATCTTTTAAAAACTTAAGTTTCTTGTTAGAAGTTCAAGAACACTTCCAGAAATCCTCACAACTAGCTCAGACACAACACTAAGCTTGGTTTTTAAACAAGGAAGAGAGCCAAAGCTCTGATACCACTTGGAGGATCAAGATAACCTACTTCCTTGTTAATGTAACACACATACGAGTGCGGAATCCACGTAAGTATGAAAACCAAAGCAAAGTAAGAAACACAAGATAACCAAAAATTCACTATCTTGATTAATAGAAGAGAACTAGTACAAACACATACAAACAATGTTCATACTGACTCAGGATATACTCTCTGTGCTCTCTCTCTCTCTTGTGCTTCAGTGTCTCTTTCTAGTGTCACACCTATCAACTGGTCACTAAGAAGTGCATGTCTGTTTATATAGTGCCAACACCTAGCAACAGTATGAAGAATGTTGCTGGTCGTACAAACCACTATAAGTCACGAAGAACCTTCTCCAAAGGATGCTCGTACGAACAACCCACGACTCGTACGAACATGAACTGACTCGTACGAACAAGGAAAGTGCTTGTTGAAAGGGGACACTCGTACGACTAGATAATCACTCGTACGAACGGCCTGGCTCGTACGAGCAACAACTTGCTTGTACGAAGCACCTTTCACTCGTACCATGAAGTGTTCTTCGGAGATCGTGCTAACAGACATCCGGTACACAAGACTTAACAGTATGCATGCATGCAACTGTTTTACAACACAGACAAACTAAACGTCGTACTAAATCAAGATATGGGGATATCTTGATTTGGTCGACACGACCAAACTATACAGACACAATAAATAAAGACCGTACAATTATAGACGTAACTAAGAACAAGCGACAGACATAAAAGTGTATCAACAACTTGTTTACTTGATTGGATGCAATGATTACCTCATAGTTACACACTTGCGCTTCCGCTACGACCAGGGTGTGACAATCCACAGGCTTTCCCATCGCGTGGCACGACGGCCTAATTTTTTTAGAACTTTGGTTTTTGTTCAGTTTTGGCACCTGCACTTGTTTTTAGGTTATTTTATGTCATTTTCTTATATTTTAGCTTGTTTTTAGGTATTCAAAGTATATCCAAGTATGGTATGAGTATAATGGATGTATGATTGATATTTCAATAGTATTTTAAGTATCAGTTTCTTGTATAAATGTGTATTTGTTGATTGATTGAATAATAATTAAGTATGAATGAAACATGTATATATAAAAACATAATTTTCCATTATAATCGAAGTCTCGGATTACAAATGTGGGAATGAAATACGAATAACAAGTTTCTAAAATTAGAAAGTACGAAACGTTACATTTGTCTTGTAAACCCTAATTGAGTTCGAACCTAGCAAAGAACAAACTTATATAAACTCCTTTCATCGCCGGCTCATCGAAATCTTAGCACTCCACAACTGTCATTCTCTGTTCGTTGAAACGGTTATGGCGCTCAGATCTGCCATCTTCTCCGTCTTCGATCTCAATCAAACGTCGCCGTGTCGCAACCACTTCTCAACGCGTATCTTCGACATCTCCGATCTCCAAACGCTTCTCAAAACGGTGTGTTGGCGGAGGTGGAGGTGCGTGGCGGACGTTGTGGTAAGAGGTAGTGGTTGTGGGTGGTGTTTGTAGTGGGTGTTACAGAGAGATATGAAGATGGAAGAAAGTTGGAGTAGCAGAGGGGTTGATTGTTGATTTGGTTTTATATAAGTCAAAGATCCAATTTATTAAAAATGACCATTTTGCCCCTAAGAAAAAGAACAAAACAACAGAATTATACAAGACAAATATGAACTGATTTCACTTTTTAACTAAAATAACAACAAAACTGAAACCACCCAGACCTAGATACAAAAAAGTTAAGTTTTGAATTAATACGACAAAATGATCAAACTAATTTAGCAAAATGGCAGTTTACTCTAATAATAATAATAATAATAATAATAGTAATAATAATAATAATAGTAATAATAATAATAGTAATAATAATAATAACAGTAATAATAGTAATAATAGTAATAATAATAATAATATAATAATAATAATATAATAATAATAATATATAATAATAATAATAATAATAATAATAATAGTAATAGTAATAATAGTAATAGTAATAATACTAATAGTAATAATAGTAATAGTAATAATAATATAATAATAATAATAATATAATAATAATAATAATATAATAATAATGATAATAATAATAATAATAATGATAATAATAATAATAATAGTAATAGTAATAATAATAATAATAATAGTAATAATAATAGTAATAATAATAATAATATAATAATAATAATAATAGTAATAGTAATAGTAATAGTAATAGTAATAATAATAATATAATAATACTAATAATAATAATAGTAATAATAATAATAGTAATAATAGTAATAGTATAATAATAGTAATAGTAATAGTAATAATAATAATATAATAATACTAATAATAATAATAGTAATAATAATAATAGTAATAATAGTAATAGTATAATAGTAATAGTAATAATAATAATAATATAATAATAATAATAATAATAAATAATAATAATTATAATAATAATAATAATAATAATTATAATAATAATTATAATAATAATAATAATAATCATAATAATAGTAATCATAATAATAATAATCATAATAATTATAATAATAATAATAATCATAATAATAATAATCATAATAATAATAATAATAATAATAATAATAATCATAATAATAATAATAATAATAATAATAATCATAATAATAATAATAATAATAATAATAATATAATAATAATAATAATAATAATAATAATAATAATAATAATAATAATAATATAATAATAATAATAATCATAATAATAATAATATATAATAATAATAATAATATAATAATAATAATAATAATAATATATAATAATAATAATAATAATAATAATAATAATAATAATAATAATAATAATAATAATAATAATAATAAATAATAATAATAATAATAATAATAATAATAATAATAATAATAATATAATAATAATAATAATAATATATTAATAATAATAATAATAATAATAGGATGCAGCCTCCTTTTTTTCCTTCAAAAAAGCTTAAACCCTACAAACAATCGAACATGGCGATATCTCCGTAGAACCACACTCCACAAACACTCCAGTTTTCCACCTTTGCGTTCTCAAACCCTAAATCACATACCCGAAATGGCAACGGCGGGTGAACACGATGACGGAGTAGCCAATCGTAACGTGGTTTATCTCGATACCACTCTCGACACTCATCTGGCTATGATCGTCTCCGACTCTGACACGGTATCCGATTTCAAAAGTAACATTCTCAATCCCAATACACCTTTTGCAATAGCTTTATCACCGATTTAAGGTTTAACCTAAACGGCGAGTGTTTTGCAACATATTCTGTCATCAATTTTGAATTTGTAATGCCTGATTTTGACATAAAACATGCAAGTATGAAACTATAGTTTTTTTTATGTTTTATTGCAAGATGTTATGTCTATAAACGTGTTAGTCTGTGTCAAATAGGCTTATTTGTGTTATGTAGTTGGCATTTCAGTATAAATGAATCAGGTTAGGGCTAAACCATAGTTGTCGAAGTCCCAAGGCGCTTTAAAAGGCGAGGGCTTTTTTAGGCGAGACGTATAGTTAATAATGCAGTCTTTAGGGGTTTTAGACATGTTTTGGCTTTTTAGGGCTGGTTTAGGTCTTTGTTAGGTTGATTACATGCTTGTTTAGGGTTGGTATAATTGTTTGACCTGTTCAAACCTTTTCAGACGATTTTTGGCAATGAGAACTTGCCTGAAAAATGCGCATGAGGGCCTGAAAGTGGGGCATTTGAAGCGATGCGAGAAGGCTGCGTTGGGCCTAGGTGCACGCCTGGGTGAGTTTTGCAATATAGGGCTAAACATGATGAATTATACACATTACAAAGCTATAGCGATAAGGTTCTAACATTAGGGAAGTACAGAGGTCTATACGAGATTTAAGTTTATTGTATAGGATATTTCTTGATGTGTTGGAACCTATCTCTTGACAAATGCTGATTTTGTTTAAGAAATTTCGAGTCAATGTGAAACGTATTCGTCGTGGCATTTTTGTTTTCAAACATCGTATTGATGGAAAGATTTTAGCTGTCTTGAATGGATTTGAAGTTAGTCTGTTCAAATTAGGCTGCAGCCATATGGACATTACCCCATCTGTATAAAGGGCGATATAAGGTGATACGGGCTGTATGACTTTTTCAGTGGTCTGCTCTGTCACATCAGTCACTTCTTATGTCAGTATACGCCTATACATCCCGAATAATTTGCATGAACACCCTCTCATGCGGCCTGTATTACATTATTGTTCTTATGAGGTGTCAGTATAGCACATCATCATGACCTCGCATAACCCTCCATACGGCCGGTATGATATTTAGTGGTGTGTTGTTAGTGCGTCAGTGACGTGCGTATAGCTTGATCCTCAAATAAGCATCCATGTAGGGAAAATAATCATGGTAAGTATATGTTTTTACAAAAAAATCATCATGGCTTCTTTATGTAGGGAAAATAATGTTAGAGCATCGTCAGTTGTTTCCTGCTATCGGAGACGTTAAAGTTGAATGCGTGAAGGTACTTTCTTCTTGGTTTAAAAGTATTGATATTTCGTTTTTCTTTTCATCCTTTTTAATTTTATAATGTGCCAGGTAAAACGAAGAGGAAGCTTCTATCACTTGTCAGACTCTATGCTCGTCAAGAGTGCATTTGGTGCTACAAAAGGAAACTGGTTTGCGTCAGTAGATGCATCTCGTTCAGAGCAAAATGATGGTATTCAACAGTTGGGTAAACATAAAGCTGGGGATCAACTAGCCTTGCCGTGGGTAACACATGGTCGTTCAATCGAAAGACATGATAATCATGGGTCACCATCAGTTCATTCTAAAACCGCACCATTAGAAACTGCATCATTAGTGAGTCAAAAAGTTCTTAAGTTTGATCAACTCACATCTGGCGATTCTAGTAAAGACGCCTCAAAGAACGCTGAGGAAGATAGATTATGCAATGATAAGCAGTTGGATTATGAACCACAAGAGAAACTGGATACTGTAAATACAGATATAAATTTGAAGAAAAGAAAACAGGGTGTGCATAACGAGAGTCTACTACTACAAGACGCTTTTGGGTATGGACCTTCTGCGAAAAAGAAACACAAGACAGAAAGGGGAAAACGCTATGTAAAAGCTTCAGAAGAAACCCTAGCTTTAACACATGATAATGATAAGGTAAAGGATGATCATGTCTTTGAACACAAAACAGAAGGTACAGATTTGAGTGATGACAACAAGAGAATAAACAAAGATGAAAATTGTTCTGATCTTGATCAAGTAGCCACTGTTCTCCTCAGTATTAAAGGTGTTGGAAATGAAACTGTTGGTGATGTGGCAATGGTAGTGGGAAACAACATCCAACAAGAGACGTCTATCAGGATGCCTCAGAAAGAGAAAGACGGTGAACTCGTCCAGAAACCAACTATGGAGGGTGAAATACCATCTTCGCTAATGAGTAAGTACATTGACTACCTTTGTGTACATTTCACTTTTATTGAGCGCTACGCTGCGACGAATCTTAAAATAACTCGAACTTATACTCCCAAATATTTGACTTGACGGGTTTTCGAACAAGATTTGCGTCAAAACGTAGACCAATTGAAAACACACATGCAACTAAGCATGAAAACGTATTATATTTGACTTGACTCATTACCGAGAAATTTTACGTCGAAACGTAAACCAAATTGGCTTTATAACGAAACCTACTTAAAAATAAGCACGTAAGAAGTTGTTTTTTTACTTTAAAGAATGGTAGCACGTGTTGCCGGGAGTCGATACGTAAAGTAACACCCGACTCGTTTGAGAACAAAAGGAGACCCACAAAAAACGTACATAAAAATAAGCACGAAAATGTATTATATTTGACCCACGTGCATAAAAATAAGTATGTAAAACTCGAGGGGGGTCTAAATGACATTTTACAAAGTTTTTAGAAAGCTGAGGAGGTGTAAGTGGCAATGCTAAAAGTTAAAGGGTTGAATACACAAAAAGAAAAAAACCATGTGTTGGATGGCATTGTTGTAAATTTGAAAAAGAAAAATTATGAAAAATAGTGGTTGTGTCTTAGGAACTATTCCTAAGACACTCTCTTTTGTTATATAATATATATAAGGATCAAGATCAAGGGAAAACCCTTCCGAGTTGTGAGCACCTAGAGAACTCGGCCTTCCCGTGCGAGTTTTGCCTCCACTTTTTTCATATCCTAGATTAAAATGTTAGAAAAGACTGTCGTAAAAAAATTTAAAAGAGAAATTTCGAAGTGGTGATTTTCGGCCCCTTATAGCAGTTGTAAAAAGCTGATGACATAAGCATGACATCACTTTTTACAACATTTAGGCTGCCGTAAATGAAAAAATAAACCAGTTTTATTTTTATTTTTTATTTTTGGAAAAGTTGATTTATTTAGGATTTTTTGGTAAATTTTTTTTTGAAAAAACCTGTCGTAAGGTCGAGTTCTTTAAGTTCTCACAACTCGTATAAGTTTCATTTTACCCTAACCCTATATATATAATATCTCTTTCTATATATTTACTAGGTTATAGCAAGTGTGTTATATGTGTTATTTACTTAATTTTTAATTTATTTGAAACTCGTTTAGGTGCTCCTGCTGGAGTGACTGCCAGGGGTTATCCAAAACGTTCAACCAAACATAAAGCAGCTGAAAAGGAAAAGGAAAAGGAAGTGTCCTCTACATCTTTCATCGAAAAGCTTCATAAAGCAAATAAAGAAGCCACTAAATCTTCTCCACAACAAAATGTAGGATCCAACGGTCAGGAATGTGGCGGTGATCAGATTGATAAACACAAAGACGATTCCGATATCTCACTGAAGCAAAGACCTGAACTGAAGCTTCCTGGTAGGAAAAAGGGAGCTACGGGTTGTGAGAATACTGGTGAGGTAAAAGGAGGAAAACCAAGAAACTATTTAAACATTCTGATAATCTTGTCGGTGATATTTCTTCAAAGGGACTTGCTTCCGTTATTGACGAAAGAAAAACAGATGAAGTTTCGGAGGAAGCGTTAGTAGATGCTAAGAAAGGCGATGATGTGGTCATGAATGAGGTGGAAATCTCAGTAGAAAATATGGAAGAACAATCAAGGAAAGATTTTACAGATACTAATGAAAGTGTGATGAACAATGATGCTGATATATCAACAACCGTGAAAAACACGACTCAAGTAAATGCACAAGGTATATTAGATAACTTAGAGAAACAGAATGAGAAGACTGAGGATGCAACGAAAAAGAAAAAGAAACGGAAAAATAAAAAAACGGCTGGAAGAAACGAGGAGGAGTCGATAACAAAGCATGTTAATCGTGATGTTTGTGAAAACGTTAAGGAGAGTGAGAGCGGTTTGCTTGATACCGATAGAAAAGATGGTGAAAGAGAAAAGCACGAAGATTCGGAGAAAACATTAACTGATGCTAAGAAAGGTGATGATGTGATTGTCAAAGAGGTGGAAGTTTCAGTAGAAAATGTAGAAGAAAAATCGAGGAAAGAAATCACAGATACTAATGATGCTGTAACGGTAACAAATGAGGATAACCTTTTACCACATTCTGAAAGTCCGGTGAACAATGATGCTGATATATCAACAGGGATGAACAAAACTCAAGTGAATGTGCAAGGTATCTTGGATAATGTAGAAAAGCAGGATGAGAAGCTGGATGATACAACGAAAAAGAAAAGGAAAAAGAAAAGTAAACTAAAAAATCTTCTGGAAGAAACGAGGATGAGTCAGTAACAAAGCATGTTGATGATGATGATGTTATTAAAATGTTAAGGAAGCCGAGAGTAGTTTGCCTGATGTCGATAGAAAAGACGGTGATAAAGCAAACAAGTCTGATAAACCTCAAGATCTGCAAAGTAAACATCAGTCTACTGGCGTTGAGCTAGAGTCAAAGAAAAGTCGAAGTGTTGACCACCATCATCTTCCTGTTGAGATTCCTGAGAATGAATCCAAGTTTTTCGCTGATAGCAGGAAAGACATGAAGAACACAAAAGTTGATTCGAGAATGACCGATCACAGAAGCTTGTTTCCAAAAAGAGAACAGCAAAGTTTCTGTTGATGTGATAAAAGATCCAAACATTACCAATATTGATAAATTCAAAACTCCAAAAAGGACCAAGATCGATGCTCAAAAGACCAACAGACAACCATTGTCGTTAGTTCAGTCTCGTGTCAAAACCGCGGAGAAGAAAAAAGTGAACAGTTCTCAGAAAGTGAAGAGTTTGTTGAATAAGCCTGGAACAATATTTGGGGATGATGCTGATTCAGATTCCAGCACACGCGCTCCATCTCATAAATCATCATCGTCATCATCGTCGTCACCAGAAGAAGATAGTTCTTATAGCCTATACTCAAGAAGAAACAGTAACTGCACTTTGTTTATTTATTTTTAATGATTTTTCATTGATTTTTTATAAGCTTCTAATGTTAATCTCAATTTGTCTTAGGGTCTCATGCAAGGAAAGGAATGGAAGGCGCTGGAAAGAACAACATAAATTCACAGTAAGTTTGATGATTACAAAGATAATAATCTGAATTTTTGAATAAACATGTTCTAGGAGGTTAAGTATGCATTAAAAATAGTCTTTGGGCAACTTTCAACCAGGTTTGACCCATTGTGGTGTAAAATCTCACCAAATAGGTAACACTTCCTACATGTCACGTTTTGACCAGTTATTTCACGCATGTATATATAAATATATTAGAAAGTATAATAAACATAAATGTCGATCACCGTTGCCCTTTTTAGTTATTATAAATAATAAATTATTATAATTAATATTATTATTATTATTATTATTATTATTACTATTATTATAATTACTATTGTTATTATTAATATTTGACTCGTCTGACGCCCAAACCTACTCATTCAAATGTACTATATTAAATTTAAACCTTTCGGCTGCTGTTTCTCGCTATCGTTCATGTATTATTCTTTATTTACTGCTCATCTATTCATAGGAACGAATCAAAGAACCCAATATTGGGAAAACTTTTAAGAAGTTCAAGTGCATTCAAGAAAGCAAAGGTCACTGCATCACAAGTGGAAGATACTGTTGAATCTGTTCCAGATAGTCAACCCTAAGTGATAAATTTAACTACAATCCGGTTAATTTTTTTTGCTCCCTCAAGTGCTGGAAATATTCTCTTAAGGTTATTTTTTTTGGGCGGGATACTATTAGAGGGCAATTTTGTGGTAGTTTATGCTTGGTTTTTGCCCTCTGTCCTCCCATATACATATGCGAGTGATATTCTCTTGAGATATGTTCAATTGCAATATTGTTTTGACTTGTATTTAAGTACCATCAATGTTCAAGAGTTGTTTTTCTGAGGTATTTTTATATACTTTGCCCTAATGTGGGAAGATGTGACTTTCTTAAGGATATATCAAAGCACATTACAGCTTTTTCCCCCCATTTTATTTCTAACTATAGAATATGCATAAGGTATCGTAAGACCATCTGTAATCGGATGCGTATGGAGATAGGGGGATCTGGGGTAGGAGAGAGTGGGGACGCCCAAAAAGATTTAGACGTTGAGCATAGTTCTCAATAGCGGCTATAGTGATCGCTATAGCGCGCTAATTAGCAAAGCGATGTAGTGTCGCTATTAAGGTTATAGTGACTAATAGAAAGAATAGCGACAATTTTTTTTATATAAATAGCAATTATATATAGCTATAAAATAGCTGGATTATAGGTTTTTGTTAAATACACATGTAAAATAACATATATACCAAGGCATTTTGATATAATATACACATAAATTTTCAAAATTCTTTTTCTAGTGAATCGCTATTTATAAAATAACGGTCACTATTCGCTATATAACATACAGGTCTCTTGTTAATATTTGTCGGTATTCGCTATTAACAACTATGACGTTGAGGAGAGGGAGGGAGCGCCCTCTTATATTATGTGTGTAAATGTTTAAACTTTTAATGTTTGGTTTTAAATTTACTTTACCTTATAACTATTGATCTGTATCCAAAGAGTGTTTGAAAGCAAGAGTAGTATTTTTTATGTCTTTTTGTAATTATATATTAAATAAAGTTTAAAGTAGTTTTAATAATGTAATTGATCAAATCAATTTTGGTGACGGAATGATATGATTTATCATAAATTCAAAGTAAAGAGTAGTATATTTATGTCTTTTTAAAAAGTGATTTAATTATATATTGAATAGAAAGTTCAAAAATGTTTTTTATCGTGTAATTAATCAAACCAATTTTGGTGATGGAATGTTTTGATTTATAATGTAATCATGTGCTATAAAATTTTACGAGAAATCTGAAAATGTTGATGAGGATGTAGTATTTTGTTAGACTTTTAACATCATTAAAGTTGTAATGCTGCTGATAAAAAGACATTGCGATGAAGATGAGCAAACAGTACCGGGTACCGGTATTGAATTTACCGAACTGAGACATTTTCGGTATCGACTTTGGACGTTTTTAGTATTGGTTTGGTACAGTATATGCATTTGCCCTATAACCTTATTAGTTGGTATCCCTTAGACCTTCGTTATCTACGAATTTACATATAGTATCAAGCTTAAATAAAACAATTACATTAGCCATAATACATTGTTATGTCGGTTATAACAGTGGCAGGACTAGACCATTTTAGTTGGAGAGTCATAATTAACTTCTGACATGTTTAGTGATGTGACCATTGCTTGATTATCAATCCATGTAATACAAATTTGAAAACAAATCACCCGATAATTGTATTGTTTCGTCCAAAGTAGTACTTGACAAGTCCAAAAGGATTACATTGATTCTTATAACCTGTCGACTTTTCATATGTTAGAAAAAAAATTTAAGCAGGAAAAGTTAACCATGTAACTATATATTGTAATAAGTAATTACCCCATAACCTTGATTCTTATTTCATAATATTGACTCCTAGTCATACCCTATAATCGTAATAACCAATAAGTTAAGACCGAAGTTTGTCTTTGACTATTAAGTGGTGTCCCTTTTAAGTCTCATTCTGAACTCCCCAGCTTCTATACAAATAATATTTTGTAATTTGTTAGCTCTTTTCAGTTTTCTTATCTTTGTAGTGCCTTTTATATATTTTTGTTTTGAAATAGTGGGCTCAACCTAAAAAACCCGAACACCAAAATACAAACAATCAATTTTAACTACACTTCATCTTTTCTCCTTTTCTGATACGTTCCTAGTCAACATTGGATGAGTATAGGGTGTTAAATGGTTGTGTTTGTGGGTTGGTGGGTTTAACCCGAACCTGGCCCGGACTCAAAATTGTATCATATATATGAACTCGAACCGACCCGCTCAACCTGGATTTTTAAATTTTCTTTTCTTGAATTAATAAATTAAAATTAAAATTTACTTAAAAATCACAAATGTATATAATAATATTATGAAAATTATAAAACATCACTAGGAGGTTGCTACAAAGTTCAAATTTCCTAAAAAGTGTAAAAAGTCACAAAACACTATAAGTCAACCATAAAACACACAAAAACCCACAAATAACATAATGAAGCTTACTAAAACATCATATATGTCGTTTTTGTACTGTGTTTTGGATGATAAGGCTCTGATTATGGAATGACAAACATTATTGTGTTTTATGTTGATTGGCATGTTGTGTTTTATATTAATAGTTCTACGATGATTTGTTTGAAGTTTTTATGGACTATTAGGGTTTGAATATGGTGTTTTAGTAATCAACACTCTATTATTTGTGAGTTTTATGGCTGAAACTTTAGTGTTTTGTGACTTTTTACATTTTTTAGGAAATTTGGACTTTGTAGCCGAACCCCACCCTATAAAATCTAATGTTAATTTCTCTTTTTAAGTTATAATTATAGAATAAAATACACTCAACATTTAATATTATGACATAAAATATATTGTAAAAAAGTAATATAATATAAATATGTTAAATGGGTTTACCTGCCAACCCGACCAGGTTGACTCGAACCCGACTCATTAACCTAAACGGGTTTGCGGGTTCAACCTGAAACTGATCCGAACCCGTTTAGACTAAACCTAAACCCGCAAATTTCATGTTAGGTTCGTGTCGTGTTTTCGGGTCGTGTCTGAAATTCACACCCCTACATGGGTCTATACATGGTTGTAAAACAAGGACTCCGATGCCGAGTAGTCCCCGAGTAATCGTTACAAGGTAGGTTGTCGAGACGACTTTCTTCAACTCCGCCTAATTACTTAGAATCGGTCAAACTCAGTCAACCTCGGCCAGAGTCAGATTTAGTAGGTCAACTCGGGCCGAGTTTGACTTAAAAAAAATAAAACATATTTTTATGTTTATGATAGCAAAGAATGAATATCATTTTCTAAGGAATAAATATCAATGATTGAAATACGTTACTATTTGAACATGTATTTTTTCATTTGCAGTAATATTTACGTATTTTGTTATAAATATTAGTAAATTTATGTTATTTGACATATATATAATTTCTCGAAAACTAGTTTCTTTATAATTTAACATGTCCGAGTAGTAACTGAATACTCTCCGCCTAGGCCGAGTACTGTCAATTCCCCGGTCGACTGACTAGGGAGCGCCTAGCGACTTTTGCAACCATGGGTACGTGGGTTCTTTTAGTTTGCATGATGTCTTTTATTTTTATCAAAATATGATATTCATTTTATCAGGGCCGGCCAACCCTTGCCGTGGCCCGAGACCCAAATTTTCAAAGGGGTCCGAAAGGTTTCTATAAGCTTATATATAATATATATATATATATATATATTAAATTATGTATTTAGTATATGCATACATTTATTATGCAAAAAAATGTTATTGATGGAGTGGGAAAAAAATCTAAAGCTAATGTAGAGGTTTTTGGTTCAAGTCTTTGCTTCATCATCAAAGTTTTATTTTTTTTAATTCATTTCCCCTTAACTACAGTTTTAGGCCCATTCTTTAAGTCGCCCAAGTCCCAATTTTTTTTAGAGTTTTTGGAACGACTCTGCATTTTATGCATGTCGTTGGTTTGGAAAATAAAAGGGGTAGTACGATAACTATACCACCCATGTTCTAAGTAGTTGTTTGTTTGAACTTCCTGTACTCCTTTGGTTCTTTAACGAGAGTTTTGGATGGAGAGAAGAATTCTGTCACATTATATCTCTAAAATTCGCCTTCTTTCTATTTGCTCTGGCTAATGATTAACCGTTTGAACCACAACATTTTCACATCGCTGTCAAATATTGTAAGAAAATTATATGATGCGGCAAGCGGGGCTTCTTCGCTCTCCATTCTTCATTTTTTCGTTCTCCACTCTTTAATTTTTTGTCCACTCTGTACTTTTTAGGGGTCAAATACATAAAACTATGTTGCCTGACTATACCTTCTGAAGAGTAAATTCGACCGATTGAAAAATCAACGGACCTTATTGACCCCTTGTAAATCCACCGATGGATGTAACTACTATCTATAAAGGTATCAATTTTTTTTTTTAGAGCAATGTAACCAGAAGTAACAAACTTCTTATTTATGAACAAGGTAATGTTCCTTGAAATCAAATTTTAAAATTCGCCATGGACAACCTTCAAGCAACCTACAAAGACGATCTAGACGAAGACACTTCCAATTCCCCCAACGCAACCAACACACATCCCGAAATGCCAGACCCACCACCACCACAAACCACCACTACCACCACCACCACCGTGAACCAAACCCTAACCACTCCCACCACCGTCGACGAAACCCTAACCATCCCTACCGCCACCACCGTCACCACCACCTCCACCACCTCTGCCACCCCCGACACCGAAGAACTTTCCGACATCGAACCAAACCCTAATAATTCCCCCAATTTCACCAAAATCGTATCCTCAGAAGACGAATTGGAAGATCTAGAACAACCTCCAGCGAAGAAACTTAAAAACATCTCATCAATTACACCACAAGCTGATGAATTGCCTCTCGAAGCCGCTGCATCCACACCGATGCCTCCACCGAGCGAAAAAGTTAATAGTAAGAAGGGAAGTAACAGTATGAAGAAGAAAAAGAGCAAAGGAAACAATGTTTGGACGAAACCGGCATCTCGAAAAGGGAAAAAGAGGACTAAGAGTACCACAACCACCACTGCTCAAACAGAGGACTCTGTTTTAATCACTCCGATTCATCGGTACCCGGATAAGAACGATGATGCTGCGGATATGACGATTTGTTTATCGAAAGTGTATAAGGCGGAGAAGGTGGAGTTGAGTGAGGATAGGATGAGTGCTGGGAGTTGTAAAGGGTATAGAATGGTTAGGGCTACTAGAGGTGTGATGGAGGGGGCTTGGTATTATGAGATTAAGGTTGTGAGTTTAGGGGAAACGGGGCATACGCGGCTTGGATGGTCGACGGAAAAGGGAGACTTGCAGGCGCCGGTTGGTTATGATGGGAATAGTTATGGGTATAGGGATATTGATGGGAGTAAAGTGCATAAGGCTTTGAGGGAGAAATATGGGGAGGAAGGGTATGTTGAAGGTGATGTTATTGGGTTTTATATTAATTTGCCGGATGGGGGTTCGTTTGCTCCGATGGCACCGCAGGTGGTTTTGTATAAGGGGCAGAGGTATGCGTATGCTACGGATGCGAAAGAAGAGCCTCCAAAAGTTGTTCCAGGTTTGTACCTGTTTATGTGACTGACTGCTTGTTTGTTTGTTTATTAATGCTATATGTTTACGTGTGTAGAAAATCTTTGAAGATGAGTAGGAATATTTAGTAGAATTGTAGAAGCCATGTAGTGAGTGATATATGTATAAAATAGGAGAGAACCAGCTATTAAGTGGAATGACTCGAAAGTAACTGAAGAAAACAGAGGATGATAACACAAGTGCTGATATATGTTTAAATCTGGAGACAAATCTGTATGTGTGAAGTGTACCTCAAGAAAAAAATAAAAAAAGAGCCAAGTAGCCAACATACTAGTTAATATAATGCCATGTTTGTTTTCAATCAGAATTTAATGGAGCTTTTATGTCTGATTTGGTCAAATGGCCAAAGCTCGATATAAAGCATTTTTTCTCTTTTTTAGATAGAAAATCACTTATAATGTTTTACTGGCCCTGTGCTTGCTTCATCACTTGAAGTAATTGAAGTCAATTTAAAAAAGAAGAGAGAAAAACTCAAAAACCCTGACTCATGCTCATCTGCCCTAAGTTGATCGACTCATCGACCCCTACCAACTTCCTGCTTCTTTAACTGGCAACATGCTGAATCATATTTTCTTTCATCAGTTATCATGAATTGGCAAATCTGATACATGGAATATGATCCTGTCTTTAGAAGAAACTTATTACTTATCACAAGAGTTCTGATGTTCAATCATAACCAACATGATGAAAAGAAGGTAACATTTTAGTCAATGTCAAGCAGTTCTTCCTATTATAGACTATAATGGGAGGATTGCTTGCCATTGACTAAAACTGTTATCTTCTTTTCATCATGTTGGTTATGATTAAATTAAATGTTAGAACTCCTGTGGTAAGTAATAAGTTTCTTCTAAAGACGGGATCATATTCCATGTTCTTATTGCTATGTTTTGAATTGGCAAATAAAACGTGTAATAACTTTGCTGTATAGGATAAAAAAAAGTTTTTGTTTCATAGCAATGCTTACTCATTCAAAACAGGAAAAAAAAGGTGAATGAGTTTGTTGGTGTTTAAATATGTGGTCAATCGAACTTGATTCAAGCCACTGATGATTTTAGGGAGTTGCTTTTCTAATCTAGTAATAAATGTAGTAATCAAACTTGGGAGGATATGTGAAGTTAAATAAATGGTTAAATACAGTAATACACGTTATTTCTACTCCTTAAACAGTCTGAATGTGTTCTGTATTCAAATTTTACTATCTAATAACTAATAAGTAAAAAATTCAAACACCCCTTGATATGGATCAAGTAGAAAGTAGTCGTTTTGTCATCATTGGTCAATATTGCGATTTGTTGGAAGTAGTCATCTGCCTTTTATGGATCAACTTCTATGTTCAGCTTTGTTATCTACACAAGATTTTTTAGTTGAAATCTGATACTCTCTCAACTCTATCATGTAAAAGTTTACTCTTATACTTGTTGTGACGGATTAGTTACTTCCCTAGTTGATCGCTATAATTATTTAGGCAAATTAATCTTTTTGTTTATTACGAGCATCCTGATTTATATATTGTTATTGTTGTGCAGGAAGTGAAATATGCTTCTTTAAAAACGGAATTTGTCAAGGGTCTGCTTTTAAGGATCTCCACGGTGGCCGTTATTACCCTGCTGCTTCAATGTATACTCTTCCTCATCAGAGTAACTGTGTCGTCAAATTTAACTTCGGTCCTGATTTTGAAGCCTTTCCACAAGACTTCGGTCAACGTCCAATCCCAAAACCAATGGTTGAAGTTCCATATCACGGCTTTGACGGAAGTGTTCAAAACGGTGTGTCCAGCGAAAAGCAATAGCAAAAGCCACCAAATTTACAATTGTGGTTCATTTGACTCTTATTTTAATTGTAGTGTTGTTTTTTTATTGGTGTACGATTAGCAAATTTTCGAACTGCAGAACTTACATAACTCAATTTATCATTCAATCTAGAAATAATTTAATTGACCTTTCAATATGTTGTTATGCTTTTATATATATGTTATTTTGAGTGTAATCTGACTGGGCACATTAGTTTTTGTGATAGAAGTCGTTTTCTTATTGCAGGGAACCCTTCGGGTTTGACTAGAGCGTGCCCGATGCTGAAAGTGGTTGAAGAGATTGAATATTGACAAGACTGAAGCAGATGAAGAGTTTCAGGTTGGTTACTTTTAATCAATGAAAAACGATCTGTAAAAAAGGTACACAACCTTGTATCCCTCATCATATTCTTCTCTTGGTGATGGACTAAGGGGTACAACGATCTCTATGTTGGATATATATTATCTGTAATATAAGTAACTCTATGTTCGTTTAATTAAATGAACGAACATGAAGACACCTTGTGTTCGTTCATTTATGTTCGTGAACGTTCGTTTATGTTCATTTAAATTTTAGTAAATACATAAATAGTTATATTTATATAAATATTAGGTTTTCTAACTACTTATATAAATATAACTAATTAGTAATTGAGCTTTTTAGTAATAAAGAATAAAATTTTAAATTTTTTCTTAGATCGTAACTGATCACTTACTTAATATTTATATAAAAACTACTTAATTTTAGTATCTATGAACCCTAATTTAGATGTGTTTTCAGATGAACTCTAATATATCAGACTTGTTTGTGTTCACTAATGTTAAATTGTGTTTGTTTATATTTGTTCAGTTACGTTCATTTGTGTTCGTTTATGTTTGTTCAATTATGTTAATATATGTTTGTTTATGTTTATTCAAATATGTTTTGTTAAGTTTTTTATGTTTATGTTCGTGAACTGTTCGTTTAGGCTTTAAATGAACGAACATAAACGAACACGAACATGCCCGTTTTCTTAATGAACGAACACGCACAAAAAATGTGTTCGATTATATGTTCGTGTCCGTGTTCGTGTTCGGTTAAAGTTAAATGAACGAACATGCCTATGTTTGTGTTCGTTAGGTTCATTTACAGGCATAAATCTGCATTAATATTACTTTCCTACTCAAAGGCACCCGGATCATTGAAGGTCGAATCTAGGATATCAAGTTCTTCTTTTGAGCTCCTTAGTAATTATAACGAATTACAAAATGCAACCTTTTGTATCAGCCTAAATCCACTTGATTGGGTTTGTCATTAATAAAGCAGCTTTGCTTTTGTGTGTGCAAAGTTCAAATCTATTTGTTAGATGTGTTTAAGACACCTGATTGTCATCTTGACCCATAAACTATAGTTGCAATCCATTGATATATAGAGGGGCATAATTATCGGAAGCTAGAAATGTCGGTTTTGGAAACGACATGTTGGGTTGGTTAAATTGAGTTAACAGTTACTTTTCAGTTGATAGGTTTACGAAACTTGACGGAGTTTGAAGTGTTAGGACTTTGTTTGGAAGGAGAGACGTTTGTGTGGTATCAGACTATTAGTGTCTTTTAAGTTATCAGTAACTTTGAAATTCTTATTTCTAGTACGAGACCTTTATTTCTAGTATGAGACCTAACAATCTATTAACTAACACAGTAACACATAGGCCACATGCTCCCCTGCCAAGATCACTAACTTTGAAATTCTTGTCTTCTTAGATGTTTGTTATGGGAGATCTTGTAACTTCCTTTTATTTTCTTCTATATGAATCGAACATATTAAAATACAAACAAAAAAATTATAGAAGTTAGTACAATACAAACTAAATTACAACTTAGTCTGCTTTGACCCGTGGTTTCTAGAAACCACAGTAGTGATATTGTCTATGTTCTATCTTATATTGATCTTTTAATTTAATCATCATATAGCAGTATTATAATAATCAAGTAATATTGCGGATAACATCTAATGATTAGATGGGTAATGTTTCACTCACTCTTAAGAAGTCGAAGGAGTTTGAGAAAGCTTTTGAACTTTTTAGCCATTGTATAAGATTCAACTTTTGAATAGGGCTAGTATATAGGGTTCAACTTGCAATCTATCCATGTATTCTCCCCTGAGAAGATGAGGGATCATTCTCTGTTTTTGTTATTATTAAAAAAGAAAATGTAAATGATTTTTTTTTCGACCTGTGTATTGAGGAGTGTATCTGAAAATTTTCATATTGAAAATGAGAAAATTTTGGGGTTTTTTTCCGCATCTCAAGCAACATGAGACGATAAGTTTGACCCAAGGTTTCACATGAAGTATTTTCAGAATAGCTGAAAAGCAACAAGGGCTAGGGAGGAAGACTGGAATTGAAGAAATGAGACACTGTTCTTATTTGCCATTAGCAAAAATGATCAAAAAGAAGTTTTATTGTATGACATACTAAAAGTGGTAATCGATGTATAGAAAAAAGGGAAAGAATGTGGTATATTGGGGTTGAAGTTTGGTTTTGAAATAAGCAACTATTTAGGCATGTTTTAGAGCTTTACTTTTAACCCAAACAAAGGGAGGGGAATTTTAGGCAAAAATTGCGATGGTCATGGATAAAATTTTGGATTTCTGCTTCAAGGAAAAGGTGTCATCTGAAAGGATAGGAAGTGAATTTTAGTGAATTTTTTTCGCACGTATGAAAATAGTCAATTTGGGTTGTGTTTTATAGATGCCAAGTTTAACATGTAAAACAGGAACGACATGAACTGTAAAGGATATTGGGGTTGAAGTCTTCTAAGGCTCTAAGTGCATCTAAATGCCAACTCTAAAAGGGCTCCTCATGCTGAGTGTGAGGGGACAGAGGCAACTAGAAAAAGAGCCTATAGGTCTTGAAGCATAACGATCCCGCTAAGTGACCTGAAGCATGCAGTTTTGTTGAGGTCGTCAGCGCTTTAGGCACTTCTTGTATATGCGGGGCTTTCTTCTGTTTTCACTCTAAATATAAAAAAGTAAGAGAGAGGTTTGAGCGTTAAGTGTTTGTAAGAAAAGAGGGGGAGGTTGGGTGTGAAAGAAAAAAGACTTACTCGTACATGGGAGTTGCTTGTATGTTGTGTTTTTCAGGGTGGTACTTAAGAGTTCTTCTTTGGTTGTACATATAATTTTTTTTATCATCTATTTTAGATGTTTAAGAAGTAACAAGCTAGAAAAGAATTTATTGAATTTGTTTATAAGTAATTTTTAGTATCAGGGGCCTCGAGTAATGTGAGGCTAGTGCCTTTGCCTCGTACCTTGGCTTTCGGGATCCTACCGCCTCGTATGCCTCATGCCTTTTTAAAATCAAGTATGTGTACATGTATTATAGTATACACATGTTTATCTATGCACATATAGATATTTACATTGTACACACATAGGCAAGCACTTGCATATACACACGAAATGTACGCAGACATATATACATATCTACATACATGTATCATGTATGTGTGTGTATATACATGTACATAGGGACTACGGACTTAACTATCAGTAACAAGCATCAAACTAACTAGAATTAATTATTAGAATCATATAAGTCGGCCAATTCACAATTATACATCTTCATTGAAGTGTTTGCTATATCTGAAGCTTTCTTCATTGGGAATGTCGCACAAATTCACATTTTCCTTTCTGTTTGTCTTAAATGTTTTAAACAGTAAAAAGCACTTCCATAAAGATATGGAAGTGTGAAGTGAGGACTTTTATGAATCAAATATCAAATTTTGGTTAGCTCTTGCCAAATGTGAACTTCTTTCATATAAAAAAATGAGCCTCCTAAATAGGCCAAAACTAATTAGGCTATTGTTTTACTATTTTTTAGTTGGTTTTAAATTTAATTACTTGTTTTTTTAAGAAAAAAATATATTAAAAAATTAAAAATCCTTGGGTACCCGTGGAGAGTGAGCCCTGTGCGACTGGGCCAGCCCTGCTCATATAACAATGTATATGTCTTTAGGCATACATATACCTATGCGTATACATATTAGTATACCTATAACCTATATGTAGAGGTGTACGTATAATAATTTAGCAGTATACACGCACACACTTATACCTAGGGCTGTAAAGGAACTGAACGAACACAAACAAAGCCTTGTTCGTTAAGGAAATAAACGTGTTCACAAATGGTTTATAAACACTTACCGAACAAGGTTTTATGTTCGTGTTCGTTAATTAAGGAAATGAGCGTGTTCACGAACAGTTCATGAACACAAACGGACACAAGTAAATTTGGCGAACGTGACGAAGGCTTAAGGTGGATGGCGGAGACAGAAACGCTGGAGCTTGAAGCCCTTATCATGGAACGGAGGTCGATTGTATTCGTCGATGACTAATGAGAAAAAAAAGGGAAAATCTATGTAGCACGGGGACGCCTAGAACCATCGGGTACCCGTACTGGGGACGTTTTGGTGACGGGGACGCCATGGGGACATCCCCTAAACGTTTCCGGGAATTGGGGACGGCTACACGTTTTAGGGACGGTGAATACAAGTTTCGGGACGTATCCTATTACTTTTAGGGTTTTATCTTTTAAACCTGTCAAATTCCATAACAAACAGTCGGCCTTTCAATTATAGATAACATTCAATTATACATAACGTCGGCCTTTCAGTTCCTTCTCTTCTCAATTCGTCATCATATATATTCATCATCATAATCATCTATATTCATCATCGATTATTTCTTCTCAAGAAACACAAGGATCATCAACTACCCGCTTATATATTTTATGTATATTTTTTTGCCGTACCCGTATCTTGGATTTTTGAGTTTTGCCGTTCCCCGTACCCTATCGTCCCCGTACCCATTCCCGTGTTACATAGGGAACAATGCACATAGAGGATGGAAATAGGGTTTTCTAGTTTTATTGTCTAGGGTAATAAAATAAATAAAAATTAAAGAATATATAAAGTTTGGATAAGGTATATGAAAATACATAAATCTTTAATTAAAACACCAACAAACCAACATGAATGAACATAAATGAACGCAAATGAATGAATGTTCACGAATACCTTACCGAACGTTCACGAACACAGTTGAACGAACAGGTCTTTGTTCATGTTCGTTCATTTAACTAATCGAACGAAATTTATTGTTCATGTTCGTTCGTTTATTAAATGAACGAACGTAAACGAACTTCCCGCCGAATGGTTCACGAACTGTTCGCGGAACGTTCGGTTCGTTTACAGCCCTACCTATACCCATCTATATATTTGGGCGTGCACCTCTATGTATATGTAAAGGTATAATTATACAAATGCAGATATATAATGTATGTGGGTGGATTTTCTTTAAAGCTTTAGGGTTCTACAATTAAATCTAACATTTTATTTGTGCCAGTTTACCCTAAACTAGTAAGCTCTATTAACCTTTGATGCCAATGGCTTTCTGCTGCAGTCAAGTGAATGGTATTGGTGGGCTGTTTGTTTAGTTGAATAATTTGATCAATCTATCTGGTTGAGATATATATGTTCATTCTTAGGTGAGATGGCTATGATCTACTTTAGAAACCCTAGAAAGCAGATCACATACAAGAAATGCTAAAATGACAAATCAAGCCAGATTAGATGCTCAAATATATTCCATACAAGTAGAAGCTTCATATATAAATTAGACATGTTGGTATAATGATGATTGGATGCGGAAACATTTATAGGATAATCGTGCTTATGAAGAGTTTGTGGGGATGGGTTATGGCATGTTTTCAAGAATAATGCGTGAATACTAGAGGTGACAATTTCAGTCTGTTTACAGTAAATGAGTCGACTTGACTATTGTTTTATAGTAAGTTTAGTTAATGAGGTTCGCACATATTGATGGTTAACATTTTTTTAAACACATCCTCTTAAATCAACTTTATTTTCAAAACTTAGATTATTATTATGTATAGCATGGTTTATAGTCATAGTTAACACATTAGTTGTATGAAAATTTTGGACAAAAAGTTAAATGGTAAATGTTCCAACTCATATTATGATGATCCACTTTAATCCGAACACGTTTCAATCTGTTCTAAACTCAAAAGGCTTCATCAATGTCTAAACCGGAGGAACTCACTCCTTGTTTGCAAAGTCTCATAGATCGACTGAAGCACCTAAACATCTAAGCGTACATGATGACATTGCACTTGATCACAAAATAGCTTCTCCCCTGTAGTGTAAGTATAGGTGAAAGGCAAGCTACCCCCATCGATTGCTAACCAATTATGGAACCGGCCTTGATCGCTACTAGTTCACTAGTTCGATCAGTTGAACCATCTTAAAAATCAGATGACGTTAAAGTTGGTTATAAAAACTTTTTATTAGACTTGATACTATATTAATTAATGTTCAAAAACAAGGATGCTGTTTTTTTTATGACATCATGTTACCGAAAAACTCAAGAGACCCATCAATACTCTACTAAATAATAGATATGCGCGTAAGTGACCTTAAAAAGGTTAAAGGTGAAATCTAGGGAAAAATTGGATTTGAATATGAAACCTATGTCAGTATATTGTAATTTTGGGTATATACAAAGTATTTGAAGAACTATACAGGTTTTATACAGAAAAAAAAATAAAAAAAAGGAATATAGACTTTTATTTTTGGAATGACTACGTGTTTTGGTCATCGCACTTCCCCAAATTGGAGAGCTCTGTTGCCCCACTCCGGCTACACTTTGTTGTCTTAAAAGAGCCACGCTGGCTTCAGAGTTTGGCTTGGGTGTTTCTTGGGAAACAATACCGCTGACTGTCACTATGACAGTCGTTGTGCCATTACAAGAGCAGAACACTCTCTGGCATAACAACGGTGGGAGGAAAACCATGGGTGGGCTTGGGATTCAAAGTGACAACCTCGCACACGGCCTAGCTCAAATCCTTTATTGCCTTAATCCACCAAAAGTGACACAAGTGGTGATCGAACTTGGGTCTTCACCGGAGAAACCAAACCTCCTACCACTAGGCTACAAGTTGGGAATGCTGACTTCTTAATCAGAAAAGAGTTGTTAAATTATTTTATTTTTCCTTCCAGAAATACAACATTATGAGTGTGGGGGGGGGGGGGGGGCAAAAACAACCGACAAAAACCGTTAAAAGATCGGTTATCGGTTACTTTTTGTACTCTTGGTTAATCGAAATTATTTGAACCGAACCATATTTAAATTATATATATTAGGGGAGGGTTATCTTGAGAACGCTAAATATTGTGAGAACGAATTAGAAAACCAATCAAAACCATTTTTTTAATACAATCATCATTTTAATTAAAATACACAAAAATAAAAAAAATTACAACATCAAATAATTCATTTTCCCTCTCAAAATCATTCTTATTAGATAATTTTTACACATGTGTAAATGGACAAACTTACACATTTGTAAATTTTTTTTTATTTCTGAATTCACGTAAATTTAAATGTGTAAATTAAATTTTATGAATTGTATTTGAATAATAATGACAAGCGTAAAAAGAAATTTTGAATTTCACATGTTTTTGACCAAGTTCTAGTGGTTTTTTCATTCGTTCTCACGGTTCTCGTGATATTTAGCTTCTCATTTAAACCCTCCCAATTATATATATATATATATATATTATATATATTTCATTTTATTTATGTGTTTTATGTTTTATACCTCCATTCCGTGTATTTATACATTTAGTTCTTGTATTTATACCTTAATTTTTATGTATCTATACTATAATTTCATGTATTTATACCTCCATTTTATGTATTTATACTATCATTTCATGTATTTATATCTTATTCTATGTATTTTTAAGTAAAAAATTTAGCCAAGCTTTTGTTAGGTTATTAACCAAACTATGTGAACCGAGTTGAAAACCGGCAATTTAACCGAATAAACCGAATCGATTAACCGATAACTTCGGTTATGACTAAGACTAATAATCGAACCAAACCAAACCAAACCAATGCACACCAGTTATAGAAATGTATAAGAGATCACAAGTAAAATTTTTTATAGCAAGTAAAATGAAGTGTTTTTACATTTTGGGTAAACGAGCTTAAAAGATATACGAGATAATTTAATTATCTATCTAGAAATATAACACAAACATGTTTGATTAGTTAGGCAAACATTCTCAGAATCTGCAAAAATTATGTGTGATGTATCTTGTAAATATTTTTTTTTCAAAAAGCAAAAGGAAAAAAATAGTATCAAACCTAGTCCCAAGCATTGAACCAGTTTATTAATTTGTTGCCACTCGTCAAAATCCGGTAGATCCATAAGGCTGTGCGTACTAAAGTGCTGACATGTAGGCAGTAGGGAGCAATAACTAAACAACACAATAAGGGTAATAGGTGTGTTTAATTAGTGGTCACTATGCCACCTCAGTTTTACGATTCTCTTTCACAATTCATATTCGTGTAGTGGAACAACTAAAAATAAATTAAAGAAATTTTTTTTATTCTTAATTATATGTAGTAGAATAACTAAAAAATAAATTAAAGAAAATGATATGATTGATCAAAGGTTGGAGCCTAATTGGGTATGATTACTTTTTGATCGTTTTAAATAGATAGATGGATGAATCTAAAGTTTAAATATTGTCATATTTGATCCATGTGTGCTTGTGACGGACGAGGCATAGATCCAAGAGCTGGCTTACATTAATCAATTAATGAGGGGAGACATGTAAAAAAAAATCCAAATTTTAAACGACTGTAACTTGGACTATGATTAGAGTTACGAGGCCAGTGAGCATAGGTCTCTATGAGGCGGATCACATGGAAAACACCACAGCTGTTTGGCCCAGCTGTCACATTCGAATTTGTTTATTTAGCGATCCGATTTTGTCAACCAAGAATCTCCCAATTTCGCCAATCTTGCAGACTTCCCTTTTTAGCTAATAACGCATAAATCATTGACTAACTTTATCTACATCTTTATTTATGATGTTAATTTTAGTTTATTTCAGTCAGTTTGTAATTTCGAAAATTTGGCATATCTATCAAATTAAAAAAAAAATCCTTGTAAAAGGTCTCGTCATGTATTGCATTTTTCATTCATAAGTTAATCGGCTATCATTGTGAAACAATCTTGTTATTTTTATCGCTTTCGCTGTGCATCAACTTGCTTACTATTACCGTCGATCATAATCTTAGGTTATTCATGAACGCTAATGTTTGCACACGTAAATAATAATCGACTATGCTTAAATAACTTGTTAAGTGGCCATGACTTGATAAGTTGATATTATAGCTAATGGTTAGCGTTTGAACAATGAATGACATCAATTGTTGACATGCAATATGCATACGGATAACTTCGATTAATACTTACAAAAATAAGATGACAATTTTAAATCATAAGTTTCAGTTGAAAGTGTTTGATACCTAACTTGAGGTGTCTGAAAAAAACCCTAAAATGAAATTTCATTCTAAATTAATAGTTACAATCAACTAAAATCAATCGTGTGTTTCATCCATTACTCCTGAAATGGAATAAGCGAGTATAAGTGGATGACGTCTTCTCATTCATTCTCTAATTCATTGCCTTTTATTTTTATTAAATACAATTTTCACTTAATTTTTTGCTATGAGTTGTGCACCCGTGTAGGAGGCGTAAAATTAATATAGTGAGCTCGGGTGTTAGACGAGTATTTTGGGGGAAATGCTAACTACGATCTCATAAACAAACCAAACTTGCCGGATTGGGTGGGTCTGTTAGCTGGGTCTGTTAGCACAGCTAGTTCTACTAGTTTGACGGTTTGAACCGTTTTTGTTATTTGTTTTCAAATCATTAGTTTGTATTTAAAACATATGATGATGAAGATATTTAATATTAGGGATATTGGATTTTAATAGTCTTAAGTTTCACCTGTTGGCTGATAATAATTTCAACTTTAAAAATTCTCTCTAATGATCCCAACTTGTGAAAATTTAGCCCTCATTGATCCTTTCTAACATAGGTGCACTTAAATCAATTAAGGAGTCTGCAGATGCACTTAAATCTATCGAGGAGACCAAATTCTTATATGTTGAAAAGGATCAATGGGGGCCAATCTTTTACAAGTTGGGATCGTTGGAGGGAAATTTTAAAGCTGGGATTATTATCGACCAACAGGTGAAACTTAGGACTATTCAAGTCTCAATAACCCTTAATATTATTGCTGGATCTATTGAACCGTACAAAAGAACAGATGATTGAAAAGCCAAAATAATTTCTAACATCTGATCCTTTATAATAAAGATATGCTACTCCAAACTCTACTGAGACTTAAAGACTGTTCACAAGATCTGCTAGGATAAAGTTCTGCTAGAAGCAAAGGTCTGTTAGAGACAAACTCTGATAAAGAACCAAAGAACTGTTATGGCCCAGGTCTGCTGATGAAGATAAAGTCTGTTAAAGTAAAGTCTAGTGAAGACTAACAAAGATAAAGCCCAACATAGGAGATCTCAACACTTGTTATCATCAAGTTCATATTGTATTTTAATGTAACAGTGTTTAGGTTTAGCAATGTTTAGAGTTTGTTTAGTTTGTTAAATGTCACTTTCATAGTGACATCAACCAAAGGTGCTTAGTGGTTTGTAATGTACTATAAATAGAACAGTGTTTGTACTGTTCTATCCATAACTTCTTCTACACATTCTTTACGAACAAATTAGAGTGATATTAGACTGAGGGGAGTTTATAATTTGCATGCATACGTGATTAATATTACAAAAGCATGTCAATGAAAAAATCTTTCTATTGTTGTGGTTACAAAGTTTTACACATTTCCGCTGCATTGTTTCATTGTGTCACACCCCAACCGATAGCGGAATCATTAGACTTAATTAGATTGCTCGAGATTTCATAACACTAAATATGACAAGTATTTAATAAATAATATTTCATTTCATTGCTAATGGTTCAAGTACATGAATTGGAAAACAAAAATACAATAAATATTGCATGATTAATCTATAAACATGAATTTAAAGTTTGGTGCGTTTCTAGTCCTTCCTATTGAGTTCCATTCATCGTCATCATCATAGAATTCTTGCAACACTTATTAAAGTATAGTTCAATACAAAAGTATTGGTGAGCATACAAGTTTGAATACTAGCGTAAGTATAAAAGTTTAAACGAATCCACATGGCATAATAGTTAACTTAAATTATCATACAATACTAGCATGCAGCCATACGTATCCCCAAAGTTTACCGCTAGCGTAATCTAATCATAGCAATGACTAGACCGTTTTGTTTACTTAACATGACCTCACGAATACATGCGGTGCATTACTCCAATAGCGCTATACATGTTAAGGGAAACTTGAAACAAGTTAATGACAAAGCATAACACATGTAACAATTCTAGCATATATGAATTCTAGCATAATGTATTAAGAATCTATGACGGATTGTTTGTTTGTAAGCATGTTTGAAAGTGTACGTGTGCGTTTTTAATAAGGAATAAAAAAGAAAAAGGGTCATGCATACTCACAATTTTGCAAAGCTTCCCGATTATCCGTGTTTTGGCGAGTTGATGTGAATAGGAGAGTGAAGGTGTGTGAGTATCCAGAATGTTATCGGAGGATTCGGATTGGAATTTAAAGTACAAAAGTATGTATACACAAAGTAATTATCTATTCTTAAACACTCGTTTTTGACACTATAAATCCCATATGGGTTGATGTGATTTCATGGGTCAAGATACCTATTAGAATCGTTAACGAGAGGTTCAAGACTTAGATAATATAACCTATTACCATGACAAGTAACCATGTTGATCATCGTTAAGGATTCGGTAATGTATTTATATTTATCATATAGTTTATATAATAATTCTAAGCTAAGTCTATCAAGGATATCATAGATTGTTATATAAGTCATGCATGGAGGTACGAGGATAACCATCCTTTAACCTCATTGTAAGATTCACCAATACACAAATTATCAGAAGGATAATTCAGATGGTCATGAATGAAAAGGAAATGTACCATAATTACTATACCAAGTAGCCAAGTAACCTTTAACCTGGGTGAGCCGCCACCGACATAGAAAAGTTAACTAAGTGTCGGAGGCTTGACAGGGTTATGTCACTTTCAAGCTAGCAAACCACTTGGGATAGCAATTGTAAAACATCAAGTGAGGTGGTGGAATGAAGGTAGGATAGCCAAGGCTTCCAATTATTCACCTATACCAAAACACAAGTCTTGCCATCAACTTCATGGCAAGCTCGGATGGTTTCATCACTTGTGGGTTGCATAAACCCTTGCAAAAACAGAAAGTTTAGAAGTGTTTGCACCTCTTAAACTCATAAGAATCTATTCCTAACAAGTCTCATAACCTTAGATAGGTTTAAGAACAAGTAGGCACAAGATTCAAACAAGTTTTAATCAAGAAAAGCAAGGTACAAAAGTATAAATGAAAGCCAAATTTTAATCCTACTTTAGACCTCAAATGTGTGAGGTTTCATCTTAGTTTGCCAAGGCAAGCTTGTGAAAATCTTCCTAGAGGTTATCCAAGTAGAAAGAAAGAAGAAAACATAAGAAAATAAGAAGAAAAGTGAGCTAAAACTCACTTGGAATGGTTGCAACTTTCTGCCAAATCTTGAAAATTAGAGAGTAACCAAGAAGATTTGAGAGTGATTTGAGTGTTTTTAGTGTCTTTAGGAGTGTATGGAGGCTTGTATTTAATAAGTGGGGATTAAGGTTTGGGAGTTAATGAAGGTGGAAGGTGATTGAAGGAGAAAGGAGGTGGAGAATGGTGAAATATGATTGGCTTAAAAAATGTGGAAGGTGATTGGAGGAGAAATGAGGTGGAGAAGGGTGAAATATGATTGACTTAAAAAAAGGTGGAAGGTGATTGGAGGTAAAGGAGGTGGAAAATCTTTTGGTTTTGTTCATTTTAAGTCCTTACACTTTGTAACTAGGTTATTTTATGTCGTTTCTTGTATTTTAACTTGTTTTTAGGTATACAAAGTGTATTTTAAGTCTTGGTTTTGCGTATGAACACGTATTAAATATTGATTGCGTATATAACACAAATATGAAATGTAACACGTATATGTATAAAATGAATTTTGATTATGATTACCGCCTCAAATTGTGATAACGAGATGGAGTACAATTGTAAGGTTTCTAAAAATAGAATGCGAATACGAACTTTCTAAAAATAGGAATGTAGAAAACGAGGCTTTACACATTGATTATTATCGCATTCCATTGATTTCATCTAAAATAATCACATCAGTATCAAAACTCAGATCCTAACAATTGGTATCAGAGCTTGGTCGTTCAAATTTGATTTAACAATCAGTTTGATATAAACTGGTCAGCTATCACTGCTAATTCGTTTGTTCGTTTGTATTGAAAACAGAGTAAAAGTTTATTATGTTCAAAGTTTTTAAACAAAACCTGTTTGTAAACATTCAAAATGTCTCAAAATCCACAAGATCCACACAACACTTGAACCATGTGCAAACCTCCGATACTTGTCAGATCAGAGTACAATATCTAGCAACGACAGAAGGGTCACATACTTGCACAATAAATACGGGTTACTGGAAAACGGTTATTTTCGGACCACATGTTCCGATGGTGTCGAGTGCCGAAGACCCAAAAGTTCAAGTTCCAAAGAGTCCTGAACATTACTCCAACCAAGTTTTTTAGAAAATTGAGCTAGATGCAAAGGCATTTAGTATCGTGGCAACTGCTTTGCCTAATGATATCTATGCTGGCCTGTTGCACTACAACAGTGCAAAGGAGTTATGGGATGCTCTGAAAGAACAATTTGGTGGCATTGAAGAGGTTATTGAAAATAACAGAGAAGTTTTGAACCAACAGTATTGAACATTTTGTCATGTGAAAGGAGAATCATTAACTCAACAATTTGAAAGGTTTAGCTGTCTCATTAGTGAGTTAAAACTAGTAAAAGTCGAATATCCAAATTACACTTTGAATAGTTGATTTCTAAGATCTCTACCAAAAAAATGGGACACTATTGCCTTTGTAACTAGAACCGCTATTGGGTTCAAAGAGATGAGTTTGACTTAGCTTCATGGTAGGCTTCTCACTTATAAGAGAGAGCTTAACCAGAAAAAGAAGCTACAAGAGTCAGGAAAAGTGGCTAATGGTTATTCTTTTGGTAGTACAACACTTTTGGGTTAAAAAGAAACCTCTGGTAGTAGCAAGGAACATAGTTATGATCATTTTATCGATATAACATCTGGTGGGAATTTCAACTCTGATTCTTGCTCACTCAACTTTGCTTTTGCATCAAATGGGGAAAACAAAGTTTCTGACAACTTATACTTTGAACTTAATGATCTTCAACATTTTGATCCAACTGATTTTAGAAGAAATGGACATATTACACCAACTGGCATTGCTGAGGGTTAGGACCCATGGGATAATGTTGTTGCAGATGTTTCGGAAGAGAAGGTTGGTGAAAAAACTGTGCTCTCAGTGTCAGACCCATGGGAAACTAGTGTTTGTGAAGGAGAATGTGACTGTGCTATGATAGCTGCTAAGGGAGCTTCTACTTGCCTTGATAGTTTATGGTATGTAGATAGTGGAGGCTCTAGGCACATGACATGATGTAGAGCCATACTCAAAGATTTCATGGCACATGGAGGGGGTGATATATCCTTTGGTAACAATTCAAAAGGGAAGGTGTTAGGGTCAGGGACAGTCCAGGCTGGGAAACTCAAGTTTGAACATGTCAATTTTATAGACAATCTGAAATTTAATCTTCTTAGTGTATCTCAAATGAGTGACAAAGGCTATGGGTCATTCTTCACGAAGAAAACTTGTCAGATTGTTGGGCTAGAAGTGGTTAAAAAGATTGATCAAATCATAGTTGAGAGCAAAGCATAGCTTGTTGCTCATAGAAGTCGCAATGTGTATGTAGATGATATGTTGAAAGATAATCCAATGTCCAATGCATGTCTGTTCTCAGTTGCTTCTAACAAAGAGACAGAACTATGGCATAGAAAACTTGCTCACACAAATCTTAAAACTATCACTACACTCTCCAAACAAGGTCTTGTAAGAGGTCTTCCATCAAAACAATTCACCTGTGATGAACATTGTGTTTCCTGTTTAAAACGTAAACAACATAAAAGTTCATACAAATCAATTGAAGAGTCCAAAACAAGCCAGTGTCTGCAATTGCTACATATGGACTTGTTTGGCCCTGTAAAAATCATGAGTTTTAAAGAAAAGAGATACTGTCTTGTCATAGTTGATGATTTTTCAAGGTTACATGGACCTATTTAATGTACTCCAAAGATGAGACTGCAGGTATTTTGCAAAATGTTGTAAAACAAGTTGAAAAGCAATTTGACCTGATAGTAAAAGTCTTTAGGAGTGACAATGGGACAAAGTTGAAAAATAAGGAGTTGGATGATTTCTGTGTGTCAAAAGGGATTGTTAGATAATATAACATCCCAAAGACAATAGAACAAATTGGGGTGGTTGAAAGGAATAATAGAACTTTGATTGAAGCTGCGAGAACAATGCTTGCAGACTCAGGTTTACCCTTGTCTTTTTGGGCAGAGGTTGTAAACATTGCTTGCTATGAACAAAACAAAGTTTTGAATAACCCCAGGCATCAAAAGACTACCTATGAAATTCTATACAAAATTAAACCTCTGATCTCATATTTCAAAATTTTGGCTGCCCATGTTTCATTTTAAACTTAAAAGATTTAATTTCAAAATTTGCAGTCAAAGTAGACTGTGGTTATTTTCTGGGATACTCAACCACTGCTAAAGCCTACAATGTCTTTAATTCAAGGACTAGGTGCGTGGAAGAGACCTTGAATGTAAAGTTCAATGAACTTTCTTCATTAAAAATCCCAAGAAATCCTGCTGAATTGTTTGATTTAGATAAATTTACATTTGAATATGTGTCTATCAAGAATAACAATGCAGGTACACCACAGTCTTCACATCAAGATTATGGATATGATATTGTGATTCCATAATACAAAGTCATTTCATCTACTAGAGAAACAAATGTTACTAACAACTGTGAAAACTCTTCCACTGCTGGATCAACAGTTGTTGATCCCCAAACCTCTGCCAGCTCATCTAATCAAACCTCTGTTGACAAAATTCCATTTTCTGTGAACAAAAGTCAACCTATCTTTACCCCCATTCCACCTATACCTCTACGTCCATTCCAAACAGATGTTGGCTCTTCAAAATTGCCAACAGATGTTAGCTCAGATGATTCCCATCTGCAACCTTCACCTCAAAATGCCATCATTCCATACAAGGGAGATCTAATCTACCTTAAAAACCACCCATCTAACCAAATCATTGGCAACATCAATGAAGGGGTTCTCACAAGAAGTCAATCCCAAAACATTTGTCTTTTTGCTGGTTTTCTATCACTCACACAACCTGTCAAATACCAAGAGGCACTAAAAGATAACAATTAGGTAGAGGCCATGCGAGAAGAGCTACTATAGTTCAAAATACAACAAGTATGGGAACTTGTACCATTGCCTTAGGATGTATGTCCCATAGGCACAAAATGGGTCTTCAAGAACAAAATAGATGAAAGAGGCATTGTTGTAAAAAATAAAGCTAGGCTTGTGGTTCAAGGATATAGACAAGAAGAAGGCATTGATTATGATGAAACTTTTTCTCCTGTTGCAAGATTGGAGGCCATCAGACTGTTTTTAGCCTTTGCTACCAACCACAACATCAAGGTGTATCAAATAGATATCAAGTGTGCATTCTTATATGGCAAGATCAAGGAAGAGGTATATGTATGCCAACCCCTTGGTTTTGAAGATACTTTTTATCCAGATCATGTTTACAAGCTAAAAAAAGCTTTATATGGCTTGAAACAAGCATCTAGACACTGGTATGAAACTCTTTCCACCTTTCTCTTATCCACAGGCTTTACAAGAGGTAAAATTGATAAAACTTTGTTTTTTAAATGGAGAGGAAAGGATTTGATGCTTGTCAAAATTTATGTGGATAACATCATTTTTGGATCCACATGCAATGGTATGTGTAAAGAGTTTAGAAAACTCATGACAACAGAGTTTGAAATGAGTGCTATGGGTGAACTCCAATGCTTTCTTGGTTTTCAAGTTAAGCAATTGTAAAATGGTACTTTCATTCATCAAAGTAAGTATGTCAAAGAACTACTTATCAAATTTGATATGAATGATTGTAAACCATGTAGTACACCCATGGCTACATCTAAGCTGGTCACTATTGATGACAAAGATGACTTGATTGATCAAACTCTTTATAGAAGCATGATTGGGTATTTATTGTACCTAACTGTATGTAGGCCAGATATCATGTTTGCTACATGTGTCTATGCCAGATCCCACTCAGTACCTAGGAAGTCAAATCTTATTGCTGTGAAAAGGATATTTAGATACATAAAAGGTGCTCTCACACTTCGTATTGCTAATGGGAATATTGAGCTTTCAGGTTACTTAGATAGTGATTTTGCTGGATTCCATGCCACAAGGAAGTCAACTTCAGAAGGTTGTCAATTTCTAGGCAATTGCTTAGTTTCTTGGCAAAGAAAAAACAAGCTGCAGTTTCAACATCCATAGCTTAGGCTGAGTATATTGCTGTTGCAAGTTGCACTGCTCAACTCCTATGGCTTCAAAATCCGTTACTGGATTTTGGTGTAACTTCTCTAAAGACCCCTCTAATGTTGGATAGTTAAGCAGTTGAAAACATCATTAAAAATCCAGTTTCACATTCAACAACCAAGCACATTGACATCAGACATCACTTTGTGGGGGATTGCTAGGAAAAAGGTATGATTTCTCTGCATCATGTTCCAACTAAGGGTCAACTAGTAGATGTTCTAACAAATGCTTTAGATACATCTACTTTTGAAAGCTTAATCTCTAGAATTGGCATGCTTAACATGGATTAAAAGCAAAATTTTGTTTTCCATGAATAAAAAACAATAAAATGTTTTCAGAAAATAAAAAACCCATCCTTAAAAATAGCTAAAATTGAAAATTTCAATAATCCTAAAAGTCTGTTTTAAACCACTGTTTCTAAACCTCTATTTGGCTTAAATGTCTATCCACTACTAAATGTAACCTTTGTTATCTTGTCCACTGCTCCCATCCACTGTTGGGCTAAACCACTGTTTTGCCTTATCCACTGATATCTATTATTTGATAGAGTAAAATCACCACTGTTCTCAACCATTGCTGATTCTCAGCAATGGTTTCCCTAACAACTGTCATCCATTATCCATCAGAGGTTACACATGGACAGATGATTAGTCATCAGATCTTTGAAAACGCTGCCACGTCAGCATTCACTTTTTCCCTTTATATATCACTGTATTATCCAAATAGAGTTTTCACTTGCCGTCTCGAATTCAAGATTCTCTAAAGCAGTTTTCATTACTCTCATCTTCTTCATTACTCATCACTTGCATCTCCGATCATGGCTCTCAACATTAAACTCCCACACAACTACCTCCCCACTTTCGAGAAAACTGACACTAATACTTCATTCCATTCAATAATTGATGTTCTCACATCATCAAAATACAAAGACATCATGGTTGCAAACGCACCAATCTATGTGGATACACTCCGAAAGACCACTAGCTCTGCCCCTACAACAGTCCTTTATGAAGAAGTAGAGGATGATGCCAAAAAGGGGGAGAGTGGTAAACTGAGAAAGTTGTAGCCAGACTCAAAGGTGCAACAAAAGCCAAGGTCTGTTACAACCACTGATGCAAATCAAACTTCTGCTGTGTCATCAGATGCTGGTGTTAAAAAAGGGATTGATGAGGACCCTAAACAAACTAACAGAAGAAATTGACACAGAAAAGCAGAAAAGGCAAGATACACTGGAAGCTAAAGTCTCTAAATAAATTGAAGAAGAAAAGGCCAAGCAAATAGAAAAAGAAGACATTGCCACTTCAAAAAGAAGAAAGTCAACAAGAAATGTCAGACAGCTAATAACACCTCTTCTAAAACCGCTGCCATGCCTATAACAAGTGTATCCTCTGCTCCAACAAAACCAATAAAACCACCTCAAAAGAAACAAAAACCTTCACCTAAGAAATCATCTCCACCCCATCAGATATTGGTACAACAAATATACCAACAGCTGTTACACCTCCACCATCAAACCAACCAACAGATGTTGTTACATCAAATGTATCAACAGATGTTACCTCAACCTCTGCCATGATCACATTTCCCACTTTAACCCAACCATTATCCACACCATCAAGAATTCCAGTACGACCACCTTCACCACAAATCAGATTCCAACGCAAAAGAAAAACTTCTGTTGTTGAATATGATGAAGGGATTCAATCACCAGTTCCTTTGTCATCAAAACCTATCACTTCATCACCATCCTCATCATCTTCTCCTAAAACCACTTCACTTTCAACCTTTTATCAACCACCATCCATCATATCTTTTGCTGCCAAATACCCTCTGGAACTGATAGCTATGTGAAAAGAAATTAAATCATTCTTCACAGCAGATGATAATACAAAACTTGACTTTCCATCTCTCTTTGGATTTCTCGAAAGCCAAGAAATTTAGATGAATATCTAAAGTTGAAGGCTAGAAAGGCTGAGAATATTGCCAAAGAGAAGAGCAAAGGGAAAGATGTCTGGACTACTCAAGGCATTTTGTCTTATGAACTGAGCAAAGTAAGAAAGATTGAAGACTTTTATTGAACCAAGGTGGAATAATACTATTTTTAAGGCCAAGCTTTCTATTTTGGAAGTTAACTTAAAAACTTTTATTGAACTTGTTTTAGTCTTAACAACTCTATGCTACTTATGCCTCTAATCAAGTTTATGGTTAGTGTGCTAGCTAGACTTGTTCCATACAAAATCAAGAGGTATAACTTGCCCCTAAACTTGTGGTTTTTACTAGGGTGGTTAACCCACAAGTGTTGAACCATCCAAGCTTACAAGCTTGTGTTTGGTGAAGGTGTGATTACATGGAGGCCTTGGCTATCCAACTTTTCAATCCACCCCTCACTTGATGATTTCTATCCACTAAGCTATGTTTCACCTTCAATTGAGTAACAAGGCTACGACACGTCCCCAATCGTTGCCATGTTCGGGATGCACGCACCTAGCTTGCTTATTCGGTCCGAAACGTAGTTTAGTGAAGTACTTTATTCATGACCATCCGGATTGTCCTTATGGCAATTTGCGTATTGGTGAATCTTACGAAAGAGGTTAAGGACGGTTCCTCCTACCTCCATGCATGACTTCTATGATTTCCATGACTTCTATGACTTACATGAAATCTATGATTTACATGATAAACTTGTATTAATATATGTAAACTATATATGTAAATAATAAATATAATGAACCTTTGACAATGACAGTATGGTTACTTGCCCTAATATTAGGTTATTTTATCTAAGACCTAACCATCGTTACGATTCTATTGGGATAACCCATTAAACCACGAACACCCTACGTGGCTTATAGTGTCAAAAAACGAGCGTTAACATCTAGATAAATACTTTGGACTATACATACTTTTTGCATACTTGAAATTCCTAAATTACCGAACTCCATCATCATTCCAAGACTCACACACCTACGTTTCCTTGTGTTGGATAACTAGGTGTTCGTCCCCCTAATCAACCTAAACGCTTTCACGGAATTAACTTTGCAAAACCGTGAGTACACTCGACACCCTTTTTATGCTTTACACTTTTTGGGTGCAATATGTTAATCTATCATAACACACTAAATCACACTTTTATTCTATGAAATCACACAAACAATCCATCATACATGCTATAGTTATGTGATACTTGAATTGTTTACTTGGATTGTTAAAAGCAAAATTTTTGTTTTTCCATGAATAAAAAACAATAGAATGTTTTCAGAAAATAAAAAACCCATCCTTAAAAGTAGCTAAAATTGAAAATTTCATTAATCCTAAAAGTCTGTTTAAACCACTGTTTCTAAACCTCTGTTTGGCTTAAATGTCTATCCACTACTAAATGTAACCTTTGTCATTAACTTCGATCAATCCTCCCTTAACATGTATAGCGCTATAGGAGTAACGTACCGCCCGTATTCTTGAGGTCAATGTTAAGTCTTTCATCTATCATGCGGTACGTTATAGGAGTAACCTTTGTCATTAACTTCGATCAATCCTCCCTTAACATGTATAGCGCTATAGGAGTAACCTTTGTCATTAACTTCGATCAATCCTCCCTTACGTGGCTTATAGTGTCAAAAAACGAGCGTTAACATCTAGATAATCTTTCTATTGTTGTGATTACAAAGTTTTACACATTTCTGCTGCACTGTTTTATTGATTATTATCTTCTTCCATTGATTTTATCTAAAACAATCACATCAGTATCAAACTCAGATACTAACAATTATTATAACACATATACATAAAAATGATAAAAATATATTAATAATTAAAGTTAGGACTGGTTCCAAGTAATAAACCATGCTAAAGTGTCGGCGAACTACCAAAACCAGGCAAGGACCGTACTGTTTGGATCTTAAGCCGGCTAGACTGGCCTATGTGCTTTGGTTTGAACGATTCAAGTAAGCCATTTAGGTTGAGCTTCCGAAGCATTAATTTTAGATCATTAGGGTTAGGGACGGTGGCCAAGTGTCAGAGACAAAGCCTTCAGAAGCATTATTTATCAGGAGGTCAGTCTCGAGTTAATATAACATATGGGGTGTAGTTTAGGAGTAAAATAGATTTCCGTTTAAAAAAATTAGTGACTAATTTATTTTAATAATCAATTTTGTTATTGTCTATTGTGGATATTAAGCTATTTTTCAATAAACAAAGCATATAAAATATTATTTATAGTGCTATGTTAACTTAATAATAATTACTGCGGATATTTCTAACATGGATTTAGTTTAAAACATTGTGGAACGATCATTAAGTTTTAGAATAATTACATATGCTTGACTAACAGGTCTTTTATAACATCTTGGGTGCTCTGAATCATCATTGAATTTCAGAAATATAGTAGTGTTTTAGTGTATTTGATCAAAGATAGTCAGCATTTTTAAACAATGGTCACTTGTTGATTATCAATGTGCGTATAGGGTATTCTTTAATCTTTATTTATTTGATTTAGACTTAAGATATTTCATAATGTGGCGCTTTTTACCTATCCGTTTCATATAGTGGACCTCCATGTTTCATCCGGTCACATTGTGGCACCCTTCAGATTCATTTTAACTCCACAGATCCAGACTTCCGAGTGACTTTTTCCTTGGGTCGCTAGTTCTCACTGTATTATTAATATTAATTCAAATTCAAAATACATAATTTTAAATATAAAAAAATTACATAAAAACTATATAATTGTAGGTAAAATTATCCTACAAAGTCTCTTAAATCTAGGAAGTGTAAAAGATGTAATGAATTGCAAATTATAATTGCAAAATATAACATAATGCCAAAAAATATAACACAATATTGAGGAAAAAAGACAACGAATTGCAAACCCCCCCCCCCCCCCCCCCCCCCCCCCCGCAATAACGCAAACAAAATGAAGACACAAGCCAAATAAAAATACACAATGACAAATAAAAGGACACAATGATCTAAATAAAAATTCTAAAATCTACAAATTAAAAATACAAAAGCGAAAAACTAAAATTAAACCCGTAGAGTTGGATGAGACGGTTCTAATGCAGCTAGAATGGGTTCAATCGGGGTCCATTTGATACTCTTCCTATAACTTCCTATTTTTAGAAGACTATGTATTTGAACCTTTTCCATATAAATGTTATATTACGAGTTAGTTAATTTTTAATATTAAGCAAGTTAGACAAATAAGATAGAAAGAGCAATTAATTAAAAAAAGTACAATAAAATGAAAAACACTAAAAATACAAACACATAATATAATTAAAGATAATTAAACCGTAAACACACACACACATATATATATATATATATATATATAAAGAGAGAGAGAGAGAGATAGAGAGTTAAACATGGTATCAAAGGAGGAGTCAGAATTGGTTGAATCTTTGTCCTCCCATGGGTCATGAAAGCCTCTCCTCTGGTCGTCATCGAAGTTTTCCTCCCGTGGGTAATGTGACACACACACTCTACTCTTGGGGGGTCTCTCACATATCCTTCCTCCAGATTAGGAATCCCTGTCAAGGACGAGTGTTAACTTTGTGAAGAAGGAACGTGCCTTTCTCTAATTTGAAGTCAGTTAAGGTCCTCTGAAATGTGGATGTGCCCCTCCCTAATTCGTGGTTGGTTGAAAACATAATCGAACTCTTAATTCCATCCATGTAACTCGTTCTTCAGCTTGAGGATGTGGAAGGGGTTTGTAACAGGAGGATTGCATGCAACTAGAATGTAAGTCCCAAAATTACAATTGGATATCGTAGACACTATTCAAATTGCGGAAAAACAAGAAAGATGTAGAAGAATGAAGATCAAAGTCGACTGTATTGATATCAAAGTGCAAAACGATCTCTAAGGATCGTCTGGTACACGTCTGGTTACAAGCAAAATCAATCAACAACTTTAGTTCGCCTCTCAAGCTCTCTCTAATGTCTCACTAAAAGCCCTAACCCTAATAATGAACAAAACATAACATTATATAGGGTCCACTAACAACTCGGCCCGCATGGCCTAACCCAAGCGCACTAGACAACTAAGTCCAAGAACCTATAATTGTGTTTGATAAAGACAAGCGTAAACCTACTCAACTTCATGGCCTTACAATATCCCCATAGGTTTATGCAGTCTTTATCATGTCTCTGTTGGAAGATAATTCATCTCTTCATCTTCAAACTTGGGTCTTTTGTTCTTCTTGAACATCATCACCTTTTGCTTGAATATTTTTGCTTAAAAAGAATGTGAGAGGAGGATTCTTGTCAGCTCTCTTCTTCTTTAATCTTTCTCTTTCAAGCAGGTTCACATGTACCTCTTCAACTGTACTATTACTGTCAAACGATGACTCGTATATGGTTTTTCTGACTCAGGTACATCTTGTTTTTGTGATGCTTCAAGTTTGTCAACAACCAACATCATCTCAATCTTCATCAACCCCTGTTTCTTGATATAAATTAAATTCTGCACATGCTCAGAAATTCATAAGCAAACATTTCTATGCAACAGATGAAAGTAACACATGAACACTTGGTACATCCAAGTACTTGTACTCGGATTTCACAATTCAAAATTCGCTCAAATTTTTTTAACGATCGATCAAATATTCAAGAACGGATAAATTTTTTGATTTAAAACAAATAAAACACTCTAGTTTTGAATTTTTTTAAATTTTTATATGAGATTATAAACCGACACACAAATAAACAAAGAGACTAACTCAAAAGATAATATATATTACTTGCAATGGGATCAAAATTGTTTTCAGGCTTACCAAGAAACACTTTTTGATGCAAACTTATTCAAACTGGTCTAAGTGATTGCCACTATGTTTGTCCACTTAAACTTCAATGCTCAACTTTCAAATTTTCAACTTCGTGATACGCTTAAGATAATGTTACACTATAATACCATGTGTCCGTTCCATGACATACCCCCACGATCAAGGTAAGCACAACGTTTCATCATAGCGGTGAGTATACTGAGTTCTTCCTTTTTTATTTAAAACGTCAGACTATTGGTGAACAGGTTAGTACTTTCGTACAGCAGAGTGACCAATATTTGTGTCCAACGAGGGTTAGGCAAATACATTTTGGTACGAATTCAGCTATTTAGCTCATCGGAATTCCTCATTTTGAGTTTATCTTCCTTCAAGGTTTTTGGCCTCTTTTTGTCTCTATTAAGATATCCTAACTGTGCCTATGTCTGCATATAATCTGATGCAACAGAAGGACAGTCATGATTTGCTCGGATGACTCATCAGCATAAAGACCCGAAACTTCAGATGTTGGCTATCTATCAACGCAAGATTTAAGATTATAAAATCATATGCCGATGGTATCTTACCCACATGGTACATAGTTCGTTATGTTTATATCACTTGGTTTCTTTTATCCTTTTGAGCGTCAAGCCTATCAACATATCATAGTAGATCCTATTCTTTTCAGCTATAGCACCTTACATGTGTTAGTCAAACCCTTTAACACGAACATTTATTTCATCTCCCATATATGCATTGTTTTAGGATTTTCCTCTTTTTCTCATGTATCCCCCTAAAACAATGCCTAATATGCCACAAACTCTTTTTTTGTCCTTTTCTCCATATATACAGATAACTCTCTCTATCCCCCTAAGTTTGTGCATAAATCTTATGTGCAAATTTACTTTATAAAGAAAATGTATGTAGAAAAGGAAAGATGAAAGAAAAAGAAAATATTTTTGTTGTTTTTGCTTAACCGTTCCATCATCAGATTTAAGACTAATCACTTGTTAAAATCAAAGTACGAAATTTAAATTCTACTTTTCGCTGATCTTATCTTACTTCCCTTATCTCTCCAAATGAAACATATCAACTGTAAAAATAGAACTTTTTGCAACAGTGAGATATTACCCGTTAATTATGTGGAACAACCGCTATCAACATTCCAAGGAAGTCAACAGCTTCTCCTTGGTTGTCCCTGAAAATAAGGAGATTAGTAAGACGTAGGTACCCAGGCCGTCGTGGTCCTGGGATTTCTTGAAGCATCAAAATAAGATACTTCCCGTAAACCATGTCCTTTTTTGTTTCAAGGACTGGCATGTGTTGCTGCTTTATGTTTTGCTATCAAAATTTGTTTAGACTTTTCTAATTTCTTAGGTGCATTTGGAAAAACCGTTTACTTTTCAACCTTATTAATTTTCAAAACTTGTTTTCTTTTAACTTTCACAGCATTCCAATCCCCATCAGATGGTTTAATCTTGGGATGCTTATTCATCATTGCCTTAGGCTGTTCAACCTTCATTGGCTTAGAATAAGACCTATCTCTTGGTGTAACCCTCTGATGTTGTGTATAGTATGGCACATCGGGACGATGTGTGCAATTTCATGCAATGTGACTGGGTATGCCACAGTTGTAGCATGTTTTCTTCTTTACATAAGAAGCATATTCCAATCCATTCGACCCAAGCGATGAAGAATTTGAGTTATAAGATCTGTTGGATGATTTGTTTGTAGACTTTTCAAACTTTTTTCCCTGCTTCGTGTGTCCTTTTCTACAATAGTTAGTACATTCACTGTTTTTCTTTCTAAAAACAGTGTTAGATTTATCATTTTCATTTCTCACTATTGGTTTTGGAGTCACATATTCATTTGAAGGAACTCTTAAAACTGGCTTAGAAACAACCCTTTTCACATATGGAGGAGCATCAATAGACAAATTTGATGTGTTTTAACGAACATCAGCAGTCTCTTGACAAACAACATCATCCCCCTCAACCCAGTCATCTACTTTTACCTCATTGCACATGAAGTAGAAGCATCAGTATCGTTCACACACTTAAACTCAGAGCTTGAGTTATTTTCCTTTTGTAGTAGCTCTGCTGAATCCTCTGCTGTTGAGTTAGCTGCTCTAGAAGACTCACAACTGGATTCACGAGATTCAACTGAATTCCAATTTCTCAGAATCAGTTGCTTCAGGTGATTCACATTTGGAGTCAAAGGATGCAGCTGGCTCAGTCAATCATCAGCCGATTCTTCATTTTTCTCAAAACTCAATGTCTCTATTTACTTAGAAACATCCTATGATTTAACAAAGACAGGTGCAGATGCTGGTTCGGTTGTCTTTGTTTCATTCCTTTTAGGTTTTGAGATTTTAACTTAAGAGGGTTTTGCTGGCTCAACCTTGACATCACTAGCCCGCCCATAGACCATGTCAGGCAAGTTTACAATCTTCTTTTTAGTCATAGGAATAGCGGTGTAGGAATGATTATATGGTGGAGGAATACTCACATATCCTAAACCTTTATTCCTAGTTTCTTTCTTACTGAACTGTAACTGCTTATTTATCATGTTTTCAACTTTTTCACTAGAAACATCAAATTTTCAAAAATTAAAGTTTCATTTTCAAAAGTTGATCTTAATGAATCAAGTTCAGCAATTAATTTTTCAGAAAGTTCTTTAAAGTGGAGATGCCTACATTTTTCTTGACTCAAATCCTTATGCAACTGTTGGATATCACGTTTTTGTGCCTCCACCATATCCTTGTATCCATTGATTTTCTTTTTGATATGACATAAATCAGATTTGGATAACTACAGTTGCATTATTAAATAGTTGGCCTGTTCTTTGTAGCCACTTGCTTTCTCTCTACAAGCACTGGTACAACAGATATTATCAACACATACCTCAGTGAGAGTGGGAGTGAAGTCATGAATCTGAGTGCCTGCACAAAACCTGATTCTGAATTCGACGAATCAGCAGGAGTGGATGAGCAAACAACAGCAAGCAATGGAGCAGCAGGAGCAACTGGAGTGATTAACTAATGAATGGAGAAAAAGTGCGGAAAACTAATGAAACTTACTTTCTCTTCTTTACAAGCACTGGTACAACAGATATTATACACCACTTTTTAAGTCTAAGAACTATCAATTGGATATCCTAACACAATCAAAAGTGCGGAAAACTAATGAAAGTGACAAGAACAAGAACAATCGAATTGATTGGATTGTACACGAGTATGAAACTCGTCTGGTACAACTATCATACAAACTCGAAAATGCTAAGAGGAACAGCCACGCGAACAAAAACCACCTACTGGCCTAGACACACCTATTTATAGTTACATAGGGTGACCTAAATACAAGCTGGGCCAAGCCCACATGCACACTATTAACTAAACAAGCCCAAAACATTTAATTAGCCCACAGTTCAGTTTAAATGTTGTCGCACACTAGTGTTCAGGTCGCACACCAGTAACTTGGACCACACACCTATTAAAATTTGGGCCGCACACTCTATTGTTGGGCCCGTACACTAAAACTTAGTCCACAATCCAGCATACTATTAAGTTTAAACCGCACACTAAGCCGTACATTTCAATTTTATCCTTTAGACTTCCAAAAATTCAATTTTGGTAACCAAGATAAAACCTTTACACCTGAATTCTGAAATTTTAGGAGATTAAAATCAAAATCCTTTTTGATTCTTTCCACCAATATCCCGAAAAATTAGCAAACACAATAGTTCTTGACCCAAAACAGATCAAAACGTGAGATTTTTAAACTGTTCTTGGAACCTGTTTGATGTTCTTCGAATTTGATCGCTCCTTTCTTCTTGTTCTTCGAATGATATCCAGAAAAACCGAGCCTAAAAAAGACTTCTTAGACTCTGATATCACTTGTAAGTCCCAAAACTACAATCAGATATCACAGACACCTATTCAAGTTGCAGAAAAACAAGAAAGATGTAGAAGAATGAAGATCAAAGTCGATTGTATTGATATCAAAGTGCACACGATCTCTAAGGATCTGTCTGGTACCACGTTTGGTTACAAGCAAAATCAATCAACAACTCTATTCGACCTCTCAAGCTCTCTTTAATGTCTCACTGAAAGGCCTAACCCTAATAATGAACAAGACATAACATTATATAGGGTCCACAAACAACTCGGCCCACATGGCCTAACCCAAGCCCACTAGACAACTAAGTCCAATAACCTATAGTTGTGTTAGATAAAGACAAGGGTAAACCTACTCAATTTCTTTGGGCATTACATAGAAGATAAAGGTTTTGTACTAGATAGGTGTCAACTGGATATAGATAACCACGACTTATATGCAGAATTAAGGTAATCTTTGGAGTGAAACCGAGAAGTTAAGAAGTATAAATGAAGGTTGGAAGACTCAGTGAATTTATACCATTGAAATATATTCCAATGGCTATCTACATCTAAAATGTTTTATTATTCATCCATAAACAAAAACAAAAATAAATTATCTAAAAGTATTTAATATATCTATAATAAATGTAAAAGTAGGTGATAATGTGGAGTATGAGGTTATGGAGGTTTGTACATTATGAGAAAAGTTGGGGCTTTTTTTAGAGAAATTTGTAAATTTGATGTGGCTGTTTGTAGGGTTTATTGTGGATGTTGTAAGTGTGAGAGTTGTTGAAAAAGAGATTGTGTATTTAAATTATTAAAAATATAATGACTGTTATTGAGCTTATTATGATTTGGGGCAGACCTGAGTGGGCTTGAAAATGGTTAATTTACTCCTGATCATTCGCATAAAATTTTGACACAATGTATGAAAGAAGACAAAAAGTAATATTAACGAGAATTTTCTGGTGGATGGTGAGTTAAGTGGCAACGTACACTAGCAAGGTCCGGATGAAAATGGTAGATGTTAGCTTATTTAAAAGAAGAAGAAATTCAACTTATCAAAACAAGGAACACAAACAAGTGGTTGTCTGGATGATTGTGGCAAATATTAGTTTATTTAAAAGAAGAAACTCCGTTTATGTGAAATCAGGAACTCAAAGCTCAAACCTCTACCCTGGAAAATATTAGTTTATTTAAAAGAAGAAGAATTCCGTTTATGCGAAATCAGGGAACTCAACCTCTGCCCCTGACCTCCCGCCGCTCGAGTTCCCTTTTCTACGTTCGCTCAAGATTCATTTCGATCTTAAACATAACAAAACATCTCCCAAATTTAGGTACTTTTTAGATTTTTGAAATCGGTTGGTGATGAGAGTTTAAACGATGATTGTATTTCTTATATTGAAAAAGCAATCGTCTTAGAAATGTGAACCAACTCCACTCAAATAACACTGATTTTTTCAATCCTTAGCAATATTCCACTGACCTTCACAAAATTATTCCCTCCGCTCATGAAAAATTTTCTTAAGTCCACCAGTGATCAACATGGCCCATTATATTTAATATGCTCAAGGCTATCAGGACCCATTATGATTCTGTGATAATCATATTATGACCCTATTGAAGAATAATCAAACATTATCAATAAATATGTTACAGTCCCTATCTTTCTATACTAAATTATAAATTTTTTTGACTGTGTATTTCCTGGTACTTTCTCACCTTATTTTCTAGTTATTTCTCATATTAAATAATAATAATAATAACAATAACAATAATAATAATTTAAAAAAAATTAGATAAGAATAATACTTGTTTTCTATAAATAGTTTTAAACAAAAAAATTTAGATAAGGATAAATGTTTGTTTTTTTATATAATCATAAAGTTATATCACGACGACTGTAAACATTTGTTTTTGTTATATATTCTTTGGAGTTCGGTGATTGAAATAATGGTAAAGTAGGAATAAAAGGTTCCCATTTGATATATACTTAATAAGAGGTCGGTTATTGTACAAATTGCCTTAACGTACGATGCTTACGAGATGCAGTATTAACATGCGAATAATGGTTCATAACATACGAGTTTGGTTTTTTTGAACAACATGTGAATTTTTTTAACATGTGACCTTTGGTTTTTACAACATGCGATATTTCTTTTATAGCAGTTAAACGTGCGAACTTGACATTGTACAATACACTTTCACTACTTAATAATTGTATTATTGTTTTTGTCACTAGAATTAAATAATTATTCTAGGTCTGGGACATATGCCCTTTTATCAAATTATAACTGTTTTTAGATGCATCGCGATATTGGTTTGGACTCACCATTATAGTCACACAATTCTTTCAAATGTCAAATCTAGACAACTTAATTTCACCTTTGTAATATTAGGGTACTGTCACACCCCGACCCGCAGCGGAATAGGTGACCGAGGCATGATTGGTTAACTCGAGAGCTTATGCCTTGCTATTACTTGTTTTAAATATTCATTAATTCATATCAAGTGCCTCACGATAGAAATAATTCACATAAACAGTTACAAACACAAGACGATGTTTATAACAAGTATATTGCACTAATCCGTTTCTTGTTAACTAAGGCCCATCCTATGTCCAATCTTCTCTTCGTACCTGTTCAATGTATCATGTGTAAAATGGTTTTTGGGTCAACAAAGGTTGGCGAGTGAATCCCGTTGAAATTGAAAGAAATAATATGTTGATTAATTTAATAAAAATGTGCATAAACCAAATATGAGCAAACGTATATGTAAACTATCCACAAACCACATAAAAATTATCAATGTACACATAAGCATGATAAATAATGAATTTTATAAGGCTCAATCAAACGGAGCCGATCTAATTAGGCAACGCGATGCTCTACTCGTATCCAACGAGGAACTGATGGACCTAATGTGAATGCTTGACTGAAATGAGAAAATGTAACACACATAATAATAAACCAAATATTACATAACACTTTAGATCATATAATGGTAGTAGCACAATTGTTTGAATAAAAGATACAAATAAACGACACATGATACACCCCAAACATGAATAAAAAGGGGAAGTTTGTAAGAATTCACTCACCGTGTTTGCGTTTTTAATCCTTAGTGAAAAACCACACGAGAATAAGGAGAAAATCTAATTGATAAGTGTGATTTAAGCTAGACAAACGAATGCATCAAGAAAAAGGGTACACGTTATGCTAAGGATAGCTAAGTGAACGAACATGATATGTTACACTAGATGAGCCTAACGAGCCTCTACAAGGCTACGCCAAGCCTAAAGGCGAGCCTAAACTAGGCTACTTTAACGAGCCTAATGCTCCTTAACTAAGAACCTAAACTAAACTAATTAAACTAAGAAACAATAAATAAATGAATATTAAAAAAAGGAAGATTACCTCGAAGAAGAACGTTACAAAATGAGAAGAGCTTGAAGGGTAGCACCTCCTCGACGAAAGCGGAAATAAAACTACTACACACCACACCCAAAGGGGTATTGCGCTTGTGGAGCCACCAAACTTGGTTATTTCACCTTTTTATACTCAAACTAAGAGGTGCAAGCTATAAAGAACCAAGAAAGGGTATTTATAGGTGTAGAATGGAGCACAAAATGGTGATTGGGGCGATGTCAGATGACTTTAAAACAAGATTTTCGCGTCTTTCAAATCAGCAACAATCACCAAAGTTCTTTTCACGATTCCTGCTTCGTTATAACTCCGTTTCGCGCACGGTTTTCGCCAACGTTCATTATTTTCAGAGTACTATCATATGGAAGAGAGTAATCCAACACTGGTGTCGAGAATTGGGTTTAAACCTTGGGTCTTGACGCGGGTCGAGGGTTATGTTCTAAAACTTGTGTTTATGATTCTCGTTACGCTGGAGCTTAGCTTTATGCACCATTTGAACCTACTTGATCCGTAGTATACCAAGTATATCTTGGAGCTTTGAATGGACCAGAATGATACCTCAAGGATGGAGAAAAGTTGGCAAGAAAGTCACCCGAAAGTCATCTTATGACAAAACTAAGAATACGACATGTAGAGCTTCTTACTTGCTATCATTTACATCTAAACCCTCCAAAACACAATGTCTTATCTTAAGGCATGTATATAATGAAATTTGGATGATAAGAAGGTTAGATATGATGTGCTAGGTATGTTCACGAAGTCTCCAAAGTTTTTGATTAACTTAAGGAAAACCTTAGTTTTAGACCTTAGAGATATGGAGGGTTGCTTCAAAATACATGGAAATGAATTTACAAGGTTGCTAAAACATGTATAAGACTATAAACACCAGATATGATAACATGTATGATCAAAACATAGAATCCAAGACATTTTATTGCTTAAACAATAAACAAAATTACGTGGAATATGAAAACGAATCGAGTTAAAAAAACGGGTCGCGTTTTAGGATTCATTTTTTATACGAATGTACAGTCTCCCCTACTTTTGGAAATTTCGTCCCGAAATTAGGAGGTAACCGTTAAGCTATTTAACCTTTGGGTGGTAAAGGTAACTCAAAAGGGATTGCAGTGTTTAAGGATTTTGGAAATGGAAATTTTAACAAAGGTTTGATGTGGTGGAGTGGCTCAAGTGTTTCGTTTTTTGGCGAGACCGGGTTTGAATCGCTGGTCCACTATTTTATATATATTTTTTAAATTTAAAGTTTTGAAATGTTAAAATCAGACTCCTTAACTCTACTATCCGAACTAACTTGGCTTCTAACTCATATTACCTTAAAACTCACTTTAAAACCTAACAAAACTAACTAGATTTTATTAATGATTTTAATTGTGATATTAATTAAATTAAATTAATAAATAAATAAATCAATAAATGAATTTAAATTTAAGAGTAAAATCTTACAATGGTTATTTATTTCGCGAAAATTTCCGAGGTTTAAAGGTTAGGATCCGGATTTCAAAGTGGGCGGACTTTGGATACCCGTTTTTTGGCGGATGTTATAGTCTCCCCTACTTTTAGGAATTTCGTTCCAAATTAGGAGGGAACCGTTCTTGAGGGTTAGTTAATAGGGTTTCTTATAGATTGGATCTCGAGTATGCTAGGTAATAAAATCTCGATGATGCTAAGGATATACATAACTAGGTGAGTGTGAACTTTGGATTTTGATTGAGTTGGTAAGTTCCTAGTAAGGGTTGAATACCCTGCTACATGAATTGCTTTTTGATGCCTGAGGTGTAGAAGTGAAAAGCATTGTAACACGGAGATGGCTAACCGGATATTGTCTCATGATAAGGGGTTTTGAGAAAACCGGAGCGTCATAATGATAAAGTTACCTCACAAAACGAAATCATCAACCACATCATTATCCAAATTGAGATTGACGCAACTTATACAGAACTTCCCATAACCATCTAGCAATGCTTTTGATCACCTGACAAGATCACTTATATATAGGAAGTACCTGCGGTGTATCCACCATGTCCTTGTCAAATTTTCATTGGCCTTGTTATTAAGTCACGATTAGTTCTATGTGACTCGTCCTAAAATCTACCAAACATAAACAAACACAACAACCCATGCTTGAGTTTCGAATCTGAAGAAAGCAAGACTAAATGACGGCGGTACCTCTCTCGTGTGTTATGAGGAAGTGGCCAGTCTATGAAAAAGTGAGACACGACCCAACTTCCCTAAATGATGAGACGGGGTTCGTCGCGATGTATCATGACTTGAAATTTAATCATTGTATAGAGATATATAATGAAACAAATTGGCATAGCGTGATATAAATTGCATTAATGACAATAATATGAAATAATGAAATTTAAAACATTATTACCCATATTGAAAACAATGGTAATTTGAACGGTCAGGACAAGAAATGGAATTTATTAAAGCTTGATTGGGAATAAAATAAAATAAACAACTGGAGCAGAGTCTTGAGTCTTCATGATGGGAGAAAGGCTAGTTAGGCTATTCGTTCACACCGTCGTTGACCTCAACTGGGTTTGCGTTGATGTTGTAGGCTCTTCTTCTTGCTAGTGGGGGTGCTGGGTTTGCCTGGTTCACTTGGTTAACTGGATTTGCTTGGGCTTGAGCGTTGATGATGTTAACCAGCCTAGGGCACGTGTTTCTGAAATGAGTAGGATCACCACAATTAAAGCAAGCTCGAACATATGGGACCATGGGATAATGAGGTTGTTGATAGGGTTGGATCATGTTTTGGGCAGAAAGTGGAGCTTCGTTCTGAGGAGTACGACATGTGTTACTCAGATGACCATAACGTCCACAATTGGCACACAATTGGCAAGGTATGGTGGGTTGGTGGTGATAATGGTAGGTGTTGCATTGAGGGTGGGGACGAGTGTAGGGTTTCTTGTTTGGGTAAGCTGGATTGGGCGTCACTTGGGTGATTAGGATGGCTTGGAGGGGTACAGCTTGTGAAGTTGGGTTGGTCGAGGCAATAGCGTAGCTTGTACCATCATGCTTTCGTTTGGCATCGGAACGGGAAGATAGTTCAGCCTTGATTGTTTTTGGCTCTTCCACCGAAGCCTTGTCAGTTTTGCCCCTCTTTTTAAAGTCTCCATTTCTAATATGGTTTTCGGTGAGTTTGGTGGCTAATTCCATTGCAGTTTCCAATGTTGCGGGTACAGTGCTCATCACAGAATCATGGATACCAGAAGGAAGACCCCTAATGTAATATTCGATGAGACGGTGAGGAGGAGTGAACATATTTGGGACCATCTGGTTCAGCTCGAGGAAACGTTTGTTATAGGCCATGTGGTCTCCATCATTTTGCTTTAAGAGGTAGAATTCATCCTCCAACTTATTGATCTCACTCCTAGGATAGAACCGTTTAGTCATTAGTTCCTTGAGTTGTTCCCAGGTTAGGACCACAACAGCCTCAGCCCCTCTTCGACCCTTTCCAGCGTTCCACCAGGTCAGAGCTGTTCCAACGAGGCGGCCGGGTAGCATAACGAACCTTACGATCATTAGGGCAATCATAATTTAGGAAGGTGCTTTCCATTTCCTCGAACCATCGAAGCAGTACAGTGATCCCTTCTGTTCCCTCATATTTTGGGGGGTCGCAAGACTTGAAGTGATTATAGGAGCACTTGGATGTAGTTGCGGGAGCATTTACAACGTTTGGTTCGACTTGGTTGATTGGTTATTAGCGAGGGTTTGTTGAACTTGGATCACAATGTTAGGAATCATGGCAGCCATTTGCTTGGCGATTTGGGCAGCCATGCGTTTACCGGAGTTTCCGGTTCTTTTTCCTCCACGAAGGTGTCTAGAGGACATCTACAGGAATTTACGCAAACGAGATTGTGAGATTCTGTTGATGGATTTGCTAGCAGGGATGCGAAAGAATATATATATATATATATTATATATATAATTCAAGACTCGGTTCTAAGAACTTCGCCTGCAACACTTGAAGCCGCTATGGAACTAGCTACCGAGCTTACCGAGAATCGCATCCGAAACGGCAAATTTAAGAATGAGAAAAAGAAAGCCCCCATTGAGGCCCAAACTTCAAACCATTCCACCTCCTCCTCAAAGTTTGCTGGTAAGAGGAAACGAAACAGCAGAAACTTTGCTGTCACACAAACAAACCTCCCTATCACTGCTGCACCCATCACCCAAGTTGCCCCCTCAACTGCACCATATAAAAAGCCATACTCCGGCCCATACCCAAAATGCAACCGTTGTTAATACCATCACCTTCCCGAGCATCCCTGCCAACATTGCACCAACTGTGGCCGTGCGAGTCACACCACCCAAACCTTTCGCACACTTCAACGAATGAACCGCAATCAACCCACAACCCAAACCCACCATCAGATAGTGGGTCAAGCCCAACAACCTTTACTCCTACCACCTGCTCAACATATAGCCCAATCCTACTACCAACCCAACTATCCCATGATGCAACCTATGCGAGCTTGTTACAACTGTGGAGACCCAAACCACTTCAGGAACACATGTCCCCGTTTGGTGAACATCATTCATGCCCAAGCTCAAGCAAATCCGGTAAACTAAGCAAACCAAGCTCCCCCACCTGCTAGAGGAAGAGCTTTCAACATCAACGCCAACCAAGCTAGGGCTGACAACAACGTGGTTAACAGTATGTTTCTCATCAATGGTAGTTATGCATCCATGTTATTCGATACTGGCGCAGATAAGAGTTTTGTGTCATTAGAATTTGAACCTATTCTCAAGCAAACTCGTGATAATCTCATGGAATCTCTAACGGTGGAAGTTGCTGACGGAAAACCAGTCTCATTAAACTCTATTATACGAAGTTGTACCCTCACTCTAAACAATCACGATTTTCCAGATGACCTCATTCCTATGAAGTTGGGAAGTTTCGACATTATAATTGGTATGGACTGGCTCAGCCAACATCATGCTGAAGTTGTATGCCGCGAAAAGTTCATTCGCATTCCTCTTGCAAACGGTCAGACCCTACGAATCTTCGGAGAAACCCCTTCGAAAGGACTCAAATTAATGTCCTGTCTTCAAGCCCGAAAATATCTCCGCAAGAATTATGTCGCATTCCTAACTCATGTCGTCAAAAAGGGAACCAAGGAGAAGAAACTCGAAGACATCCCAGTAGTAAAAGATTTTCTGCAAGTTTTTCCTGATGACATTTCAGGACTTCCTCCCGTGAAAAGTCGAATTCCGCTTAGATCTTATACCTGGAGCTACACCAGTTGCAAAATCTCCTTATAGGTTAGCCCCATCCGAAATGCAAGAGCTGGCCAGTCAACTGCAAGAGCTGACTGACAAAGGATTCATACGTCCTAGCTCATCGCCTTAGGGTGCACCTGTCCTTTTTGTGAAGAAGAAAGATGGAACATTTCGCATGTGTATCGACTACAGAGAACTCAACAAGTTAACGGTCAAGAACCGCTACCCATTACCTCGCATCAATGATCTTCTAGACCAACTTCAAGGCGCCACTTGTTTTTCAAAAATCGACCTTCATTCTGGTTATCATCAACTCAGAGTACATGAAGAAGACGTCCCAAAGACCGCATTCCGAACTCGATATGGTCATTACGAATTCATGGTCATGCCATTTGGTTTAACCAACGCCCCAGCAGTATTTATGGATTTAATGAATAGGGTATGCAAACCCTACCTCGACCGCTTTATCATAGTCTTCATCGACGACATCCTCATCTACTCAAAGTCTAAGTCTGATCATGAACGACACCTTCGACTCATCCTTACTCTCTTAAGGACAGAAAAGCTGTACGCTAAGTTCTCGAAATGTGAATTCTGGTTAAGGGAAGTACAATTCCTTGGACACGTCGTCAATGACAAGGGAATTCATGTTGATCCCTCAAAAATCAAGGCAGTACAAGAATGGCAAGCGCCACGTACCCCTACCGAAGTAAGATCATTTCTTGGTTTGGCTGGTTACTATCGCCGCTTCATTGCCAATTTCTCCCGTATTGCTGTACCACTCACGGCTTTAACTCATAAAGGAAAACCCTTCATATGGGGACCTAAACAAGAAGAAGCCTTCCAAACCCTTAAGTAAAAGCTTTGTGACGCACCTATCCTCACACTTCCTGAAGGTTGCGATGACTTTGTAGTATATTGCGACGCGTCAGGGCAAGGACTAGGCTGTGTATTAATGCAAAGAGGAAAAGTGATAGCCTATGCTTCTAGACAACTTAAAATTCATGAGAAGAACTATACCACCCATGATCTGGAACTTGGAGCAGTTGTGTTCGCTCTTAAGATATGGAGACATTACCTCTACGGTACCAAGTGTGAAATATACACTGACCACAAGAGCCTCCAACATATCTTTAACCAAAAGGAGTTGAATATGAGGCAACGAAAATGGGTCGAACTTCTTAACGACTACGACTGTGAAATTCGGTATCATCCTGGCAAGGCAAACGTGGTGGCCGATGCGCTCAGTCGAAAAGGTTATGCGAACTCCATTCATCTTCTATGTTCGCAAATCGTAACTGACATCAAAGATCGAATCCGAGAAGCACAACATGTTTCAGTAACAGAAAACGACGTACACAATGAGCTGTCTTGTGGAGCTGAACTTAAGATCTAAACAAAATCCAACGGTATTCTATACTATCTAAATCGCATATGGATTCCCGATCACGATAACCTTCGTGATTTCCTTATGAATGAGGCGCACAAAACACGGTACTCTGTACACCCAGGAGACGACAAGATGTATCAAGACCTTTGATACACCTACTGGTGGCCTGGCATGAAAAAGGATATTGCTGTTTTTGTTTCCAAGTGCCTTACATGTTCCAAAGTAAAAGCTGAACATCAAAGACCCTCAGGACTTCTAGTCCAACCCGAAATACCTGTATGGAAGTGGGAAAACATAACTATGGATTTCATTACCGGGTTACCTCGCACCTCCAATGGGTATGACACTATATGGGTAATCATTGATCGTCTTACAAAATCAGCTCACTTCATTCCGATTCGCGAGGACTTCAAGAACGAGAAGTTAGCTCGTATCTATATCAGCGAAATCATAAGCCGTCATGGTGCACCTTTAAGCATCATTTCAGACCGTGATGGTCGTTTCACTTCACGAACATGGCGAGCTGTACAAACCGCCTTGGGTACACGATTAGACCTCAGTACCGCTTATCATCCTCAAACTGATGGACAATCTGAACGCACCATCCAAACTCTTGAAGACATGCTTCGAGCATGTGTCATAGACTTCAAGGGAAATTGGGACTCTCATCTTCCATTAGTTGAATTTTCCTACAACAATAGTTATCACTCAAGTATCGGCATGGCTCCTTTCGAAGCTTTATATGGTCGTAAGTGCCGATCTCAGTATGTTGGCACGAAATTGGGGAAGCACAAATCACCGGTCCAGAATTAATTCAAGAAACAACAGACAAGATCCATCAAATTCGAAACAATCTTCTAGCGGCACAAAGTCGTCAAAAGAGTTATGCAGATAAACGACAAAAGCCCTTGGAGTTTAACATTGGTGATCAAGTACTTTTAAAAGTATCACTGTGGAAGGGAGTAGTTCGTTTTGGCCAGAAGGGCAAGCTAGCACCACGCTACGTAGGACCTTTCAAGATACTCGAAAGAGTAGGACCTGTAGCATACAAGCTTGACCTACCAGAAGAACTCCAACAGAATTCACCCCACATTCCACGTATCAAACTTAAAGAAGTGCCTTGCCGATGAAAACCTCCATATTCCCCTAGAAGATATTCAGATCGATGAATCTATGCACTTCATTGAAAGACCAGTAGAGATCATGGACTTCGGAGAAAAACGTTTAAGACGGAGTCGTATTCCAATTGTTAGGGTACGCTGGGAGTCGAAACGAGGACCTGAGTTTACCTGGGAACGTGAAGACTCAATGCGCGAAAAATACCCGCATCTTTTTCCTGTTACCGCTACTACTTAAATTTAGGGACGAAATTTCTAAAAGTAGGGGATACTGTAACATCCGTCGAAAAACGGGTTTCAAAACCCGCTTCGTTTATTAATCGAATAGTCAGTTACAATTTTCGTTGCTTATTTAATGCTCTTTTTAATTTTAAACAATACATAATTAATAAATATATTAGAATTTATAAAGTATAATTAATAAACAATAAAAACGGTCGAAGAAAAAAAATAAATGCCGCTGCCGGGTTTCGAACCCGGGTCAGCCAGTTCATTCAACAAACAAGCATTTCACCACTCCGCCACTTGACTCGTTTGTGTAATCAATGAATCAAATAAAATTTAAGTTGCACCCGTGAATTCATCTGTTTGCGTCAAGAACAGAAACCGCTCATCAGCTTTCAAATATCCAGAGACCTTTGGTGTGGTCGCGAGTTTCTGAGTATAACCGGTGATTCAATGCCAGTTACAACCCACGTTCTAATCAATTCAGTCTTCAATGAACTCGATTCATATGATTTTCGAGATTGAAAACCGAAATGATATTACTCCTAATTTACACTAATAATACCATCGCCTCACATCTCGGAAACAATCGCAACACCTTCAATTTTATTTTTCACTCTAATTTCTGTTCGTCGGAATCACTATCTGCTATCGCCGGACTTTCGCCGGAAAACCGAGACGTACACCAAATCGGTAAATTCTCGACTCTTTCATTTTCAATCTATTGTTAGACTTATACTAACTTCAATCCTTCAACCAGAATTGGTCCCAGACGACGTTGCCAGATATTCTGCACTCGCCGGAAAATCTCTGGAAATTTCTGAAATCACACTGTAAATCGGTACAATCATCTAAACCCTCTGATATCTCTTGTTTTGTCACTTAATTTCACAACTAATTGATCAAAACTGTTAATTGATCCGATCAGACGGAATTCACAAAACAGAGACGACGACCCTTGCCGGAGTTCTGAGAAAAAACATCCTTTTCGGTACATTCATTTCCAAACCCTCTTTATCCATTACATTTCAATCATTTATATGTTAGACGAATGATTTAAGCAAGAACAGTCGGACATCTTTGTCTGTGTCGTTATAAATGAAGAAGACGAAGGCGATATGTGTATATGTTTAATTAAAACTGAATATTATACCGGGTTAGACACACAGTCCAGTGGTGGACTGTGTGCAAATTTAATATCATGGTCCCGAGTTCGAGTCCTAACACGCTGCCCGGTTCTTACAAATTTCCAACCATTTTTAATACTGAAATATATTAAGGCGCAGATAGTAAATAAATGTAATTAAAATCGCATATCATTCGAATTAGTCACACAGCCCAGTTGGTCGGGTCGTGTGCAATACAAGGCTATGGACGCGGGTTCGAGTCCAAGCCCTCACACCGGTTCAATGATTTAAAAACCTTTTTAAATTAAATAGAATTCTGAATAATCTAAATAGTATATAAGTATAATTAAAATCAGAAATATTTCGGGTTAGACACGTAGCTCAGTTGGTAGAGCTGCGTGCACGTGTACGAGAGGTCTCGGGTTCGAGCCTCACTCAGCGCACACATTAGTCACAGTCCGACCGGTCAACGGCCCGGTCAACGGTCAACGGACCGGTCAACGGTCAAAAAGTCAAAATTTTTATTTCTTTTTATTTATTTTTTAATTTAAAAATCAATTAAAAATACTTAAAAATAATATTTTAAAGTTAGAAAATGTCCTTAAACTCACAAAAATAAATCTAGAAATCCATTTATTTACCGAACTATTTCGTTATTATTTTTAGGTTAGTTTTCCTCGTCAATCCAATTCCAAAAACTCGTGCGCATCCAAAATCATCAAACGAACGCACCCAATGTGAGTGAATCTCTACCAATTCCCCGTTTTAATCACATTTTGGAGTGTATCATGTGTCGCTTAATTATTTATTATCTTTAAACACTTGTGCATCCATCATATCCATGAACAAATGTGTATCCAATTTGTATCAGTTGTTGTGTGGTTTATGTTTAGATTAAATTTATCATTTTCAGTACATACATTCCATTAGGCCCAACAGCTCCCTGTGGGAGACGGGTTGAGTACAGGTGCCTCATTCGATCGGCTCCGTTTGATTGAGCCTTGATCTCACATACATCATCATACATTTCATACGATCGGCTCCATTTGATTGAGCCTTGATCTCACAATACATTATCATTCATGTCATTTACTCATTCAAGGTGGTTTGTGATTGTTTGTTTATATATGTTTGCTCACATATGATTATTGCACAATTTTCCATATTAAATACAACAGGAAATCAATAACAAATGTTTTTAACAAGGTTCACTCGCCAACTTTTGTTGACCCAAAACTTCCCCCAATTTTACACATGATACAGGTGATCCAGTTGAGACAAGAAACACGTAGGAAGGCCTAGAAGAATAAATCAGTTTAATGCTTTGGATTGTTTTACTTAGTTTCATTTTCTTTGTAATTGTATGGATTTATTTTGACTATTTAAGTTGTAATTTAAATTTAATAAATATGAAACATTTTAGTAAACATCATGAGCTTTGGTGATAACCCAATTATGCCCCGACTCTTATTCCGCTGCGGGTTGGGGTGTGACAAGTTCAATTGGATGAACTCTTGGAGAAAGGATTTATTCAGCCTAGTTCCTCGCCTTGGGGAGCTCCTATTCTGTTTGTAAAGAAGAAAGACGGTTCGATGCGAATGTGCATCGACTATCGGGAACTGAACAAGCTAACCATTAAGAACAGATATCCTCTGCCCAGGATCGATTATTTATTCGACCAACTTCAAGGGGCTAGTTACTTTTCTAAGATTGATTTAAGATCAGGATATCATAAACTGAAGGTTAAGAGTGAAGATGTTCCTAAGACAACCTTCAGGACCCATTATGGTCATTTTGAGTTTTTGGTGATGCCTTTTGGACTCACAAATGCACCCGCAACATTCATGGATCTCATGAATAGAGTCTGCAAACCATATTTGGATAAGTTTGTCATTGTCTTCATAGACGACATACTTATCAACTCTCGTAATCAAGCAGATCACGAGAAACATCTTCGATGCATCCTAGAGTTATTAAGGCAGGAGAAGCTTTATGCTAAGTTCTCTAAATGTGAATTTTGGCTTAGAAAAAGTCCAATTCCTTGGACATATGGTAAGTGAGCGTGGTATCCAAGTAGATCCCGCCAAAATTGAAGCCATCATGAATTGGGAAGTACCCAAGACCCCGTCGGAGATTTGTAGTTTCTTAGGATTGGCTGGTTGCTATAGGAGGTTCATTGAGAAATTATCAAGAATAGCCACTCCTCTAACTACCTTGACCCGTAAGAATGTTAAATATAATTGGGGTCCAAAGCAACAAGAATCTTTTGAGGTTCTTAAACACAAGTTGAGCAACGCTCCGGTGTTATCTCTACCTGAGGGTATTGAGAATTTTGTTGTATATTGTGATGCATCACACACCGTATGGGTTGTGTGCTACTGCAAAATGGCAAGGTAATTGCCTATGCATCACGACAACTAAAGGTGCATGAAAGGAATTACACCACCCATGATTTGGAACTGGGTGCCGTTGTATTTGCACTAAAACTATGGAAACATTACTTGTATGGCACGAAGTGTATTATATACACTGACCATAAAAGTCTCCAGCACCTGTTCAATCAGAAAGAATTGAACATGCGACAACGCCATTGGATGGAAACACTTAATGATTATGATTGCGAAATTCGCTACCATCCCGGCAGGGAAAATATAGTTGCTGACGCCTTAAGTCGCTGGGAACAAGTTAAACCTGTTAGGGTTAACGCCAAGAGCATTGAGCTCAAAAATAGCTTAAGTGAAAAGCTATTAGATGCGCAAAAACAAGCCTTATTAGAGGCTAATATTCCTAATGAAGGATTAGCGGAACTGTGGATCAGTTAGCGCCTGGGAAAGATGGAATCCTTAGATTTAATGATAGAATTTGGGTTCCAATCTCTAGAGGACTTAGAGATCTAATTCTCCAAGAAGCACACAACACAATATACTCAGTTCACCCAGGTGGTGACAAGATGTATCAAGATCTGAAGAAAAATTATTGGTGGATGGGTTTAAAGAAATCCATAGCCACTTATGTAGCTAAGTGTCTGACGTGTTCACAAGTTAAGGCTGAACATCAGAAACCCTCAGGACTTCTACAACAACTTGAAGATCCCACTTGGAAATGGGAAATGGTAACTATGAATTTGATTACCAAGTTACCTAAGACCAAAAGTGGAAATGACACTATTTGGGTCATAGTGGATAGGCTGACCAAGTCAGCATATTTCTTGCCAATTAAAGAAACTTATAATTATGACAAATTGGCTAAGTTGTACGTGGACAAGATTGTGTCCCTACACGGTGTGCCGGTATCTATCGTATTTGAAAGAGATACTAGATACACATCTCACTTTTGGAAAAGTTTCCAACTATCAGGACTAGAGATTGTCCTGGAGACCACGGAAAAGATTGTGCAAATCCGTGATCGTCTCAAAGCTGCCAGGGATAGGCAGAAGAGCTATGCTGACAAGTGGCGTAAACCTCTTAAGTTCCAAGTAGGGGACAAGGTCATGCTGAAAGTATCACCCTGGAAAGGTGTGATGTGTTTTGGAAAGAAGGGAAAGTTGAGTCCAAGATATATAGGACCATTCGAGATAATCGAACGTGTCGGCACCGTAGCTTATAAGCTCAGGTTGCCTGAGGAGCTTAGTGGAATTCAAGATGTATTCCACATATCTAATCTTAAGAAATGTCTAGCCGATGAGTCGCTAGCAATATCGCACGAGGATGTGCAAATTGATGAAAACCTGAGGTTCATTGAGAAACCAATTTCGATCGAGGATCGCCAGGTTAAGAAGCTCCAAAGAAAATTGATACCTATAGTAAAGGTTAAGTGGGACGCTTTTAGAGGTCTCGAGTATACATGGGAGGTTGAATCCACTATGCGATAAAAATACCCCCATCTTTTTGAATAAAATCTCGAGGTCGAGATTTCTTTTAAGGGGTGAGGATGTAACACCCTGTAAAATCATGTCCAATAGTATAGTGACACGTGTTGTATTTTAAATATAGTCTATTAAAGACCAATAAGGACTAAAGGCGTCAACATGCTCAAACTGAGCCTCTGAGTGACGGTCCGATGTCAACATGCATAAATAACAGCCTCTGAGTGACTGACATGTCAACATGCTTAAATTATTAGCCTCTGAGTGACTGATATGTCAACATGCTTGAAATTTGGCCTCTGATTGACCAATATGTCAACATGCCCAGCCTCTGAGTGACATCGGAATCATCATGCTTATAATAAGCCTCTGAGTGATCTTTTGCGAAGTCCTAGCTCTCATACGTGCCAATGTTGGACGAGAGGGTTCAATTTTGTAAATATGTGAAAGTTGGATGATGGAAGAATTAAAAGTGTCTACATGTTAATTTATACCTCTGAGTGACCTTCTAATGAACGGAGAGCTCGACAATGTCTGGGCAAAATCCCGGGTATGCCAAGTATTGGCTATGGAGGGCGAAAAGTGCCAAAAAGGTGTTTAAAAAGGTTTTTAGAAGCTTTTATAAGTTAAAGGGTTGAAAGTGTCAAAGTTTAAAACTGGCTAAGGGGCGATCGCGGGCCGCGAGACACTTGGTCTGTGTCTCTCGCGGGGCGTGAGAGGACCTCTGCTACAGAAAGTTTGCTTGGCTTCCAAACAAAAATGCCAAAAACCATTTAATCGAAACCATGGACTTGTAATCAGCTATGCCACGTTTTGGGACACTTGTAAGATTCCTCTTACACCCCTAAACACCTGGCTTCACCTCCTTTGAGCTCTCCAACTATAAATAGGTGCTTAAGTTCTCATTCCAACTTGCACCTTTCTCATTAATTCACTCTTCTCCCTCCTCTGGAAGTTCCTAGCTAAAAGGAGCATCCAACTTAGTTCTCTTGCATTGTGGGAACCTCTTGTAAGTGTTCCTTGCTCTTGCATTTTCGTTTATAGGCTTTTATAGCCAAAAGTCAAACATTTTTTCGGAAAACGCTTTGACTTTCGGTTGAGACCATTATGGCCCAGCCATTGTTCGAAATGAATATGGCTAAGTGATCATAATAAGGTAGGTGTTAATCCCTATAAAGGGCACCTCCTGAAGATCACGTTTGCTAGACCAATTGACTGGTCAAAGTTATGATATTAAAAAGTCAAACAAGTCATTTTTCGAAAAAATCATAAATTGATCTTATATATGTTATGAAACCTGTTTTGACACTTAAACAAGTTGGTAATAATTATTAGAACATGTAAGAACATGTTCGGCTTGTCAATTTCAGTTCTAGGGTCGGTTTGCAACCGGAAGTCGTGAAGTTTGACTTCTACTTTGACTTTCGATTCTGACCCGATTTAGATTAGTTACCTACTGATCTAAAGTTTCATTATGATCATAATATTATGTAGAATAACCCTCTGAGGTTATATTACATGATCATAATCAGAATCCAAGTTTATGCGCAAGTTCCATAATTATGCCATATTTGACCAAAATGCCCTTTTGCATAAAACAAGGTTTTCAATGGTAATGAACTTGAAAATGAGCATTCTACTCATGTAATATTATAAGTAGGATTATTTGGGATGTTAAACTAAGTTATAAACTGAGTTTTCAAGCAAGTCCTTAAACTATGTCGATAAATGGCAATTTTAGCCCTTGTAGCTCATAAAATACTTTTATTCAAATCTTTTCAAGGTAAATCTTTTACCTACTGATATGTTATATTAAATAACATATCTAAGACATTTTAATCTGACCTTAACATCAGTTTTTGTAAGAATCACATAAAGACGTCATTTTACGACATAAGCGTCGTTTAGGCGCATAGTATGGTTTTGAACCATATTAATGAACCAAGACTTGTTACCTACTGATTTTAAGAACTTATATTAAACGTATTTACAATAGGTACCTGTTATAAACTCAGAATCCCAAATAATTTATAAACTATGTGTAAAATGACCAAAATGCCCATTCGGTGCATAGTTTGGTCATAAAGGTAAAATACACATATAATTGATATCCTACTTATATTATATCATAAATAAAGTATTTTTCCAGAATACCTATGATCATAACATTAAACTATATTCAAGTTCCTTTTATATGGTATGAAATTACCAAAATGCCCTTATGAGGCATAATTTCATTTTAAAACCTTAACGGGCATACAAGTTGATATCCTACTGATATCTTAACTTATTTAAAGTATAATGGCATATATAACTTGTCCATGACTTATCCGGTTACCCATTACCGCTTATGAGCGTACGGTTGATTATACGTAACTAGTTTACGGAATTTAACCGAAACGGGTTTAACCTTGTCATTTAAGTTTCAAAATCCTGAATATTTATAGTTTACCCATATTATACAAGTCAAGTACTTGTCGGGATTAAACTACATTCTATCCGATCATCGTTTAATCAAGCGTTATACGTAATGATCATGTACACTATTTAGTTTATAAGACCGTTAGTATTTAATTGGTTAGCTTATGCCATAATCCAGACTAGAGCATTTGCTATCTGCACTTGGAACTTTTGTATACGGCTGAGTTATTTAAAAATAAAAGAAGAAGACTAGCTCAGGTAAATACTCTCGACTTATTTTCCCTATACGGGCTTGGGATACGGTAAATTATTACCGCGTCCGAAATGGGGTCAATCGAATGTCTGCTTATGGCTAGTAAATCCGCATATTCCATTTTAATCAGTTTTGTTTGATAACCTAAACATCGGGGGTTAAATTACCGTGTCCTGGATATCCTCGGCTCAATACAATAGTTATTGGCCACGACCCTAGCATGGGGTGTAGGCATACACCTGACAGACACTCATATGCAATATTCCTAAGACGTTGGGGATGACTCCCTCATGAGTCCTGAGTGGTGTGTATTTAATCATGTCTCGGTTTCTGTACTAGGCCCTGTATGTATTGACAAGCATGTGAATCTGATACAAGGTTGCAAGGTCAACTTTCCCAAGTTAATAAAAGATTTTGTACCGTTTTGCACTTAAAAATCATTTTTAAAGTTTTCAAAATGAGTCAGTTGGGTGTATTTACCAGCTTAAGCTGACGTATCGTCCAAAGGCTAAACTGCAGGTACAATACGAAATAGGCCGGAAGCTGCTCGGTAGTGAATAAGAGGATCTTGCAAATCCTTAGATCTACCCTAAAGTCTGTTTTATATTCTTTCTTGTACATTTTAATGATCCGCCTGTGGATCTTCTAATACGAGCCTGTATATTATTTTATTTTAAACATTCGGTTTGTAATAGTAATTTTACTCTAAGACTTCCGTTGTGCCATGTTTAATTGACATGATGTTATCAACTGATGTCACAATACTCCCACTCGGGCCCACCGGTGTATGGATTTGGATAGGAAATCCGGGTGTGACATGCCGTTGGACTTTTGGACCATGACTGGGTTGGCCGCCCATGTCTGATAACGCACTTCTCCGATGATCCCTGCTTGGAGAAGTTCCGCGACTTGCTCGTTCAAAGCGCGGGTCTTTTCGGGCCCGAAACTACGCTTCTTTTGAACGATAGGCTGTGCTAAAGGGAAAGTGTGTAGAGCATACTAAGCTATTTCCCTTGGCACCCCTGTCATGTCCGCCGGTGACCATGCAAAAATGTCAGAGTTTCGGAACAACAACTGTTTCAACCGTGCCCTGACTGTAGGGTTCATGGCGGGCCCAAGAGCACGGTTTGTTCCGGACACTTGTTGTTGAGTACCCACTTCTCTGGCTCACTGACGGGAGATTGATTGGGTTGCTTTATTGATGGCTCCTCGTCCACCGACATGATTTCCTTCCTTGAATACATGATAGCCACTCCGGTTTCCGTAGAGAAACCGCAAGCGGCGTGAGGGATGGAAGTAATCATGCTGAAGTCCTGCTGGGCACGCCGCTCTAATAATATGTTATGGCGCTAGGTTGCGGGCATGACCATGAAGGTGCAAGTGTGGCGCCCATCGGAGAGAGTAACGGGAAAAGATATCTGTCCTAAAGGAAAAACAACCTCATTGCAGAAACCGGTAAGTGGGAAATCCACTGGTTCCAGGCGTGCTTTGTCCTCCGGGTCAAGCTGCTGGAAGCACTGTTCGTATATAATGTCCATAGAGCTCCAAGGGTCTATGAACATGTAGTCGGTCCGGTAGTGACCGAAGATACCAGTTATTACTACCGGTCGATCTTCTTGCGGACCCCCGGGAGCGACGGGGAAAATGACCTGCTGCTCGCGCGAGTGAGACGTGCAGCTCTTCTGGTGGGTGCGCTTGCGCGAAGGACCACCTTGGATCATAAGAACAACCTTCATTTTTTTGTTACTCGGGCCCTCGCGCCGCGAGTAGTCTGGCGCACCTCCTTGCGCACGTTTTGCAATAAGTGGGTAAGCTTCCCACTCTTGAGTGCCTTCTCAATCTCCATGCTCAGGGAGATGCAATTGTCAGATGTGTGCCCCGTGTCTTTATGATAATCGCAGAAGAGGTTGGGGTCTTGACCCTTCTTATTGCGCATCGGCGGTGGCTGTTTGAATTGATGGTCCTCTATGCTGAGGACTTCCACGGTGTCTTCGTCAGTGGGATCCACTGGTGATCACGATTATCTTGTTTAATTGCTCGTTGGGTGGCGAGCTTATTAATGGTCACGCGAGCGTTGACTGGTGTATGGGGAGGGTGCTGGTTGTGGTTTCTCCACCCTTTATTCTTTTTCCCAAAACTCCTGCTCAAGTCTTGGGGATGATCATGAGGTAGAGGAGGCCTGTTGTTGTGACGGTTGCGCTCTGTTTGCGCATAGACCTTTGCCGTCGCCATAAGTTTCTCCCAGCTCTTGGTGAGACCTGTAGTCCCTGACAAGAGTTTGATCATCTCGTCACATCGCACTGGGTATTTGAACTGTGCATGAATCAGGTCTTCGTGCAAATCTCCGATCTCCAGCACCTCCTTGTTGTAGCGGGTGATGAAATCCTCGAGGCTTTCAACATCCTTGCGCCAGATATTCATCACGTCAGAGGAGTCTCTGACATAACGCCTTTGCTAGTTGAAATGCGCCAGGAACTTGTCCTTCAGATCGTTCCAGGACGCGAGTTTGCCTGTAGGCAAGTTGTCGAACCATAGGCGTGCCGCACCTGTGAGGGTTTGAACAAACAGGCGACACCACATCGATAATGTCCATCCTCCTATCAGCCCTGCGCCGGTGAAAAGACGCGGGTGGTCATCCGGGTCGGCCAACCCGTCGTATTTGCCGACGTTGGAGGGCAGCTTTGCACGCTCCAAAGGTGCGAGAGCTATCTCCTTGATGAACTTGGAGTGTTCGGCTGCGTCCGCTGGTTTGTAAATCAAGTTGTAATCATGCTCGGCCTCTGGGTTGTAACCGCCGCGTCGAGTGGATCTGTATGCCGCATGATTTTTTGGTATTCGGTGAAAGACGCTGGCACTATCGCCTTCACCGTAAGTTTTGTCTCCCTCACGCTGGGTGTACCGCTCCCCTTGAGGTTGTGGGCCCAGTCGTGAGTGAACAGATGCTCGTTTGAGAGAGCGAGATTCTGGCTTAGGCGGAGGCTGTGTATATTCTGTCTCCTGTGGGTGGAGACTATATGGTGTGCTTGCCCCAGCTGGTGAGTCGTAACTCAAAATCATAGGCGAAGCGTGTACTTGAACAACGGGCTGCACTGGGGCAGCAGGGTGTTCGTTTGCGCACAAAGTTGCGCATAGATGACATTTAGGGCCGTCTGAGACTTTATGAACCATGACATCGGTGTCTCACCTGGGGGTAAGACCGACGTGATTGGAACAAAGGGAGTCTCTAAATGGGCTCCAGGGGTAACCAGGATGTTTAATCGGCCAGAGCCGTGTTGGTCACCAGTATCCCCGGAGGAATCTTCCCTCACTTGCCCGTCGACACGAGAGGTTTGAACCAGGTTCTTGCCTTCGCGTCGAGAGCCTCGTGGGGATTGGGAAATCGGCCATCAGGGAGTGAGGCTTAGGAAAAGGTGAAAGAATGGGAGGTTGGAAACTGGAAATAGTGAGGAAATAACGGATGGCGCCAATGAAGAAGCACCAGTTGAACCTAGGGAGATCCGAGGATATATTGGCCACAACCAGGGTGTTTTTGCATAAAAGGTTAACCTCTCACTTCGCCTTTGGGTGTGCAAGCTCGCTCCAGATGGTCCGCAAAACTAACAACGCCATTAGTCTCATTATGGGGAAAAGGGTGGTTTTCTCCGTGACCACACTCCAGCGTGAGAATAAGTATCTTGGGTAAGGAAAGACAAGAGCTTGCAGACGTAAGCGAAAGCTTAAGTGTGTGTTGAGTGGTGTAGCAGGTATATGCCTTGGTCCGTGTGTCATTACTTGGAGTCCGATACATATTTATAGCCGGGAGAATGTACGTTTGGGAGAAATGCTGGTGGGCCTTGGGCCCGGCCCATACGGCCAAAAACATCCCTTTTATCCCTCGGCGGCAGACATTAATGCTCCCTGCAGGAGAATTAATGCTCTCTATCGGGAGGTATGCTCTGTCGGGTGTTGAGTGGTGCCACGTGTAAAGTAGCCGAATCTGGTGTCAGGCCTGCTGTCAGCCGAAATAGAGAAGGTGGAACAGTCACTGGCAGGACAGTGGTTGGTGTATGGTCTGACACTTGCCCTATTGTCATGAGTGCTGTCACACACAACCTGCCAGGTAACCTTTGGTCACAGTTCTGCCATTCCGTACCATGAGGCATGGTCAACATCTCTTAGTGCTTACCCCCTTCTGCGAGGCTGTCAAGGTTTTTCCCGCCAGCGCAGGGTGTCAGGGGTGTATTCCTTTGTCTTAAGACTATGAGGTGCTTCTCATGTGTGTCTTGTCCTTCCAAGGTTTTGGGGATTCGCAGCTTAGAGGAATGTTGTTGTGCGTAGGGTCTAGTAGCATGCGCGCATGAGTCTAACTTTTTGTTGTGGTGGGTACACAAGGCTCATTGTGTGACTTATAGAAGCTGGTCTAATTCACGGTTGCTCTGAGTGTGCAAGGCTCATTGTATGACCTACTGGTTCTAAGGAAATCTCACCATTGCATGTTGCATGCAAGGTTATCCTTGTCACACCCCGACCCTCAGCGGAATAAGAGTCGGGGCATAATTGGGTTATCACCAAAGCTCATGATGTTTACTAAAATGTTTCATATTTATTGAGTTCAAATTACAACGTCAATATTCCAAACAAGTTCATACAATTACAAGGAAAAAGTAACTAAGTAAATAATCCAAAGCCTAAACTGATTTATTCTTCTAGGCCGTCCTATATGTTTCTTGCTGCAACTGGATCACCTGTATCATGTGTAAAAATGGGGATTTTGGGTCAACAAAACTTGGCGAGTGAACCTTGTTAGAAAACATTTATTATTGATTTCTTGTTGTATTTAATATGGAAAAATTGTGCAATAATCATATGTGAGCAAACGTAAATAAACATACAATAACAAACCACCTTGCATGAGTATATGACATGAATGATAATGTATATGTTGGCAACGTCAAGTTCCGCTCATAGGTAATAGGGAACGGACGGCCTATGATGATGTATGTGCGATTAAGGCTCAATCAAACGGAGCCGATCGTATGTTGGCAACGCCACGTTCCGCTCATAGGTAATGGGGAACGGTTCTGCTCATAGGTAATGGGGAACAGATGAGCCTATGATGATGTATGTACTGAAAACGATAAATTTAATCTAAACATTAACCACACAAACAATTGATACATATTGGATACACGTTTGATCATGGATATGATGGATGCACAAGTGTTTAAATGTAATAAATAATAAACAACACATGATACACCCCAAAATGTGATTAAAACGGGGAATTTGCAAAGATTCACTCACATTGGGTGCGTTCGTTTGATGATGTCGATTGCGCACGAGTTTTGAGAGTTGATCGACAAGGAATAACTAACCTAAACAATAACGGAGAGGTACAGTAAATAAGTGGATTTTATTAACAAAATTAAAAGGTTTTTAGATTTATTTTTGTGAGTTTAAGGTCATTTTCTAACTTTAAAAATATTATTTTTAAGTGTTTTTAATTGATTTTTAAATTAAATAAATAAATAAAAATATAAAAAAAATGTTTACTTTTTGGGTTGACCATTGACCGTTGACCGTTGACTTTGACTGTTGACCGGTTCGGACTTTGTGTATATATGCGCTGAGTGAGGTTCGAACTCATGACCTCCCGTACGCGTGCACGTAGCTCTACCAACTGAGCTACGTGTCTAACCCGAAATATTTCTATTTTTAATTATATTTATATACTATTTAATTTATTCAGAATTCATTTATTTTAAAAAGAATTTTAATTATGCCGAACCGGTGCACATAACAGGTCTCGAACCCGGGACCCGTTGTTTAACATTGCACAAGTCCACCGCTGGACTGTGTGTCTAACCTGGTTAAAATACTGGTTTTTATTAAACTTAACATCTTACAGCGAATTAATACGATTTGGTTTAAAAAGAACATTTTTATTTCAGAGGATAGGGTCATGTCAGGGATCGAACTCGAGACGTGCGCTGTGTGTTTGCACACAGTCCACCGCTGGACTGTGTGTCTAACCCGGTTTAATAACTTGTTTTAATTATTCTTATAAACATCGTCGACTTCGTCTTCTTCATTCAAAGACTCAGACGACCGATATTCTTCTGTTCTTGTTTAAATCGTTCGTCGAACATATTACTAATTGAAATGTAATGGATAAAAAGAGTTAAGGAATCGAATGTACCGATCAGACTGTATTTCTCAGAATTCCGGCAATGGTCGTCGGCTCTGATTTGTGGATTTCGTCTGATTGAATCAATTAACAGTTTTGATCGATTAGTTGCGAGATTGAGTTACTAAACAATGATTATCAGAAGGTTTAAATGATTATACCGATTCACAGCGTGATTTTGGAAATTCCAGAGGTTTTCCGGCGAGTGCAGAATATCCGGCAACGTCCTCTGGGACTAATTCTGGTTGATGGATTGAAGTTAGTAATAGTCTAACAATGGATTGAAACCGAAAGAGTCGAGGTATTTACCGTTTTGATGTAAGTCTCGGTTTTCCGGCGAAAGTCCGGCGATCTCAGAATATTTCCGGCGATAATTGGCGAAATCGTCGGTATTTCCGGCGAGAGCGATTTGGGCGCGCTGATGACCGAATTTGATTTCGAGTTTCATTATATGTATTAATTGTTTCGTTATATCAACAAACAACTCAAGTGGCGGAGTGGTGAGATATGTGTTAGTTATGTCTTTCGGCTGACCCGGGTTCGAAACCCGGCAGCCGGTTTTCTTTTTTTACTTTATTTTCACTTTTTAATAATTATAGTTTTTAAATTCTAAATTGTTTATTAGTTATGTATTGTTTAAAATTAAAATAAAACATAAATACGCAACGAAATTTTATAACTTGATATTCGATTAATAAACGAAGCGGGTTTGGAAACCCGTTTTTCGACGGATGTTACAGTATCCCCTACTTTTAGAAATTTCGTCACGAAATTTAAGTAGTAGTGGTAACAGGAAAAAGATGTGGTTTTTTCTAGCGCATTGAGTCTTCACATTCCCAAGTAAACTCAGGTCCTCGTTTCGACTCCCGGCGTACCCTGACGATTGGAATACGGCTTCGTCTTAAACGTTTCTCTCCGAAGTCCATAATTTCTACTGGTCTTTCAATGAAATGCATAGATTCATCGACTTGAATGTCTTCTAGAGGAATATGGAGATTTTCATCGGCGAGGCACTTCTTCAAGTTCGATACGTGGAATGTGGGATGAATTCTGTTGAGTTCTTCTGGTAGGTCAAGCTTGTATGCTACAGGTCCTACTCTTTCGAGTATCTTGAAAGGTCCTACGTAGCGTGGTGCTAGTTTTCCCTTCTGGCCAAAACGAACTACTCCCTTCCACGGTGATACTTTTAAAAGTACATGATCACCAATGTTAAACTCCAAGGGCTTTCGTCGTTTGTCTGCATAACTCTTTTGACGACTTTGTGCCGCTAGAAGGTTGTTTCGAATTTGATGGATCTTGTCTGTTGTTTCTTGAATTAACTCTGGACCAGTGATTTGAGCTTCTCCAATTTCGTGCCAACATATTGGTGATTGGCACTTACGACCATATAAGGCTTCGAAAGGTGCCATGTCGATACTTGAATGATAGTTGTTGTTGTACGAAAATTCAACTAATGGTAGATGAGCGTCCCAATTCCCTTTGAAGTCTATGACACATGCTCGAAGCATGTCTTCAAGGGTTTGGATGGTGCGTTCAGATTGTCCATCAGTTTGAGGATGAAAAGCGGTACTGAGGTCTAGTCGTGTACCCAAGGCGGCTTGTACGGCTTGCCATGTTCGTGAAGTGAAACAACCATCATGGTCTGAAATGATGCTTAAAGGTACACCATGACGGCTTACGATCTCGCTGATGTAGATACGAGCTAACTTCTCGTTCTTGAAGTCCTCGCGAATCGGAATGAAGTGAGCTGATTTTGTGAGACGATCAATGATTACCCATATAGTGTCATACCCACTGGAGGTGCGAGGTAACCCGGTAATGAAGTCCATGGTTATGTTTTCCCACTTCCATACAGGTATTTCAGGTTGGGTTAGAAGTCCTGAAGGGCTTTGATGTTCAGCTTTTACTTTAGAACAGGTAAGGAACTTGGAAACAAAAACAGCAATATCCTTTTTCATGCCAGGCCACCAGTAGGTGTATCGAAGGTCTTGATACATCTTGTCGGCTCCTGGGTGTACAGAGTATCGTGTTTTGTGCGCCTCATTCATAAGGAAATCACGAAGGTTATTGTGGTCGGGAATCCATATGCGATCTAGATAGTACAGAATACCGTCGGATTTGGTTTCGATTTTAAGTTCTGCTCCACAAGCCAGCTCCTTGCGTACGTCGTTTTCTGTCATAGAAACATGTTGAGCTTCTCGGATTCGATCTTTGATGTCGGTTATGATTTGCGAACATAGAAGACGAATGGAGTTCGCATAACCTTTTCGACTGAGCGCATCGGCCACCACGTTTGCCTTGCCCGGATGATACCGAGTCGTAGTCATTAAGAAGTTCGACCCATCTTCGTTGCCTCATATTCAACTCCTTTTGGTTAAAGATATGTTGGAGGCTCTTGTGGTCAGTGTATATTTCACACTTGGTACCGTAGAGGTAATGTCTCCATATCTTAAGAGCGAAGACAACGGCCCCAAGTTCCAGGTCGTGGGTGGTGTAGTTCTTCTCATGAACTTTGAGTTGTCTAGAGGCGTAGGCTATCACCTTTCCTCTTTGCATTAATACACAGCCTAGTCCTTGCCCGGATGCGTCGCAATATACTACAAAGTCATCGCAACCTTCGGGGAGAGTGAGGATAGGTGCGTCACAAAGCTTTTGCTTAAGGGTTTGAAAGGCTTCTTCTTGTTTAGGTCCCCATATGAAGGGTTTTCCTTTATGTGTCAAAGTCGTGAGTGGTACAGCAATACGGGAGAAATTTGCAATGAAACGGTGATAGTAGCCGCCAAACCAAGAAATGATCTTACTTCAGTAGGGGTACGTGGCGCTTGCCATTCGTGTACTGCTTTAATCTTTGAGGGGTCGACATGTATTCCCTTGTCATTGACGACATGTCCAAGGAATTGTACTTCTCTTAACCAGAATTCACATTTGGAGAATTTAGCGTAGAGCTTTTCGGTTCTTAAAAGTGTGAGGATGAGTCGAAGGTGTCGTTCATGATCAGATTTAGATTTTGAGTAGATGAGGATGTCGTCGATGAAGACTATAACAAAGCGGTCGAGATAGGGTTTGCATACCCTATTCATTAGATCCATGAATACAGCTGGGGCGTTGGTTAATCCAAATGGCATGACCATGAATTCGTAATGAACATAACGAGTTCGGAAGGCGGTCTTTGGGACGTCTTCTTCATGTACTCTGAGTTGATGATAGCCAGAACGAAGGTCGATCTTTGAAAAACAGGTGGCACCCTGAAGTTGGTCTAGTAGATCATCGATGCGAGGTAATGGATAGCGGTTTTTGACCGTTAATTTGTTGAGTTCTCTGTAGTCGATACACATGCGAAACGTTCCATCTTTCTTCTTCACAAACAGAACAGGTGCACCCTAAGGCGATGAGCTAGGACGTATGAATCCTTTGTCAGTCAGTTCTTGCAGCTGACTGGCCAGCTCTTGCATCTCGGATGGGGCTAGCCTATAAGGAGATTTCGTGACGGGTGTAGTGCCAGGTATAAGATCAATGCGGAATTTGACTTCTCTCATGGGAGGAAGTCCTGAGATGTCGTCGGGAAAGACTTGTGGAAATTCTTTCACTACAGGTATATCTTCGAGTTTCTTCTCCTTGCTTCCCTTCTTGACAACGTGAGTTAGGAGTGCAACATAGTTCTTGCGGAGATATTTTCTAGCTTGAAGGCAGGACATCAATTTGAGTCCTTTCGAAGGGGTTTCTCCAAAGATTCGTTAGGTTTGACCGTCTGCAAGAGGAATGCGAATGAACTTCTCGCGGCATACTACTTCAGCATGATATTGGCTGAGCCAGTCCATACCGATTATAATGTTGAAACTTCCCAACTTCATAGAAATGAGGTCTACTGGAAAATCGGGATCGTTTAGAGTGAGGGTACAATTCCGTATAATAGAGTTTAATGAGACCGGTTTTCCGTCAGCAACTTCCACCGTTATGGATTCCATGAGTTTATCACGAGTTTGGTTGAGGATGGGTTCAAATTCTAAGGACACAAAACTCTTATCCGCGCCAGTATCAAATAACATGGATGCATAACTACCATTGATGAGAAACGTACCGTTAACCACGTTGTTGTCGGCCCTAGCTTGATTGGCGTTGATGTTGAAAGCTCTTCCTCTAGCAGGTGGAGGAGCTTGGTTAGCTTGATTCACCGGATTTGCTTGAGCTTGAGCATGTATGATGTTCACCAAGCGTGGACAAGTGTTTTATAGTGGTTTGGGTCTCCACAGTTGTAACAAGCCCGCATGGGTTGCATCATGGGGTAGTTGGGTTGGTAGTAGGATTGGGCCGTATTTTGTGTAGGTGGTAGTAGTAAGGGTTGTTGGGCTTGACCCACTATCTGATGGTGGGTTTGGGTTGAGGGTTGGTTACGGTTCATTCGTTGAAGTGTGCGACAGGTTTGGATGGTGTGACCTGCACGGCCACGGCTGGTGCAATATTGGCAGGGGTGTTCGGGAAAGTGATGGTATTGGCAACGAGTGCATTTTTGGTATGGGCCGGAGTATGCCCTTTTGTATGGTGCAGATGAGGGGGCAATTTGGGTGATGGGTGCGGCAGTGATAGCAGGGTTTGTTTGAGTGACAGCAAAGTTTCTGGTGTTTTGCTTCCTTTTACCAGTAAACTTCGAAGAGGAGCCAGAATGGTTTGAAGTTTGAGTCTCAATGGGGGCTTTCTTTTTCTCCTCCTTGAATTTACCGTTTCGGATGCGATTCTCGGTAAGTTCGGTAGCTAGTTCCATTGCAGCTTCCAGTGTTGCAGGTGAAGTGCTTAGAACCGAATCTTGAATTTTCGAGGGGAGGCCTCGAATGTAGTGTTCAACCAAGCGGTACACTAGGGTGAACAAGTTAGGAACCATCTGATTCAGCTCAAGAAATCTCTTGTTGTAGGAAGTATGATCTCCTTCCTTTAGCTTTAGCGAGTGGAATTCATCTTCCAACTTCTTGATTTCGCTTCTTGGGCAAAAGCGTCTAGTCATTATTTCCCTTAACTCTTCCTAGGTTAAGGCCATGGTGTCTTCGACTCCTCTCTTACCCTTCTCTGTGTTCCACCAGGTCAGGGCTACCCCAAATAGTCTTCGGGTTGCGTAACGTACCTTGCGATCCTCAGGACAATCGCAATTGAGGAAGGTGTTCTCCATTTCCTCAAACCAGTGGAGGAGAGCAGTGACACCTTCGGTCCCTTCATACTTTGGGGGATCGCAAGACTTGAAGTGTTTGTAGGAGCACTTCTTGGAAGGAGGGTTGTCGATGTTCTGGTCTTCTTGGTTGGGAGGGTTGATGGGGTTCGCGGTGAGAGCTTGTTGGACTTGAATAACGATGTCAGGAAGCACCGCGGCCATTTGTTTTGCAATTTGGGTGGCCAAGCGTTCGTTTGATCTTCCTGACTTTCGACCTCCACGTAGCTGCCTTGCCGACATCTACCGGAACATACATAGGAAGATTGTGAGTTTAAGAAGTGTTTAGGTGTCATGTGTCGTTAAAAGAAATAAAATAACATAATCATCAATAATGCAACTACATCCATAGGATGTCTTGGGTTTGCTCATGTTTGGGCCTCCAATGTCCCCCATACCATCGCCTGTATAGTCATGTGGGCCCCACGGCTATTGGCTTAGTAGGATTCACATTGGTGTTGGCGGTTTAACACTCGCGTCACCCGAAGGAAAACCATGAAATATGTTCGCGAGATGTATGGTCGGAGGTTGTCCAGGTATAGACACAATGACAACTCAAAGTGGGGTTAGTTCACACGACGTTTGGTATAGCATGCTTTGGCCTAATAGGTCCTTCGTACTCTCATCGTTAGTCCCCAGGTAGGCAAACTGGTCCTTTATTTTGGATTTATACGAATGCCAAGCCTAGACAGGACATTCCAACTACCGGTACTCGTACCCTTCCAGTTACTACATGCCCGTCATGAGAACTCACTTTGATGTGATTTGAAAATACAAAAATCGTTGTAAAAATCATAGGAATTGTGAGGTGTGTGCTCTCATGGATATGGTATGTTATGAGGATATGATTCATGATGAGCATTGTATAATAGTATGTACTTATGAACATGCTTGTATAACATGGAATGTAACAATAAACATAAAGCATATAAACATCATGAATTTTGCATGTAACACACAAACAATTTAAAATTTCTAATCAACTATAGTATAGGCTCTAAGGGTCTAATAACCTATCCTATATCCCTATAGTCATGGCTCTGATACCAATCTGTCACACCCCGACCCGCAGCGGAATAAGAGTCGGGGCATAATTGGGTTATCACCAAAGCTCATGATGTTTACTAAAATGTTTCATATTTATTGAATTCAAATTACAACGTCAATATTCCAAACAAGTTCATACAATTACAAGGAAAAAGTAACTAAGTAAATAATCCAAAGCCTAAACTGATTTACTCTTCTAGGCCGTCCTATATGTTTCTTGCTTCAACTGGATCACCTATATCATGTGTAAAAATGGGGATTTTGGGTCAACAAAAGTTGGCGAGTGAACCTTGTTAGAAAACATTTATTATTGATTTCTTGTTGTATTTAATATGGAAAAATTGTGCAATAATCATATGTGAGCAAACGTGAATAAACATACAATAACAAACCACCTTGCATGAGTATATGACATGAATGATAATGTATATGTTGGCAACGTCACGTTCCGCTCATAGGTAATGGGGAACGGACGGCCTATGATGATGTATGTGCGATCAAGGCTCAATCAAACGGAGCCGATCGTATGTTGGCAACGCCACGTTCCGCTCATAGGTAATGGGGAACGGTTCCGCTCATAGGTAATGGGGAACAGACGAGCCTATGATGATGTATGTACTGAAAACGATAAATTTAATCTAAACATTAACCACACAAACAATTGATACATATTGGATACACGTTTGATCATGGATATGATGGATGCACAAGTGTTTAATTGTAATAAATAATAAACGACACATGATACACCCCAAAATGTGATTAAAACGGGGAATTTGCAAAGATTCACTCACATTGGGTGCGTTCGTTTGATGATGTTGAATGCGCACGAGTTTTGAGAGTTGATCGACGAGGAATAACTAACCTAAATAATAACGGAGAGGTACGGTAAATAAGTGGATTTTATTAACAATTTTAAAAGGGTTTTTAGATTTATTTTTGTGAGTTTAAGGTCATTTTCTAACTTTAAAAATATTATTTTTAAGTATTTTTAATTGATTTTTAAATTAAATTAATAAATAAAAATATAAAAAAAATGTTGACTTTTTTGGTTGACCATTGACCGTTGACTTTGACTGTTGACCGGTTCGGACTTTGTGTATATATGCGCTGAGTGAGGTTCGAACTCATGACCTCCCGTACGCGTGCACGCAGCTCTACCAACTGAGCTACGTGTCTAACCCGAAATATTTCTGTTTTTAATTATATTTATATACTATTTAATTTATTCAGAATTCATTTATTTTAAAAAAATTTTAATTATGCCGAACCGGTGCACATAACAGGTCTCGAACCCGGGACCCGTTGTTTAACATTGCACACAGTCCACCGCTGGACTATGTGTCTAACCTGGTTAAAATACTGATTTTTATTAAACTTAACATCTTACAACGAATAAATACGATTCGGTTTAAAAAGAACATTTTTATTTCAGAGGATAGGGTCGTGTCAGGGATCGAACTCGAGACGGGCGCTGTGTGTTTGCACACAGTCCACCGCTGGACTGTGTGTCTAACCCGGTTTAATAACTTGTTTTAATTATTCTTATAAACATCGTCGACTTCGTCTTCTTCATTCAAAGACTCAGACGACCGATATTCTTCTGTTCTTGTTTAAATCGTTCGTCGAACATATTAATAATTGAAATGTAATGGATAAAAAGAGTTAAGGAATCGAATGTACCGATTAGACTGTATTTCTCTCCGGCAATGGTCGTCGGCTCTGATTTGTGGATTTCGTCTGATTGAATCAATTAACAGTTTTGATCGATTAGTTGCGAGATTGAGTTACTAAACAATGATTATCAGAAGGTTTAAATGATTATACCGATTCACAGCGTGATTTTGGAAATTCCAGAGGTTTTCCGGCGAGTGCAGAATATCCGGCAATGTCGTCTGGGACTAATTCTGGTTGATGGATTGAAGTTAGTAATAGTCTAACAATGGATTGAAACCGAAAGAGTCGAGGTATTTACCGTTTTGATGTAAGTCTCGGTTTTCTGGCGAAAGTCCGGCGATCTCAGAATATCTCCGGCGAGTGAAATTGATTCGAGAAATGGTGCGATTTTGAGCGAAATGATTTCCAGAGACTTGGGTGTGTATTTATAAGGAAGAATCACGATGAATTGGGTCTGATTTTAGTCTTGATTCGTGGTCAGCCTTAATCCGGCGGTTATGACTGATGTCGCGGGATTAGACATCGGTTATAACTGATGTCGATGTTAATACATACGTTAAGTCAAAGGAAACCGTCGATAATTGGCGAAATCGTCGGTATTTCCGGCGAGAGCGATTTGGGCGCGCTGATGACCGAATTTGATTTCGAGTTTCATTATATGTATTAATTGTTTCGTTATATCAACAAACAACTCAAGTGGCGGAGTGGTGAGATATGTGTTAGTTATGTCTTCCGGCTGACCCGGGTTCGAAACCCGGCAGCCGGTTTTCTTTTTTTTTTACTTTATTTTCACTTTTTAATAATTATAGTTTTTAAATTCTAAATTGTTTATTAGTTATGTATTGTTTAAAATTAAAATAAAACATAAATACGCAAAGAAATTTTATAACTTGATATTCGATTAATAAACGAAGCGGGTTTGGAAACCCGTTTTTCGACGGTGTTACATGAGGCAACGAAGATGGGTCGAACTGACCAGAAGAGTCTTCAACATATCTTCAATTAAAAGGAGTTAAACATGAGGCAACGAAGATGGGTCGAACTTCTAAATGACTACGACCGTGAAATTCGGTACCACCCTGGCAAAGCAAATGTGGTGGCTAATGCACTTAGTCGAAAGGGTTATACGAACTCCATCCGTCTTCTATGTTCGTAAATCATAACTGACATTAAGGATCAAATTCGAGAAGCCCAACATGTTTCTGTAACGGAAGATGATGTACGAAAGGAGATGTCCTGTGGAGCTGAACTTAAAATTGAAACTAAATCTGACGGTATTCTGTACTACCTAGATCGTATCTGGATTCCTAACCACAACAATCTTCGTGAAATTCTTACGAATGAGGCTCACAAAACACGATACTCTATACACCCAGGAGCCGATAAGATGTATCAAGACCTACGATATACCTATTGGTGGCCTGGAATGAAAAAGGATATTGCTGTTTTTGTTTCTAAGTGCCTTACATGTTCCAAGGTGAAAGCTGAACACCAAAGACCCTCAGGACTTCTGGTCCAACCTGAAATACCTGTATGGAAGTGGGAAAATATAACCATGGACTTCATTACCGGGTTACCTCGCACTTCTGGTGGGTATGACACTATATGGGTAATAATTGACCGACTTACAAAATCAGCTCACTTTATTCCTATCCGCGAAGATTTCAAGAACGAAAAGCTTGCTCGTATTTATATCAGCGAAATCGTAAGCCGACATGGGGTACCGTTAAGCATTATTTCTGATCGTGATGGTCGTTTCACTTCACGAACATGGCAAGCAGTACAAGCCGCTATGGGTACGCGATTAGATCTCAGTACCGCCTATCATCCTCAAACTGATGGTCAATCTGAACGCACCATTCAAACTCTTGAAGATATGCTTCGAACATGTGTTATAGACTTCAAGGGAAATTGGGACGCTCATCTACCATTAGTCGAATTTTCGTACAACAACAGCTATCATTCAAGCATCGGCATGGCACCTTTTGAAGCCTTATATGGTCGTAAGTGCCGATCTCCAGTATGTTGGCACGAAATTGGGGAAGCTCAAATCACTGGTCCGGAATTGATTCAAGAAACCACAGACAAGATCCATCAAATTCGAAACAATCTTCTAGCGGCTCAGAGTCGTCGAAAGAGTTATGCAGATAAACGACGGAAGCCTTTAGAGTTTAACATTGGTGATCATGTACTTCTAAAAGTATCACCGTGGAAGGGAGTAGTTCGTTTTGGTCAAAAAGGCAAGCTAGCACCACGCTACGTAGGACCTTTCAAGATACTCGAAAGAGTAGGACCTGTAGCATACAAGCTTAATCTACCAGAAGAACTCAACAGGATTCATCCCACATTCCACGTATCTAACTTGAAGAAGTGCCTCGCTGATGAAAACCTCCACATTCCTCTGGAAGATATTCAGATTGATGAATCTATGCATTTTATAGAAAGACCAGTAGAGATCATGGATTTCGGAGAAAAACGTCTACGACGGAATCTCATTCCAATTGTTAGGTTACGCTGGGAGTCGAAACGGGGACCTGAGTTTACTTGGGAACGTGAAGACTCAATGCGTGAAAAATACCCGCATATTTTTCCTACTACTTCTACTACTTAAATTTTGGGACGAAATTCCTAAAAGTAGGGGATACTGTAACATTTGTCGAAAACGGGTTCCCAAACCCGCTCCGTTTTGTAATCGAATATCAAGTTATAAATGTCACGTTGCGTATTTATGGCTATTTTGATTTTTAATGATACATAATTAATAAACAAACTAAACCATAAAAATTATATTTGATAAAAAGTAAAAATAAAATAAATAAAAATAAAATGAGGCTGCCGAGACTCGAACCCGGGTCAGCCAGGTTATGAACTTCCAAAGACTTAACACTCACCCGCATAACCACTCCGCCACTTGTTTATTTCCTGTCAACTCTAGGAAACAAATGAGTCTTATATACAAACTTAGATGAACCGGTTGCGCCAACTGAAAACCGAAATTGGCTATTCAACCGTCTAAAACGTTTGAATAATCGCGATTTCAGGTTTATAACCGATGCACCGACAATTCCAATCAATTTTGCCTTGAATGAAACTTGAATTCGGGAGTGAATCGGTTTAACAACCGAAAACTTTCAATTCTTGGATTACTTCCATCCTAGTACTCCTTCGCGACTCACAAACACTCTGCACACCTCCAATTACATTTCCGCACAATTTTCAGTCCACCGGAGAAGCTATTTGAACTCGCCGGAAAAATTCTGCAAGTCGCCGGAAAACCGTACTCTTCATCAAAACAGTAAGTCTTTCAATTTCTTCATGGTCTAACAATTGTTAAGCTATTTCTAACTCAAACCTTTCAATTGAAATCGAATTCAGACACTGTTATCAGATAATTCCAGTTTGCCGGAAAATTTCTGGAAATCTTTATCTTCGCCTGTGAAACGGTAAGGACCTTCAAACACACTGTTAACGTTTGTTTAGCACTTCAATTTCATGATTAGCTAATCAAAACGATTAATTGATTTGCTCAGTTGAAGTTCTTGAAAACAGAGACCGACGCCTTGCCGGAACTCTGTAATAAATCGTTCACCGGTATGTTTACCTCTAATTATCATCTCTGCTATCTCATGTTAGTCTGTGCAATGTTTAACAATCGAATTAACAAGATTTAATGGTGTAATCTGCTGTCGGTAAAATCCAACGAAGAAGATGAACTGTGATAACATTATAAGTATAATTAAAATTGGTATTTTAAACGGGTTAGACACACAGTCCAGCGGTGGACTGTGTGCAAATAATACGCACACGTCACGAGTTCGATCCCTGATACGCGCACCCTCTATGTAATAAAATGCCTTTTTGATTAAACTGAACCGGGTTAACTCCGTTAGTTGTTAAGTATAATAAAATTTGTATATTAACCAAGTTAGACACACAGTCCAGCGGTGGACTGTGTGTAACGTTAAAGCGCAGGTCCCGGGTTCAAGACCTGTTAGTGGCACCGGTTCAATGAATTAAAATGTTTTTGAAATTAAAAGAATTTTGGATAAATTGAATTAGTATATAAGTATAATTAAAAACAGAATTATTTCGGGTTAGACACGTAGCTCAGTTGGTAGAGCTGCGTGCACGCGTACGGGAGGTCTCGGGTTCGAGCCTCACCCAGCGCATACATATACACGTTCGAACCGGTCAAACAGTCAACGGTCAACGGTCAACGGTCAACCCAAAAAGTCAACATATTTTTATATTTTTAATTATTTAATTTAATTAAAAAATCAATTAAAAATACTTAAAAATAATGTTTTTAAAGATAGGAAATAGCCTTAAACACGTAAAAATACATCTAAAAATTCTATTAAAATCCTTAATAAAATCCACTCATTTACTATATTTTCCGTTATTATTTAGGTTAGTTAATTCTCGTTGTCCCGCTCTTCCAACTCGTGCGCATCTCACCATCTCAAATCAAACGCACCCAATGTGAGTGAATCTTTACAAATTCCCCGTTTTAATCACGTTTTGGGGTGTATCATGTGTCTTGCTATATATTATATTTAAATCATTGTGCATACATCATATCATGAACTTGTGTATTCAGCTTGTTTCAACTGTTTATGTGGTTATTGTTAGATTCAATTTATTATTTCAGTACATGCAATTTCATAGGCCGCCGCTCCCCATTACATTATGAGCGTTGAGCATGTTCCCCATTACATTATGAGCGTGAACCTGGCGTGCCAACATACGATCGGCTCCGTTTGATTGAGCCTTGATCGCACAGACATTTATCATTTTCAGTACATGCAATACGATCGGCTCCGTTTGATTGAGCCTTGATCGCACAGTTTCAATCATGTTATTTATCGTATGATGTTGGTATGTTAATGTATGCTATCATGTGTTATTGTATGTTATAGTTGTGATCGCTATTGCTACTGCTTGGTTATTTACATTTGCTCATTTATGATTATGCACAATTTTTCATTGATAAACTAATAAGTAAATCAATAATAAATGTTTATCTAACAAGGTTCACTCGCCAACTTATGTTGACCCAAAAACCCCCATTTTTACACATGATACAGGTGAACCAGCTGCAGCAAGAAACACTTAGGATTGGACTAGAAGAATAAAATGAGTTAGAGTTTGGAATTGTTTTGTTTGGTTTATTTTCTTTGTATTGTATGGACATGTTTGGATATTTGGAAATGTAATTTTGACTTTAATAAATATGAAACATATTAGTAAATATCATGAGCTTTGGTGATAACCCAATTATGCCCCGACTCTTATTCCGCTGCGGGTCGGGGTGTGACATAGGATGGGTGGCAGGTGTTGGTTGGGGTTGGGTAGGTGAGTTAAGGCAAAGCCCACATGGATGTGTGGTAGTTGGGTTGTGTATGTGAGAAGTGGGCTTGGGGGTGTGTTGGCTTTTGTCATTCATATCACCATGAAACTGAGATAAAGGTAACATGTGCGGGTCACTGGTTTGGTTTTGTTTATAAAACGGAAACTCAGTTTCTGGGAAGCGAGCATGCCTGGTTATATATAATCGGGATGTAGAGGGATCTCAACAGCAATATCTTTTATTTTTATATGAAATATCCCAAAATATGCAAGGAGGACTTCAAGGTGATAATTTATTTGGTGCAAAACCACGAAGGCATGGATAGACCCGACAAGCAAATGTACGAAAGTTGTCATAAGCTGGTTTGCGGTGGAGAATAACTCAAACGGTGACTTGTCATCCAAAATTACCTTTGGTAACCGATTAATAATGTAGACTGCAGTATAGAATGTTTCAACCCAATATGATAAAGGAACACTGCCATTAAATAACATTGAACCTGTTTTGATTACATGACGATGCTTGCGCTCAACCCGACCATTTTGTTGAGGGGTATAAGGAAACGAGAGATAGGGGTTGAAGAGGGTTCATTAGCAACCAAAGAAGACAGGATAGCGGGGGCTTGTCATGTTGGCGGTCGATAGCAACGGGTGTAGTTCGATCAGGGAAGTGTGTAAAATTTTTTATTAAGGTTACTTTCATTTATGTTGTTCACAATGGAAAAATGGCGAACAGTTGTTCGTGTCAATCGGTGTCACGGGAGTACATCAGTTCGTTTCGGCTTGGTGGTGATGCATTGCATTGGCAACTTTCAATCCAAGTAAGATCAAGACCATGTCCTTCCCGACAAAGATAAGAACGGAATAACCGGTGTAGGTTGTTCTTTTTGGAAGATGCATCTGATCAGACTTGTGGGTAAACGGACGGAAAAAAGATTCGTCAAAGCGAAAGGCTTTGATTTTTGTCGTGTCCAGCAAGAAAAGAATAAAACAGTACCCGTGGCAATTATCCATAAATTAAATATGCACCAAGTTTTTGACAATTATCCATAAATAAATATGCAACAAGGTTTTTTTACAGAAACAATGGACCTTATCTAGTAGCAATTCTAGATCTTGGTGGATGTTTTAGTAACTAATATGTGGTAGAAGTCTACCATTGACATTATATCCCTTGGCTAATCAGTTAGCACATGATGACAATTTTTTTTGTTGATAAACCCGTCACTAATGCCATTTTTTCTCGATAGTGAATTAGTGATGATTAATTTTAATTTTTGTTGTGTTCTCTGTTGAATCGAGCGGACACCTCTCTGTATGCTAAAATACGTTTAAATGATTTTAGAAGTTTAAAGACCATTACTAATTTTATAATTTAGTATTATTTATATTTTTCAATAACATAACTTGAATTGGAATAAAAAATAAATACTTTATTAATTACGTTATTAAAATATTTAAAATGAAATATAAAATAAGTATCCACACCATTTTCAAAAAAACTGATGACCCGTTCTAAATTTGTAAAACCAAAATATGCAATTAACGTGAACAACACTAATGCCGACCAAATGCCCGTCGCAATGCACGGTTAATTTCCACATACAACACTACTATACAATGTATTAAGAAATGATTGATAAACTAATAGAAAATAAGTTATATAACAAACAAAATTGATACTGATCAAAAGCCCGCAGCAGAGTGCGGAATGTTTAAATAGCTGTCCATTAAAATCTTGAATAGTTGTCCATTAAAATCTTGACTAGTTAAAATGTTGACATACGATAAAAGAAAGTTTGGCCAATTACCATTGAGAATTTTTGACTTTGCTTGTTAATTCTTTGACATTGGTGTTCCCACTTATAGCCTTGACCAATTGACCTGTGTAATTTTCCACATTGATCAAAATTCTAGGAGTCAACCTAGATGCACATTTTTTTATCTTTAGGAAAAAAAAACCTAAATGCACAAATTTTGATGTATGGTTTACAAAAGTCGAATCTAAGGCATTTAGCTACCTCATAGGGAAACTTTTATTCATGAAGGCTTTAATTTTTTGGACTTATATATTGAAATATTGTCTCTGGTTTTAAAGGATCATCTCTAAATTTAGAGCATGAAATGTAAGAGTTAAAACAAGTCACTTCAAAAAAATTAATTTGATCACAATCAAAACATGTCGTATTTGTAAAAATCTATAAGAATTTATGGTTGATTGATGACAACAGTGGGCACACAAGGTGGGTGTGCTACAATAGTGAATGGTTTGTGGGTGGTAACGATTGTGGTGGTGATGGCAGAGAGACACATATGTGGTGGCAGCAGACAATAACGATAAGTGATGTTGATCTAGTTAGACGTTCTAAATTAGAAACTTTGATGATAACAATAGCGATAAAGATAACAATAACGATTACGACACACACATATTTCACCAAACAAATGCTATTATATAAACTTTCGTTTGATATATTCAAAAAATAAACAAAATCAATAAGTTCATTTAGTTAGTGATGATGGTCTTTTGGTTTGATGACATTAGGTGTTTATTCTTATCAAAGTGATGCGAGTTCAAGTTTCATAAAGTGAGCAATAGATGAATTTTAGAATTAGATAAAGTTCTGCATTAATTACCCAGACAAGTTATAATGATGTGAGATTTAAAAATTAAAAGAAAAAAATGTAATGAAGAAAAGGATGACACTCCATCAAACTATAAGTCCGACAATTTCCCTGTTAATTTGGTCTTGTAATTTGGCCAACAAAGGAATGAGGTATCGGTAGCTTGCTCGTGGTTACTATATATAAAATATATATTTTAAGAAAAAGACAAACCGTTACTTTTTTTTGTGCTATAAAACCTTTTAGTACACACTATTATTGTAATATCTCATTATTGATTTACAACATTTATTAAATGGGATATGGCCTATCGGGGCCATTCAATAAGCGTGGATATGATGAGAGACGCTCATTTTGTTTTGCAACAGATGGCCTCTCAACAATGTTTCGGATATCGTCACATCAAGCAAATAGCTCCCACAAATCACAATTTAGTGATTCATCGAATTAATTCAGACTTAAAACTAACGGTGAAAGTATCGTTGGTTTGCTCGTAACCAAATCTATAGGCGGAACTTGATAAATTTCCAAGGAGTCCGTTATCTAAGGTGAAAATTTAAAATAGAATACAAATGTTATTTTTTAGTAGATTTAAAAGCTCAGTTTCATTGAGATTAAACCAATAGGATAACAAATGTTATTTTATTTATTTTTATTTTTTATAACAAGTTTAACAAATAATAAGCACTATATATAAACTTTGGAAATTGATTTGGTTTCATAAAAGTATATAAGCTTAATTTTTTTTCTTTGAAAAACAAACCGTACAGTATTCGTGTAAGTTGACTTATGGTGGATTTTATCCATTATATATATGGTCTGATGTTAGAAACAAATTCCATAAACTCAAACAATGGCAACAAACATCCTACTACTCTACTTGCTCCTTCTAGGGCTTCTCATCTCCACAGGTCTTTCCCTCATTTCTCTCTCTCTCTCTATCTCCCTCTCTGTCTATATATGTGTGTGTTTTATAGATACATATATGTATACACACTAGGGATGTTAATTCCCGACATGTAAACAGTCAAGTCCCAAGTTGATTAGTAACATGTTTAAATAAACATATTCAGTTTGGGTTGATATGTATACCTTTTAATAAATAAGTTGTATTTGGGTTGTGCCAACGTTAAATAGATTGGTTTGACAAATCATGTACAATGTTCTACAACACAGTTACAACAATTTTATTTACGACAGTTTAATTCGTTTACAACCCCTGTTTACTCTACAACCTGACCCGACATGATTTCTGATGGATCCCATATGATAGGGTATCAACTTATGGGCTAAGATAAACAGTGAAGAATTAAGTTTATTTACTAAAAAATTACTTACAGCTAGCTATGAAGTACATGCATGTTTCGAATTGTTTTCATAGTTGTAATTGTGAGTACATTGGCTAAATGTCCATGCTTAAAAACATAAAATGTTTATAAAATCATTTTACATTTTTGTTAAATATGACAATATGACAAAAATCATTTTATAAAATGATTATTAGTGTATATATTTTATATGCTGATAAATATGACAAAAATAAATATTATTTTCGATAAGATTATTATTGTGGATTTTTTATACTTCACATAGGCTACCATCTAAGGGCAACTAGACCTCTTTTATTGCCTCAAACGACACTTTGATTTTGGATGTTTGCACCCACATAAATATTATTTTCGATAAGATTATTATTGTGGATGTTTGATTTTACTCAATGTCTTCATCTGTATATTGTCATTAAGTTACTGTAGCACCCACATTGGTTTTTAATATATTATGGCATAATAATATAACTTTCAAAACAGATGCTCGATCGGTAGGTGTTTGCTACGGCCAAATCGGTGATGGTCTACCATCCGAACAAGATGTAGTAAACCTTTACAGGAGGAATGGGATAACCAAGATGCGAATTTACGGTCCGAATCAAGCTACCCTTCGAGCTCTCGGTGGAACCAATATTGAGCTCATCCTCGATGTTCCAAATGACTCTCTCCAATCCCTCACAGATCCTAATGCCGCAACTAGCTGGGTTCGAAACAACATCTTAAACTACCCCAATGTTAGATTCCGATACATCGCTGTGGGAAACGAAGTCGACCCAAACAACGGTAACAGTCGGTATGTCAATTTCGTACTTCCCGCAATGAAAAATGTTCAAAGAGCTATCAGAGATGCAGGGCTAGCTAACCAAATCAAAGTCTCGACAGCGACCTACACCGGTCTTTTATCAGTCTCATATCCACCTAGGGATGGTGCATTTGATAGCAATGTGCAAGGGTTTATTGTGCCGATAATCAAATTTCTAGTCGAAAACAATTCGCCAATGCTGGCTAACATATACCCTTACTTTGCTTACGCGGGCAACTCGAATGTGGATCTTTCATATGCATTGTTTACAGCACCAGGAACAGTTGTGAATGATAACGGTCGACAATATTCCAATCTTTTGATGCCATGTATGATGCTCATTATGCGGCTCAGTCACGTCTTGGTGGTGCCAATCTGGAGATTGTTGTGTCGGAGACTGGGTGGCCGTCTGCGGGTAACAAGGGAGCGACTACGGACAATGCCAGAACCTACTATAGGAATTTGATTGATCATATGAAACGGGCGTCAGGGACGCCTGCGAGGCCTGGAAGAGATATCGACGCGTATCTGTTTGCTATGTTTGATGAAAATCGAAAAGATGGACGAGAGTCCGAGAGACATTTTGGTCTCTTTTTTCCAAATCAACAATCCAAGTATCAACTAAGCTTTAACTAGAAAAATACATTGATGTATGGTTTCTAATGATATGAATAACAGAATAAAGGATGTTGCTATATATTTGTGGGAGTATTGGAGTCGTTTTATATTGTTTCATCCTATGTTTTAAATATGATTCAAATCGGACACTATATAAGTTCACTTGTATGACCAGTTGAACTTACTTATTTTAAGAATTAGATGATGTAAACTTAAAAGTAAATAAATATATTTGGAGCTTTTAGGCTGGAGATATCTTTCTTATGGGTCTCCGACATCTCAGCCTATATGAAAAACAGGTCGATCGTATAATTTTCTTTTGCATGTTGGATCGGAAAAAAAAATCTAGAAATGGCGGGTCCAACCTTTGGGGGGCTCATGACGTTAGAACCAAAGCGGCGAGGTGACCAATCCCTAGTACGTCTTGATCACGGTTTTTAAAATCCGCTTAGCTTGTATCATTTGTTAATAGAGTTGATTTTAGGTGATATCTAACTAGAAGAGGTACAGGGTAATAAGCCATGAGGCCACTAGACACACAAGGCGGTGAGGAAGCAGATCGGTAGCAGCTGAGACGGAGGTGGAGGTGAATTTGGGTTGGGTGGGGTGGAGGAAGGTGTTGGTGGTGGTGCAGACGGGGTGTCTCTCACCATCGGGAAAGAATTTTCGATGAGCCTGAGATAAATAGATAGATAGATAGATAAAGAGAGTAAGGTTGGTAGTTGGTGATCTATCAAGAAAAGAGTCCGACGATATTTTGTGATTTGATCGTCTTAAAATTGTTGGGTGACAAATGTTGAGAATCTGTTGTTGCAGACTTGAGTTCATAAATTAATAGAAATAACAATAACAATGATTTTATAAATTTGAACTGATGTAATGCGATGTTTTAGAATTTTGAGGGGTGGGCCAACCAAACATTACCTTGCATGTACCCTTACTCGCGCGGGGCACACCACCGCCGGTCGAGCGGGTGGTGCCTGTCGGGTAGGGTGTGGTCTGGGTGATTACCATTATTTATTGTTGTTTTAAAAAAGTGAGACTGTTGAACGGTCAAATTTGGTATATAAAAACTATAAATACATACACAAATCACAGCAAAATCACAAAAATTCAATCACAAACTCTCACATGCTCTCATCTTTGTACATTCAAACTCTTACAATTTTTTTACACCATGTCTCATGAGTTTTTCACTCTATTGTTCGATATCCCATGTGTTATTATCAGACAATAGTAGCCTAGAATAGATTTTGGATGTGTCACGTGATCGTGAGCAAGCAAACAATGTTTTCTTTACAGATTTTTTTTTCGACGAGCCCAAATACCAAGAATGTATATTCAAACAAAGGTTTCGTATGTCGAAACGCCTATTTAAAAAAAATAGCCGACATAGAAGCAAAATTCGAGTGGTCTCAAGAGGGTTTGGATGGGCAGATGAAAAAGATTTTACGGCTATACAAAAATGCATATCCGCCGTTTAACAACTTGTAAGCGGTAATACTCCTGACAAGTTCCATGAATATGTGTTGCCGGGAGGACTTCACGTGAATGTCTTCATTTTTTTGTAATGCCGTGATTAGATTATACGGTGAAGAGTTTTTACGAAGTCCAACAAGCCAACACATTGCATGATTGTACGAAGCACACAGAGAAAGACATCACCTTCCAGGTATGATCAGTAGCATAGATTCCACACATTTTAATTGGAGAATTTGTCCTAAAGAGTTGCAAGAATAACATATGAGAGGTGATCACAAACCCTACGATCATGCTAGAAGCAATTGTGTCGCAAGATTTGTGATTTTGGCATAGTTTTTTTGGTCCATCCGGTCACTAAACGACATCAATGCTTCCACCAATCTCAAATTTTTACCAACCAACAAAATGGAACCGCATCAAAGTGTCCGTTTAATTTAAATGGACACTTACATAAACGTGGATTCGATCCAACTGATAGGATCTACCCTACTTGGTCAACGTTTCTGAAAGCGTTTCACTATACAATGGATCCGAAGGAAAAGAAACTCAAGAATGCGAAAGTGGCGGCAAGAAAGGATGTGTAGAGGTCGTTTGGAGTACAAAAGGGGAAATGGGGTATTCTTAATTGGTCATTGGGGGCTATAACCGTAGATAAGAATAGGAGCGTTGTCTATGCGTGCATGATATTGCACAATATAATCTTGAAGGACGAGGGCCATGCAATATCACCCGTCCACATAAGAGATCTGCCCGTGCCTGATAGACATGCCTCGTGCCTCAAGAATTGGGACTAGCAGGTCATCTAGCCAGACACTGTCACACCCCGACCCGCAGCGGAAAAGGGTGATGACAGATTGGTATCAGAGCTTTTGACTATAGGGATATAGGATATGTATTAGACCCTTAGAGCCTATACTATAGTTGATTAGATTTTAATTGTTTATGTGGTTACATGCAAACTCATGATGTTTATTTGTTTCGTATTTATACATACACAAATGCATGCAAACACTTCCAATATTATTTTTGTGTATACATAATGAATTATACTTACAGTCAAACATACATAATTACATACACATTCATCATACATATTTCAATGTTCACATATTCAAATCACCTTCATACTTCCGTTATTCAAGATTTTGTCGCATTTTTCATTTTTCAAATCTCATCAAAGTGAGTTCTGCGACGGGCATGTAGTAACTGTAAGGGTACAAGTACCGGTAGTCGGAACGTCCTGTCTAGGTTGGCATTCGTATAAATCCAATATAACGGACCAGTTTGCCTACCTGGGGACTAACGATGAGAGTACAAAGGACCTATTAGGCCAAAGCATGCCACACCAAACGTCGTTCGAACTAACCCCACTTTGAGTTTTCACCGTGTCCACACCTGGATACATTCCGAATGTCATACGTTACATACATATTTCTCGATTTTCTCCGGGTTTTAGTGTACGTAATCAGGCTAACACATGCGAACCATATGAAAAACCCGGTAATCATGGGGGCCCACATGATTACGAAGGTGAAGTATGGCGGCATGCAAGGCCCAATTACGAGCAAAGCCCAAGACATCCTATGGATGTAGTAGATTTATTATTCTATATTTATTTTATGAATGTTCATTCCTAAATACGACACATGACCCCTAAAACGTCCAACTCATACTCTTGATATGTATTCCTTGTAGATGTCTTCTAATCTCCCTCGTAGGAAGATGAGATCAGGAAAAGCCCGTGAGCGCATGGCTGCCTAAATCGCTCAACAAATGGCTGCCGTAATACCCAACGTTGTAGTTCAAGTTCAACAAGCCCTTACCGCTAATTCCGTCAATCAAGAAGATCAAAATGTTGTCATCCCTCCCCAAATTACCACTAAATGCACCTTCAAGCATTTCAAATCCTGCGACCCTCTAAAATACGAAGGGACTGAAGGTGTCACCGCTCTCCTCCATTGGTTTGAAGAAATGGAAAACACTTTTCTAAATTGCGATTGCCCCGATGATCGCAAAGTGCGATATGCTACCGGTCGTTTACTTGGAATAGCACTTACATGGTGGAATACAGAGAAGGCCAACGAGGTGTTGAAGATGCTATGACTTTGACTTGGGAAGAGTTGAAGGAAATCATGACAAGACGGTTTTGCCCAAGAAGCAAAATCAAGAAATTGGAGGATGAGTTCTATTCTTTGAAACAAAAGGAAGGCGACCACACTACGTACAACAAGAGATTCCTTGAGTTAAATCAAATGGTCCCCAACTTGTTCACTCCCCTCTACCGTTTGATCGAGCACTACATTCGAGGTCTTCCTTCAAAAATTCAAGACTCCGTAATAAGTACCACACCTGCAACTTTGGAAGCAGCAATGGAGTTAGCTACAGAGCTCACCGAAAACCGCATACGTAATAAAGACTTCACGGAGGAGAAGAAGAAGGATAAAACATCAACCTAAACCTCAAAATCCACCCAAATCGAATCCCCTTCTCAACCCATTTCTAAGAGAAGACGAGATGGGCACCTTTTCGCTGTCACCCAACACAATCAACCAACTTCACAAGCCATACCCCTCCAAGCTATCCCAATCACTCAAGTAGCACCCAACTCAACTTACCCAAATAAGAAACCTTACTTTCGACCTCACCCTCAATGCAACACCTGTTTTTATCACCATCCATCTACCTTACCTTGTCGACTATGTGCAAATTGTGGACGTTATGGTCATTTGAGCAAGGATTGCCGCACCCCTCAAAACCAAACCTCACCCCCTACTCAAAACATGATCCAAACATATCAACAACCCCAATACCCCATGTTTCCATATGTTCGAGCTTGTTTTAATTGTGGCGACCCTACCCACTTTAGAAACACGTGCCCTCGATTGGTTAACATCATAAACGCCCAAGCTCAAGCAAACCCAGATAACCAAGCAAATCAAGAAAACCTAACCACTAGGCCACCAGCAAGAGGAAGAGTTTACAACATCAACGCCAATCCTGTTGAAGATAATGACGGCCCAAACGAACCACCCAACTAGTTTTCTTCACCAAAAATAAAGATTCAACTCCAACCGCTTAGTTTTTATGTTTTCTTTATGTTTATCTCAATCTTCACGTATCTCAATTATAAATTGGAAACTTTATCCAAGAATCTTATGCCAATTACTATTTCAGTTTTGTTTTATACTCATTGATTTAACATTCATATCATCATACCTCACGACGCATCTCCGTCTCATCATTTAAAGAAGTTGGGTTGTGTCTCACTTCTACATAGACTAACCTCTTCATCATAACAAACGAGAGAGGTACTGTCATCATTCAAACATGTATACTTTCAGAATTAAGACTCAAGCTTTGGTTGTTGTGTTTGTTTATATTTTAGAGTCACATAGAACTAATCATAACTTACTGATAAAGCCAATGAAAATTTGACAAGAATATGGTGGATACGCCGCTGGTACTTCCTATATATAAGTATTCTTGCCAAAGGATCAGAGGCATTGTCGGGCAGTTACGAGAGGTTCCATGTAGGTTTTTAGTGGTAGAAGTTTTTGTTTTAGGGTATAACCTTAACTTTCCAAACGTATCAAAACTCTTGCGCATGAAATCATACTTAGTGAATCAACTCTGTTTATCTTCTTTATTGTAGGCATCAAAAAGCGATTCCTGTGGCAGGGTACTCAACCCTTACAAGGAACGTTACCGCCTCAAACAAAATTTAAACTCTTACCCCCTTCTAAGTATGTAATTGTCAAATTAAAACACCATCCTTTTGAGTCAAACATGCCACTACTTAAATTTCGGGACGAAATTTCTAAAAGTAGGGGATACTGTAACATCCGTCAAAAACCGGGTTAACCAAACCCGCTTCGTTTATTAACCGAACATCCAGTTAAAATTTTCGTTGCATGTTTAGGGCTCAAACTAATTTTAAACAATACATAATTAATACATATATTAGAATTTAAAATCTATAATTGAAAATTAATAATAAATAATGAAATAAAAATAATTTGCAGACGCCGGGTTTCGAACCCGGGTCACTCTCAAGACCAAACACACTTCACACCACTCCGCCACTTGAGTTGTTTGTTGATATAGCGAAACAATTAATACATATAATGTAACTCGAAATCAAATTCGGTCATCAACGCGCCCAAATCGCCCTCGCCGGAAATACCGACGATTTCGCCAGTTATCGACGGTTTCCTTTGACATAACGTATGTATTAACATTGACATCGGTTATAAGCGATGTCTAATCCCGCGACATCAGTCATAACCGCCGGAGAAAGGCTGACCACGAATCAAGACTAAAATCAGACCCAATTCATCGTGATTCTTCCCTATAAATACACACCTAAGTCTCTGGAAATCATTTCGCTCAAAATCGCACCCTTTCTCGAATCAATTTCACTCGCCGGAGATTTTCTGCAATTGCCGGACTTTCGCCGGAAAACCGAGACTTACATCAAAACGGCAAATACCTCGACTCTTTCGGTTTCAATCCATTGTTAGACTATTACTAACTTCAATCCATCAACCAGAATCAATCCCAGACGACGTAGACGGAATAATCTGCACTCGCCGGAAAACCTCTGGAATTTCCAAAATCACGCTGTGAATCGGTATAATCATTTAAACCTTCTGTTAATCCTTGTTTAGTAACCCAATTTCACAACTAATCGATCAAAACTGTTAATTGATTCAATCAGGCGGAATATACAAATCAGAGCCGACGACCATTGCCGGAATTCTGAGAAATACAGTCTGATCGGTACATTCGATTCCTTAACTCTTCTTATCCTTTACATTTCAACCAGTAATATGTTCGATGAACGATTTAATCAAGAACAGAAGAATATCCGTCGTCTGAGTCTTTGAGTGAAGAAGACGAAGTCGACGATGTTTATAAGATTAATTAAAACAAGTTATTAAACCGGGTTAGACACACAGTCCAGCGGTGGACTGTGTGCAAACACACAGCGCACGTCTCGAGTTCGATCCCTGACACGACCCTATCCTCTGAAATAAGAATGTTCTTTTTAAACCGAATCGTATTAATTCGCTGTAAGATGTTAAGTTTAATAAAAACCAGTATTTTAACCAGGTTAGACACACAGTCCAGCGGTGGACTGTGTGCAATGTTAAACAACGGGTCCCGGGTTCGAGACCTGTTGTGTGCACCGGTCCGACATAATTAAAACCCTTTTTAAAATAAATGATTTCTGAATAAAATTAAATAGTGTATAAATATAATTATAAACAGAAATATTTCGGGTTAGACACGTAGCTCAGTTGGTAGAGCTGCGTGCACGCGTACGGGAGGTCACGAGTTCGAGCCTCACCCAGCGCATATATACACAAAGTCTGAACCGGTCAACGGTCAAAGTCAACGGTCAACGGTCAACCCAAAAAGTCAACATTTTTTATATATTTTTATTTATTTGTTTTATTTAAAAATCAATTAAAAATACTTAAAAATAACATTTTTAAAGTTAGAAAGTGACCTTAAACTCACAAAAATAAATCTAAAAATCCAATTAAAATTGTTCATAAAAATCCACTTATTTACCATACCTTTTCGTTATTATTTAGGTTAGTTATTCCTCGCCGATCAACTCTCTAAACTCGTGCGCATTCAAACATCATCAAACGAACGCACCCAATGTGAGTGAATCTCTACAAACTCCCCGTTTTAATCACATTTTGGGGTGTATCATGTGTCACTTATTATTTATTACATTTAAACACTTGTGCATCCATCATATCCATGATCAAATGTGTATTCAATATGTATCAACTGCTTGTGTGGTTAATGTTTAGATTAAAATTTATCATTTTCAGTACATACATCATCATAGGCCGTCTGTTCCCCATTACCTATGAGCGGAACCGTTCCCCATTACCTATGAGCGTGAACGAGGCGTTGCCAACATACGATCGGCTCCGTTTGATTGAGCCTTGATCGCACATACATCATCATAGGTCGTCCGTTCCCCATTACCTATGAGCGGAACGTGACGTTGCCAACATATACATTATCATTCATGTCATATACTCATGCAAGGTGGTTTGTTGTTTGTTATTGTATGCTTATTTACGTTTGCTCACATATGATTATTGCACAATTTTTCCATATTAAATACAATAAGAAATCAATATCAAACTTTTTTTACAAGGTTCACTCGCCAACTTTTGTTGACCCAAAAACCATTTTTACACATGATACAGGTGGACAGGATGAAGCAAGGAACACATAGGAAATTGCCTTAGAAGAAAAATAATGAAGTCTAGAAAGATGTATAGAACATGTTGTACTTGTATGATTTGATTGTATGATTTGATTGTATGATTCCCTTTAAATTGTAATAATAAATATGAAACATTATAATAAATGTCATGAGCTTTGATGAAAACCCAATCATGCCCGATCACCCTTTTCCGCTGCGGGTCGGGGTGTGACAGATACTTGTGCTATCTAGATGCGCCCCGTGTTTAACGCCCAGCCAACCTATAAATAGAGGCTCATTTCACCATTTTTACTTACTCATCTTCAGGGACAGACCTACCTTATTGGTAGGGGAAGCGTCCGTTACCCCTTGGCGCTTCGAGGGTAGTGTAAATTTTTGAAAAAATTGACATTCTTTGATTTTGTTACCCCTTTTCTATAAAACGTTACCCCTATGAAGATTTTCTGGATCCACCACTGCTCATCTTCTCCTTTCTTCTCCACCACACACTTCTCTTCTACCCTAATATCTCTAATAATTGTAATCATTAGGATATACTCAAGAATCATTAGTGTAATCAAGCTTTTAATCATTAATATAATCTTTTCAACTTTGGTAAAAACTAGTTTCTTGGCCATTCTTGGCTAGATTCTTGAGGGTGTTTAAGGTGAAACATACCCCCTTGATGAGGAGTTAACTAAGGAAGATCATGGATGGACAAGGTGTGTGTGTTAATGACTTTATTTAATTAGTAGTTCATTGAAAGTTAGTGAAATATTAGTGTCACCATTAACTTGGGTCGTTAGTATTTCGGCTTAACACTTAAAATCTACCAATAATCTTCTGACGCCATTAACTTGGGTCATTCATGTTTTCTACGTGTATGTAGAGTAAAACATGTTGATTCTTTAATTGGAGGTTAAAGGTTTTGGAAGGGAGTTTGGTTTGGGTAAGCTCTTGCCTTTGCGTGGAGATAACACCAAAGTGTAGAGGACTTGGTTTTTATAAAAGTAACTACCTTAGGGGAATTGATGACTCATCAACGAACTAATAAAAACAAGTAATTTAAACCCTTAAACTATCTAATTAATTAATACTAAATCATAGTGGCATATACTTTCTTTGCTGATTGGACGGAACCATTATGGCTTGATTCCAGCCTCGAGTGGTGTTTCCCTGCTGATTCAAAGCGCCAGATTTGAGTATGTTAGGATTCTGACCTAGATACTGCATAACATTACACATTAACACACATAGTTCCTCTTCTGACAAGCGAGCCCTTGTTACCCTATGGTAAGATATAGTTAATAAAGTATCAAGAGGTATGTTTGATCCTAAACACCCCATTTTCCTATCATTGATGACTACCTTCTTATTTTCCTCTTTGTTTTTCTTTTGAACCATTTTTAAAACTTTTACTTTTGGATTTGACTAGATGCTAACGAAGACTCGTTACTAGACCTGTTTGTATCATTGGATGACCTCGGTATCTTACCATCACTATATTACACCAACAATGGGTGTCGTGTCCAACGTGAAGTGTAGTGTGATAGTATTACATCGTGTTTTTATAAATATTAAAATTTGAAATAGTGTATAAAACAACTAAAAAATAACCATCCTTTCGTATATACACTTACGCACGTCAGTAATGTTGTGAGTTTTAAAGTCTTCCACTATGCTAAGTCCAACATAGATTACAAGCCCAAGTTTTAGGTGTTACATTATGATTTTTGAATGGATGGTTTGGCACCATCTGTGGCATTTGACATCAATAGCGTGACACCATCCATAGTGGTGTGATTAGACCTTGACATCTCTAATTTATATGCACTAGATCTACGAACTCAGAGAAGCAATTAATTGTATATGGGGAGACTTATGGATTAGTCATATGATTATTTGTGTATTTAATGGATGGTGAGTGCATGCCAATGCCCGATCACACACATTAAGTACTTGGGGACTGTAGTCTTGTGTACACCATGGTTACTATTATATTACTGTTATCATCTATTATCTGATATTTTAGCTACTTTGTAAATAAAAAAGCGCTAATCTATCTTAAATCTATTGACTAGTTCAGGTAAGTTATCGAGTATCAGTCCTCGGACACAGAATCTATTAGTACTAGACTTATCACTTAATATGCAATCTATAAATAATTAAACTTCAAATTTAGCTACTAATACTTCAATTAACTAAGAAAGATAACCAAGAGTTAAGAGAATATAACTACCCAAGACTCGAATCAATGAAGATGGATAATAGCGTATGAAGTGCTAAAATAAACTAATGTTGATTAAGGTTAATCCTATTAAACTAGGTTTAACGCTATAGACACACATTTAGACCTAATCCAATAAAGCTAATATTGATATGGATTCTTATGACTTAGGGTTTCTAGACTAGTGCTAAGATCGAACAACGAACATTGCACTTTATGAACTATCAAGGTTAGCTAAATATAGAAAATTTTAACTAGTTTCTAGATCTTTTTAATCAGATTCATCCCGTAGGTAGAACACATGTTTTCCCATCTATGATGATTAATTATCTATACCAATTAAAGTTCAAGCACTAAGTTAATTGACGTCAATATAACCTAGTTATAGAATATATTGAATCTAACATGCATAACCTCATAGAAAGATCAACACAACCACACAATTAACATCAAAATTGTAAGACCCTAACACGTGTTAACCATAAAGACGTAGCGGAATTACGAGCCTTAAAATTTCTTTCTTTATAAACGTCTTGACATACTTAAAAGTCCTTTTAAAATAACTCTTTTATAATAAATACATTCTTCGTTCTCATTTATGAAATAAAACATAAATTATGTTTACTAAATTTCATAATCACACATTCTCGTATAATCTATCTTATGACTCGATCTTCGATAGCTTACACCTCGTGATGATGATCCGTGATTCTGTACAACCTGCATTCACCATATACATTCACATCATTAATAATTGGTGACATTATGTATAATCTAAGATTCATAATTATAGGATCACGTCGCATTCTATCCTCATATATATTCCATTCGGCCATCTTTCTGAATGCAAGCATTTTATCACGGTGTTTAACCTTCAATAATCAACGATAATGTACCTACATTTCATTTCATTCTTAAAGGCAACCCAATTAGCATCGTTAATACTCATTTATATTTACACCATACATACATACATACATACATATAAGTCTCACTCATTCGAATACATATGGTTCAATAACACGCATACATATAATCGAATCCAAGTTTTTTGAGTATGATAAATCCTACTTCATACACCTACCCCTCTATCCAAACTCTTACATAGAACTTACATTCTCACATATTCATGCTAACAATTCTTAGTCGCAAACTACTATGCATATAAGTCTCGTACACACCAACCTACGTGTATACTCATTTATACTCATGTTTACTAATGGGTTCCATCTACTAACATACAATTAATCTATTCATACATTCCTGCATATTTATCTCGTTCCCACACATACTTGCATACACGCCCCATTCTTACCCGTACCTCATAAACACTCTTTAATGAGTTTGGGGTACACTCTTTAGTTAATTATCATATAACTAAAGAATTCAAACCTTTCATTGAACGTGATACTAATAATCCACTTAGTATGGTCAAGTTTTGTAACCAAGACTTGTTAAATCTATGTCTGGGTTTTCAGTTTTTGAGGCATAACCTAAATGAGTTACCTGGTCATCTGGGTTATCAGTCGTGACTCAATTAACCTAGATGAATTGTCACAGCCCAGTTGTTCATCTCACCCTGTCGGTATGCCAGTCGTAGGCTACGACAGGCATTGACAAGGAATTCAAACCTGTATGTACAAGCGGTTTGGATGGTGTAGGATCGGTACCGCTAACGGTGGTGGCTTGTTGTGCATTCTTTGATAAACCTTGTCGAAGGTTCAATGAAGAACGCAGTTGTTGTTGAGTTTGGCGGTCAGGCGGTAGGTATCCTTGAGGGTTTTGGGTGAGGCAGAGTCCACGAGGTTCATAATCAAGGGTGGGAGGCATCGAATGTATTTCGCGATAGCCTTGTCAACGATGTTGACTTCGCTATTTGCTTGAAGCGAGCTATGAGGTCAGCATAGTCATTCCCCATTTGCTTCAGATTCCAGAACTCATTCTCGAGTTTCTAACGCTTGTGCGGGGGATAAAAATCGTCTTCCATCAACTTCTAAAGGTCGGACCAAGGGAGGGCACGAGCGACTTCGTTTCCATGAGTGTTACGCTCGGAGGACCACTAATCAAGGGCTCTTGATCGGAAAATGCCCGTTGCATTGATGGTACGCAGGTGGTCAGGGCAACCACTTTGAAGGAACGTCATTTCAATGGCATTAAACCATTGAAGAATTTTAGTGGCACCCTCTTTACCAGTGAAGGGTAGGGGTTGCAAGAACCAAATTTCTTAAAGGTAAACGTCGACTTAGGTGTTTCCACCTTGAAGTCAACAGAGGCATTGGGTGATTCGGTGTTTGGTGGGGGTTGGATTTTTCTGACGATGTCGGGGATGACCTTGGCCATTTGTTTCGCCATAAACTTCATAAGGTCTTTCTTCGACATCGACTCGTTGTTGTTGGAACCCCTTTTGGAGCCCGACCCTGATCTGGACTTCTTGTTGTGGGTGTTGGAGGGACGTTGAGAAGACATCTAAATAATTGAAAGAGGAGTAGAGGATGAGACTTGATCATAATATAAAATCGCTTTTTTTGCATGTATAAGCATGTAAGCATCACATAACACGTATGATTCACATAGTTGACATGAGCATAACAAGTATTAAAAAGGCATAAACACATATGAATGCGAAAAAGGAGTATAAATTTAGTTTGTTCACGAGAATTATTAATGTTTTTTATTGCTAGAGACGTGCGAATTGTGCATCGGTTTTGAAATGACTGAGGTAACAAGTATTAAAACACATAGAAATTGAGATAAAATATTGGAGTGTTACGGGTTTAGAAACTTCGACTATTCCAAAGTGAGTCGTAAGTCCTTTCAAATTAAGGAGACATGTTTTGGCCTAATAGATAAAATACTCTCACTGAGGAGCGGTTAACGGTATTTTACCCTTCCAGTTACTACATGCCCCTGATTGATCAGAAATTCAAAACTTTGGCGAGATTGAAAATCGAGGAGTGGGACTAGTGACAAGGTGCGGGTTTCACCCCTAACTTAACAACATAGTACCCTAAGTATGGTTGCCACATACATAACGAGGAGCAAATTTTGACTCGTTAGTAAGATCCACTAGAGTATGAAATGGAAGTTTTCCATCTAGATGTGGATATCGCTTCTAACTTGATGGCGTAACTTCGTGTAAAATCGTATACGCGGAATGAGGGGTTTCACCAAAAATTGTGGGCCTTTGGGCCTATTTTGGTGCAAATCGTCTCGTTGCTGAAGTATAAGTGTCTTCAAGTTTTCTATGTGTATATTATGTAAATGTCTTAGGAAAGACACATTGTATAATTTAAGACTAAAGAAGATGTAGAAGCAAGATAGGAAGAATTAACATATTTAAACAAGAATCAAGATTGGTCAAGTTTGGTACTTACTATAGACTAGGTCGAACATGACAATTCTACCTCATTCCCTATAGTTATAGCATTGATACCAATCTGTCACACCCCAACAAATGGCGGAATCATAGGGGCGGACTGACGTAAGATCGTAGTCTCAAGCAAATTTAATCCAAATACTACTAATAGTTAGCGGTAAGTGGGTATCGAACACAGGGAGTTTGTGGAATATGTGTTATCTAAAGATTTAGCTAAAATGACTGAATTATCTAAAATGCAAGAAAAGTAAATTTCAAGATTAGGATTGTTTTGTTTTAAAACTAAGATTAACTAAATAAGTTGCAAGTCAAAGATTGGTTATTAAAACAGATTAAGAGAAAGTGACCATCCTAGGTTTCCAATTTCAATTGGCATTTGTGTTTAAATCCAACTAGAAAGAATCACATAGACATGATTCATGTATGATTATTTGTTCGTGATGAAAGGGAACTAAGTACTCGGATTATAAAAATACGAGGTTGTTACCTGAGGACCAATTAACCAATATCCTACCCTAATCCCTCCTGTGATATATCGATTGTCAATGACACCAAGAACGTACGGTTTAGACTAAGATCAAAACATCAATTAACAACTTACAAACAAACATTCACACACCATAATAAACAACAAACGTTAAAAGTCTATTATTCTTGAAATACGGATAAAAACACAAATGTCTTAGACAAACCTTCAACCTAGGATGATCACAATGAGTTTAGCCACTCATGGTCCAGCAAATCATCATACCATCAAGTTCCATGTTCATACGAATCAAAAACCCAAAAAAAATTGTCTTGAACCAAGAAGGACACCCAAATTCGCCCTAGAACTGCTTAGAAACGTCTCCAATCATCAGATATGCCAAAAGACTCTTGAAAAACGATTTTAATAGGCAGTTACATTTTTTTCGCAGGTCACCACCATAATCTACGGTGCCTGTCGTAGTGTACGGTGGCATTCATCTTATGGTGCCTTACTTCTGGCTTACGGCGTAACAAGAACTCAGTCATCACCGTAAGCTACGGCGCCTGCCGTAGCCTATGATGGATCCTGTTTTCTCTCCTCTCTTATCAATTCTCTCTTTCTCCATCTTCACTTTGCCAAGTGCGAGCTCCCATCAAAGCAATTTAAACCACTTATTTATGCTCTTTGGTACCTGCAAAGCCATTCACATCGTAGTAATCACATTCCAATAATTAACCAAATTAAGTAAGAAATATTAATCCTTTTATAACACTTGATGGTTGTTCTATGGACCACTCGTCACATCCCCACACTTAACCGTTGCTTGCCCCAAGCAACACATCAAAACCATTCCCAAGCTTACAAGCGATCAAAGTGTAAACCAAACAAAAACATGGCGTCCTTTTGCTAATCTACCATCATACCAAATGACACACCCCTCATAATGACTCTCCTCTTGGTGACAAAAAGGTACTAGCAGGATTGTGCTAGATCACTCAATGCTTGTGCATGATTGTGTGACAATAAGCATGTATAATAATCAAATCTCCACCTACAAAATACTTAACATGCTTATGAATCAAAAAGACTTACGAGTTGTAACGAGGCTATGTGTAAAGGTGAGAAATGGTGGGAAGTATATATGCAAGTAGCTCATTGAATCGAGCCGGTCCTATTATTACAACTAAACAAAAACAACCACTAACTATTTACACAACTTCACTTTGTTTTTCTTTTCTTTTTCATTTCTCTTTCAACTAACTGCTAACGCAATTATTTCTTTTTTTTATTCTAACAACAAACGTCGACATAAACATCAAACACTAAATACTAAAGCTCCTAAACGGGATCGAATCAATAGATAGAATTTTGTAAGAAATAGGCTCGGGTTACAAATGAATGGCATTAGGCTCAATTTTGGCTACTAAGACCAAACCCCCGCCCCTCGCACTATGAAGCTCATATATTTATATCTTATGAGGTCCAACCCCCCAATCCCACACTCTCACACATCCTGACGAAGCTACCTAAATGCCCTTATCATCTTCAAAAGCATGTTACACCAAGTCCTCGACAAGCATATATTACACAAGTTCTATTAACACACATCACACACGCCACTCAAGCCAAAGAAATAATTTCTAATAATCATATATGTGGCCCAAGAACTCACCATGAAAGGATAAAAGGGTTGCCGATGTGTCATGCGAAGTAATGTTAATTTTCGAAAATTTCCCTCATCCCCACACTTGTGATACATTGACCCCAATGTATGGTTTTGAAGGAAATGATCGTTAAAACCACTTCAACATCAATTTCAGCTTAAACTCCCAAACCCCAAATTTCTTTCTTTTTTATATATGAAGACATATTAACACCACCAAAACTACCACAACCCATGACATAAATATCAGAAACAATACACCACCCTTCCACCCAACCATAAACAAAAACAAAATAATATCTACAATAATATAGAAGAAAAAACACCACCTGACTAGTAATATCGCGGGTGAAGAGGCCCAAAGATAGACGTCATCATCTCCGAGAACTCTCCAAATGCAAATGCGCCGCTCCCACTACCGCTACCACCTTCACCTCCTCCTTGTTGCGTGGTGTCATACTGCTGGCCATATCGGGGATCCACCCACTGTGAATGATGCAACGGTGGCATGGGGTATGAAATACTACCATCATAAGGTGGTAATGTCGAATAATCCACCAGTGGCGGGTCCACTACAACCAGTCGCCCCGCATGCCATTCGGCATGCATGCGCCGGTTCTGATCATCAAGATATCGGTTGTTCATCACTTGTTCGAAAGCATATGCATGAGTGAGATTCAATGATTCTTGTCAATCAAAGTTGTGCTTTAAAGCACGTTCCATGCTCGCTCCCATTCATGTTTAATGATCGAAAAATGTCCGTTCGGATCCACTCCAACTGTCGAATATAGGAGGACGTTGATTTTCGATTACCTCTTGCATTGTTCCTTGATGAGCCCAATTCGGCTCATAAGGATGACTCAAATTGTCGAAGAATCCCCCAGCATGCCCACTACTCGAACCCCCTTGGTCAACATTCATGGGGGCCACATATGGGAAATCCATATAATCCTCATCTCCACTCGGAACCTCCTCTTCGCTCTCAGGCTCCCGCGCATCTGCTTTTAAAACACTCCACCTTTGGCCCTCGCTCTTAAGTTTATGATACCTCTTCGATTAGTATACTTCCATCCGACCCCTAAAGGTTTCACATCAAATGGTTTGAATTTTTTATAGGACCCCTTATCATCAGCACTGATTGCTCCGTACATATTTAATATCGCCGTAATGAGTCTGCAGTGCGGTATGATCTTCCGCGATCACTATTCCGACTAATCCAAATATTATTCATCACTAAATATCAGAAACGGGAACAATGGAGCCCAGTTAACAGAGTGTAAAACACCGGCACTTCAGGATGTCGCACTTCAACTTTGTCACCCCGTTGTGGAATGACATTTTGTAAACATATTGCTAGCATCAGTTTCCCCTCAATCTTCAGAGTCTTGCGATAGAGTATCCCATGTGTAGTACCAGGTAAGAACAAATAATCTAACTTTGTATTCCACCTCGGGTGCTTTTCCGGCTCAAAATAAAAATCTTCCAACCTCGGAATCATGTATTGGTTCATAGGTTTACTATCAAATTTAGCCACCCTTCGCAATGAATCAAATGACATTTCCCCATCCATACTATTGATTGTTCCAATCATCTTTATTTTCGATACACCCTTATACGGAGGACACTTAGAGTGGCCATCCACTCTTGGATTTCTGTATCATACAAATTCGTTCCCTCTCGATTATAACACTTCAATGCAGCCTCCCAACCTAATGCCCGGAACTTATCGGTAATCCCAAACGGATCGAAATCCACCTCTCTAACTTCCTTTTTAATATAAATGCCTATTTCCGCTTGCCTAATTTGTTTATCTGATTGAATAGCTCCACCTGCCATTCAGGTGGTTGGTCATGCAGAGGCCCAGATGTCCATTTTGGCTTCGGACCCCTTACCGGTGCTTCTTCTTCGTGTTCTTCTTCTACGTCCCTCTGTAGAATCAATCTTCTTTTCCGTTGAGTTGGATTACTAGAAGATCTAACTTGCTCCTTGCCTTTACGACCCATGTTCTGCAAGGCGCAACAACAAACAACACAAGTTATTCCGCTTCTCATTAACCCACAACATCTCCACCCTTGCTTATCACTATGGTTGTGGATGTAAGCCAAATATGATATTCATCTTCTGCAAAACTTTTGCATTATTTTGACTAGGTTAGTAAAATTCTGCCCCAAAATTATGTTTTTACGAAATGACTTAGCTTCCATAACCACAACCATTCAAAACTCATCAAAGTTCCTCTCACCCTAACAACTACAAGCAAGTGTGTAAGCTAATGTAACATAACACTTACAATTCTGCAATGCATCATCAATAATATAAGAAAATGCATACCTTTGCGTTGTAGAGGCTAAGAATACTAAGAACTTCAAGATTAGTCAAAACCCACCAAAAACCCCAAAATTTTCAGACCCAAATGTCTAAAATTGACCACCCAAACGTTGGATTCTTCAAAATGCAAGCACAATTTTAGAATCCTTGAGAAATTCTAGTCAAGATCGACCCAAAAATCACTCAATTTGGTGAAGATATGGTGAAGTTATGAAGTTTGAAGTTGTGTTCTTGAAAAGGGGTTTAGGAAGAAGAAAAGAAGAATGTGTGGCTAGGGTATGTGTAGAGAATGTGGGAATTGGTTGAAAATTCTTTTTTTTCTTCTTTTTACGTCGGACCCACACCAGTGCCCGCCGTAAGCTACGGTGGTTACTGGCATTAGAATATGACCGTAAGACAGATGGCTAATGCCGTAAAGCAACTTTTTATTTAAGACCCACCGTAAGCTACAGTGCTCGTCGTAAGCTACGGCGGTCACTGGCAATTTTAGTTTGGAAAAAAAATTTTGACGTTGCAAATTATGCTACCCCCCATGAAAAACCTGTGTTGTCCTCAACACTATGTCAGAGAAATTCGTAAGAATTTCCCACACTTGTTTCAAACATAAGTTAAAACGAGTACGAGAATTTGTTAAAACCAAACTAAACTAAACTAAGTATTTACACTACCAAACCTGGACCTCTTATGCTTCTTCCTCATCCAATGGGCGTAAAATGTAGCCCACCTTGTCAAGTCGTGATTTTTGATATCAACCCTTCCAAATACGGTTTGAGCTGGTGCCTATTCACCGTTTGCTTCGTATTAGTGTGAACGTCCTCAATATCTATATCTCCAAACTTGCCCACTCTTGTGATTACATATGGACCCATCCATTTGCTCTTCCACTTTCCCATGAACAACTTCAATCTTGAATTGTACAACCAAACTTTTTGACCCACTTCAAAAGTCGTTTTCTAATCTTCGCATCATGAACCTTTTGAGCTTATCTTTATGCGCCGATGCACACTCATAAGCTTCATCTTGGATTTCTTCTATCTCGCTCAGCTGTAGCTTCCGAATCCTACCCGCTTCATCATAATCCGCATTCATCGTTTTAACCATCCAATGTGCCCGGTGAGCTAACTCCATTAGTAAATGACATCCTTTCCCATACACTAATCGGTAAGGAGTTGTACCAATGGGAGCTTTATAGGCCGTTTGGTATGTCTACAATGCATCATCCAACTTACTTGACCAATCTGTTCCATCCGTTCGCGCCGTCTTCATGAGAATTTCTTTGATTTGACAGTTGGACACTTCAACTTGTCCACTTGTTTGCGGATGATATGGCGTAGCAATTTGGTGGTTCACATTGTACCGCTTCAACAATTTTCCGAAGTTAAAATTCTTAAAATGCAAACCACCATCGCTAATTATAACCTTCGGGATCCCAAACCGAGCAAAAATATTAGACTCCACGAACTTGCATACTATCGAATGATCGTTGGTTCTTGTTGGTATGGCTTCAATCCATTTCGAGACATAATCCACCACAACCAAAATATAAAAAACCCATTCGAACTCGGGAAAGAACCCATAAAATCTATACCCCACACATCAAATATGTCAACCACCAAAATGGGTTGCAATGGCATCTCAACCCGTTTCGAAATACTTCCCATTTTTTAACAATTTAAACAATTCGGGCAAACTCACATGCATCTTTAAGAATTGTCGGCCAATAAAACCCACACGTAAGTACCCGATATCCCGTCTTGTGACCACAAAAGTGACCCCCACAAGCGGACGAATGAGCATGGGTCAAGATTTCTAACACCTCCGTCTCAGGCATGCATCTTCGAATCACTTGGTCGAGCCCAATTTTAAAAAGGTCTGGTTCATCCCATATATATTGTTTGACTTGAACCATAAACTATTGTCTCCTTTTCTTCGTCCAATGACTAGGAATGGCACCCGTAGCCAAATAATTCACGTAATGGGCGTACCACGGTGCAACAAAAGTAGGCATGGTCAATAGTTGTTCATCAGGAAACCGTTAATTGATTTCACTAACAGCATCGACCCCTTCCAACGGAATTCGGGATAAATGATCTGCCATTACATTGTCCCTTCCTTTCTTATCCCGAATTTCTAAATCGAACTCTTGCTATAAAAGCACCCAACGAATCAAACAGGGCTTTGCATCTTTCTTCTCCATCAGATAACGAACTGCACTATGGTTCGAATACACAATCACCTTGCTTCCCCATATGTACGACCGAAATTTGTCCAAGGGATAAACCACTGGTAATAACTCCTTTTCGGTTGTGGTGTAATTCAGTTGCGCCACAGACAATGTCTTGCTTGCATAGTATATTGCCACCGGGTTTTTATCAACTTTTTGACCTAAAACCGCTCTGATGGTCGTGTCACTCGCATCACACATGATCTCAAATGGCTTTGACCAATCTGGCGGTTGCAAAATAAGAGCTTTCACCAACTGTTCCTTCAAAACCATAAAGGCTTGCATGCGTTCGTTAGTAATATCAAAAGGTACATCTTTTAGTAACAGATTACATAAAGGTTTAGTAATAAAACTAAAATCTTTAATAAATAGCCGGTAAAATCCCGCATGTCCCAAAAATGATCTTATTCCTTTAACATTTTTAGGTGGAGGAAAAGACGATATTACCCGAATTTTTACCTTATCTACCTCCATTCCCCTGTTTGAAATGACATGACCCAACACAATACCCTCGTAGACCATGAAGTGACTTTTCTCCCAACTTAGCACCAAGTTTTTCTCGACACACCTTTTTAAAACTTTTTACAACTCGTCAAGACAAGACTCAAAACTTCTGCCAAAAATGGAGAAATCATCCATGAATACCTCAACTGACTCCCCAACCATGTCCGAGAAAATACTCATCATATATCGTTGGAAAGTCGCCGGGGCATTACACAAACCGATGGCATTCGCCAAAAAGCAAAAGTGCCATATGGACAAGTGATAGTGGTCTTGTGTTGGTCATCCGGGTGAATGGCAATTTGGTTATGCCCCGAATACCCATCTAAGAAGCAATCATATTTTTGACCCGATAATTTTTCAATAATTTGGTCAATGAAAGGTAATGGAAAATAGTCCTTAGATGTCGCGGCATTCAATTTTCAGTAATCGATACAAACACGCCACCCGGTGACCGGTCGGTGGCGATTTGTTCACCATTTTCATCTTTGATTACTTTAATGCCGACCTTTTAGGCACCACTAGGGTAGGACTTACCCAAGCACTATCTGAATCGGATAGATTATACCTGCATCTAACCACTTAATTACCTCCTTTTATACCACTTCTCGTAGATTCGGGTTCAATCTCCTTTGAGCCTCTCTAGTTGGTTTCACATCCTCGGTCGTGATGATTTTGTGCATGACAATAGATGGACTAATTCCTTTCAAATCGGCAATCACCCACCCAATAGCCGCCTTATTTACTTTCAACACCTTCAACAAATCTTGCTCTTGAGCCATCTCCAATTTAGAGGCAATAATAACCGGTAAAGTGTCATTATCCCCTAAAAATGCATACTTCAAATGGCTTGGAAAGTCTTTCAACTACAACTTCGGTGGCTCCTCTAATGATGGCTTCGTACCCAAATTAGTCTCCACCGGTAAGCTCCAAAACTGATGGGTCCATGGCGGTCGCTCTCCTTCACCGCCATAGCATCTTGCTCTTTCTCCTCAATCCTCAGAGCACATGCGTGTACCTGTTCAGAAAAGCAAACACAAACATCTACACAATCCTCATCATACTTGTGCGGTTCGCATCCATCAACTAAATCTGCCATAAAACACTCATCAACATCAATAGAGTTAGAAGTGTTAGTAAAAACGTTCAATCTCATTTTTCTATTGCCGAATGTCATGTCGACCGTACCAAATCAACAATCAATCACAGCATGAGCGGTGCTCAAAAATGGTCGACCCAAAATAACATTTTGTTGTTGTTTTGGGTCCGCGGATGAGTAATCTAAGACCAAAAAGTCTACCGGATAATAAAACTCATCAACCTTTACTATGACATCTTGCACCATCCCTCGGGTAGCTTATGAGACAAACTGGCTAGAACCACCGTTGTCTCAACCCGTGTTAATGGACCAAAATCATATTGGTCGTATAAGCCCCTCGGTAAAATACTTACTCCGGCTCCAAGATCTAACAACGCCTTTGACATTTGAAAATTTCCAACTTGAATATTTATTAGTGGCATTCCCGGATCTTGGAGTTTGGGAGGAAGATCCCCTTTAAGCACCGCACTTACCTATCCGGTCAAGTCAACCCGCTTAGGTAATTTTTTCTTTTGTTGCCTCTTTTGTGTGCATAAGTATTTTAAAAATTTTTCATAAGCGGGTACTTGTTTAATTGCGTCGAATAAGGGGAGGTTTACTTTGACTTTCTTGAAAACATCCCACAATTCCTCTTTTAGAGGACCCCTTGTTGAAATAAATTTTTTCTTACCCGGGTCAACGAAAGTCGATGGAAATGGGACTTGACTTGGTCCCCCTTCCTCGTTTCCGTCTTTTAAAATTTCACCCAACCCGGTTTTTTAATTACCTTTTCAACGTTAGGGTCCTTAGACACAATTGAAGGTGAGACTTCATCCTCATCACTTTCATTTCCCGTAATATCTTCAACCATCCCATCAACCAAACCCGGTGACAAGTTTGCCTTAAATTCTTTTCCACTTCTTAGGACACTAACATGATTAATAGGAATATTACGTGAAGAACTATGAGAAGGCTTTACCTTAGTGTCGCTAGGAAGTTGACCTTTACCTTTTTTCAACTCCGCCACCTCGGTTGCAAGTTGACCCATTTGAGTGGTCAATGTTTGAATGATTTTGTCACGGACCTCATCCTTTTGCATCCGAACTTCATCAAGTTGATTTATCCTTTGCATATCTTGTTGCATCATCCAGAGCATATCCATAACTTCATTCCCACTTGATGAAGTTTGGCCTATGGTCCCACTTTAACCACCCGATTGTCGAAATTGCCCCTGGTAGCCTTGACTATTCTCGCCTCTAAAATTACCTTGATTGTATTGTTGGCGTGGAATGAAATTTCCTTGAGCTCCTTGGAAATTTGGATTGGCTTGGTTTGTCGGGTTCCCATAACGAAAAGTGGGATGGTTCCTTAATCCGGGGTCGTATATGTTCGAGTTCATGTTAAAATTACGACCACCCCCTTGAATAGCATTCACCTCTTCTACTTGACCTTCGACCACACCCACCAAACACACATCCGCCATGTGACCCAATTCATTACAATTTGTGCAAACGTCATACACTTGATTAGTTGTTTGTACCCCCCCCCCATCATCTACCGCATGAACTTGAGGTCTTGTAATGACGTGCCTTGCCCTTCTTGAAGATTACGCTTTTCTTTTGGATATGACCGCCATTTGCTACAAAATGCCCAATCATCTTGCTCAAAAATTGTACCAAACGTACCATTAGTGATCGACATTAAGTCACGAGCATCCTCCGAACTCAACCCTTCATGAAAGGCATTCAATAACTCCCAAAGTGCAATGCCATGATAAGGACAATTTTTCAAATCATATTAAACCTCTCGAATACTTCATGAAACATCTCACCCGGTTGTTGTTGAAAACTTCTCAAACTCCGCCTAGCCTCATTAGTCTTTTGGGCCGTAAAAAACTCTTTCAAAAACCTTCGTTGCATGTCGGCCCATGTGTATATTGAAGCGGATGGCAAAGTATGAAACCATCTTTTAGCCTTGTCTTCCAAAGAAAATTGAAAGAGTACCAACTTAACATCATCCGAAGAAAAGCCTTGCCCTCCAATAGTGTTGCAAATAGAATCGTATGTCTCCAAATGGAAGTATGGTTCCTCCGTTGCTAACCCCTTGTACTTCGGCAAACTTTGGAGTGCGGTTGTTCTAACCTCAAATGTTCTTCCATCTAGGTGATGAGGAATCACCACCGGAGAAGGGTTATTAGTGATAACGAGTCTAAAATGAGCTTCAATCCCCCTCACCACCTCTCGGTGATGTCTTCGTGTAGCACCCAATGGTACTCTCAGTCGACCCGCTTGACCTTGTGTCGGCCCTTGAGGTACAAACTATTGTTGGTACTGAGGTTGTTGCATTTGTGGTTGCTGCATCGGCCTTTGAAATTGAGGTTGTTGATATTGAGGTTGAACTTGTTGTAGAGGCATTGGCCGTTGAAACTGTGGCCCTTGCAGACGAATCTGTTGTACCCCCGTTGGTTGCCTAACCACTTTTTGATTTTCTTCCACTTGTTGTCTTTGTTGGTAAGCCATTCCTCCTTGAGGTCCCATATTATCTCCATCTCCTCCATAATAATACCCCTCTTCTTCATATCCTCCAAATTCTTCCTCATACCCATCATCAAATCCATCTCCTCCTATACCCGAAGATTGCACAAACTGAGAAGATGGATAATGAAAACCCAGTTGGTTTTGTGGTTGAAATGTAGAGGTAGTATGAACAATGGTTGAACTTGGTGGGAATTGATTTGATGGTGGTTGTTGAGTGGAAGATGATTGACCGGAAGTCGGGAAAAAGGATGAAAAGGGTGGAACCATTGATGTGGGGTTAAAAGTGAGAACGGGTCCGGTTTGGGTAGTTGCGGATGATGAGGTGTTGGTTGGGTTGACTTCATGTGTTGAAGTAGGATGGGTAGTAGAAATTGGTGAAGGTGTGGATGGTGATGTTTGACTTGTAGTGGGAGGTAGTGGATCCATTGGGTTAACCAATGTAACTGGTGTTGTAGGCGTTGTTGGTGAACCACTAATTTTATTTTCTCGTAGTAAAAATTTGTTTCTTCGCAAAGTTCGTTCAATCTCCGGATCAAATGCCAATGGTGATAGCTTATGAGAGCCTCTAGTATGCATGCACCTGTAAATACCTGCACACTAACACAACCAGCGTAAACCCAAAAAATAACAAAGTAAACTATCAAAGATAACACACGTTGTGCACTACCCCCCGGCAATGGCGCCAAAATTTGATGTAAGATCGTAGTCTCAAGCAAATTTTAATCCAAATAATACTAATAGTTAGCGGTAATATCGAACATAGGTAGTTTGTGGAATATGTGTTATCTAAAGATTTAGCTAAAATGACTGAATTATCTAAAATGCAAGAAAAGTAAATTCAAGATTTTGATTGTTCGGTTTTAAAACTAAGATTAACTAAATAAGTTGCAAGTCAAAGATTGGTTATTAAAATAGATTAAGAGAAAGTGACCATCCTAGGTTTCCAATTTCAATTGACATTTATGTTTAAATCCAACTAGAAAGAATCACATACACATGATTCATGTATGATTATTTGTTCGTGATGAAAGGGAAATAAGTATTCGGATTATAAAAACACAAGGTTGTTACCCGATGACCAATTAACCAATATCCAACCCTAATCCTCCCGTGATATCTCGATTGTCAACAACACCAAGAACATACGATTTAGACTAAGATCAAAACATCAATTAACAACTTACAAACAAACATTCACACACCATAATAAACAACAAACGTTGCAAGTCTATTATTCTAGAAATACGGATAAAAACACAAATGTCTTAGACAAACCTTCAACCTAGGATGATCAGAATGAGTTTAGCCACTCATGGTCCAGCAAATCATCATACCATCAAGTTCCATGTTCATACGAATCAAAAACACAAAACAAATGTTTAGAAATTGTCTTGAACCAAGAAGGACACCCAAATTTGCCCTAGAACTGCTTGGAAACGTCTCCTATCATCAGATATGCCCAAAGACTCTTGAAAAACGATTTAATAGCCAGTTACATTTTTCTCGCGGGCCACCACCGTATGCTACGGTGCCTGCTGTAGCTTACGGTGGCATTCATCTTCTTACGGTGCCTCACTTCTGGCTTACGGCGTAACAACTCAGTCATCATCGTAAGCTACGGCGCCTTCCGTAGCCTACGGTGGATCCTGTTTTCTTTCCTCTTGTTCTCTTATCAATTCTCTCTTTCTCCATCTTCACTTTGCCAAGTACGAGCTCCCATCAAAGCACATTTAAACCACTTATTTATGCTCTTTGGTACATGCAAAGCCATTCACATCGTATTTATCACATTCCAATAATTAACCAAATTAAGTGCGAAATATTAATCCTTTAATAACACTTGAGGGTTGTCCTATGGACCACCCGTCACTGACGTAAATAGATTGTTCGAGACATCATAACACTAATGTGACAGTATTTAATTCAAAACTGATTTCATTTCATGGATAATCATTGTCAAGTACAATACAAGAAATCAAATACAACAATGGAAAAATTAAAGTACAACATAATTTATCAAAACTACAATAACAAATCTAGCATTTTTAGACGCGTTTCTAAGTCGTCCCTACTAGATTTCATCATTATCAACATCATCAACCTGCAACATGTTTAGAAGTATAGTTCAACACAAAAGCGTTGGCGAGTACACAAGTTTAATATAGCATGAGTATGTAAAAGATTTAAACGAATCCGTATGGCAAAAATAGTTAACTAGATTAATGTATCATGGCATGCAATTTTACAAGTCAACCCTCTGATTACCGCATGATTTAGAGACTTAACATAACCACAAGACTATGGGTGGTGCGTTACTCCTATAGCGCTATACATGTTAAGGGGAGGCTCTTACAAAGTTAATGACAAGCGAATCACATAAGAATGTTCCAAGAATACAAATCAAGTATCACATATTTTAAGCACGCATGTAATGATTGTTTGTGTTTGCATAAAGAACTACTGTGATTGTGTATTTTGATATGTTAAACATATTGCACCCAAAAGTGTAAAGCGTAAAAATGGGATCGAGTGTACTCACGATTTTGCATAGCTTCCTTTGGTAATCCCGTGAAGAGTTGGAGAGTTTGAAGGATGGAACACCAAGTTATCCTACGTGAGGAAACGTTGGTATGTGAGTATTTGAAAAATAACGGAGGATTCGGAGTCGGAATTAAAGCATTTAAAAGTATGTATTCAAGAAAGTAATTATCTAGCTCTAAACACTCGTTTTTGACACTATATATCCCGTAAGGGTTGTTGTGGTTTCATGGGTTAAGTGCCCTTTAGAATCGTAACAAGAGGTTCAAGTCTTAGATATTATAACCTATTACCATGACAAGTAACCATGTCGATTATAATCAAGGATTCGGTTATGTGTATGTGTGTATATATATATTATAGTTTACATAATAATTCTAAGTTAAGTCCATCAAGCGTATCATATATTGTCATGTAAGTCAAGCATAGAGGATTAACCTCATTGTATGATTCATCAATACATAAATCATCACAATGATGATTCGGATGGTCATGAATGAAAATGATATGTACAACTTCTTACTATATCAAATAGCCAAGTAAGCTTTAACCCGGGTGAGTCATTCCCGACATGGAAAGAGTTAACTAAGTGTCAGAGGCTAGACGAGGTTAAGTTACTTTAAGTTTAGAAAACTACTTGAGATAGAAAGGTAAAAATATCAAGTGAGGTGGTGGAATCAAGTTAGGATAGCCAAGGCTTCCAAGTTTTCACACATATACCAAAACACAAGTCTTGCTATAAACTTCATGGCAAGCTGAGATGGTTTCATCACTTGTGGGTTGCATAAACCCTTGCAAAAACAGAAAGTTGAGAGGTGTTTGCACCTCTTAACCTCATAAGAATCTATTCCTAACAAGTCTCATCACCTTAGATAGGTTTAAGAACAAGTAGGAACAAGATTAAGTCAAGAACAACATACTTTGTAAAGTTTAAACAAAACATTCTTCCAAAATATAAATTTTGGACCTCAAAATGGTGATGTTCCACCTTAGATTACCATGGTAATATTGTGAAAACACTCCTAGAGGTGTTCCAAGCTTTGTAGAGGAAGAAGAAGTGAAGAAAGATGAAAGAAAAGTGAGTTTGAGCTCACTTTTGCAATTATAAGATTCTGCCTTGAACTTGAATTTCCAGTGAATTTGAGAGTGCTTTGCTTATTTAGAAGTGTTTGGAAAGTGAAGTTGATGTATGGAGGCTCCTATTTATAATGGGGGTGATTACGGTTTGGGTCTAATGAGTCAGAAGGTGATTGGATGTGAAAAGGGTGGCAAAAATTGACCAACCCACGAGCTGGCAGTGCTCTGTTGTAGATCGGTATCTGTCATGCGTCGAGGAGATACCCTGGTATCTCTCGCGTGGCGCTAGGGCATACTTTCTGAAAATGTCCATTTCGGTACCTGAACTTTGTATTTAGGTCAATGTAAGCCGTAAACTTGCATTTTAACATGTTTTTAGGTATTACAAGTGTAATAAAGTATAGTATAAGTGTACGCAAGTATAATTTTGAGTATCGAGAATGTATGTATAAGTATAGGCACGTATAATAAGTATCAGTTTGCGTATAAACGATTCAATTGTAAGTATAACAAGCATGTATAAAGTATAATTTATTACGATCAAAGTCTTGGATTACAAAGTTGGAATTGAAATACGAATAAGATACAAACACAAGTTTCCATAAATATAAATACGATTTCCCTTTCTAAATAAGGAAAGTACAAAATGCGAAGCATTACAAGCCTTTCGTGCTTGAGTCCATCTCGACACGACTCCTATTAGTTCATGTCACCACATTCATATCATGGTTAGCATATATAATAGTTCATACAAACATTCATATTCTTTCCATTCATGCATACTTGTCTTGCATTAGGCAACTACCGCATACGTAAGACACATACTAATAATCACCTTGTTCCACATTCACACAACTCAATTATCATCTTGCATAACTTATAAATCGTCTAGCACATAACACATTAACTCTCTACTCTAACGATCGCATCCAAAGGCCAATCCATGATATTCATACATTGTTGACTTTCAAAGTTAACTATCCTACTTATATACTTTTAAATTATGAACATGAAACCATCTTAAAATGGTATACAATAGTATTAAAATCATATGCATTTCATGCTCATATCATATAGACATATACTCCTACATGGTCACCTAGTTATATACTCATACACATACGTAATTTGTTCCATCACACTAGTATTTTCATCACTTCATAACTAACACGAACATCATTCGAATTTACTCTTTTCTAGAATTCTCATACGCTCCCCATCTACTTCTTAAATCGCAATTAAGACGATCAAACAATCCACATATGTGCATTACATCATTCAAGCATATAACACAACTCTTAAAATATACTTCTACGCAATCGCTCATTAACTACATTCACACATGGATTTCAGCAAGAACATATTTCTCATGATATCTTACTATTAAATACATCATGTCCACATTCTATACATATTCATTCGTTGTTTACATCCAATCTCATCTAATAATCTCACTTATGCAGTTCATCAAACACTTGGTGCGCGTACTACTATCTAAGCATAATGTACAAGTATCATATGTCCATTCTCCTAATACTTGCTTTCATTCATCAAATATAACCAAATATCATACATACTCTATATAATACTCAATACGTTTAATAAGAATTCATCTAATAGCTCACACTATATCATGATTTAAACAAGACTTGGACATGGGTGAAACACCAATGTCATCTTCATCACCCAACTAGTGGGTTTTCATCTCAAACATCAATTTACTTGAAATTATATACAAAATAAGTTCTATTCGATGCTTCTAATACATAATCATGCTTAGTTTCATACTAATTCACGGATTTGATCATAACCCATTTCTAAAAAGATTATCAAATAAAATCTACAACTTACCAAGTGATTTATAGGGCTAGATGATCAAGAATTCAAGTACATGCACGAATTTTAGCTTGAATCCACCTTCAATTTAGGCAAAAAGGGCTGAATTGAAGGTTCCTCTTTCTCCTTCTTGTGGGTGTCGACACACACACCTAAACACACACTTACATACTGAACTTTCTAGTTTAATGGATACTTAAACTCATTTTCAAGTTTAGTCCCTCTAGCTTGTCACACCATCACAATTGCCACCAAATTCATTCCTTACTTGTTTTGACTAAATAATTTAACTTGGTTAAATAGCCTAGTCATTTTATTTCATGTTTTATCATATGGAAACATATGGGAAAATATAAAAATTCAAGTTTTGGGGCGTTACAAAAATCAATACACAACATATACTGATATGCTTTGTAAGATTAATCCATAACAAACTACTAAAATCATACTAATAAGTAAGTCAATCACCAATCAAAAATCAATTCAATGAATCATCTCATCCAGATAATTATAAAAGAGTTTAGTCGGACATGACAAACAAATTCAACACATAATTCAAATTCATCATCAATATAGAAGTTTAAATACTAGAAAACGGTAAATATTAACGTGGAGAATCAAATCTTGTTTCCCCTAGATCTTTAACTCTCTTACCTCTTCTCTTCCGAATCCTTCAAAACCAAGTTCTTCAGCCCTTTTTTCACTCTCCAGTCGATTTCAGTTAGTTTCTAGGGTTTCCATCGTGATCCTTAAACAGGCGGCTCTAATTGGCTTAGTAAATGATACGGGCCGTACCCTTTTACTGGGTATGAGTCGTGACAGAACCTAGTCTAGCCCAAATCTCAATACTGATTTTGTCGTCTGATTGACGCGCTTACTGTAATACCTCAATGGATGGTGGAATACATCGGGGCGTAAAGATTGCTTAAAAACTCATGACACTAATTAAAGTTTTCATATTTAAGCCAACCAAATTCCAAATTTCATACAAGAAAAAATTGTTTGCAATAAAAATAAACATAAAATAAAGTTGGATTTGTTTAATCTAGGTCCACAATATCCTAAGTGTATAGCATTAACTTTAAAGAATCTCAAACTACATTTTTAGTAACATGTATATAAGGTTCAGTTTGTGAGCAAACATAGGTTTAGAATATAAATTCAATAGAATGTATTTACGATTCATATGTCAATTGTAGAATTCAATCGTGCAAGAGTAACAAGTGCAATTATCAAACCTTTGTTCACTAGTGTCCTAAACTCACAAGTTAAGCTTAAATTGATTTTGGTTTCGATAGCCAAACAACATGGACGGGTGTCAACCAATAACGCTATGATCATTACCTTAGGCTTAGTTTGTTAATAATCAAATGCTATAATATAGAATGAATGTATGAATGAATATCACCTCAAAGTTTAACACAATGCCTAGAATAAAACACATAAACATCAAATGAATCGCACAATTTGTATAAAAAGACTTAGAGTTGGAATAAGCATACATAATACATCCCAAAGCATAAAAAAACATTATCACATGTTGTTAAGATTAGCTGGATATTCCCAAAATTTACCCTAGTAGAATGTATGACACAAACATGAATAATAGAATTAGACGAATTCGAATGAATTAGTGATTTCAAGGTTCATATGAGTTTAGGGGATTTTAGTTTAAGATGATGAAAATGTAACGATTTGTTAGTGTCCAACAGTGTATAAATACAGATAAAATAATAATTCATATTTAGATAGAATAGTGAAATGAATATTGTTTGTGTGATTTCGTATAAATAAAATATAATATATTTATCATATCTAAAAATATATTATGTTTTTATAGTTTGACTAAAATTACATGTAAACTTTTATTATTGGTTTAGCTCAAAAGGATCATTTACTAGTATCGTGTTAGATTATATATTAAAAGTCTAAAATATATGTTTGTATGCATGAGAAAATTACTTAAATGTATGATACACATTTAGTATAAGTATAACAAGTTATTCATAGTTAGTTACTAAATACTATAACTTACATAATGCGATGAAATATCTATTTTATAGTTTAAGTAATAAATATGACCAAAAATGGTTATTAGAGCATGTATAAAAAATATATAGGGTTTTAAGAAAATGAATGTCTAATAGTCTATAATCAATTAAAAACAAGCATAAGTGTATAGTATTTTCAATTTGTCTATACATAAACATATTTTAAGTGAATAGCCCTTATAAATTTATCAAATAAATCCTAGAGACCATTAGAAATTAATTAGGCCTAAGATCATTTAAAATGAGTCTAAATAAATGCAAAAGTTTAGAGTTTTATATATTTTACATGAGAAAAATATACATAATTAGATATGATAATTAGATATGATTTTGTATGTATAAGAATAATTAGTAAAATTATATATTTGTGATTTCTAATATTGTTTCTGAAAATTAACAATAATCTATATAACATAAAATGTTCTGTCACGGTTTCAATAGTATGAATATATTATGGTTAATTAATAATATATAATGATAGACTAGATATTATAATGAAAAAAATCCTAGAAATTAATACAAGCAAAACTGACATTGTAACAAGTGTAAAAACCTCAATACGAATGAATAATAACATAAGATATGTTAATTAGATTAAAATGTAAAAATATAAAAATCCTCAAATTGAATATGAACCTTAAAATGTGATCCTTAAATTCAGAGTCGATTGCCCTCTATCTACTGAAGATAGAAGGCTATTGTGAACCATTGAAAAATAGTAATATTAGGCTTTTGAATCATTCGAATTGGTTAGGAATTGACCCGAATTTGAAGAAGGAAGTAAGCCCAAATTTATTGATTATTGACTTTGGAGAAGGATTGGTGAAACGATTGTGTGTTTATGGTCTAAGAATTTTGAAATGATCAAGGGAACAAGGATTATCACTCAAATTCGTGTTAAAAGCCTCACTTGATTATGTTCATAAAGAGTGTTGATGGGTCTTGAATGAGATTTTGAATTACAGACTTACACTTTGAATTCGTGGTTGAAGGTGATTAGGAATCATGTCTAGATTTACTGGATTCAAGATTGAAATTGATTTGGAACTTAAAATTGAGATTATACTTATGTAAAGTTGGTGCGCATAAGACCCGTAGGTCGCTAACCAGCAGGTCAAACCAGACACTCCCCCGCTTGACGCGGGGGAGTTTCCTTGCATGTCGTGTGGCGCGGAGGCGCCCAGTTGACCGAGCCAATACGGACCTCCCATGTGTCATGTGAGTGCTATCATGGTCTCCACATGGTGCGGGTGGACTTAGGATCCAGAAATTGTATTTTGAGGCAGGCTTAGTCCCTCAAGTTTGGTTATCCACTAAAATGCATGTTAACCTATTTAACGAACGTTTCAAGTATATAACTTTGTATTGCATGTGTAAGACTATGAATTAGTATATGTAATATCATATATCAAAAAGACAAATAAAATAAAGCAAAATTCAAACACTTTATTGTATGATCAATAGATTGGATTACATTGAATATTGAAAGCGAATCAGGTTACAAGTAAGCATAGTCCACGCATGTGACACTTACGTATCCGACTCTCTAGATCGGGTACGGCTCATACACTTCTGAATCTCCTACCTTTCTTCTACTTTTTCTCCTTCTTTTCCAAAAGTACCCTTTTTTATGTCCAAATTACTCCATTTTCACTAAGTACCTACGAATCCTCAACAACACATTAATAGCTAACTAATCTTATCAGATTTAAGATAATAACCCTTAAATACAGGTCCTTTAACACTGAAGTACTATGTATCCTATGACTACATCAACTTCAAATACCTAATTTTGCCTTTGTTAGTATCTCTGATAACTACGTAAGTGATACGTGAGCCCTATCACATTGAGGTGTCACAAATGATCATTTGGAATTTGTCATAAGTTGTATCTAAGATCAATGACAACTTAATCACATCATTGGTAACTGCGGATAGTTGTACTCAGACTTTCTAATTATACAACTAATAACTACAAAGTAGTTTTATAAGCTCCTTTTGTTGTACCCGAACTATCATACCCTTTCACAAATAGTTGCAATGCTTAGAAATAATTGTTGTTATGGTTTAACCCCTTTATAAAGGAAATCGTCAGGTTTGTTTTAAATAGAAATTCACAACTTTGTTTTTAAAAAACATTTCATTCATCTCAAAAACCTTTATGTTTTAGTTGATTATTGATTTCATGTTCACACTAAATGCCTCAATCTGAAAGTGGATTAATACATGATTCAGAAAACAGGAATGTGAAATACAAAACCTTTTATGTACATGATTTAGCTTGTGATATATATCATTAAGTTACATATCATATAATATTATTAATTTTATATTATATTAGTATAAGTAATAGACTCCTCTACGGTATCAACTATCAAACTCGAGCTCATTTAACTATCGAAGTATAAGCTGATCTCAAGTAGTATATGAGAGCTCGACTTGTTTACATCCATAAATTGTTATAATTGTTAGATTTGTGTCACATTATCAATTTAATATTGTATATGGCTAGTTTGTTTATTTAATACTACCAATATCTATCATACCTTTTTTTATAGACCGGCTAACTCACATACCTTTCAAACGTACTCATAAATCTAGACATTTGTTCATCATGGGACTAGAACCTCAAATCATCTGGGAAGAACACTTTATCACATAGCTCGTTACCACTAGGTTAGAATGTCTATTTAATTCTACCAATACATGTTATACCTTTTATATACACCGGCTAACTCACATACTTTTCAAACTTGGTCATAGATCTACACATTTGTTCATCATGGGATTAGAAGCCTCATCCATTTTGGGAGGAACACTTTATCACACACCTTGGTATCGCAAAGCTCCTTGATCCATGGGATGAATATCAACTTTCTTGGTTCACTCTTATGTTACTTTTTATTAATTAAACGTACCCTTATAGTAGTACTAAAATTTGTAATCCTTATCTAACAGCTTAAATATTAGTTCATTTGGGTGTTTAATATAATATTTTGGATTGTTTGGGCTAAATAGTATGCTAGAGATGATACACATTCAATTATTAATGCAACACTCCATAAACGTGTGTTGTCTCTGGCATCCCTAACACGCACTTAGAACCAACACTCCATAAACGTGGACAGTTCATTTCACTTGGTTTATTAATGGATATAAATTTATGACTCGTTCTATGTAGAATAAATTTAATTTACAAGTGAGGTGGTTTGTGTCATTCTCTTTGGTTGTGGTTAGAATCTATCAAATCATGCGTGCTTGTATTTCAATAGTTAACGGTTTAGCAATGAATGTGCTTCAATTACGTAAAATTGATCGTTTATCGAGTTAGGTCATGCATAGACTTTAAATGCTTAATTTGTTAACAAAAATTAAGTGTATGGATGTTTGTGGTTTTGTTAAGTGTGAGAATGTTGAACCAACCTTGAACATGATCAAATGTAATCCAACCTCCGTTATCAGTTATCTATATCATCATTGGATGATTAAACTTTATCTTTTTTGAACCGCAAACACATACTCACACCTCAAAATTTACTTTAAAAATCTAATTAATGTTCACTTTATACTACAAATCCGCACAACTTTAAAGGGGATAAACACATAGTGGCACTGGGTCAAGAGACCATTAGGGTCTGATTGGCATGGGCTAATGGAATGGACCAAGACCATGGAATGGTTAATGGTCCATTTCATCCCTTTGTCCATCGTTACTTTGTGTTGTTTGGCAAGCAAGGGGAAAGACGAAGGAATAAAATCGGTGGTGGGTGGCGGGTGGTGGCGGCCATGGGAGGTGGAAGGTGGCAACGACGGAGGGAGACGGTGGTCGGTGGTGGTGGCGGGCGTCGACAGTGGCGTCAGTGGTAGAGTGTGATGATGGCGGTTGGTGTGGCGCGGGTGGTGGGTAGAGTGTGATAATGGGTTGGTGGTGGCGCGGTGGTGGTGGGTGGTGGTGGTGGTGAAGGGTAAGAACGGGAATGGAATGAAAGAGGGTAGATTGAATGAATTTGAGGTTTCTATAGAGTATGAAATGCCTTATGTAATAAGTGATTCCATTATCTTAATCAATCTAACACATCTTTTTCATTTCATTGCTTAGTCATTGCACCTCTTAATATTTAACTATTCCTTAGTAAGGTATTTTTATGGCCATGGCGAAAAGACTAAGGGCCTGTTTGGTATGGTGACGTACTTAAATAGTAACAAATAAATTGACATAGAACATAGCCCAGTTTTGAGGAAAAAATACTAAATACTAACTAACTACACACGTTCTAGGCAAGCGCTCCTTTTTTTAATGGCAACGAACGACGTGCCAACCACTGTGACACCGGCGCTGTGGCCAAGGTTAACTACTCGACCGTGGCCAGCCCCTTGGCTCTCCCAGATGCGTGGAAACCCAACCTCCACCCGTCCAAAGGCACGACAGTGGAAATCGGTAAAACCTCGCCTTCCATCCAAGACTAGCCGGCGCCACTATTCGCCCTCATCTGGATGCCGCTGAAAATAATGGAGAGAGTGGGAGTCGAACTTGGGTCACAAGAAACACCAAGTCTTTCCCCAACCACTCCACCACTACCTCATTGGCGGCAAGCGTGCCTATTAGTATATAGTATAGGCTAGGTAAGTTCCCAAAGTATCAATCTTTGGACACTGAGATCTATTAACCTATCTCTTTTATAATATTTAACCTAAGTAACTTTTAACAATTATGAAAACACTAAAACAACTTATTTGATTAAGTTTTAGAAAACAGTGATAAAAAGATAACCAGTTATGTTCAAATCATCTTATTACTTTTGCAAGACAATTGATTATGGTTCTTAAGAAAAACTTTCCCAGTGGACACTGGTAATGAGGGTGTATTGTTAAAAAGCTAGAGCCCCCTCAGGTTAGCCCCATGTCCCCAAACAACCAGGCTATAGACACACCCAACTATTTGGTTCTAAGTAACTAAAACATTTACTCATCCTTGTGATCTAAGAGTCTCTTACATTGTGTTTAGCAACCTGGACAATGAATCAAGCGAATTACTATTTAGACTACTCAATTTAAAGCAAACCCTTATCTAGCCTCCATACCCTTATAATCAGAATCTTCCTGTAGATGACCCGTATGCATTACCAATATCCAACCAAGTTTGACCTTTGCATATTGAGCATCCAGCCCTAGACTTACAATCGATATATAGCCTAAAGATAAATGAAACAGATCTAACATGCATAACCTCATAGAAAGAGCTAAGTCATCCACACAAACTCAATTAAACATCAATACTCAACATATAGATTACACTACCACAAGTTCATAAGCAAACCTTACTAAAAACACATGTTCATAACAAAAACAAGAAATTCAACACAAAGTAACAAGAATCATCCTACCCTAACCTACTATGGCGCGGTTAGCTACTCGTATTAACAAACAAAGCTAGTAAAATTGAATAATGATAAAATCAACAAATGATAATACGGGGGTGCTAACTCAGTAAGGAACAATCTCTTGTCCTCCTTGTGACAATCGGCAAAATAATAGGTATATTCATACAACTTAATTAATGTTAATTATACAATTACCTGCATTAGACTTAATTATATACTAATTGAGTCTACTAAGGCAAGCAATGTAAAGAAATGCATCTACATTTGCATATAACATGATCGTATTCGCCGTGCCTACGATGACAACAATTCTAATAACCGTTGATAATTATCCGATTAAACAATTTTATGTTACGAACGGTTCCGGTACGCCTAAAAATAACAGTGGCATTATTATTACATGTCCGATAAAAACAAGGGATAACAAACTATATATAATTAGTATATATTCTAAACATTTCTAGAAAATGCAAAATTATTATATTTTGCTGATTCTAGCAACGACGCTTACAAGTTTCCACCAAAAAACACATATATAATCAGTAGATAATGTTAGTTATCATAAAGTATTAAAATTTAGCTAATAAGATAGCCAAAAAAATGATGCCCACCAAGTGTTTGATAATATGCTTAAATGAGTTTTATGAATTTGTTACTGCATTTATATATGCCAATTGGTAGTTTGACGTTTTAAAAGTCATACTGGCCTATAATATGATCGAATAAGAAATATGGTATGAAAGTCCATAAGGTGTAATAGTCATGATGAAAGATGACTAATACAACCAACTTATGGATGTTATGTGATAGTTTGACTCTTAACAAGCTAGGTGTGAGCTTGGAAAGAAATGGTTCAAGCGGGTCAAAGACTAGAGAAAGCATGATCAGACGTAAGGCAAGTAAAACTTACACCTCTTAAATAGAACCACTACTTATGTAATTGGTTAAAAACAAGATGAACAAAGAATCTAATGATTTTGTTAAGAATAAGACCGATGGTGTAAACCATGAGACGGGTCAAAATGGATAAAGTTATGACAAGACTATATTTTAGTGATAAACCAATAAAATTTTAAAGTAAGATCCTATGGTGTAGACCAAAACAGTCAAAGAGCAAAATGGTCAGTAACCATATTTTGGTGATAAACTAATAAAATCTTAAAGTAAGACCCTATGGTGTAAACCAAAACGGTTCAAACGAGTAAATGGTCAGTAACCGTATTTTGTTGATAAACCAATAAATTTTTAAAGTAAAACCCTATGATGTATACCAAAAAGGGTCAAACAAATAAAATGGTCAATAACCGTATTTTGGTGATAAACCAATGAATTTTTAAAGTAAAACCTTATGGTGTAAACCAAAACGGGTGAAACGTGTAACATGGTCAATAACCGTATGTTGGTGATAAACCATAGATTTTAAAGTAAGACCCTATGGTGTACACCAAAACGGGTCAAATGAGTAAAATGGACAGTAACCGTGTTCTGGGGATAAATTAATTAATTTTAGAAATAAGACATTATGGTGTGAACCGTAACGAGTCAAACGAGTAAAAGGGCAAGTAATCACATATTAGTGATCAAATAATGAATTTTTGAAAGAGGAGTCTATGGTGTAAACCTTAACGGGTCAAATGGGTAAGATGATTATAAGCACATTTTTGGCAATAAAAAATACATGGTTAGGTTGAGACACCAAAAGGGTAAGCTAAGAATGGGTTAAATGGACAACCGGGTCAATTGTGATGATGTCACTATTTGAATATGATATCTAGTACTTGTCTTGTTAAGTCTTGTGCTTACAAGTAAGCATAGTATACGGGCATGCATTGCCAAGAATTAGTAATAAGGAATCGCAAGGTATTGATAACGGGTCAATGTTTTGACCCGCATCAGGACTGTGTAAAGGATTATACTTCAGGTAAGGGCTTATGGTCAGACTAAAGATGGTTAAGTCAGATTTGGGTAATAGATTAACTCAAGTGAGATATATCTAGTATTTGGGTAAAACGGCCTTTAGATCCAAGAACATGTCTGTGATGCAAAATTACTATTAAATGGGTTTTAAACTACTAAACATTGGAAACTTTTATGTCCTTAGGACATAATAAATCTAGATGAGATAACAAGCTAAATGTGCCACTAGTTTTCATTTAAACTTATAAAAGTTTTCCGTTTTGAAAAATGATAAAATTTGACTAAAACGACCTAGGGTAATGATTTAGACAAACTACCTCTAAGGTAGAGTTAAAAATGAGTTCCTTGATAGATTGGATCATTCCAGTACGTAAGAAAGTAGGAGGCATGAACTAGAATATGGAATGCCATTTAACGGGTCGCTGGGTAATTAATTTCAAACAAAAGAATGTTTTGAAAAGCTAAAGAAGTCGGGTTCTTATCAAAGTTTTGAACCTACAAATATGAGGGAAGGTTCTAAAAATGGTAAACCTGAAATTGAGTCAAGTTGGATGCGAAAATATGAAAACTTGGCAAGATTCCGGACAGGGGTATAAATTGCTAGCATGGTAAACTTGCTGGAAAACTGTTCCACCCGCGCCACGCAGAGGAGAGACCAAGCCCCTCTACGACGCTCGGGGATGCCTGGGTTCACGTCATGCAGGGCGTTGGGCCGTCCCTTCGCGACATACGGGGGCATCCCGTGTTAGCGAGATGGTTTTGCTTATTATTTTAAATACATTTGACCATTTGACTTAAACGCTAATTATTTTTAGTGTTTATGATAGGCTTTTGCTAAGGAGGGAACCGGAAGGACAGACGACCAAGCACGCAAAAAACCAAACACGACTAATCCGCTATCTCTTTGGGGATGATCCACGAGAAGATTGAAGCATGATTGTGCATGGCGAAGCTTTCAAGTTTAAAAACTTTAATATTGAAAAATGTAAATCACGTATAATAAATCGTTATGTAGGTTCGCCTGGGTTATTGGTTAACATGGCGTATAAGCTCTAATAAATAAACATTTTTGGACCAAATATCCTTTATTAAAATATTTATTAGAACGGATTAGAGTGTTACATCTATACTTTTCTTCTTTCCTAAATTTCTGTTTTACTTTTCGTTCTAAATTTTGCTAGTTAACACAACGCAGTGCGTGTGTGTGGTTCAACGTTTTTACGTTTCGCTGTACATTTCGTTAAAAATTTTGCGAGATAACACGTCGCAACATGCATGTGTGGTTCAACGTTTTTATGACTATTTTTCCCGTTTGATAAGTTCGCCGCAACACGCGGATCCTATATCGACTCAGTTATTTTTTTCTATATTTTTTACATTTCAGTCTAACTTATTCATATTAACACAGCGCAACTTCAATGTTATTGTTTGTTGGCAATGGTATGACATTAGTGGTATTTGGCACGGTTTTACATCTCTGTCGTAATGTTAGGGGCTTAATTATGGTTTAATTATGAATTGGATGTATTTGTATGCATCAATGCATGAACCACTATACAAACATACCCAACACCTTATTTGCACGTATACGAATATGCAATATCTATATTTCGGATATTGGTCTTTCCACTTAGCATTGAGAATTTAGACCTTGACCATAAGTATTGACTTATATCCATATATCTTTATATTTGGGATATTGGTCTTTCCACTTAACATTGAGAATTTAGACCTTGACCATAAGTATTGACTTGTGTAGTTACCATTGAGAATTTAGACGTTGACTAGTTATCTATTGACTTGTGGAATTTTAAGCTTTGTGGATTCTACACTCGATGGTAGTTGCCTCGTGTTATGGTAGTTAAGTCGGATATTTTCAAAACGAACTTATTATAAAACATTGTGGAATGATCACTAAATTTTGGAATGATTATTTATTGCTGTTAACAAATCAATTCGCTCGATCACTGAATTCTAGAAATATATAGACACTTCCACCCATATGCATGATAGCTTTTGTAATCACGATCGATCTGGATGGTAATTTGACATTTTATTTTGCTAGAAATCGAAAGTTGATCCGTTGGTAATCTATGGCCTGTTGAAAATAAAAATTAAAGATCAACTCCTAGTGAAAATATTGGTAACGCATAACCAAAAACTAATTATCAATGAATCACCGACAGAATTTAGCGATTGATTACCGACACAAAATTAGTAATCGATAACTAACTAGCTGTTATGTTTAGGGTTGTAAACAAACCGAACGTTTAGCGAATAGTTTGTGATCTGTTCGGCGGGAACTTCGTTTAATTAATGAATGAATATGAACAAAAAGTTTTGTTCGGTTAGTTAAATGAACGAAACGAAAATACGTCTCATTCGTTCAACTACGTTCGTAAACGCTGGGTAATGTGTTTTGAACATTCGTTCATATTCGTTTCTTTATGTTGCTCATTAAAGATTTTTCACCATTTATTTACTTTAAATTCTTTAATTCTTATTTATCTCATTACCCAAACAAATAAAATAGGAAACCATATCTCCACCTTGTTTATACACTGCTCCAATTTCTTTCTCTTTATTCATATCGAAATATATATCGAGCTTCGTTCAACGATTAGGGCTTCAGGGTCTAGCGTCACTCCCTCTCACCATCCACCTCTAGCCATCGTTGTCTTCGCCGATTTTATATGTGTTCGTTTGTGTTTATAAACCGTTTGTAAACACGTTACTTTCCTTGATGAACGAACAAAAACAAAAAATCGTGTTTCCTAAGCGTTCGTGAACACATTATATCCTTAACGAACTAACAAACACAAACAAGGTGTTTTCGTTTACAATCTATATTGACATTAAAGTTTATTTCATATAGATTTTCATTGGTAAATATGTTTTCTAATCAAACAATCTCCCTTTTCTCCTTTTATAATCCATATATAGTAATTCCACTAAGAAATCCATTTCAATCAACAAAACGTACATATCCAAAAGTAAGGCATCACATTTATCACATACAACAAGATTATACCAATATTCCTTTTCTTTTTTTACGATTGTGTTCCCATGATATCAAAGTGTGTATTTAATGTACTCCTAGTTTATGAACTCAGGGATAAAGTCTTATTGATACAAACATGATACATTAGGATGCATGAGTTGTTAAAAAGATTGTGCTTCTGCGATTGCATCCCCCTTCTCTTCCTCTTTTTAGGGTACTTTTGCTCCTTTCTATTTGAACTTTTAACCTTATATAATAAATATATGGTAAACACATACACATAAATACAACCCAACATAACCCATTGTGACTCATAATCTATTATATAGTATATTATGATAAATCATATGACCTGATGATCGACTCATTAACAAAAATAAAACCACGTTACTCATTATTCACAATTGCCAACCTTACGCTGTGTTTCTGAGCTTCATTCAACGAAGGAAAAGAAAAGATTTGAAAGGACGTCAAAAAAAAAGTTGCATTCCAGAGTTTTTTTAAGAAGAAAATGGAGTGGAATGAAAACTTATTTTTATTTCTTTCATTTTAAATACTTCCAAATTGAAGAAATTTGGAAGAAAATGATTTTTAACACATAAAATCTTTACTTTTCTTTTCATTTCCTTCGAAGCCGAGAAACACGATAGTTAACTAAATCTTTTCTTTCTGTAGGTGCCCTTTCGTATGGATCTTGACAAGATTGACAAACTAATTAAGACTGTGGAATACTCTTAATTCGATGAACACATAAAACTAGTAAAATAGCAAACCCAAACTCATAAATGATCTTCTATGATTATCTAACACGGAATGTTTACAAGAACTCAAGATCTCTCTCTCTCACACACACACATCAAACATGGGATTATATACACACGACTTGGGCTAGGCTCATCTCCAAGCCCAAAAAAGGATGTAAACTCACTAACCATATTAACACTATGTTAAGCCCCTTACAAGATATCCAAAGCTAAATTATTAAGTTGTATGCACTAACACTTTTCACTCTCTTTCTTTTATCTCCTTAATTCATTTTCTTTTCTTTTCTTTCATTTATTAAACTCATGAACACAACGTTATGAATAACCATTACACTCCAATACATCAATGTAATAACACAATATCAAAGCCTGATTACCCATTATATATCTTATTATTACTTGGTCCAATCAATTAAAACCCAATACTAACCATTATAAGCTATACGACATGTTACAATTTAATATAATACATTAAATCTTAATATGTTTGATTACCACACAATTAAGTCATTAGTACCCATATGACTTAAATAAGACCCAATAAAGGGTATACATCTACCGTTACTTCGTCTCTATATGAATCCATCACCAAATTTAAACAATCTTCATTTTCTCACTTATATGTACACTCCCCCCACCCCATGCGTCTCTATTACGACATGCATGAGCATCGATGTCCAGCGTATGGATGGCAATCAAACTCGAACCCATTGGGATTACTCGAAACCAGTATCATTTCGGATGGGTATATGGTCAGGTAATTGGGTATGTAATTACTTTTTAATTTTTCATATGTATGGAATTTGATGACATGCATGTTTACCCGACCCGATTACCCCATAACTGTGACAACCGGCAGTTTCCGATCTTAATTAAGCGCTTAACAAACAGTAATACTATCATAATTAGCGTAATTAGACGTAAATAAACTCGATCAGGCCTTTGGAAAGCCTAGGAACGTCTACTTGCTTCACGTTACGTGATTTGGCGATAATCGAGAACACTAAACGCGAATCTGAATGATAAGCGAACGGATGCCGAACAAATACTGATAACATCTAAAAACACAAATTTTATACTTGTATTTGTCACACTAGTTATAATTATGCGATAAATTTGGATCATTGAACGTCGCAAAGCACAACGCGGAAGTTACGCGGAAAACCGGAACGCACCGACATCAAAACGGAAGCTAAGAACTCGAGTTATGCCTCATATTAATATAATGATATATTTAGCTCCGTAATTGAATTTTATTACTCGCGGTTGAAACCAGGTCGAAAAACGGATCAGAAATGACAAACAGCAAACACGCAAATTTTAACGAACGAATAGATTACGCGTCAAACAACGACCCCCGAAATAATTTTAAACATTTCGAGTCCAAATAAACATTATACGACTTTCGGGTTTTGAAAATGGGCTTTGGATGCGTATCGGGCTTGAACACGTGTTAACGGGCTTTGGGCCCGGCCCACTAAATAAACCCTAACTATATAAGTTCACTATATCCCCTTCACCCTCATTTTCTCACTCAAACCCTAGCCCCCCTCTACAAGACCCCTGCTTCTTCTCCCCTCTGCTCCGATCGCCGAAGTCCGGCGAAGGCACCGGCCGGCGCCAGTCGTCTTGTCCGGCGGTTACACACCCCTCATCCTCCCCCTTGTCATCTTTCTAACACACACACACACCCGCGAGTATATACACGCAGACAGATAAAGCGAGAGAGAGAGAGAGACTAAGGCAGAGAGATCGAGCGGAGGGAGAAAGCCGGCGACGCTTCGGATCCCGCCGCAGACGGCGGCGCAGAAGGCGATAGTGGCGGTTTTTGGGGGGTGTGTTGTTTTCGGGATAGATTGTTCAGTTTGGGTGGAGTAGAATGGCGGCAAGAGCGGCGGCGATGGTGGTGGTGTTGTGGCTCGGATCAACAAGTTTCGGTTCACATGGTTCAGTTTTCGGTTCAAAAGCATATAAACATCATGAATTTTGCATGTAACACACAAAAATTTAAAAATTCTAAGCAACTATAGTATAGGCTCTAAGGGTCTAATAACCTATCCTATATCCCTATAGTCATGGCTCTGATACCAATCTGTCACACCCCGACCCGCAGCGGAATAAGAGTCGGGGCATAATTGGGTTATCACCAAAGCTCATGATGTTTACTAATATGTTTCATATTTATTAAATTCAAATTACATCTCAAAGTTCCAAGTCAAATTCATACAATACAAGGAAAGAAAAATTAACTAAGACAATCCAGAATCTAAACTGGTTTATTCTTCTAGGCCGCCCTATATGTTTCTTGCTTCAACTTGATCACATGTATCATGTGTAAAAATGGGGAGTTTTGGGTTAACAAAAGTTGGCGAGTGAACCTTGTTAAAAACGTTTATTATTGATTCCTTGTTATAATTAATATGGAAAATTGTGCAATAATCATATATGAACAAACGTACGTAAACAAACAATCACAAACACCTTGCATGAGTATATGATATGAATGACAATGTATATGATGGCAACGTCTCGTTCACGCTCATAGGTAATGGGGAACGGCTCACGCTCATAGGTAATGGGGAGCAGACGGCCTATGATGTAATGTATGTGCGATCAAGGCTCAATCAAACGGAGCCGATCGTATGTTGGCAACGCCTCGTTCACGCTCATAGGTAATGGGGAACGGCTCACGCTCATAGGTAATGGGGAGCGGCGGCCTATGATAATGTATGTACTGAAAATGATAACTTTAATCTAAAAATTAAACACACAAACAATAGATATATAATGGCAACACATTTGATCATGAATATGATGAATGCACAAGTGTTTAATTTAAATAAATAATAACGACACAATGATACACCCCAAAATGTGATTAAAACGGGGAATTTGTAGAGATTCACTCACATTGGGTGCGTTTGTTTGAAGATGTTGAATGCGCACGAGTTTAGAGGATTGATCGACGAGAGATAACTAACCTAATTAATAACGAAAAGGTACGGTAAGTAAGTGGATTTTATTAACAATTTTAATAGGACTTTTTGAATATATTTTTGTGAGTTTAAGGCTATTTTCTAACTTTAAAAACGTTATTTTTAAGTATTTTTAATTGATTTTTAAATTAAATAAATAAATAAAAATAATAAAAAAATGTTGACTTTTGACCGTTGACAACTGTTGACCGTTGACCGGTTCGGTCGTTTGTATATGTGCGCTGGGTGAGACTCGAACCCGTGACCTCCCGTACGCGTGCACGCAGCTCTACCAACTGAGCTATGTGTCTAACCCGAAATATTTCTGTTTTTAATTATATTTATATACTATTTAACTTAATCCGAAAATCATTTATTTTTAAAAAGGATTTTAATTGCCTTGAACCGGTGCCGTCAACTAGTCTCGAACCCGGGACGTATGAGTTAGTGTTGCACACAGTCCACCGCTGGACTGTGTGTCTAACCTGGTTAATAATCCGGTTTTTATTATACTTAACATGATTCTGTGAGTTATCCCGGTTCGGTTAAAAAGAGCATTTTATTTAAGAGAGTGAGGTTGGAGCAGGAATCGAACTCGCGACGTGTACGTATTTGTTTGCACACAGTCCACCGCTGGACTGTGTGTCTAACCCGTTCATAATACTGATTTTAATTAATCTTATAACATAATCGGACTTTGTCTTCTTCGCTCAAGAACACAGATAAAGATAATTCGACTGTTTCATGTCTAATTCGATTAACAAGCATTATAAGCAATTGAAAGGTAATGAACGGAGAGAGTTTGGGGAAAGGATGTACCGATCAGTGTCTTTCACAGAACTCCGGCAAGGATTCGTCGGCTCTGTTTTGTGAACTCCGGCTGTTAGGATCAATTAACAGTTTGGATGGATTAGATGTGAAATTGAATTACTGAGCAACGATTATCAGTAGGTTTAAATGATCATACCGGCTCACAGCGTGATTCTGGAAATTTCAGAAGTTTTCCGGCGAATGCAGAAATTCTGACAACGTCGTCTGGGATTGATTCTGGATGGTGGATTTGTGTTAGTAATAGTCTAACTATGGGATGAAGCAGAGAGAGTCGAGGTATTTACCGTGTTGATGTGAGTCTCGGTTTTCCGGCGAAAGTCCGGTGATGACAGAAAAATTCCGGCGAGTGAAATTTCGTCGAGAATTGGTGTGATTGTGAGCGAAAAGATTATCAGAGGCTAGAGTGTGTATTTATAGGGAAGAACATCGATGAATTGAGTCTGATTACCGTCTTGATTCGTTGGTCAAAAATTCTCCGACGGTTATGACTGATGTCGCGGACTGGACATCGGTTATAACCGATGTAAGAGTTATTATATACGTTAAGTCACAAGAAACCGACAGTAAATGGCTAAATCGTCGGGATTTCTGACGACTGCGAATTGGGCGCGTCGGTTGACTGATCTGAAATCGAGGTTTGATATTTGAATTAATTGTTTTGATATATTACTAAAGAACACAAGTGGCGGAGTGGTTTGGTGAGTGAGAGTTAAGACTTGTGGTTCCCGGCTGACCCGGGTTCGACTCCCGGCAGCCGGTTTTTCTTTTTAATTAATTTATTTTTACTTTTTAACAATTATAATTTATAACTTCTAATTTGTTTATTAATTATGTATCGTTTAAAATTAAAATAAGTCATAAATAAACAACAAAAGTTTAGAACTGATTGTTCGATTAATAAACGAAGCGGGTTTTGAAAACCCGTTTTTCGACGGATGTTACAGTATCCCCTACTTTTAGAAATTTCGTCCCGAAATTTAAGTAGTCGTAGTTACAGGAAATAGATGTGGGTATTTCTCGCGCATTGAGTCTTCACGTTCCCAAGTAAACTCAGGTCCTCGTTTCGACTCCCAGCGTACCCTGACAATTGGAATACGGCTTCGTCTTAAACGTTTTTCTCCGAAGTCCATAATTTCTACCGGTCTTTCAATGAAATGCATAGATTCATCGACTTGAATGTCTTCTAGAGGAATATGGAGATTTTCATCGGCGAGGCACTTCTTCAAGTTCGATACGTGGAATGTGGGATGAATTCTGTTGAGTTCCTCTGGTAGGTCAAGCTTGTATGCTACAGGTCCTACTCTTTCAGGTATCTTGAAAGGACCTACGTAGCGTGGTGCTAGCTTGCCTTTTGGCCAAAACGAACTACTCCCTTCCACGGCGATACTTTTAAAAGTACTTGGTCACCAATGTTAAATTCCAAGGGCTTTCGTCGTTTGTCTGCATAACTCTTTTGACGACATTGTGCCGCTAGAAGATTGTTTCGAATTTGATGGATCTTGTCTGTTGTTTCTTGTATTTTTCTGGACCGGTGATTTGAGCTTCTCCAATTTCGTGCCAACATATTGGTGATCGGCACTTACGACCATATAACGCTTCGAAAGGTGCCATGCCGATACTTGAATGATAGTTGTTGTTGTACGAAAATTCAACTAATGGTAGATGAGTGTCCCAATTCCCTTTGAAGTCTATGACACATGCTCGAAGCATGTCTTCAAGAGTTCGGATGGTGCGTTCAGATTGTCCATCAGTTTGAGGATGATAAGCGGTACTGAGGTCTAATCGTGTACCCAAAGCGGCTTGTACGGCTTGCCATGTTCGTGAAGTAAAACGACCATCACGATCTGAAATAATGCTTAACGGTACACCATGACGGCTTACGATTTCGCTGATGTAGATACGAGCTAACTTCTCATTCTTGAAGTCCTCGCGAATCGGAATGAAGTGAGCTGATTTCGTAAGACGATCAATGATTACCCATATAGTGTCATACCCACCAGGAGTGCGAGGTAACCCGGTAATGAAGTCCATGGTTATGTTTTCCCACTTCCATACAGGTATTTCAGGTTGGACTAGAAGTCCTGAGGGTCTTTGATGTTCCGCTTTCACTTTAGAACAGGTAAGGCACTTGGAAACAAAAACAGCAATATCCTTTTTCATGCCATGCCACCAGTAGGTGTATCGAAGGTCTTGATACATCTTGTCGGCTCCTGGGTGTACAGAGTATCGTGTTTTGTGCGCCTCTTTCATAAGGGTATCGCGAAGGTTATTGTGATCGGGAATCCATATGCGATCTAGATAATACAGGATACCGTCGGATTTTGTTTCGAGTTTAAGTTCTGCTCCACAAGATAACTCATTGCGTATGTCGTATTCTGTTATGGAAACATGTTGAGCTTCTCGGATTTGATTTTTGATATCAATTATGATTTGCGAACATAGAAGATGAATGGAGTTCGCATAACCCTTTCGATTGAGTGCATCGGCCACCACATTTGCCTTGCCAGGATGATACCGAATTTCACAGTCGTAGTCATTAAGAAGTTCGACCCATCTTCGTTGCCTCATATTCAACTCCTTTTGATTAAAGATATGTTGGAGGCTCTTGTGGTCAGTGTAAATTTCACACTTGGTACCATAGAGGTAATGTCTCCATATCTTAAGAGCGAACACAACGGCTCCAAGTTCTAGGTCGTGGGTAGTGTAGTTCTTCTCATGAGTTTTGAGCTGCCTAGAAGCATAGGCTATCACTTTTCCCCTTTGCATTAATACACAGCCTAGTCCCTGCCCTGATGCGTCGCAATAAACTACAAAGTCATCGCAACCTTCGGGGAGTGTGAGGATAGGTGCGTCACAAAGCTTTTACTTAAGGGTTTGGAAGGCTTCTTCTTGTTTAGGTCCCCATATGAAGGGTTTTCCTTTATGTGTCAAAGCCGTGAGTGGTACAGCGATACGAGAGAAATTTGATATGAAACGGCGGTAGTAACCAGCCAAACCAAGGAAAGATCTTACTTCGGTTGGTGTACGTGGCGCTTGCCATTCTTGCACTGCTTTGATCTTTGAGGGGTCGACATGTATTCCCTTGTCATTGATGACATGTCCAAGGAATTGTACCTCTTTTAACCAGAATTCGCATTTGGAGAATTTAGCGTAGAGCTTTTCGGTTCTTAAGAGCGTGAGGATGAGTCGAAGGTGCCGTTCATGATCAGTTTTGGACTTTAAGTAAATAAGAATGTCGTCAATGAAGACTATAACAAAACGATCGAGATAGGGTTTGCAAACTCTGTTCATTAGATCCATGAAGACCGCTGGAGCGTTGGTTAGACCAAATGGCATGACCATGAATTCATAGTGACCATAACGAGTTCGGAAGGCGGTCTTTGGGACGTCTTCATCATGTACTCTGAGTTGATGATAGCCAGAGCGAAGGTCGATCTTTGAAAAACAGGTGGCACCCTGGAGTTGGTCTAGAAGATCATCGATGCGAGGTAATGGATAGCGGTTCTTGACCGTTAATTTGTTGAGTTCTCTGTAATCGATACACATGTGAAACGTTCCATCCTTCTTCTTTACAAACAGAACAGGTGCACCCCAAGGCGATGAGCTAGGACGTACGAATCCTTTGTCGGTCACTTCTTGTAATTGACTGGCCAGCTCTTGCATTTCGGATGGGCTAACCTATAAGGAGATTTCGCGACGGGTGTAGCGCCAGGTATAAGATCAATGCGGAATTCGACTTCTCTCTTGGGAGGAAGTCCTGAGATGTCGTCGGGAAAGACTTACGGGAATTCTTTCACTACAGGTATGTCTTCGAGTTTCTTCTCCTTGCTTCCCTTCTTAACCACATGAGTTAGGAACGCTACATAGTTCTTGCGGAGATATTTTCGGGCTTGAAGACAGGACATCAGCTTGAGTCCTTTCGAAGGGGTTTCTCCAAAGATTTGTAGGGTTTGACCGTCTGCAAGAGGAATGCGAATGAACTTTTCGCGGCATACCACTTCAGCATGATGTTGGCTGAGCCAGTCCATGCCAATTATAATGTCGAAACTTCCTAACTTCATAGGAATGAGGTCAACTGGAAAATCGTGATCGTTTAGAGTGAGAGTACAGTTTCGGATAATGGAGTTTAATGAGACCGGTTTTCCGTCAGCAACTTCTACCGTTATGGATTCCATGAGTTTATCGCGGGTTTGGTTGAGGATGGGTTCAAACTCTAAGGACACAAAACTCTTATCCGCGCCAGTATCAAATAACATGGATGCATAACTACCATTGATGAGAAACGTACCATTAACCACGTTGTTGTCGGCCCTAGCTTGGTTGGCGTTGATGTTAAAAGCTCTTCCTCTAGCAGGTGGAGGAGCTTGGTTAGCTTGGTTCACCGGATTTGCTTGAGCTTGAGCATGTATGATGTTCACCAAGCGTGGACAAGTGTTTCTAAAGTGGTTTGGGTCTCCACAATTGTAGCAAGCCCGCATGGGTTGCATCATGGGGTAGTTGGGTTGGTAGTAGGTTTGGGCCGTATGTTGTGTAGGTGGTGGTAGTAGGGGTTGTTGGGCTTGACCCATTATTTGATGGTGGGTTTGGGTTGTGGGTTGGTTGCGGTTCATTCGCTGCAGCGAGCGGCAGGTTTGGATGGTGTGACCTGCACGGCCACAGCTAGTGCAATATTGACAGGGGTGTTCGGGAGAGTGATGGTATTGGCAACGGGTGCATTTTGGGTAGGGCCCGGAGTATGGCCTTTTGTATGGTGTGGGTGAAGGGGCAACTTGAGTGATGGTTGCAGCAGGGATAGGGAAATTGGTTTGGGTGACAGCAAAATTTCTGGTATTTCGTTTCCTCTTGTTTGAAAATTTTGAGGAGGAGGTGGAGTGGTTTGAAGTTTGGCCCTCAACGGGGGCTTTCTTTTTCTCCTCTTTGAATTTACCATTTCTGATGCGGTTCTCGGTAAGTTCGGTGGCTAATTCCATAGCAGCTTCGAGAGTTGCAGGCGAAGTGCTGAGGACTGAGTCTTGAATCTTTGAGGGGAGGCCTCGAATGTAGTGTTCAACCAAGCGGTACACTGGGGTGAACAAGTTAGGAACCATCTGGTTCAGCTCAAGAAATCTTTTGTTGTAGGAAGTATGGTCTCCTTCCTTTTGCTTCAGCGAGTGGAATTCGTCTTCCAACTTCTTGAGTTCGCTTCTTGGGCAGAAACGTTTTGTCATTATTTCCCTTAACTCTTCCCACGTTAAGGCCATAGCGTCTTCAACTCCTCTTTTACCCTTCTCGGTGTTCCACCAGGTCAGGGCTACCCCAAATAGTCTTCCGGTTGCGTAACGTACCTTGCGATCCTCGGGACAATCGCAATTGAGGAAGGTGTTTTCCATTTCCTCAAACCAGTGGAGGAGAGGGGTGACACCTTCAGTCCCTTCATACTTTGGGGGATCGCAAGATTTGAAGTGTTTGTAGGAGCACTTCTTGGAGGGAGGGTTGTCGATGTTTTGATCCTCTTGATTAGGTGGGTTGATAGGATTCGCGGTGAGAGCTTGTTGGACTTGAATTACAATATCAGGAAGCACCGCGGCCATTTGTTTTGCAATTTGAGTGGCCAAGCGTTCGTTTGACCTTCCCGACTTTCGACCTCCAATCTACAGGAATATACATAGGAAGATGGTGAGTTTAAGGAGTGTTTAGGTGTCATGTGTCGTTTTAAAATAATAAAATAACATAATCATCAATAATGCACTACATCCATAGGATGTCTTGGGTTTGCTCATGTTTGGGCCTCCAATGTCCCCCATACCATCGCCTGTATAGTCATGTGGGCACCCATGACTATTGGCTTAGTAGGATTCACATTGTATTGGCGGTTTAACACTCGCATCACCCGAATGAAAACCATGAAATATGTTTGCGAGATGTATGGTCGGAGGGTGTCCAGGTGTAGACACAATGACAACTCAAAGTGGTGTTAGCTCACACGACATTTGGTATAGCATGCTTTGGCCTAATAGGTCCTTCGCACTCTCATCGTTAGTCCCCAGGTAGGCAAACTGGTCCTTTATTTTGGATTTATACGAATGCCAAGCCTAGACAGGACGTTCCGACTACCGGTACTTGTACCCTTCCAGTTACTACATGCCCGTCATGAGAACTCACTTTGATGTGATTTGAAAATACGAAAATCGTTGTAAAAATCATATGAATTGTGAGGTGTGTGCTCCCATGAATATGATATGTTATGAGAATATGATTCATAATAGGCATTGTATAATAATATGTACTTATGAACATGCTTGCAAAACATAGATTGTAACAATAAACATAAAGCATATAAACATCATGAATTTTGCATGTAACACATAAAAATTTAAAAATTCTAAGCAACTATAGTATAGGCTCTAAGGGTCTAATAACCTATCCTATATCCCTATAGTCATGGCTCTGATACCAATCTGTCACACCCCGACCCGCAGCGGAATAAGAGTCGGGGCATAATTGGGTTATCACCAAAGCTCATGATGTTTACTAATATGTTTCATATTTATTAAATTCAAATTACATCTCAAAGTTCCAAGTCAAATTCATACAATACAAGGAAAGGAAAAATTAACTAAGACAATCCAGAATCTAAACTGGTTTATTCTTCTAGGCCGCCCTATATGTTTCTTGCTTCAACTTGATCACCTGTATCATGTGTAAAAATGGGGAGTTTTGGGTCAACAAAAGTTGGCGAGTGAACCTTGTTAAAAACGTTTATTATTGATTCCTTGTTATAATTAATATGGAAAATTGTGCAATAATCATATATGAACAAACGTACGTAAACAAACAATCACAAACACCTTGCTTGAGTATATGATATGAATGACAATGTATATGATGGCAACGTCTCGTTGACGCTCATAGGTAATGGGGAACGGCTCACGCTCATAGGTAATGGGGAGCAGACGGCCTATGATGTAATGTATGTGCGATCAAGGCTCAATCAAACGGAGCCGGTCGTATGTTGGCAACGCCTCGTTCACGCTCATAGGCAATGGGGAACGGCTCACGCTCATAGGTAATGGGGAGCGGCGGCCTATGATAATATATGTACTGAAAATGATAACTTTAATCTAAACATTAAACACACAAACAATAGATATATAATGGCAACACATTTGATCATGAATATGATGAATGCACAAGTGTTTAATTTAAATAAATAATAACGACACAATGATACACCCCAAATTGTGATTAAAACGGGGAATTTGTAAAGATTCACTCACATTAGGTGCGTTTGTTTGAAGATGTTGAATGCGCACGAGTTTAGAGGATTGATCGACGAGAGATAACTAACCTAATTAATAACGAAAAGGTATGGTAAGTAAGTGGATTTTATTAACAATTTTAATAGGATTTTTGGATATATTTTTGTGAGTTTAAGGCTATTTTCTAACTTTAAAAACGTTATTTTTAAGTATTTTTAATTGATTTTTAAATTAAATAAATAAATAAAAATAATAAAAAAATGTTGACTTTTGACCGTTGACCATGACCGTTGACCGTTACTGTTGACCGTTGACCGGTTCGGTCGTTTGTATATGTGCGCTGGGTGAGACTCGAACCCGTGACCTCCCGTACGCGTGCACGCAGCTCTACCAACTGAGCTACGTGTCTAACCCAAAATATTTCTGTTTTTAATTATATTTATATACTATTTAACTTAATCCGAAAATCATTTATTTTTAAAAAGGATTTTAATTGCCTTGAACCGGTGCCGTCAACCAGTCTCGAACCCGGGACGTATGAGTTAGTGTTGCACACAGTCCACCGCTGGACTGTGTGTCTAACCTGGTTAATAATCCGGTTTTTATTATACTTAACATGATTCTGTGAGTTATCCCGGTTCGGTTAAAAAGAGCATTTTATTTAAGAGAGTGAGGTTGGGGCAGGAATCGAACTCGCGACGTGTATGTATTTGTTTGCACACAGTCCACCGCTGGACTGTGTGTCTAACTCGTTCATAATACTGATTTTAATTAATCTTATAACATAATCGGACTTCGTCTTCTTCGCTCAAGAACACAGATAAAGATAATTCGACTGTTTCATGTCTAATTCGATTAACAAGCATTATAAGCAATTGAAAGGTAATGAATGGAGAGAGTTTGGGGAAAGGATGTACCGATCAGTGTCTTTCACAGAACTCCGGCAAGGATTCGTCGGCTCTGTTTTGTGAACTCCGGCTGTTAGGATCAATTAACAGTTTGGATGGATTAGATGTGAAATTGAATTACTGAGCAACGATTATCAGTAGGTTTAAATGATCATACCGGCTCACAGCGTGATTCTGGAAATTTCAGAAGTTTTCCGGCGAATGCAGAAATTCTGACAACGTCGTCTGGGATTGATTCTGGATGGTGGATTTGTGTTAGTAATGGTCTAACAATGGGATGAAGCAGAGAGAGTCGAGGTATTTACCGTGTTGATGTGAGTCTCGGTTTTCCGGCGAAAGTCCGGTGATGACAGAAAAATTCCGGCGAGTGAAATTTCGTCGAGAATTGGTGTGATTGTGAGCGAAAAGATTATCAGAGGCTAGAGTGTGTATTTATAGGGAAGAACATCGATGAATTGAGTCTGATTACCGTCTTGATTCGTTGGTCAAAAATTCTCCGGCGGTTATGACTGATGTCGCGGACTGGACATCGGTTATAACCGATGTAAGAGTTATTATATACGTTAAGTCACAAGAAACCGACAGTAAATGGCTAAATCGTCGGGATTTCTGACGACTGCGAATTGGGCACGTCGGTTGACTGATCTGAAATCGAGGTTTGATATTTGAATTAATTGTTTTGATATATTACTAAAGAACACAAGTGGCGGAGTGGTTTGGTGAGTGAGAGTTAAGACTTGTGGTTCCCGGCTGACCCGGGTTCGACTCCCGGCAGCCGGTTTTTCTTTTTAATTAATTTATTTTTACTTTTTAACAATTATAATTTATAACTTCTAATTTGTTTATTAATTATGTATCGTTTAAAATTAAAATAAGTCATAAATAAACAACAAAAGTTTAGAACTGATTGTTCGATTAATAAACAAAGCGGGTTTTGAAAACCCGTTTTTCGACGGATGTTACAGTCAACTTGAGACTCGGTAAAAATTAATTACGACGCGGAATTTTAATTATATAGTTTATATATATATATATATTAATATAGTTATCGTGAAACCGAGCTCGACCAGACCCGTTAAACGATTACATATCGCCAAAGAAAATAAATAATATATAACAATCGAGCCGACTGCCGTTTAAAATTATTAGTTAAAAATCAAACCGACGTCGTAATTATAATATAAATCGGAAATTATAAATCGGCGAAAATTATATTCGAAACACGTCGAGAAATTATGTATATTGTTTTCGTACATTGCAGATTGTGTTTTGATAAATAAATCGACAACTAGTATTGTCGGGATCGTCCAAAAACAGAGGAAACTCTGTCCGATTTTCGTAAAATCCGTAAAACGAAACGCGTTATATTTCAAAGATAAAACGTCCAATGTTCAGTCGATTGTTATAAAATAAATATAAGTATATATTTATTTGATGGCACTATTAAAACTCTAACCGACAACCTTTCCATGAGCGCGATTTCAAGATAACAAAAGTTCGTCAATCGACTACAAAATAAATAATGTTTATTTATTTTAATAAAAAGTCGAAACTCGAAAATTAGATTTCAAACATCGATAATTATTCGAACGATGTTATAAAAATAAGTATATCGTTTATATTTCGAAACGCCAAGATTCCAAACGCTTTTACAAGACGAATGCAAGGTGCGAATTATTTCAAACGAACGAATTCGGAAATCGTATAACACGAATATAATTATATAAATACGAATGGCGAGACATTGAATACTTTTATAAAATAAATATAGATATATTTATTTCTAATGTCGACGATGCGAACACGTACGAATACTTTCGAAGGATATTATAACAAGTATATTGTTTTTATTCGATTCAAACGTCTAACCGAGGTACGACACGATACCGCAAGACTATTGCGCGAACACGAAATATATTATCAATATGGATATATTTTCGAGTATATATACATTATATCTTACGAAAACTACGAAGAGTCGTACTAACTATCCATCGATGTACGCGACAACTAAATACGAATTAATGAAATATAGTTATGTTTATATGTAAACATATATTTCAAGTAGCTCGAAAACTAAGAGATTTCTTAGAAAACCATAGATTGGTTAACCGAGTTATGCAAATAACACATTCATAGAATCGTAGGAGTAACGATTCGGTAGAGCTCGGTATCACGTAGTTTAGCTACGTTAATTCTAGACACTTACAAGTTATTCCGTATTAGGAATGCACTAGATTGCATGCTCAGTCAAGTTGTGGAGACAACACTATGGAAAACACATTAAGCGAGCTTTGCACTGGATTATCCAGGTGAGTTCATAACCCCACTTTTTACCGTTTTACATTTTTATAAATGTTTTCGAGGGTGGAAAGACATGCAAGTTTTGCAAAAGTACACAATGTTTCGATGACTAAAAATCATATATTTCTAAACCATGTTGCAAACAGATTTCAATAAACTCAAATGGTTTACAAAAGATTTATGCTAAACTTACCGGTTTTCACAGCTATACAAAGCTTTTCGAAACATGCATGAGTTTTATGACTAGTGATGGGATTATCATAGTCACAACTAGGGGCGAGGCCCCAATTTTATTTACAACATGGGCTAGGCCCAATGACAAGAAAACATGGGCTAGGCCTAAGAACACAAATTTATGACAATTGGTATGTAGCAATGGGATCAGGTTATAACAGATCACTGTGCGTAAGTAGGTTTATGACAATTGGTAACCATTAATCACATAGTGACCAAGGTGCAAAAGGTATAGATCTATCGAGTTTGATACACGCTCCACTCCTGGTATGTTAACCGGTTAGGAGTGCTTTTGTGATCCCAAAATGATGACAAAGTTGTCTAGGTTTGGTTATTTACTTACTTATGGCACATAGGTCAGTGTATTAGCTACACACTGACAGATCATTAGATTCCATAGGAAAACTACATACTGTGATTTCAATACCGGTTTACAATTATGACAGAAAACATTTCAACACCGGTTTACAAAGATAACAGAAAACATTTTATCACCGGTTTATAAACATAACAGTTATATGCATGGATTTGGAAACAACATGGAAAGCATTTCAATACTGTTATACAGATATGACATTTCAAATGCTTTGGGATACCATGATCCCACAAACTAGTTTTTCGAATGCAAGACTTTCAGATGTTTTATGACTCATTTGAAACAAAAATAAACAAACTATGAACTCGCCAACTTTATGTTGATTTTTCGCATGTTCTTTCTCAGGTTATGATTACAAGTATGGCACGGTTGGGATAGTGGAACCCATGGGAATTCGAGTAGTTAGCGGGCATTCGTTTACTAGAAGTCTTAGCACTCACGTTACTTCCGCTGTGCAATGAAGATACCAGTTTTGTTCACACCCAGCTCTGATGGTTTTATGGGGGTGTGACAGAGTGGTATTAGAGCTATAGATTTTAGCGAATTAGGTATCAGATCTGGCTCTGATAACAGAGTAACATCAGAGCCACAGGTTTCAATGAATCAGGTTTCTATGGAGATACCTAGGCTTTAACCTCACTTTCCTCTGGGGGCATTAGATCATAAAGACTTGAATATATATAGACGCCTAGCACTCTAAAATGGGTTCCAACCGTGGCCGAAAACAATAAGTCAACATTATGATTTTAATCATACACTAGTGTTGTATTTGATACACGGTACACGAAACATTACATACCGTAAGCAAAACCTTGAGGATTTTGGCAACATGCATTTAGACCTTTGGGAAAACTCAAGTCAATATTCATTAAAGGTCATTACGTAGGAACCACGATTATTAACTCGGGCAAACACATTACATATGGTGTCGATACTATTTTATTTACCCGAGCAGGTAGCCTACGTAAAACGAAAACGCTAGTGTGAAAATATACATGAAACTTAAACGATACGACAACGGATGTTGAAGTACATCACATACGACTTTCGAGGTGCGGCCTTGAGGAAACACGACATTACGACAACGATGCTGATCCCGTCAGCGGGAGAACTACCGACAAGATTGCGGTAAATTGTCAAGTGGTCCTGTAAACGACACGAAACACGCCGAGGTACGTCAAACGAGATTACATAACAGTCGGTACTTATTACAATGGTAATCGCGACCATTGGCGCTACAAAAGAAGTCACATGTCCTCGCATTCTCCCTACTTCATTAATGACGATTACGCCATATTCGACATTCGGTGGTAATGTCGCGAAAACAATAAGTCATCACAGTAAATACTAGGTAAAGTCCTCGAACTCCTTTTGTTGAAATTTCAACTTTGCATATACTGAGTAGGTTTGCATACCTCTACTCCTCATAACGGTCATTGTGCCACGGAAATTCTTTCTTGATTTGCGAACACCTATTGCATCATTTCTTGACAGATTTACATGATACGCATGCTTTGTTTGTTATGCATGTGGTTAACTTGATACGTGGAGACCATCAGGGTCTTCACTTCAAATAGTCATTTCATCAATAATTCAAAGGTTGGTTCGCTATACTCAAATTCGTTTTGCTTTGTGATCTAGATGACCTGCATTATTGCAAGTATCGACTCTTTGATATCGAGTCAACGATTTTCTTGAAATTCATTTTCTTTCCAAGTTGTATACATGGGTTTCCATAATAATCATATCAAAACTTCTTGGTCGAATCATGTATTATTGTTGGATTGTGTCAAACCAAGTTCAATTGCTTGAACTTGCACACGGTATACAAATTCAATTCAAGGATTTCATATGACGGATTGAGGCCATCATATTCAAAGTAATATCGACAAGCAATTCATTTGTTTCGAACCATAGCAGACTGGTTCAGTCTGCACCCTTATTAAGTCATTTATTGGTTACGACACCTTGTGGTGGCGTTTACACTAGTTGAAGCTTGTGCTAATTTCGCTTTCACAATTCATGTATGGATTTAATTACTTGATTATTTATTCATTTTTTCCCCTTGTTGGATCATTTTCTTAAAATATTCTTAATACTATTGTGTATTAAGAAAAGGGTACACAACTTTGTGGTCTATTTCAGTATACCTATTAACGATTCTTTCAATATCGGTCGAAAATTTTGGGATATTTATTGTTCTTCCACTAGCGACCGAAAAATTGTATTTATTTGTTCTTTCATTTTCAGTTGAAAATCCTATGGGATTCATTTGGAACAAATATTCAGACTTACTTGATTGAACTTTTCGTTGTAAACACGGTGAATTAGTTCGATCACCGCTATTATTGAATTATTTCGATGGCTAGGACGCCTTGTGGCGTCGGTATAAACTTGTAGCTTGGGCTAATCATCGAAAGTGGTCTTAATGCAACTATGTATTAATACAATGATACACTAACATCGGTTGTATTTCGGTGTATCCTTGCGATTTAATAGTGTTAACTTATGGTTCGAAAAGTTAACAAATCATCTTCATGTTTTTAATTCAGTTGAGCTTGTTGATTCAAAGGCTCACCAATCCAACAACCAATGCTCGTTTCCATTGGTATAAATTTCTATTGTTTATGAAATTCAATTACAGATTGTGAACGTCTTGAAAATCTAACTGTTGAGATTCTCATTTGTATGACCCATGTAAACCCAGTCACATTGGTGATTATGTCATTACGTTTCGTTCACTTAGCATCGATTTAAAAACAGATTCAGTGAATAGTGGGTTCACATTGTTGTAGTAAATCATTGTATTATATAATCAGACAAGACTCGATGCGATTACAAGGTTATTTAACTGGGTATTTTTAATACTTATTTACGTATGACAAAAATCTAAAGAGATAACATAACTTACATTTCCAGGATGAAATTTTTATAACAAGAGAGAATATGACAACCGGCAGTTTCCGATCTTAATTAAGCGCTTAACGAACAGTAATACTATCATAATTAGCGTAATTAGACGTAAATTAACTCGATCAGGCCTTTGGAAAGCCTAGGAACGTCTACTGGCTTCACGTTACGTGATTTGGCATAATCGAGAACAACCAAACGCGAATCTGAACGATAAGCGAACTGATGCCGAACAAATACCGACAACGTCTAAAAAAAAATTTTATACCTTATTTGTCACACAGTTATAATTATGCGATAAATTTGGATCGTTAAACTTCGCAAAGCACAAGGGAACGCGGAAAACCGGAACGCACTGACATCATAAACGGAAGCAACGAACTCGAGTTATGCCTCGATATTAATATATTATGATATATTTAGCTCCGTAATTGAATTTTATTACTCGGGTTGAAACCAGGTCAAAAAACGGATCAGAAATGACAAACAGGGCAAACACGCAAATTTTAACGACAACGAATAGATTATGCGTCAAACAACGACTCCCGAAATAATTTTAAACATTTTCGAGTCCAAATAAACATTATACGACTTTCGGTTTTAAAAATGAGCTTTGGATGCGTATCGGGCTTGAAACGTGTTAACAGGCTTTAGGCCCGGCCGACTAAATAAAATCCTAACTATATAAGTTCACTGTATCCCCTTCACCCTCATTTTCTTTCACTCAAACCTTAGCCCCCCTCTACAAGACCCCTGCTTCTTCTCCCCTCTGCTCCGATCGCCGGAGTCCGGCAAAGGCACCGACCGGCGCCGGTCGTCTTCTCCGGCGGTTACACACACCCCTCATCTCCCCCTTGTCATCTTTCTAACACACACACACACACCCGCGAGTATATACACGCAGACAGATCAGGCGAGAGAGAGAGATTGAGGCAGAGAGATCGAGCGGAGGGAGAAAGCCGGCGACGCTTCGGATCCGCCGCAGACGGCTGGCGATGAAAGCGATAGTGGCGGTTTTCGGGGGGTGTGTTGTTTTCGGGATGGATTGTTCAGTTTGGGTGGAGAAGAATGGCGGCAAGAGCGGCGGCGATGGTGGTGGTGTTGTTGCTCGGATCAACAAGTTTCGATTCACTTGGTTCATTTTGGGTCATGTTGGGTGTTATCGGATTCGACTGCCGGCGACAGTAGCAATGGGGCAGCGGTGCTTTGGGTTATTTTGGTTCAGGTTTTGGTTCGAATCGGTTCAGTTCAGATGCCGGTTTGGGTATTTCAGTTCAAGTCGGGTCAGCTTTGATAGGTCGGGTTCGGTTCATGTACTGCAGTTCAGTTCATCGCCGGTTCAGGTTTCGGGTTGGGTTCGATTCAAATATTTGTTCTTTATTTGGTTCACCTTCAGTTCAGTTATGGTCTAGGTTCGGTGTTCGGTTTGGTTTCGGTCGGTCAACGAAAGTCAACAGGTTCGGTGTTCGGTTCAATTCGGTCAACAGAAGTCAACACGGTCAATGCGGTCAAACGCGGGTCAAACCTGGTCAACTGTCGGTCAATGAGTCAACGCGAGACTCGGTAAAAATTAATTACAACGCGAAATTTTAATTATATAGTTATATATATATATATATATATATATTAATAATATCGCGAAACCGAGCTCGACCCGACCCGTTAAACATTACATATCGCCAAAGAAAATAAATAATATATAACAATCGATCCGACTGCGTAACTCGTTTAAAATTATTAGTTAAAAATCAACCGACGTCGTAATTATAATATAATCGGAAATTATAAATCGGCGAAAATTATATTCGAAACACGTCGAGAAATTATATATATTGTTTTCGTACATTGCAGATTGTTTTTTGATAAATAAATCGACAACTAGTATTGTCGGATCAGCCAAAAACAGAGGAAACTCTATCCGATTTTCGTAAAATCCGTAAAACGAAACGCGTTATATTTCAAAGATAAAACGTCAATGTTCAGACGATTGTTATAAAATAAATATAAGTATATATTTATTTGACGGCACTATTAAAACTCTAACCGACAACCTTTCCACGAGCGATTTCAAGATAACAAAAGTTCGGCAATCGCTACAAAATAAATAATGTTTATTTATTTTAATTCAAAGTCGAAACTCGGAAAACTGATTTCAAACATCGATAATATTCGAACGATGTTATAAAAATAAGTATATCGTTTATATTTAGAAACGCCAAGATTTCCAAACGCTTTTACAAGACGAATGCAAGGTGCAATTATTTCAAACGAACGAATTCGGAAATCGTATAACACGAATATAATTATATATATACGAATGGCGAGACGTTGAATACTTTTATAAAATAAATATAGATATATTTATTTCTAATGCCGACGACGCGAACACGTACGAATACTTTCGAAGGATATTATAACAATAGTATATTGTTTTTATTCGATTCAAACGTCTAACCGAGGTACGACACGATACCGCAAGACTATTGCGCGAACACGAAATGTATTATAAATACGGATATATTTTCGAGTATATATACATTATATCTTACGAAAACTACGAAGAGTCGTACTAACTATCCGCGATGTACGCGACAACTAAATACGAATTAATGAAATATAGTTATGTTTATATGTAAACATATATTTCAAGTAGCTCGAAAACTAAGAGATTTCCTAGAAAACCATAGATTTGTTAACCGAGTTAAGGCAAATAACACATTCATAGAATCGTAGGAGTAACGATTCGGTAGAGCTCGGTATCACGTAGTTTAGCTACGTTAATTCTAGACACTTACAAGTTATTCCGTTTTAGGAATGCACTAGATTGCATGCTAGCAAGTCAAGTTGTGGAGACAACACTATGGAAAACACATTAAGGTAGCTTTGCACTGGATTATCCAGGTGAGTTCATAACCCCCACTTTTTACGTTTTACATTTTTATAAATGTTTTCGAGGGTGGAAAGACATGCAAGTTTTGCAAAAGTACACAATGTTTCGATGAATGAAAATCATATATTTCTAAACCATGTTGCAAACAGATTTCAATAAACTCAAATGGTTTATGAAAATTTATGCTAAACTTACCGGTTTTCACAGCTATACAAGCTTTTCGAAACATGCATGAGTTTCATGACTAGTGATGGGATTGTCATAGTCACAACTAGGGGCGAGGCCCCAATTTTATTTACAACATGGGCTAGGCCCAATGCAGAAAACATGGGCTAGGCCCAATGACAAGAAAACATGGGCTAGGCCCAATAACACAGATTTATGACAATTAGTATGCAGCTATGGGATTAGGTTATAACAGATCACTGTGTGTAGTAGGATTATGACAATTGGTAACCATTAATCACGTAGTGACCAAGGTGCAAAAGGTATAGATCTATCGAGTTTGATACACGCTCCATTTCTGGTATGTTGGTTAGGAGTGCTTTTGTGATCCCAAAATGATGACAAAGTTGTCTCGGTTTGGTTATTTACTTACTTATGGCACATAGGTCAGTGTATTAGCTACACACTGACGGTCATTAGATTTCATAGGAAAACTACATATTGTGATTTCAATACCGGTTTACAATTATGACAGAAAACATTTCAACAGCGGTTTACAAAGATAACAGAAAACATTTTATCACCGGATTATAAACATAACAGTTATATGCATGGATTTGCAAACAACATGGAAAGCATTTCAATACTGTTATACAGATATGACATTTCAAATGCTTTGTAGATACCATGATCCCACAAACCGGTTTTTCGAATGCAAGACTTTCAGATGTTTTATGACTCATTTGAAACAAAAATAAACAAACTATGAACTCGTCAACTTTATGTTGATTTTTCGCATGTTCTTTCTCAGGTTATGATTACAAGTTTGGCACGGTTGGATAGTGGAACCATGGGAATTCGAGTAGTTAGCGGGCGTTCGTTTACTAGAAGTCTTAGCACTCACGTTACTTCCGCTGTGAATGAAGATACTAGTTTAGTTCACACCCAGCTCTGATGGTTTATGAGGGTGTGACAATAACATATACACGATAACCCGATTATATACTAGGCATGTTTTTCTTTTTTCCTTTTTTTTTATTTTTTAAGTTCATATTCTTAAATCCCACGGTTTCCACCATCCCAATTCCCATGTCATTCCCAAAACTTGAACATTTGTGAAAATATTTGACTCTAGAAAACTTATAACATTTGTTTGATAGTTATTTCTAAATTATTTTGTACCATTGAACCATTTCTTTTTTAAGAAACACTTGATTAGTAGTCACCCGATATATCGACGGGTTTTGGGTAGGGATATTCAATGGGTATTTTTATAAACTAGCGGGTATACCTGAGACCTGTGGGTATGCTCGAGACCGACAAGAAACTACTCGATAGATACGCGACAGATTTTAGACAATTTTTTTAATCGGGTATTATTTAAGATTATCTAAACCTGACCTGTTGTCATCCCTAATCTAGCCTCCACTTTAATGTCATAGCCTCTTTAGACACATCCTATGATATATTAACAATGTAACATATATTTTTATACAAATCTTGTATTATCATTTTTATACACACGTACTATACCTTATATGCATTTATGTGTATTATGCATATGATTACTTGTTTACATATATGCACATACTTACACATAGTATACCTTATATATATATAAACAGTCCTCTAGTCCATTAACTTGGTTGTCATTTTTGAAAAAAGAAATAATAACAATGTGATGAAAGAAATGATTGGCCGACTGCCATCGAGTATTTAGAACTTCCACTTCGTTTTAGAGGCATTTTTTAATTTTTTAATTATTATTTTGTAAGTGGTAAAACACTAATTATTATTTTTGCAAGTGGTGAACACACATAGGACATTGGCGTTTCCATTTGCTCTCGACCATAAGCTGGTTGACCTAAAGGAGTTTGATGGAAGCGGTTTCAAGATGGCTAATTTCCTAAGTGATTCTTTAAACAGGTTAGACTCTATAAATGCAAATAGAAACTACTAACATAAATTAACTGACCCATTCACTAATCCAGTAATTAAACAAAACTAAACATAATACCTAATAATTATAAAAGACACAACAAAAGTAGTGTTGTTGTGCTAAAGCCACGTTCTAATTTGCATGGAGTATATGGTGAACATGGGTTAGGCACGTATCAGAGTTTTCCATATGGATCGAATTTCTAGGACTCCATGTAAATGTAAGGTCGCGATTAACTCAAGTACCAAACATGAATACGGTTCGGTTAATTACTTTATAACTCATGTGTATAATACATTTGTATGTGTTTTTGTACCAAAAAAGATAATGATAGAGCCTTGCCTCCTCATTTTAATAATTTTTGAATATGTATGGAACTACATGGTGTATTTTACCTTCAACATCTTTTATCGTTTCTTAAACAGTTCGGAAATTGCAATCCTTATCTAAATGCACTACTGGTCGGCAGTTAAAGATGAGCTTTCCAAAGGCCACTCATCTCCTATGAGTGCGTGATGTGTTTGGTTTATGATTAATCAATATCTATGTCTTAATTTCGTATGTTCCAAATCGATATATAACATTATAAAAGAAATTTCAGATTTTGTGTATTCAAACACCGAATTGTAAATTTAATTTGTTTTGAATCTATTTACGGGATTTATTTTAATTGTTTATATGGTGATAGGTGAGTGTCCACTAGGTGGTTACTGGAGGCTTACATGACGTTAGGAGGGGTGATGCAGGTCTTCGTAATTATTATATAATAATAATTAGTGAGTTGGACTGCGTCATAGGATAGCTGTTACCGAGTCTTTTTTTAAGGAGAGCAATTTAACTGGATTGTCTTAAACACTGATTATATTTAGGTATTATTATTATTGTTGATAAATTATATGTGGGTGTTATTTTTCCTCTATTAATTAGTAAATTTCTATGTTCCTTACAATTTATAATTTAATTTTTTCTTGTTGGTCGCTATCCCATCTTCTTACGTTTGATTGGTCACCACACACGTGTCTCTTTCTCTACACTTCTCTATTTCTCTCTCCTAATGACGCACAACAACAACCATGGTTTCCAGATCTCTCACTACCATCGCAAATGCCAACACCACCACCAGCTACAAGAGATTGTGGTGGCTAAGATGGTGGGGGAGGGTAGAGTGGTCAATGATGTAGTGGACTGTGGAGATGGTTGTTGTGTTGGTTGCGGTGATAGTTTCAGAGACAGTGGATTTTAAGAGAGATTAAGGAAAAGGTCACGGTGGTGGTGTTGTGACGGTGATCCTACAAAGATAAGAAGAGTTTAGGGTTGATATATATATATATATATATATTATATATATATATGAGATAAAGAGATATGTGGTTACAAATTTTTTTTTTCATAAAGTTCCATTCATTAAAATGTCAAAACAACAAACTACAAGCATATGACAGGTAAACGGACAACAAGCTGTACCGCAACCCCCTTTTGAATTGCAAAACCGATCCTACTAAAGACGAATCGACTCTTAAGGGTCGAGAAATTACTATTCACGACCCGCTGAACTCTGTTTAGGAATTCCACGGCCTCCTGGGCTAGGGAACCAAATGTATCAAAAGTAAATGGTATAAACACATGTTGATTCTCCAAACAAGCTTTCTCATGTTTAGCGACTTTGTCTGACTCTGCCTTTAGTGCAGCCTGGCCAGCAATAAACCCATTATCCCTGAGCCACACAAGAGGGAACACTCCTGTAAGGTCCACACAAGCTTGTTTCCCCCTGTCCACCCAAACACAAGAATATTGGTTGGCCGAAGAGTAGACCTCCTATCAAGCGGATCTGGCAAAAAGTTCACTGGATCCTCCTTTTTTGCCGAAATCCCAGCCCGCTTTAAAATATCACAAAGAATATCCCTAACCAAATCATGTATGTATTTAAACCCAGGTAACTCCTTGCAATAAACCGCATGCTCACCAAAAGTATCTAAACAAACCTTGTGGCAACCGGACAAGGCTCATCAACCGGAAACTGAGGGATCATTAGCCGGTACTTGAGAATTGCCCCGTACTCCACAGCTGATATGTGTTAGCCGAGGCCTTCAATGGAGATGACTTTCAAGAAATCCTGAGCATGAGGAGCTCGTAGACAATCAAACACGGCTTTCTGACTAGGGGATAGACCAAACTTCTCCGCCAAACTCTGGACAGTTCTACTAAATAGGTCACTCGCCAAAGCATCTTAGGATTTAGGGGGGCGGTGTCCTTATTAGAGAAACCGCCAAGATCAAAATCAGTAAGGGACATGTGCATGCAATCCAACGCACACACATATTCAGAATCTAACCCAACAATACCACAGTTCTGAAGAATGTGGTCCTGCAAACTCCAATATTGCGCCCTCAAGGCAACAAAAGCATATGTAGATACATCCTCAGCCGAACATAAACCCAAACCCCCAAAACGGATTGGAAGGGAAGCTAGCCTCCATTAAAGATACCCAAAAAACGGACCCCCGCAAACCACAATATCCTTGATCGCTCTCCGAAGGCCTTTGTCAAAAACTGAAATAGCCTCCCCAACAAACGTAGGCTGGCATGTTCTGAGGCTGAATAACAGCTTAGCAACCCCCATGTAGGAGCGTAGCAAGAGGAGCTCGCATTGAGGGTCCCGCATATGTGGAAGATAGCTCATCAAATCCACTGCACGAGATGCCTATTTCACGGCCAAACTACTGATAAACCTACATCCCAACTAACAGCGGCCCCGAGGAGTTTCACTCCCAACATCGGCCTTCCAATCCTGCAAGGAAACAAACCCTCCTACGACTTAACTCCATTGCACGATGGCCAAATAACTTCTGTTTTCTTGACGTTAAGTTCAAGCCCCAAACCGGGCCCTTTATACCTGATGATTTCTAAAGCTTTAGCCACCTCTTTAGCATCTCCTATAATCGTACCATCATCCAAGTACCAAGCATGGAAGAGTAACTTGCATCTATCTCGAATCCTGTGAATGAGGGGATGCAAAACTAAGGCAAAGAGAAGAGGCCCCAAGGGGTCCCCCTGCTGAACCCCGGTGGTGGACCAAATATGATCGTCTCCGACATATAATCTAGCCACCTGTCCATATAGAAAATCCACACATAGAGAAATAGACGGCATCAGGTCAGAACCTTTGACAGAAGAACAGTCCTATCCACCATATTGAAAGCATTAGAGAAATCAACAGTAATCATGGCCAACGACCCATCCGAGTGGAACACGTTTAAGAACCTGTTCGTGCTATGGAGCACAGCCTCAGCCCCACTAGGGATCCCCACCCCCAAATTGAAAATCACCGCGATATTTAGCCATCTCCTTCCCGACACCCCTCATAGCTGCCTTAGAGACTAACCTCCTCCAAATTGCGCCCACAACGATAGACCTAATCCTATCGTCCGGATTAAGTAAAGGTGTGGGGGAGGGCAGAAGCAACAAACTCCGCCAAGACTCTAGGGCACCTTCCACCCAAGCACAAGTTAACCACCTCAGAAATAGCCTTGAGCACCCCGCCAGCAATCACCGACCCCTCTCCACAAAGAGCATCCAAACTGTGTTGGGCCCTTAACCTATCCCTCCCGCACGATGTCCTTTTAGGGAAAGATTTGGTACACCCAAGCACGCTATCAACATCCATTGTAAAGGGGGGTTTCGAAAGTAAAAACCCAGGCATAACTGGAGGGGGTAGGATAGGATGCTTAGCCACCAACGCTTTCATAGTATCCTCACCAAGAGGTGTAACCCCCCGAAGAACATAAAACTTTAACTGGCGCAGTGAAGTGGCCATCCGCAACTTTCCGTAAACATTGCTTAATGTTGGTGCCCACCCTAGAATTATCGAACCCAAGGAGAGGCTCATAAGGGCGCAAGACCACCTCTGAGGGTTGGGCAAAAAGCGATTGGATAAGTCCAGCAAAACCATCTGCATTGCCCTACGTTGCCAGGGCCCGCTGAATAATAAGACACTGCAAGGACTTCCTATTCCTAGACCTGTGCTCCTGACGGTTGGAAAGCCTAAAAATCCACAATGTACAAAGTTGAATGCGGCAGTTTGATGGTGGTGGTGGTCATGCTGCGGTGGTGGTAGTGTTGCGGGGTGGTGTTGCAGTGGCAATTTTGTAATGGTAGGATTCAGAGTTTAGAGTTTAAAATGGTGATCATGTTATAATACATATACAGCTACATATTTCAAAACTTAGAAAAAAATGTATATAACTGAAGTTAAACCACAAGTTCAATTCACATGGTGTCTTTCAAGTTCTAAACCCACAAACACCAATCATTTGGATCCTGGCCAAACCGATTGACTTGATTCGAATTAGGTGGGTTTGTATGTTTTAACAGTTTATGAGAACCACAAATCACTTACGTATATAGCAAGCTAGTAATTACAAATCACGGTGGTCTTATTATATCAACTTTGGTTCGCGTATTCATGTTATGTCCTCAATAGAATTACATTTGTAAGCTCATACGCGAAATGCTTAATATAAAAAAATTCTGCTAGTTCATGGGAGAAAACTTATAAGTAAATAACAAATACAAATCGAAATTGTATTTTTATTATGTATATTGGTTTAAAAAGTTGATGTTGATAGAAGATAATACATTCTTCCAGGCATGAGAGTTACATACATATTTGTTAGATACTATACAATACTTCATTGTTCAAAGTATTAGAACTATAAAACATAACGTTGATATATTGAGGGATATGAGAACTATCAAATGTTAGAATTTTTTTGGAATAATTAACTCACACACTCTTTAAACATATATACTTCTAAATCTATATTGGTGTCCATTATGAAACTAGAAACTAAACCACTTGAAGGAACACCTTTACTACACACAAGGGCGTAGCTTTGTGGCCGGAGGGGGCGGCCGACCCCCAAACTTTTCGCTCAGTAGTGGAGAGTATGTAGTTTTGGTATAGAAATTTTTGGGTATGTACGTTTTTAACCCCCGGTTTTATAGAAATTTTTGGTATATACATTTTCGAACCCCCGTTCGTAAATCTCAAGCTTCGCCATTGAATACACACCTTGGTACAGCTAGGGTACAAAACCTTTGGGAAGCATCAGATAATAGTTGTTTCCCATTACAAGTTAAGTGTATCTTAATTACACATCCGACTTTAACTTTATATAACTTTTTAAGTAGATAGTAATAGCATTTTACGTTGGCATGGTTTTTAAGGTCAAACATCTCGTCTTCTGTCACGTTTATAACGTCTAGAAGTTGTTTCCATCTTATTAATTTAGCGACCAGTTCAAAGAAAATAATGTGATATTGATAGAAAAAAGAGTGTTCCAAAGTAATGCAATTTTTAATGTAAGAAGAAATTACTTCAAGTAAAGTACACTGATATTTTGACAATGTATAAATCACTAGTGCCGCCCTATTATATTGTTAAAATTGGTTGCTAAACTAATATGATGAAAAGTGTCTTGATAACCTAGAAAAAGACCAGAAGATACAAGCATCAGTGACAACATATATTTTTAAAAAGAAAAAAATAAAACACAAACATGTTCATTGGAATGAACAGTTAGGTAGTTTAACTTTTTAAGACAAAGTTTGACCGCCATTCCTAGTTTCCTTGCTATCTTCATATAATACAATGGTAAAGGAATTAAGAGGGGTGTAAATCTAAGAGAGACTACTTGTTTATTAAAACAAGGAATGAAGACTAAACATTTTATAAGACGAGCAACAAACTAGACATATGCTGCATTATTTTATAACATCAGTCATAGTCTGATTTTATTTTATAGTTGATAGCGTTGCACAATAGCACTCGCATGATTAGCCTTACAAACAATATGAAGCATCGATAGATCTTGTGATTTTAAAGAGCTCTGATAAGCTTGGATCACCGACATGGGTAAAATACCACTGATTCATATTCATATCTATTTCTCTCAGTGTTTAGATGAGTAATAATAGTTTATAGATGTCTAAACTTAATGCATAAATAGGAATAGTAAAAGTTGATACACGAATGTTGTTTACATGATATGCACCAAACTCATGGTTAACAAATAATTACTGTTAAATATGTATACAGCTTTGAATATTGATTTTGGTTTCATAAAAATCCTAAGATTTTGTCCAACACCAGTTTTCATTTGGTTCTTGAAGAAAAATGAAAATAACCAAATGAAAATAAACCGTATTTGTTTTTGTATTTGAGTTGACTGAGTTGGTTAATGGTGGACTTTATACATTATATATGGTTTCATGTCAAAAACAAATTCCATAAACTCAGACTATGGCAACAAACCTGCTACTACTCTACTTGCTCCTTCTAATTAAGCTTCTCATCTTCACAGGTCTCTCTCTCACTCTTTCATGTCCATATTTATACATACATACATACATACATATTGGTTTATCCCTCGGTTATCATATTTATAAAATTTCAAGCTTTATATTACTTAAAGCGTCCATATTTGAGGCTCTCAGAAAAGGATCTACGTCACCGCTGCTCATTCTTTTCTAGGCTTTGCCGATCTCATAGCAAAACACGACTCTAAAAGCTCCCTCTCTCCTCTCACATAACTCGATTTAAGCGTATTAGAGCAAAAACACATTTCCCCTCTCTCTCCTCCTATCTTCATTATTTGTGATTAAAAACATGTAATAAGGATGCTCTTAGTACCTATTGTGTTTTTCTATAGTCAAGGAATCCTAGAAAGTAATAGCAATGTTTCATTGATTTTTTTTTAGTATGGCCACATATTAGTGCCACCTAAAACCTATTAATGATAGAAAATACTCGTCCAGTTGATTTTTTAGTGTGGTCAACTAAACAACCGAGACCGGATTGTGGGACCGGGAAAAGCACTCTTTGCCGTTCTGGTCCAGTATGTTTTTGGACTGGGTGGTTCGGGCGGGTAGTTGGGTCATAATTATTATTTTTTGATATATTTATAAATAATCGGATTTTCGTGATTCAATAACGCATATGTCAGCAAAGTAATTGTTTTAGAAGCGTTGTGAGTTTGAACCTTAGATCACTTGGTTAAGACTTAAAAGCTAAACTGCTAAAGGCTTTAACCATTTCATACACTAACTTGATTATGTTTATTTGTTTATTTTTTATATAAATTAACCTACTCCTAGTTATACTCCTAAAATATTATCATATTATCTATCATTTTTTACTAAGTTTATATATTATTAATAAGTTTATATATAATAATCGAATGCTATATAAACTATTTATATTTATTGCTAAAGTTTATTATTATTATATTTTTTTCATTTCAACTTTTTTCTATGTTTAAATTTAGTTATGGCATTTTTTTTCTATTCTTCACATATTTAGATTATTATATCATTTATGGTCCATCTCATCCTAGGATTAGTTTGACAAAACAACCTCTAAAATCTGTCAGTTCTGGTTTTCAAAACATAATTACTCAAACTTTTAAATGAGTTTTACTACTACTATTATTATTATTATTATTATTATTATTATTATTATTATTATTATTATTTATTATTATTATTATTATTATATTATTATTGTTATTGTTATTATTGTTATTGTTATTATTATTATTATTATTATTATTATTATTATTATTATTATTATTATCTATTCTTAGTCTTACTAACTACTGTAATCGTTTATCTTCCAAACACAGATGCCAGATCAGTAGGCGTTTGCTACGGCCAAATCGGTGACTGTCTACCATCCGAACAAGACGTAGTAAACCTCTACAAGAGAAACGGGATAACCAAGATGCGGAACCAACATCGAACTCATTCTCGACGTTCCAAACGATTCTCTCCAGTCCCTTACAAACCATACGCCGCATCATACTGGGTCCGAAACAACATTATAAACCACCCCGATGTCAAATTCCGGTACATCACAGTCGGAAACGAAGTTGACCCAAACAACGATAACCGTCGGTATGTCAGTTTCGTACTTCCAGCAATGAAAAATGTTCAAAAAGCTATCAAAGATGCAGGGCTAGCTAACCATGTTAAAGTCTCGACAGCGACCTACACCGGTCTTTTATCCGTCTCGTATCCACCAAGGGATGGCGCATTTGGTAGCAATGTGCAAGGGTTTATCGCGCCCATAATTAAATTTTTAGTCGAAAACAATTCGCTTATGCTGGCTAACATATACCCTTACTTCGCTTACACGGGTACCCCGAATATAGATCTTTCATATGCATTATTTACAGCACCAGGAACCGTTGTGAATGATAAGGGTCGACAATATAGCAATCTTTTTGATGCCATGTATGATGCTCATTATGCGGCTCAGGCGCGACTTGGTGGTGGGAATGTGGAGATTGTTGTGTCGGAGACTGGGTGGCCGTCGGCTGGGAACAAGGGGACGACGGTGGAGAATGCGGGAACTTATTATAGAAATTTGATTGCACATATGAAGTGGACGTCAGGGACGCCAGCGAGGCCTGGGAGGTGTATTGAGACGTATTTGTTTGCCATGTTTGATGAGAATCAAAAGGTTGGAGATGAGTCTGAGAGACATTTTGGGCTTTTTTTCTCCGAATCAACAGCCCAAATATCAACTAAGGTTTACCTAGAAATATCCATCTTAGAATGGGTTTTAGTTTTTAATCGTATAATGAAATACAAAAAAAAAATAAAGTGTTATTATATGTGTGTGGTTGTTACTGATTTATCTACAGCGTTACACGTACAAGTGCAAATCATATTCAGGAAAGTTTAATAGAGGCTCGTCACAACTTCTATCGGTCATAGCGTACTTGCGATGCAGCGAGTGCTTTGACGCACAAGAATGTTCGTTGAGTTTATAGTTTAAATAAAAAGTTTGAGTAAATTTATCTATGAGTCTATTTGATTTAATATTTTAATCTCAGGATATCCGCCCAAATATTCCGGATTTTGCTCTCAGGCTCGAGTTCGATTATCATCCCTAAATTCATCAAATAGTTAGGCATGAGATCTTCGGTATTTGTTCCTTTTTCTTTTTCTATGATTACGTAGGTGACAGTCAAAATCTGTCTATCACATTCCTTATATCCGTAACAAGTCAACCGACAATGAAGGCCCTGAATTCCCACGCAGATACAGCTTAGTTATAAGTGGCAAGACTCTTTACTGAAACCTCATGAAAACCCAATATCAAAATAGCATATTGTTCTCATCTTTATTGCTACCAATCTCGGTTTTGGTGCACTTCTCTATCGCGGACACAACACCCTTTCTCTACCAAATGATTTTGTGACCCTCTTGGCATTGGGCAACCGCCAATTGTCACCACCCTTCACAACCTTGGCGCCTGTGAAACAACTGAGAACACTACAACAACTCTCAATTGGTGTCTCCGTTTGCATCCCAATGTAATAATTGTTCTTCATAGATAAAACAACAACAATTCAAATAACTTTCAATAGGATTGTGTGACGAAATATATGTAAGTGTTGGGATAGCAATGAGTTTAATGCTAACTATGAGACATCAGTATCCCTAGTTTTAATAAGTTTAAAATTATGGAGTTATGTTACTCAAGTGTTACTTAAGGATGTACATGTAGCACATACATGTCCCTATACACTTAATGTATCATCATAAAAGTAGATTAAGGGTTATACATATAAAGTGGATGAAGATTGAGAATCACTTATCATCATGAATGAAGATTAGGATTTACATTCATCAAGATTGGAGATTGGAGATCATGAAGATTAGGATTTACGTTCATCAAGATTGGAGATTGGATATCATCTACGTTAATTAATTGAAGATTGAAGTTCATTTGCAATAACTAAATTACTATCAGAGATTCAAACACGATAAATATGATGAAGTTAAAGCTTGCAACTATCACATTATGAGAACTGGAAAAGAATCCATGATAATTTCCCAAGATAATTTATAAAATTTTAGGTTAATTTAAAAAAGGAATAATGGATTTTAATAATCTCAATTATTGTCCGTTGGCCGGCAACGGTTCCAAATTTAAAAGTTCTCACTGGCGGTACTATCTTTTCACATATTTGCCTTCAATGGACCTTGACTAATAGAACTTTAATGTTGTTAGTCTCCGGTCACCTGAAAAGCATTTTTGGTCGGAGAAAAGTTCCTAAAGGTCCGGTCTATGGTTACAAATACGTTTGGGACGAAAACTTTGAGTTTTCTGGCTAAAAAGTTGGGTTTTCAGCCAAAAATAAGTTTTCCGGCGAAAAAAGAGTTTTTCCGGCGATCTTAATAATTGGGGATTTTACTAGAAAATGTTTCTGAAGGTTCGTAATAAAGTTACAAAGAGGTTTGAGACGAAAATGTTGAGTTTTCTGGCCAAAAACGTTTTCCGGCAATCGAAAACTAACAGCGTTAGGGTTCTGCTAGTCAGGGTCCATTGAAGGCCAATATGTGAAAAGATGAGACCGCCAATGAGAATTTTTTAAGTTGAGACCGTTGCCAGTCAACAGACAATAATTGAAATTATTAAAAACCATTATTCCTTTAAGAAAAAGATATAAGTCTTGAAAAATTAAAAAAAGTTTTTTAAATTTGAAATTATGAGGATGGAGTCTACAAAATAAAGTATGATTTTATAACAATTCATATTTAAGACACAAACATGGTTTAAATGGATAAATTCAAAATATTTTTAGGAAACATTTATCACCCTTTACAAATTAAAAAGTAAATTTTACCATTTTCATGCTTAAGTCATTTCAAATCTACCAAGTCAAATGTGCTTTTAGAGACTCAAAACCTTATAGAAATGGGTGAAATTGGGTTAGAATGAATTAGTGTGACTATAAAGAACGTTTACAACATAAAACAACAAACCAAATCAATCTAGGTGTTTGACAATTGATCCATCGACCACATTATTGACTACCAAATGGTCAGATTGTCCATACTTGTGTTGTGCTTATAATAGATGCCTCATCTCTCATTCTAACTCACCGATTTTTCTCTACATGCTTTCAAATACATATCTGATCCATATCTCTCGAGTTACTTTGATATTCAAGCATCAAAATGAAGAGGTATTCAAGGTCAAAGATCAAGAGCAAATGTAAGAGTTGTGCTACAATTTCCGATCTTTCAAGCATTGTTTTATAATCAACATTATCGTTTTATTAGTGTGTGATTTGTAACGGGTTATCACTATAGTCAGAAATTTGTGAAAGAGGTGATCATTCCCTCTTGAGAATAGTGAAACGAGAAAAGTGACCACTACCTTAAAATAGTGAAACATTGCTAGGTAATTACCTTGCTTAATGAAACGTTTGTACATATGTGAACTCTTTCGTTCAAGAGAAATATCTAGTGGAACAACTCTCGAGTGGATTAGTTAACCCAATTTTATTCTTATTTTATTAATTATGTATTTCCTTTTCTCTAGTTTTTTATTTATTTTCTTGCAAATGGTGCAAATTTCTAAGTGCATATTTTTCAACTAAAAAATATAGGTTTGAGTTGTTATTTTGTACGCCTCCTTAAATTAAACACCTTTTCTCAACAATTCGTATGTTATTTCCTATTAGCCTTTTTATATATAATACGAAAATGTGAAATTAGTTAATAAACTTCTTCCTATTTTGTTGATACATTACGTGCTTGACATTAGTTGACAGAATTTTGCTTCTCACCTACCGAATAATGGAATAAAAAAATCACCTTCTTGAACGAACTTGATGTGTTAAAAGACTATTATGCGATCAAGGTTTGAATAATTCGTTTGTGGAAGCAAATGATGTTTTCAAACCCGGCGGAAACCTATTCTGTTCAATTGATTTTAATGGACGAACATGTATTTGACAATTAACAAACATCGTATTTATATCGTATTCCTAATTTTTTTGTGTCCATTGATTGCATATTGGGCTTTTGAATTGATGGACATTGACAAGTTTAGTTGATACTTCATAATGGTTTGATATCAAAGCCCAAAGCTTTCTATTTTATTTGTTTGTTATTTGCAAGATCGGAGAACTCGCTAGTCGCTACTCGGTCGGTGAGGTGAGGACTAGCGACTACTCGATTACTCGGGATTAATCGCATCGGTTTTTTATATGTAATTTTCAGTTTTATGTATACATATGCACATTTTTATACGTAAATATTTTATAATTAACTAGGTTTTAACTCTTACTTATGTATATATATACACATTTTTATGGGTAAATATCTTAAGTAGCTAGGTTTTAACTCTTACTCAACTCATTTTTTGAAGTATAAAAGATTAATTGTTAGAATTCACATGGTTTGGTTAGAATCTGGCCGGAATTAGAGGTTTTGGCAGGTATCTGGCCTAAATCGTTGATTTTTGGCCGGCCGACTAGGTCCGAGTAGGCCCTACTAGAGTCAACTAGTGATTAGTGGATTGATTATTGAAAAATTACTCAGTTACTGGTCAACTAGCGATTAATCGCGGACTAGTTGCGTTTTTACAACACTGGTTATTTGGTATTACGTGTATATTGGACATGTATATGGTTGGGTTGTCTATTGAGCCCAACATGATATGGCTAGTGGATTCGTTTGGTATTATGTGGTGGGCCTGTATTGGCCCATATAAGATAGGTGTTTGGATAGCATAAGTTTAAAAGTGTTTATGGTATATAACTTTCCTACCTCTCCAATACAGAGAATATACAATATATATAATGAGTGGAGATTAACAATATTTCCTCTCAATGTGAAAGCTTAATCCTTTCCTATACAAGATAGCTATATATGCTAATACTTCCCCTCAGTGTGAGCGAGGATCTTGATGCACGTTCAGACTGGCGTGAAAGCTGTGAAACGGTTGTCTGGAAAGGCCTTTTGTGAATATATCTGCATACTGATAGGAAGCAGGTACATGAAGGACACGGATGTGACCTAAGCGAACCTTCTTACGGACGAAGTGTATGTCAAGCTCTACATGTTTGGTCCGTTGATGCTGAACATGATTTTCTGATAGGTAGACAGTTGAGACATTGTCACAGTACACAATAGTGGCACGTTTGATAGGAACATGTAATTCGAGTAACAAGTTACGGAGCCAAGTAGTTTCAGCTATGGCATTCGCTACACCGCGGTACTCAGCTTCGGCACTGGAACGAGAGACCGTGGGTTGCCGTTTAGAGGACCAGGATACAAGGTTATTACCCAAATAAACACATTAGCCTGAAGTGGAGCGTCGTGAGTCTGGACAGCCCCCTAGTCGGCGTCTGAGTAAGCAGTAAGTGTGAGACTAGGGGCTGATAAGTTTAACCCATAGCCAATAGTACCCTGAAGATAACGTAAAATCCGTTTCATGAATGCAAAATGTGGTTCCCTGGGTGCATGCATAAACAAACAAACTTGTTGCACTGCATAAGAAATATCCGAGCGAGTGAAAGTGAGGTATTGAAGAGCCCCTGCAAGACTGCGATAAACTGAACCATCTGATAAAAGTGGGCCATCATTAGCATTGAGCTTGCTTGATGTATCAAGCGGTGTGGCACAAGGTTTACAAGAAGTCATATTCGCTCTATGCAAAATGTCTCTGGCATACTGAGATTGAGATAGAAATAAACCGTCATCCTTTCGTTGCACTATAACCCCAAGAAAATGATGTAAAGTGCCCAAATCTGTCATAGCAAATTCGCTCGAAAGCAACTGTATAATGTGATTAAGAAAGTATACGTGCACGCAGCTCTACCAACTGAGCTACGTGTCTAACCCGAAATATTTCTGATTTTAATTATATTTATATACTTACTGGCTGTAGACGATGCTGTCAAGAGAATGTCATCAACATATAAAAGTAAGTAGGCTATATTATTACCCTGGCGATATACAAAAAGGGAAGAATCACAAAGACTCCCTTTGAACCCATGAGAGCATATGAAGTTAGAGAATCAAGGAAACCATGCCCATGGTGCCTGTTTTAGTCCGTATAAGGAGCGTTTTAGTCGGCAAACAAAGTTGGGTTTCGACATATCGGCGAACCTTGGTGGTTGATGCATGAAAACCATTTCATGTAAGTCCCCATGTAAGAAGGCGTTTTTAACATCTAACTGATGTATGGTGTCACACCCCGGATTTCCAACCCGAAATCCATACACCGGTGGGCCCGGGCGGGGAGTATCGTGACGTAAGTTGATAACATCATTGTCAATTAAACATTAGCACAGCGGAAGTCTTGGAGTAAAATTACTATTACAAACCGCCCACATAATACTACACAGGCTCGTAATAGAAGATCCACAGGCGGATCATAAAATGTACAAGAAAGAACAAACAGACTTTGGGCAGATTTAGGATTTGCAAGATCCTCTATCACTACCGAGCACTTCCGGCCTATTTTCGTATTGTACCTGCATATTAGTCTTTTGAAAATACGTCAGCTTTCGCTGGTAAATACACCCAACCGACTCGTTTTGAAAACATTTCAAAAATGTTTTAAGTGCGTATCAGCACAAAATCTTTTTATAACTTGGGTTAATTGACCGTCCAACCTTCTTAACAGGTTTATATGTTTGTCATACATGCGGGGCTCGGTACCTTGACCGAGACACAATTAACGTACACACCACTTTGGACTCACGAAAGAGTCAGTTCCTCCCAACCTTGTGGGAATGCATAATTGAGCGTCTATCGGGTGTATGCCTACACCCGCGCTAAGGTCGTGGTTATTTCTATTGTAATGAGCCGAGGATATCCAGGACACGGTAGTTAACCCCCGATGTTTAATTTATCAAACAAAACTGATTAAAAAGGAATATGCGGATTTCTATTCCGAACCAGCGTTCGATTAATCCCATTTCCAACCAAGCGGTAATAATTTACCGTAACCCAAGCCTGTATAGGGGAAATAAGTCGAGAGTATTTACCTGAGCTAGTCTTCTTTTAATTTTATTAACTCAGCCGTATTCAAAATGAGCTAAGTGCAGATAGCATTTACCGGCAAGTCTCTAGTCTGGATTATGGCATAAGCTAACCAATTAAATACTAACTGTCTTTATTTAAGTCATTGACTTAGACCGACTAGCGTACTTGATCAAAACGTATGACGCTAGATTAAACGATGATTGGATAGAATGTAGTTTAATCCCAACAAGTACCTTGACTTGTATAATATGGGTAAACTATAAACATTCTGGATTTTGAGACTTAAATGACAAGGTTAAACCCGATTCGGTAAATTTCCGAAAAATAGTTACGTATACGTAACTATGCGCATAATAGCGATATCGGGTAACCGGATAAGTCATGGACAAGTTCTATATGCCATTATAATTTAAATAAGTTAAAATATCAGTAGGATATCAACTTATATGCCCGTTAAGGTTTTAAAACGAAACTATGCCTCATAAGGGCATTTCGGTAATTTTATACCGTATAAAAGGAACTTGAATATAATTTAATGTTATGGTTATAAGTATTTTGAAAAAATACTTTATTTATTATATAATATCAGTAGGATACCAATTATATGTGTAACTTACCTTTTATGACTAAACTATGCACCGAAGGGGCATTTTGGTCATTTTACACATAGTTTATAAATTAATTGGAATTCTGAGTTTATAACATGTACCTACTATAAATATGTTTAAAATAAGTTTTAAAATCAGTAGGTATCAAGTCTTGGTCCATAATATGGTTTAAAACCATACTATGCGCCAAAACGACGCTTATGTCGTAAAATGACGTCTTAATGCGATGTTTATGAAAACTAACATTAGGGTCTGATTAAAATGTTTTAAATATGTTATTTAATATAAAATATCAGTAGGTAAATGATTTACCTTGAAGAGATTGATTAAAATCATTTTATGAACCACAAGGGCTAAAATCGTCATTTATCGACATAGTTTAAGGACCTGCTTGAAAACTCAGTTTATAACTTGGTTTAACATCCCAAATAATCCTACTTATAATATTATATCAGTAGGAAACTCGTTTTCAAGTTTGTTACCATTTAAAACTTTGTTTTATGCAAAAAGGACATTTTGGTCAAAGATGGCATAATTAAGGAACTTGCGCATAAACATGGATTCTGATTATGATCATGTACTATAACCTCAGAGGGTTATGCTACATAATATTATGATCATAATGCAACTTTTAGATCAGTAGGCAACTAATCTAAATCGGGTCAGAATCGAAAGTCAAAGCAGAAGTCAAACTTCGCGACTTTCGGTTGCGAACCGACCCTAGAACTGAAATTGACGAGCCGAACATATTCTTACATGTTCTAATAATTATTACCAATTTGTTTATGTGTCAAAACAGGTTTCATAACATATATAAGATCAATTTATGATTTTTTCGAAAAATGGCCTGTTTGACTTTTTAATAACTTAACTTTGACCCGTCAATTGGTCTAGCAAACGTGATCTTCAGAAGGTGCCCTTTATAGGGACTAACACCTACCTTATTATGATCACTTAGCCATGTTCATTTCGAACAACGGCTGGACCATAATGGTCTTAACCGAAAGTCAAAGCGTTTGCCATAAAACGCTTAACTTTTGGCTATAGAAGCCTATAAACGAAAATGCAAGAGCAAGGAACACTTACAAGAGGTTCCTAGAATGCAAGAAAACTAAGTTGAATGCTCCTTTCAGTTAGGAACTTCCAGAGGAGGGAGAAGAGTGATTTAATGAGAAATGTGCAAATTGGAATGAGAACTTATGCACCTATTTATAGTTGGAGAGCTCAAAGGAGGTGAAGCCAGGTGTTTAGGGGTGTGAGAAGAAGCTTACAACTGTCCCAAAACGTGGCATAGCTAGAGGAGCCATGGTTTCGTTAAATGGTTCTGGAGCTTTGCTTGGTCTCCAAACAAATTTTCTGCGTCAGACCTGTTCTCGCAGGGTGCGAGAGGCTCAGGCCAGGTCTCACGCGGCCCGCGACCGCCCCATGGCCAGTTTCAAATTTTGACACTTTTAACCCCTTGACTTTAAAAAGCTTCTAAAAACCTTTTTAAACACCATTTTGGCATTTTTAGCCCTACGTAGCCAATACTTGGCATACCCGGGATTATGCCCGGACATTGTCGAGCTCTCGGTTCGGTAAAAGGTCACTCAGAGGTAAGAATTAACATGTTGACACTTTTAATCCCTCCATAATCCAACTTCACATATTCACAAAATTGAACCCTCTCGTCCAACAAATGGCACGTATGAGAGTTAGGACTTCACAAGGGATCACTCAGAGGCTTATTACAAGCATGTTGATTACGATGTCACTCAGAGGCTTGGCATGTTGACATATCAGTCACTCAGAGGCTGTTATTTATGCATGTTGACATTGGACCGTCACTCAGAGGCTCGGTTTGAGCATGTTGACGCCCTTAGTCCTTATTGGTCTTTAACAGACTATATTTAAAATACAACATGTGTCACTATATTATTGGACATGATTTTACAGGGTGTTACATATGGGCCACTTCTGAGATAGGGCTAGAGATAAAATAGTCCTGATAGACGCAGGTTTGACCACGGGACTACAGGTATCCAAGCAATCAAGGCCGATGGTTTGTGATTTCCCGTTGACCACAAGCCGAGCTTTATAGCGTTCAAGGTGGCCATCCGATTTAAAATTTATGTCTAAACAGCCACATGCATCGTATGACATGATGGGACTCTAGACGAGGAACCAATTCCCAAGTATCATTAGCTATTAATGCGTCATATTATGCTAACATAGCCTTTTGCCAATGCGGGTCACTAAGTTCTTTGTGATAGGATGTGGGTATGGGGGAGATGGTAGGAGGGGTGAGGGTGTTGAGATAATACTTAGGATTGGGTTTAGAAATACCAGCCTTACCCCGAGTCTTCATTTGGTGAGTATTCAGAGGTTGGGAAGTGGGTGCAGAATGGAAAGGCGGTGTTGTAGGCGAGGTTGGGTGTGGTGGAGAACTCGGCTGAGTGGAAAAGGGTGGGGTAGGCGAAGCTGGTGGAGGGTGTGGTTGTGTGGCAGCTGGGTGGTACCGGGTTGGCTATGTGAAGGCTGTGGGAATTGGTACAAAGGTGGGCACGGATGGTCATCATCAAGGAAATGGTAGGCATTGGTAGGAAGTGGCTGTGAAAACGGGAAGGCGTGCTCATCGAAGTCGACGTGACGAGAGATGTGAACACGTCCGGTTAAAGGGTCAAGGCAACGATAACCCCTAAAATTTTCGGGGTAGCCAAGAAAAATGCACCGGTGGATCTCGGATGGAGTTTGTGAGGTTGAGTAGTGGACATGTTCGGGTAACATGCGCATCCAAAAACTCTTAGGTGATCATAAGTTGGATGACACCGATAGAGAGCAAACGTGGGGGTATTGAAATTGAGTTGTTTCGTGGGTAAGATAATATGTAATAGGGGTCGTGTGTAAAGCTTCCACCCAAAAGGAGGGCGGTAAGCGAGCGTGAACTAAAAGGGCGCGAATGATGTTATTTACGCGTCTAATCATGCGCTCGGAACGACCGTTTTGAGACGAGGTTTGTGGACACGAAAAACGAAACACAAGGCCATTTGAGTGTGCAAAATGGTGAAAAGCATTGTTATCGAATTCTCCCCCTAAGTCACGATGAAATGTTTTAATATGTTTTTGAAATTGGGTAAGCACAAATTTATGGAATTTGACAAAGGTGGGGAAGGCCTCAGATTTAAATTTCAATGGATACACCCATACATAGTGTTTATAATTATCGATTAACACCATATAATATTTGTAAGATGATTTACTTAAAACCGGTGAAGTCCACAAGTCACAATGAATAATATCAAACGGTGCATAAGTAAATGAGGTAGAAGCAACAAATGGAAGTCTTTTACTATTAGACAAATGGCACGAATTGCAAAAATCAAAAGAATCCTTATTGCAATTTATTAAACAACAACTCGAAAGTGAATGCAAAACTTGAGAACCGGGGTGGCCTAAACGATCATGCCACTTATTTGACGAAGATGCAAGAAAAGCTTGAACGGGTGAGGTGAACGCATAGAGGTCCCTAGTGCTCTCATGGCGTGAAATTGTTTGCCCCGTCTTGAGATCTTCAAAGTAAAACCGTTAGGATCAAATTCAATAGATACACGGCTATCATGAGTGAATTTTCTAACTGAGACAAGATTTTTTACTAGGTTGGTGCATAAAGGATTTGGTTTAGGTGAAAGGTTTTACTTGGAACAGTATGAATATCGTTTCCGATACCCGCAAATAGCAAAGTGTGGCCATTTCCAACAAAAATATTTGCATTAAAAGACTTAGATAAATGAGAATTGATTTTACTATAATCCGAAGTAATGTGAGATGACGCACCTGAGTCTATGTGTGGGTCATATTGGTTGAGATTTAGAGTGTTGAGAGCTGCTCCAAGTTCGGTGGGGTTAAGTGGGTCAACAGGAGGATTCTGTGGGGATGGGTAATTAGGCAAAGGCTGGTGGGCCGGTGGTGCAAATGTGGGTAGGCCTGCGGCGGTGGATTCTGTGGCATAGATGGTTAAGGTGGTGTGTTGGGCTTGGCCTAATTGGTGACCCAAGGTGACTGGTGGGGATGAGGACATGGCGGTGGTGAGGCCCACCAGCCATAACCAGGTTTGGGTTGTAGGTTGTTTGGCTTTGGTAGGGTGGGTAAGCAGAGGCCTGTTGCTAATTGTATGGTTGGTTAGAATATCGTCCCCTGCCACGGCCTCGATCATGAGCCGGTTGGTTTTGCCAGGTTTGGTATTGTTCATATTGTTGGCTAGGGTGGTTGGATGGAGGTAGTGTGGGAGATGGGTTGGGGTTGTGAGGAGCGGTGGTGATGGCTCGAAGGGCAGCAAGAACAGATTGTGACGCATGTTGTCTAGCCGCCTGGCGACGTTGCTCTCGGTCTATCATGTCGACAGCCTCATCCCATGTAGTGTCAGATTGGGTGATGAAGGCAGCCGTCGTATCATATTCAGGAGGGAGCCCTGCCACCATTTGTAATACCAATCGGGACTCGATAACAGGCTGATCTACATCGCTTAGTTGTTCAGCATGTCCTTCGGTTTTTGAAAGTACTCGTTCACGTTTGTGCAAGACGCCAGAGTAGTAGTAGTGAAAGCATGAAGAAGGTTAGATGCTCTAGAGTTCTTGTTATTTTGGAATATAGCTTGAATACGATTCCAAACCTGCTGGGCAGTAGACTCGGTTTCTAGGACTCGAACCAACAGGTCATCACTAAGTGTGCCATAGATCCATTGAAGGACTATGGCATCGATCTTGCTACAAGACTCGTAATTCATCATCAGTTTCGGCTGGGGGATTCGTTCCATCGATGTGCTTGAGAACTTCATATCCGCGTGCATGGAGTTTGAACAGCTTCACCCACGATATGTATGTAACTTTAACACCATCGAGAACTCGGACCTTATTCTGTATATTAGTCACAGAGTATATAGGTTGCAGGGATTTGGTATTTTCGGTCGTAATCCTATGAGGAGGTAGGTTTATCACCCATGGCAACGATGAACGAAGGGGATAGAAGATGATGATAATGGTGCCGGCGAATTTAGGGTTTCTCAGAACCGTAACTCTGATACCATAAAAGTGTTTATGGTATATAATTTTCCCGCCTCTCCAATGCAAAGAATATACAATATATATAATGAGTGGAGACTAACAATATTCCATGATTCACGAGTGCCTTTGGTTGTAATTCTTTCATTTTCTGAAATAAATGTTTGCTGGGGCTTTGCCCTTTTCAAAAAAATTAAATCGAATATCAAATATTATATACAAAGTCGTATTACGAGATTTATGAATTATAAATGTAGCTTTCTATATTCTGATACGTAAATTCAATCATAAGAAGTTTTTAGTGGTTTATGGATTATAGCGTCGTGCAATATACAATTCTAAAACATTACTTTTTTAAAAATCCAACCCTCTTTAAGAGTTATAAGGCTTGTAAATAAATAATTAAATTGAATCATCTAACAGCTTTATGACAGTTTCCCTCTATTTTATCTCAATTCACAGGACCCTTTGTTACCATCTCCATTCTACCACATCTCCCCTCCCGGCGGTGACTCTCTGTGCATTCCGGTTAACGAGTTCCGGCTCAATTCGTCTCGTTTTTCTGATGTCAATTCCCCTGTTCAGAGGAACCCATGTCACCCCTGAAAGTAAGAATATTCTCCCTTTTTTATGTATCTGTATCCACATTTTTCTTCGTGTCTTCGTTCGTTCTTACCTGTTTGCAATCTAAATATGAAATAATGTTGGGGTTTCTTCAAACCAATATTTGGTTAACGTTAATGTGCATGCATGGTTCATCGTATTGTATTAAGAAAAGAATGCTTGATATGTTTTTCTTAAGAGAACAAGGAAAACAAAATATTATTCAATTTTAAAAAAAATTAAATTATAATAAAAAATGATTGAAACGCAATGTTTATTCATCTCTCCTTAAATTAGAAAACAAATATGAAAATATTTCGTTTATCTACAGAACCTAAACATATGCAAGTCGTGTGTAGGTAACGTTAAAAAAGACATATGCACAAATTAGTTTAACGGTTTTTTATGTACATAAGATACACAGTTGTATGTAAGAAATAAATAATTTTAAAAATATGAACCACTAATTAAGAAAATTAAGCAGTCTTTGTTTCCGTGATAATTTAGTGTTCTGTAACGTCATCGCTGTTGAATCAATTAGGCCCTCGATGTGCATTTGGAATGCTAATTGGTTGATTAATTAGCATTTCAGGATATAAACTTTTGTGCTGTAAAATGAAGAATAAATCTCAGACCCCTAATGGGAATTTGTTACCTTATGATTGAAATTCAGGTTTTCTGTTAAATGGTAGTAAAAAAATGCAAAATCCGAGCCATCAGGGTTAGTTATGTTACCTACAGATTGGCTCGAATGTGCTACCGAATCAACTCATTTCAATCATGATATAAGCAAAATGCCTGATGACCCACCCAAGTATACGGGCCATAGACGAGCCCATTCAGAAATCTTCACTCTACCTGATGATATTAGCTTCGATAGTGATCTTGGTGTTGTTGGTGGCTTCGATGGTCATGAAGAACCCGAAGAAGATTTGTTTTCAATGTATCTTGAGATGAATAATAAGTCTGGCTCTCAAGTTGTGGAAGATGTCCAGACTTCAATAACCACCACCACACTGCCTGCAATGCCGTCATCGGAAAATTATGTAAATAGTTGTAGTGACAGGCCTAAAGTTAAACATCTGCATAGTATGTCCATGGATTTTTCCACCACGTTTAATGCAGAAGATACACCGTTAACTGATGCTAAGAAATCAATGTCTGCTGCCAAGCTTGATGAGCTCGCTCTTGTTGACCCAAAGCGTGCAAAAAGGTATTGTAAAACACGACAAGCAAACAAGCAGTTTTAATGAGCAATAAACACATAATTGAAACTAAAGTTACAATCAAACAAGTGTACCTAGTAAAATCCCATACATAGCAGAGCTATTGGTAGGGTATGGGGAGAGTGGATGAGAGCAAACCTACATCTATCCAAGTGCCATTTTTGTCCCTGAGGTTTGGCCAGTTTTGCGACTTTCATCCAAAGGTTTGTTTTTCCCCATCTAGATCCAAAATGTTTGAAATCTTGTCTCGTTAACTTCATCCATTTTTCTCCGTTAAGTCAGGGATATTATTGTCTTTTTCGTTCTTTTTTAATACTTGTACATTATGCTAATGCTTGTACATAAAATGAAAAAGACCGAATTGCCCTTTAAGTTAACAAAAAAGACGAAAATACCCCCAAATTAACGTAGAAAAATGGATGGAGTTAACGAACTGGATTGAATATAGCAAGGTTTCAAAATTCAAACTTTTTGGATCCGGATACAAAAAAAAAAAAAAAACCTTCGGACGAACGTCGCAAAACTGGCCAAACCTCAAGGACGAAAATGGCATTTTACTCTAAATATTTTTATTACGTGTATAATATAAAAATGGTTTTTAGAGCCAGGGTCTCATTTAAACTAAAGTTGATGATCTATATCAATCTTTGTATACTTTTTGCGTTTACTATTAGGATATGGGCAAATAGGCAGTCTGCTGCAAGATCAAAGGAACGAAAGTTGAGATACATAGCTGAGCTTGAGAGGGAAATCCAAATACTGCAAACAGAAGCAACATCATTGTCTACTCAGTTGACCCTTTTGCAGGTTCGCCGATTCATATAATTATTGAATGAATTATTATGCAACATTGTTTATTTATATCCAGACTGAATCTTCGGTGGAAATAAGTAAAGATCTTGTGGTTGACGGTGATTTAATGTTTTTGTTTTGGTTGCATTGTTTACAGAGAGATGTACATGGTTTAACGGTTGAAAACAACGAACTCAGACTGCGAATACAAACCATGGAGCAACAAGTTCATTTGCAAGATGGTAAGTTGTTGACTAGTTGCCCCCTCAATACTATAATCGCATATGTTATTAGGGGCGCGTTTAATGCAAAACCAGTTTTAAGTGGATGATCACAAGAACAACAGGCGCACTTGTACACTACGTTGGCCAAATATAGCGGGAGAAAGAGTGGGTTATTCGGTTATATATCCATCTTACATATCACAGTTAAAACGATAGGCATAATAGTTTATGCAGTTTTCACAGTTCTTTACTTAAAATTGGTTAGGATACTATGTGTGGTCATTCTTGCATTATAAAATAATGAATAATCGACTTATCAATAATCCCCGACTTTCAAATGCTCAATTAATACACTAATTCATGTTTAACATTGTTAAGTTGCATTTTAACAAACTGAAATGTTCCCTTCTTTTCTTTGTCGTTATAATTAGCTGTAACTGATGAACTGAAGAAGGAGATACATCATCTAAACCTACTTACAGGTCAAAACCTCACATACGGTGGACCAATGGTCAACTTCCCTCCATTATTTAGACCGAACAGCAGTTTAACCCCAACAACCAACCTGTGCACACAATGTTGACCGCTCAACAGTTTCACCAACTCCAGGATCAGTCCCGAAACCAGCATCATCGTCCATTTCGACCACCACAACTCCACCGGTTTCGGCAGCAGCAACAACTACACCAGTTCCAGCAGCAGCAAAAACAGCAACAACGAAATCTTGGTTAAAAATCTAACGCCAGATTGGATGGCATTGTTTAGAGGTGTAGTTGTAAGAATCGCTAGGCGCTAGTCGACCCATGGGATACCGACTAGCGATTAATCAGGATTAATAGGGAGAACCGGATGGAGATTTTATATGTAATTTTCAGTTTTATATGTATATACACACATTTTATTTTATTTTTTTAAGTAGACATGTTTTAACACCTTCTTTGACCCACATTTTCAAATAGATAGGATTAATTGCCGGAATTTACTAGTTTTGGTCAAGAATCTGGCCATAATCGCTAGATTGCCACCGATTTTTGGCTAATTGACCACTGTTGACAGTCTACTAATTAATTGGTCGATTAGATAAAAATTAATCGGTGAACCTCCGACTATTGATTAATCGGCGACAAATCGAAGGCTAGTCAGGATTTTTACAACCAAGATACTTTCGGTGAGACACGAGTTCTAAGGTTGTTAAAGTTTCAAATTAGGTCGGTTAATGGGGGCACTTATTTGGTAGTACCCCGGAAATATGTATGTATTTTACTTCTTGGTGAAATTTTGTTGTATACCAGTTGATACATATTTGGTTCACTGTATTAATTAGAATCATTTGTTTGACCATAGTACACATGAAAGTCCTGCACATGTTAAACAAGAAGTGTTCCTTTTCTACGGAATGAGGCAACTGCTTTTGTTGACTAAAACTGGTTTACATTACGGAGTACTTGGGCCCGCCTCCGCCTTCTGGCACCGTCCATTCAATGTTCTGCCTTGGATCTTTAATATCACAAGCCTGCAGCTCGAAACAGATTAATAATCAGACTCAAACAAAGTGCATATCCAACCCGACCCGTAATACAAAATTATCAGTTTTGACCTGCCACCCAATCGCCTTCAACCCACCCCTTTCGCCATCACTGGTGTTAATATTGATTTGAATGCATATCACAAGGTATCTATTTATAGTGATTGCCAATTTTAACCACTTACCTGTGAAAGGAGTCAAATTAGTTTATGAAAAATCTCTCAACGGGTCAAATGAATCATCATCATCATCATCATACTCATAAATCCCACCAATAGCAAAGCTAAGGTAGGGTCTGAGGAGGGTAAGATGTGGAGAGCCTTACCTCTACCCCGTAGGAATAGAGAGGCTCCTTCCAGTGAGACCCCCGGCTCGATAAACAGGTCAAATGATAAAATAAAAAAAAAATAGCTCAACTAAAAACAGGTCAAAGGTACTTGGTATATTTTTAAAGCACAAATATTTTGTTCAAGTAAAACTATAATTGAAACAATACAATTTTATAATTAAATTTGATACTAAATGTCTTAAAAAAATTTAGACAATATGTGTTGGTCAACCCAACCTGACACGAAACATTTTGACTCATACCAAAATGTTACCCAACCCGCCCAATTTGCAACTACTAGTAAATAAGAAGGTAGGTCACCTTGCAATGCAAGCAATTCTGAGCATTAATCTGCAGCTTCAATTGTCCGTTATCATCTGAGACATACCTGAATTTATAAAATCAAAATAATGATTTTCAAAGTGAAAAAACAAAAAAAACAAGCTGAATTATTATACTAAGAAGCATCTTACTCGTATACACGTGCAGGGCAATATCGTGATTCTGGACCAGCATATTTTGGCAAATTTACATGTTCAGGAACTTTAGGGTCCCTCAAGCGAAGGTGAGCTGGCTGGTCATGATCATGATTTGTATTGCTCCTATTAAACAAGTTCAACAAAAAAATTATGCTAAGAAGATAAAATATAAAATATCTTTTGATTGTGCAAAATCTTATTGTGTATTATGCTAGAAAAACATATTTAACAAATTATAGTAACACTTTGGAAATCACATAAACCTGTAAGTAAACCATATAAGATTAATAATACCTGTACAGGAGGTCGGTACATCAAAACTAACAATCCCGTCTGGCTTTGGGTATTCAATTGGGGAGCATTGACTTGCTTCCTGTGTGCATAAGATGCAGTTGTAAATATGATGTATATACAAGCTTTTGGGAGTGTTTGGATTTGCATTTGTAAAAGATTATACACTCAGCATTTTAACATCTAAACATTACATATTTAAATTGTAGAAGCGCATCCAAGCACTAGTTTACTTTCTACAACCCGTTTTATTATTGGACCACCGATCTCTGAATATTAAATATCGGAAAATCACTTGAACAACTTATGCATATCAACTCCTTACATGTGTGGCTTCATGATCGGGTTTTCCATGCTTTAATGTATATGGGGCTCTTCCCTTTAGTATATAACTACCAAAGTGAAAGTATCCATGTTAAGACGTATCGTCACATGATGAATGTATGTAGGAAGGATGGAAAAAAAATAAATTAAAATAAGATCTTACTGTTCCAATGCACTTATAGCCATACCAGGTAAAAGCCCATATTCAAATGCCTGTAAAGATAAACCATTAGGCATTACAAAATGAATGATGAAAAAGCCTATTTTATCGTTTTCCTTTAGTATCAGAAATAACTAATGCGGTAACTATGATTACAAAAGCTAAACTACAAAAGTAATATTCTATATATTTTTAAGAAAGTAATTTATGAAAGTAATATTCTTTATATTTTAAGAAAGTAATTTAGGAGGTTATAAGCATTTGGATAAACTTTGTGCAACTTTCAACCTATTTGTGCGGTTTCATTATTACCTAACGATTACAGTTGTAGACTTGTACCTCTTTGACCTATTGGATAAATTAGGTAATGAGTCGAAATTATCACCTCTACCAAAAATTCATTATATGACAAGGGACAAAATGAAAAAAAAAAAGATCTGAAAAAATAAATTCAGAAAAATAAATTAAAAAACAGTACTTAACTGGACGATAATTCCGTGCACGGTGAAGCTCTTCCCATATCCATGAAGTTTTCAAGCTTTCCCAATACGTTTTCATATTTGAGCCCTTGTGAAGTACTCCAAAAGCAGATTCAGCTGCTAGCATTCCTATAACAGAACAAATTGATTTCTTTATTAAAAGAATAATTTACAATTATATATGAGTCGTTGGATCCACACGCATGATATATTCTTTTTACCTGATTTCATCGCTGTATGCGTACCCTTTATTTTTGGAACATTTAAGAAGCCAGCTGAACAGCCAACAATTGCTCCTCCCGGGAACACTGGATACGGAATAGACTGAAAATTAACTAGCATTATATTTTTGTTCACTTTTATCACATGATTAGAGAAAAATGTACACGATACTTGTTCGACAAATATGGCATTGAAGCTTGGATAATTTATTTAAAGTGAAAATGCACCTGAAAACCGCCTTCATTTAAAGTACGGGCACCATACTGAAGAACCGTCCCATTTTCAAGAAGAGGCCTGATTGCAGGATGACGTTTTAGATTCTGCAGGAAGAAAGTGTTACACACTACTAGAAATAACAAACTAAATGAAATATACATCCAACTAGAAACTAACAAATTATATATATACATACATATAATGTTAAGTTTGGGTAAGGGATCAGAGATGAACACAACCGAGATCCACAAATTACCTCTATTAATTTTTGTGAATAATTAAAATTACAAGACTCAAGGACTAAAAATACTAAAAACAATTTAATCCTACTAGGACTCCTATTCTTACTTATACTTATCTTAACAATTAGAAACTAATTAAATCTAATGCTAAAGATAATTCAAATAATAATAAATACATGTAATTATTATTTTACTAGTTTAGTCCTTCAACTTTAGATCTCGTCCAGACCACCCCTTTGAGATCAAAACCAAACCTCCCTGTTGATGTTGTAATTTATCATATAATATATGAACTATTTACGACATCATCCGGTTTGTCTAGTGGACCAGTAAGGCGGCCAGTTCGATGACCTATCCGGTTATATAAACATTGCTAAAACGTTACCTGAAATTCTTCGTAAGGGTTGAAATAGGGGTTATGGTAGTTCAAAGCACACACCAGTCCAATTGAAACCTACATATATTTGAACGAACAAACATTTTATCAAATATTAGCCCCAAAAATTTATACCATAATGAAACATATTAAAAGGGCAAAAAGAGTTTTCAAATTATTGACCTGTCTATCTTGCATATGGTATAAAAAGGATCCACCGTAAGTTTTATGATCCAAGGGCCAACCTAACGTATGAACAACAGCGCCAGGTTTATGCTTGTCGGCATCTATTTCCCATACCTACTAGGTTAATACTTTCAGATATTTGTAAAATTATTTAAGATGGAAAACAAATATAATAATATATAAACAAGAACTTTCTTTAAATAATAATTTGAGCTTGCCTCTTTAATCCCTAATGCATAAGTTTGGTGTTGTCCCTGCCCTTTCTTTCTGAGATCGTATTTTCTTATTAGTTTCTGTGCATAAAAATATACAACATTTTATATTACAGAATAAACAAGTAAAGATTAACATGATAAAACAGGAAATTTTTAATTTCGGCAAACCTCTGACAGTGAACCACGACATCCTTCGGCAAAAAGATTTACACGCCCTGAAAAGAAAGTGTGGGCCCATCTTCCGGAATGTTCATATGATAAAAGAAAAATACGAAGCATTACGATGGATGGTACCTTTTAATTCTACACCGGGCTGATAATTATCTTTCTTAGAACCGGCTTTGCCGATTCCCATGTCATTTGTTGCAATACCAATAACGTTTTCATTGTCATCAAACAAAACCTGTACAGTTAACAGAGTTAAGTAGCTCATTACTACTTATTACATGATTATTTATAGATTAATAGTGTGTCCAATATGATTACAACAATTATATAAGTTCGGTAAAATCCTAATTTTTAGAATATAATGATTGAGACGGCTATACACATTAGAATACACTTTGGATGGTTTTTGACCCATTTGATATGTTTACTTCTAAACTATTTTTTATAATATGTCCATTTTACCCTTTAGAGATAAAAACAATCTAATTTTTTTAAGATGATGATTTAAGAGGTTTTACACATTAAACACACACTTTTGAAGATTTTTGGCGCGCTTGACATGTTTCCTTCATTGCTATTCTTTTTTAAATTATGCCAAATTGACCCTTTAGAGATACGACGTAACCCAAATCGACCCATTGGTACCTCTTTAGCTGCAAACCCAGGATATACTTCAACTCCTAATTCTTCAGCCTTCTGTCCCAACCAACGCACAAACTGACTTAAACTGAATCAGGTGTAATGTGTTATACACATGTATATACAACTACAAACTAAGCAAGGTAATAATGGTAATTTAGTTACCTTATCACATAGTTTCCCTTATTATCGAAAGGATTTGGCATTGGGATGGCATACTTCTTTGTAAGTAACATGAACTTATCAGAAGAAACACCAACACTGATTGGTGCCTGCACAAGTGTTCAAATATATTCGTATCAGTTTGAAGATCCGGTTATTATCCAACAAATCATCAACAACTTAATGAAGTTCAGAAAATCATAAATTGGATTAAATATGTGTGTGTAAACGTTAGTTGTTGAAACTAAGAACACTAACAAAAGCTAAAGGAATTAAAATGTACCTCCTCCTCTCTCCAGTTTGGAATAAGTTCATTCAATGCACGGGGCTCAAATACATTTCCCGATAATATGTGTGCACCTGTAAACAATCATAAAACATTAAACCCACAAATTGAAACTACTTGAACTATCTAATTACTGGTTAAGGCCTTAAGGGTTTGATAACCAATAAGTTTGACTTTAAAAGTCAAATTGTGGCAAAAACAGCTTATATGATACCAACATCTTACAATAGTATGATGATTTGAAACTTATATACAAAAACATCCATGTTGATTTTAGAACTGCAGAATATATAATTTGAATTGCCTAACCAATGTTAACTTTTTAAAAGGCAAAACATTCATAAAAAACAGTTCTTTTACTGTCATAAAAAGCGCTATTCAACTTCAAAATAAAACATAATTAGGGGCGTAGGGGATTACTTGTCAAAATGTTTGATTTTTTTTTTTTGAAATAATCAAGAAGCAAAAAACCAAGTGTTGACCTTTTAAAAGCCAAAACATCCATAAAGTCAGTTCTATTACTGCCAAACAAATAGTCTTTAACTTCAAAAAAAGCACAGAATTAGGGGGTGTTTGGGATTGCATGTTTCAATTGCTTAAACTTTCTTAAATAATCAAGAATTAGAAAACCATGTGTTGACTTTTTAAAAGCCAAAACATTCATAAAAAACAATTCTTTTACTGTAAAAAAACACTTTTTAACTTGAAAATAACACAGAATTAAGGTTGTTTAGGATTGTTGTAAAAATTACCTTTCACCTAAACCTTAAAATATACAATAACCAGATAACCAGTATTAATTAAATCTGTAACAAAAGTCAAAAAAATAAAACAGTGTGTTGAACAAAAGATGATTAGCATACCACATCAGCCCTTTTACAAAACACACACTTTTTGACTTCCAAAAATTTTGTCAAAATCACTTAGAAACTATTCAAAACAATCAATTTTTAAATCTATAACAAAACTCAATAAATAAATAAAACAGTCTTCAAACAAAAGATGAAAACAATGACAATCAGCATACCCACTTCAGCCCCTTTCTCCACAACACACACAGACAAATCCACATCATTATCCCTACACAATTGCTTCAATCTTATCGCCGCAGATAACCCAGCAGGCCCTCCTCCAACAATAACGACGTCGTACTCAATACACTCGCGAGCTGCTTCACTGCTGAATCTCCGACCCAAATTCCAAAACCCATTTCGAATTAAGCTAGACACTTTATAGTTGATCGAATTTGAATGATACCCAGGTGAAAAAGATCGATTAAAACTGTTTAATGGATTTGGGGGAATGATAATATTGAGTGGGTTTTGTGTGGGAGAAATGGGTTTTGATGGTGAAGATTGTGGTGAATGTTTGAGGGTATGAAGGGAGGTGGATTCAAAGGTTTTTGGTTTTGATTTGGAGGTGAAAGTTATGATCTTTTTGAACATTGTGTATTTGATTGAAGAAGTGTTTCAAGATGACTAATTTTGTGCTTTGGGAGAAGTTGGGTTTTATACTATCTGAGAACGAAATTTTTCTTAACATGCGCTTTTGATAAATTTAAGTTTTATTGTTTTTTAATTTTAACTATAAAAAAATCACTTAAATTTTAGTATTGTTTTTGTTTTTTTTATGGTTATTTAAATTAAATAAATTTGAGTGATATAAATATAACAATTATAAAACTTGATATTATTACTTATTAGTGACTATTTTTCTTTTCAGTTGCCTTCCTACTTTATGTCCATAATAAAATTCATAAAAAAAGAGTTCACAACAATTGAGATATATGAAAATATGAGTAGCTTATAGTCGAAAAAAAAAATATTAGGTGACTTTAGGAAAACACTAAAGAAACTTGGTTGCAATTATATGATATATTCCCAATTGATTAAGGAGAGACAGCCAGTAAACATATAATTATATATAAGTAGAAAATTAGAAGATCCACCTAAAAAATTTGTATATATTGTTTTTTTACTATAATAAACTACATAATCTACTTATTTTCCTGTCTTATTATTTCAAATTAGCACCATCTACAACTATTTACAACTTTACATGATTCTCACAATTTTTTACACGTGTTTTAATAAAATAGTTTGTATTAAAATTTAAACTCGTCCTTAAGAAAACCAACTCAAAGGCCAAGCAAATACTCATTTAGGCCAGGCAAACCTAGCCCGACCAAAGTTGGGCGTAGATGCACTACAATCTCTAGATCTCCTAAAATTTTGTCTCGTTCAGCTCTGAGTCATAGCTGATCTGATCCGATCATAGAGTTCTATTCTGACCAGTTTGGAATGAGGATGAAGATTAAGTCTAATCGGTAATGCTATAATTGAGGAGCTCTATGGAGCTGGCTCACCCGACGAACGGCATGTAGAATAATTGATGACATTCCCTCTTGATCCATACACATCCCGTTAATTGTATATGATTAAAATAATTGTATATAATTAAAATACTTTTTTATCATTTTTTTCCTATGATATAACGTATGTTTTGAAATAGATCATAGTACAACATCTACAAGTTAATTCTGTGAAATAATAAATCTATTTTAACTTAGCGAGATTAGTTAGTTAGTCAGTATGATAATGCTATAACTTTATAGATTATGTTTCTTATTCAATAGATGTAAAGTTATATTTTCATAAAATCATTAAATTGTAAACCAATGTATGTTATATAACAGATTGAGGATTTAAAAATTATTTGAAGATTGTTATTTTCCGAAATGAAGGTATTTATAATGAAGTTTTAGATTTTTTTTGTGGGGCATATTCTATAAAGAGTTACATTGAGGATTAATACAATGATAAAATAAATAAGAAATGTAAGAAGAATTCTAGTACATTGAATTTAGATTTGAAGATTGAGATTAGTTTTGAGAAAAGAAGATAATGGTGGGACATAAAAGAAATCTACATTTATTGATTTTCTCTCTTCACATGCAAGGCACATGCCAATTACCCTCATCAATTTTAAACGTCCAAAAACTTTTTCATACGATATTTTTTTAAAGAAAAATTTTCACCATAATAACGACTTTTATCTTTAATATGAGTATCATATTGTCATATAAAAATAAAATAAAAATAATTTATTTTTACTGTGTTTTTTTTGCATTGTGTTAAAGGTTCTGATCATTGTGTCTTTTAACTGGGTTTTGGTTATTACGTTTTCGTAGGGTTTCTATACATTGTGTTATTATCAAAACCTATAACACAATATTAATTTGGGTTCTACCCATTGCGTTTTTATAAGAACCTATAACACAATATATGACACAATGAAGATGGTGTTATATCTAGGTTTTCTATACACTTGTTATTTGTCCTGGTCATTGTGTTTAATTTGTTATTCATTGTATTTTAATATGTTGGCCATTGTGTTTTATCTCTTGTTCATTGTATTTTAGTTTGTTGTGTATTGTGTTTTTAGTTTGTTGTTCATTGTGTCTTCGTCTGCTCTCCATTGTGTTTTTTTTCTGATGTTATCATTGTGTCTTTTATCTGTTGTCATCAATTGTATTTTTATTTAGTTTGATACTTATTGTGTTATACGTTATGGCCATTGTGTTATATGTCATGATCATTGTGTTTTAGTCTGTTATCCATTGTGTTTTTATCTGTTGTCATGTTTTTTGTCTACTTTACATTGTGTTTTTACGCAACTGGGTTTTTGAATTTTTTTTTGAAAAATATAACAATATAGTACTCATATCAAAGATAAAAATGCCTGAATTTATGGTATATTTAAAAAAACAAATGATGTATAAAAAGTTACGGATGTTTAAAAATTGGGAGGGGGGAATAGCATGTGACTTGCATTTACATATTCTCTTTCCTCTTGTAGATAAAATTACCATTTTCACTTGATTTCTCCTATAACACTTGTTACTCTCTAATGGCTTCTTACACTTCCTTTTTTAAATCCTTTGTATTATAACTCAACCCAATATATATATATATATATATAATGTGCATTAAAGTAAGTTTTTTAGTTATAAACTGATTAAATAATATAACTTCGAATTGTATTAAAGCAAGTAACAATTTAGAGATAACTAGAAGACACCATATCTACCTTGACGGGAAGGATATTAGATGAAGCACACAATTGACTAGAATTTATTGTGAAGTCAAAATTGAGTATGATTAATGTCCATATTAAAAACGTTAGTTATCGGAACGTTAATTCATATTCTTTTCAAAATCAATAACAATGTGTTTAAAACAATAAAACCTAACCCTCTCACTGATGGTCGTGAAGCTCATATAGACTCCCACGATGGCCACGAAGGAGAGAGAACCACACTCTTGGATAGAGGAGAAGGAGGATGATGAAATGGATGCTGACGTGTTGCTGAGGTGGAGGATGATGACCCTCCACTAGTGAAGGAGTCATGAGACTTGCCTTAACTTTTGTGTTCTTGTATATTTTTTTTAATAATTCTTCATGGTTTTAACTCTTTTTAGATCATTTGTTCGCCCTATGCTATTTTCAGTTAGTAAAGCATATATGGTATATTTGAGTTTTTAAAAGCTTAGAGAAAATATTTTATGAAAATTATATTGGTTTCTTAAGAATAATAGTTTTGTATAATATAAAATAGACAAAAACTTATATAAACAATCAATCCTAGTTTGGGTACGGGTGAAGCGGGTGACGGCCTAGGGCTCAGACACTCGGAAGGCCGTGTAATTTTAGTTTTTGAAATAAATTTTATGTATAAAATATTAATATGTATTTAAATTATTATTTTGAAAAATGATCAAAAACCAAGATAGATTAGTTGGCTCGTGGCTTACATTTTAAAATAAAGAATCTGGGTTTAAATTTTACATAAAAGTACATTTAAGGAAGAAGACTAACTTTTCTTTGGTTTCTAATTTCTCGTGCATTCAAAATTGTTTATTTTGTCCTTTTTGTTTACTTTTAATATATGATTTAATTTTGTCAAGGACTTTGTTTAAATTGACAAACATCTAATATATTTTGTGTATAGATATAATCTAACCGTAAATGAGTTATTTTTTTATTTTTAATATTTTTTTAGATATTAAGTTTGATAACTTAAAGTTGAAACTTGAATTTTTATAAGGGTTTTCTATTTTTTACTCGTCCAGACTCAAAAGGTCTCAAGAATTCTCAGAATGGGTTGTGTAAACAATTACTATACTTAAATCTAAATAAAGACAGATGTTAGTTTATGGATAAATAAAGAAATAATAAATTTAATAATCCCAACTATTAGCCGTTGGCTAGCAAAAGTTCCAACTTAAAAATAAAAAGTGATGGTTTCACATTTTCACATTTTGTAAACCAATGCACATTTACTAACAAAAACTTAATTTCTTTTTGTCCCCTTATCTTTTTCGGTTTAGTAAAGGTCCATTGATTTATAATATGTGAAAAGGTGAGACTACGACTGGTTATTTTTTAAATTAAGACCGTTGCCGACTAACGACTAATAGTTAGGATTAATCTATTATTCCATAAATGAATAAGGAAAAGAGTTTATATCTCACTAATATAGAAGGTAGATTAAGAAAAGGTTTATAACTGACTAAAATAATGAAAAGGTATATTAATTCGAAAGTGCAAAGTGTAAACTATAAACAATAAGCCCATGGGCCGTGGATGTGTGTGGCCACTGGACAATATCGGGCAACACATAAATCTACAATTAAACTTTCATGAGTTACATCATCATATGCCTGGTCAACATCGTGCACCACAAAATATTATAAATGTTAGCATAACATGATAAGTAGACAAAAAATAATAAGAAATATTATTTTAAAAAAAGTTGATAGGTAAACTGCAGGTTTACACCATGTGGTTAGTAGGCTGGATCAAGTTTACACCCTGTTTTGAAAATCGATCAAATTTACATCCCTTCGTTTCCAAAATGAATCAATGTTGGACCTTGTTGTCTGATGACATCATAAATATGTTAGTCGTTATGTGAAATGACATTTATACCCTTTGTTTTACAAACAACTGACTTTTTTAGTCCCAACATTAGGTCAATGATCATGCCTAAATTGTTTGACCTTCCAAAGTCAAATGTCCATTTAAGGTTGACCCTGCAAAGTCAAATAGCCAATTCAAGGCTTGATTCACACCCTATACCTTGATTCACATAAGGAACAATATCCAATTCAAGCCTAATGACCAATTTAAACATTCTGTTATGCACAAACATTTCTTGTTATGCACAAACACAAACATTGTTCACAAACACTTTTGACTTTTGTAGTCAAACATTGTCTCCTAACACTAAACCTGCCACTAACCCTGTTCAGAAATGCAAACCTTGAATAACATAAGCAGCATGATCTTTTTGACCTTGCCAAGTCAAGTGGCAAGTTCAAGCCTTGAATCACCACAGGAACATGATTTGTTTGAGCTTGCCAAGCCAAATGGGAAATAAGGAACATGTCTGTTTGACCTTTCAAGTCAAATGGCCAATGAACATTCTGTTTGGCCTTGTAAATGAGCATTTTGTTTAAGCATAATCAAGTCATCCATAATCTCATTCGAATTACACAATGAACCAGAGCAAGTAATTAAATATTCAACACATTCTAAGTGTTTGAATTACACAGTTTAATTAGACAATCATACCATGATCTTAGTAAAAATTAGTTACTTTTTAACATCAAGATCATCAAAAACTCCCTAATACTTATAGTTTTGTTATCTTACATAATATAATGCGGTGGTTACTAGTCAATCCTCTTATGCCCAGGTGGATACTGCAGGTTGAGGATTGGGCTACCACTACGTGGATCACCACAGCTATAAGGGTAAAGTTCATCCTCACTTCAACTGCAAAAAACCATGGCAACGTTAGTCTATGATACATAAAAGTGATGTTTACTGTGACCATTAATGCCCTGCATCAAAAGTAACAATCTAACTAAACTATGAACAAATTTCATTAAGCACTGTATCAAAAACACACACATTTGACTGTGCCCCCTATACACAAAATCAACAATTGCAGGTCCAAAATTAATCACATTTCATTAACCCATATATCAATCTAAGTGACAATCAAAATTCTTAACTATGATCACATTTCATTAAACCTTGTATCATCTAAGGCTGGCATATCGTGTCAACCCAACTGTTAAGACATGAACACGATAAAACATGAACCAATAATAAACAGGTTACATGAAATAACTTATAGACCTGTTAAGACATTAACATGACCTGTTATTAAATATATAAACTTTACTTCTAGATATTTTTTATTTAAAATTAGGAGTCCCACATATTTTGTTTATTTAAAATTATAAACGTGTCATTAACGGGTCTTAGTATTTAACCTGTTAGGACATGAAATTAAACACGTCTTAATGTGTCGTCCTGTTATAGACATGAAACCTATTAAGTTTAAACACAAAACATGTTAACTTCGTGTAGGTTCGTAGGTGATGTTATCGTGTAGAAATGGTCAACCCTAGTATCATTGCCAAAAACATCAATCAAGTAATCAACAGTGAGTGCTAAAGTTCTTGACCCACAGTAAACCATTATACTATTGATACGATGATACTAGATCCTAAATCATCACATTTATCCACAATTATATGAAAATAAGTTAAGCGTAATGATCTACAACCTTAATCGTAATGTTTGAAGTAGAAATATACATGTACTCGCTCTTATTAGATTCATTATCATTGTTCTGATCGACATCCTTTCTGTTTTGATGGAGAAGACGATTTAATGGATCTCTGGTCGCCGGAATCGTTCGCCGGAGAAGTGGGTTTGAGGTTTGTCGTTGGTGTGTGAATGGTAAGAGTGTAAAACCAAATGGGTTAAGAAAATGAAGGGTTGGTTATTGATTGGGTTAAGTAAAAATGATGTGAAATGACATTCTTGCCCTTTGATCGTTAATGATAAACGTTGACATTGAAGAGCGTTAAGGTGCAGGATCCAACATTGATTCATTTTGAAAATAAGGGGGTGTAATTTGATCAATTTTTAAAATAGAATGTAAATTTGATCCCGCCTACTAACAGCAGGGTGTAAAACTACGATTTACTCAAATAAAATATAAATGAACAAAAAATAAATAATATTAGCATTTTCGAGTTTTATTTAGTTTTCCTTTCATTTTCATTTTAGAATGAGGAAAAAAAATCAGTATCTACTTTTTTTATTTTTCTTTATCTTTTTCTTCCACAACTAGAGAATAATAATATAATGTATATGGATTCTGGGACTTGACTCTTGAGGGAATGTTTGGATGTGTTACAATCAACAACACTGATGTAAATTTAGTTTAATTGTCATTTGTCAATAAGTTTAGTCAAATGACAATATTATTATCCTCTTTTACAAAATCTAAGGATATTAGTTTTTCTGTTTTTATGCTTTTTATTTAAAATATAAACTTGTTTTTATTTTTATTCTAATGTATAATGCTGTCCTTAAATTTGAATATTTTGTTTATACCTATCCGTTTTTTTAGAAACTGAGTTATATTTGATATGATACGATTCAGTTTGTAATAGAGTTTATATCAAAATAACACATAGCATTGACATATTCAAAAATATATTATACATTATATTAAAATTTTAAAAAAGAAAAGTAGCAGAATGATTAATCTAAAAGATCGAAGATATTAGCAGAATAATTAATAAATGAAAATGATAATTAATTAGAGAAAATGGTACATCTTTCATTCTTTCCCGATCCAAAGAATCATTTTGACAATTCACTTTAATCAACCCCTCGTAATAAAATTCTTGTCACTTTACACTCTAGTTGAACCATAGTATGTTCTTAAATTTTGAATTTGTATAATGTTCTATATACCATGTAATCAATATGGTTTTCTGTTAGGTTATCACAAGTTCAAAATCGGATTGGTTTTTTTTTTTTTTTTTTTTTGTAACTGTGAAAACCTTTCATGAAAACTCATAGAGTTGATGGATACTCTGCAAACCAGCAAGACAAGGTAAAGCGTAGCTTAGAAAACTAGCAAAAGCTGTATTTAAATTTTGGTGCCTCAGCCAGGGAGAAATCAAACCCTTACCAACGTGTCAGGCCTTTAAAATTAAATAACACCAATAATTTTCGCTTTTGGTCGTCATATTGTTAGTATTGGTACTTCTATAAGTGGTCTCTCCCCAATTTTCTCTTTTAGATCTCAAATGTAGTCAAACATGAAATTTCAATACATTTAGAGAGAAAAGACAAATACAAATCAAGGAATGCATGACAATGGCTTATTACAATCGACATGTTAGGAACCCTTATCAAGGGTAAGGTAGAGTTGCAATGTGATTATGAGCCACAGTACCAATCCACAAATCCCTTTTGCTTCCCTAACTTCACTAACTAACTTCATCACGACGCCTTGCTTGTCGTCGAGAACATCCAAAATCCGCCCTTTGTCATCGAAAAGGGAAATTACCGAATACATCTTCATTCCCATAGCGCGAGCCAAATGTTGCATCCTAAAAGGTAACCGAAAATACACACTCCTCATCCAAGGGTTGTTTATCAAGACTTCTTGAGCTTTAGTCCTGCAACAATCAATAGCCACCCAGAATTGGCCCTTTTCGTTTATTCTTATGTTGTCAGGAAACCCGGGCAAGTTCGCCACAAGCTCAACCTTTCCCTTCTTTTCGCCCTCGATCCATAGTTTCATAAGCCTAAAACAAATTTGAGAAAATTGTCATTTCAAACACTACAAAACAAAGGACTTTTAAGAAGGATAATATGTGTCAGGAATCCTCCAGTGAAAAGTGGGGTCCGTTCAAATAACAATGAGCATAGCTGATCACCTCTGGATTACCAACAGAACATATTGAAAATAAATACAAATATTTTTTTTTGGTTTGATCTATAGTGATTTTTTTTCCATTGAAAGTCAATTGTCTAATAACGCAATAACATATTTTTTTTTTAAAAAGTCTATCTTTATATGTGATACGGGACATTTAAGCCGACTAGTTTACGACATACCTGCAATTGGTAGTTTCCGTGTATAAAAGAAATGACTGGTCCTTGGACAGTTGAACTCCATTTGGGAAAGCCAAGCCATCTAATACAACATGAGTTGACTTTGTAGGAGGGTCATATCTAAGGAGTCTTCCAGTTGACTCTCCTTCCAACATTATAAAGAAGTGGTCCCTAAGACAAAACCAAACCAACATCATATACAACATTCATGGTACTTCTTGCAACACAAACAACCTTAAACAAGTCTAACGCGAAGGCGCCCATAGCAGGATTAATAGTGGAACTCACACTCTATTGTACTTCATGCTGGTGTCTGTAAAGTAGATTGAACCGTTGGGATGAATGTCAAGGTCATTTGCAAAGAGTATTCGCTTCCCGTCAATCTGGGTGGTTAACGGTTGGGCCAATCCACCGTCCGGACCAACCATCATAAGTCCGTGATACGCATCAGCTATGTACAAATTTCCAGTACTTTTGTCGAACCTCAATCCAAGTGGCCGCCCACATATCTCCTCGTTTTTCCATTGCTTGTATGTCGTCGAGTCTTTTCCTGTCGCGCATACTTTTTTGGACCTTTTCATGTTGCAAATAAAGTTCTGTTACAGGTGTGCATATGTATATATTATGTTAGTAAAGAATATGTTTTTTATAGGGAAAACATACCACTTTTGCGAGACGAGAGCGAATGTCTCCCATCCTCGATCTTCACCTGACCATTTCACGATCCGACCGTCAGCTAAGCCACTATAGGGTCCATTTCCCAACGGATCAAACTCCAACGACTCGGGTCCAAACACTTGATCCACATGCTCTAAGTTCCCAAGTCCTAGCCGACTAAGATTGTCATGGGGCCAACTCGCCATCACTTGGTCATAAGGCGCAATATCATGTTTCACCGGTGTGAAATCATGTTCACCAACCGGGCTCATTTTAAAAGGATCCATGATCACAAACCCTAAGACAACAGCACTGAGAAGAACCAAATGTTGTTGCAAGCGACCATCTTCATGTTCTAATCTGGTTTTCTTCTCCATAAGTGAATAAGAACCCGAACGGTCACTGTGTCGGCCTTTCGAGGGATACAAAAAGGTGAGAATGAAGGAGCTGATACGAGTTTGTAAATGGTATTAAAGCATGGATTTATGTTGTTGGATAACTGCATGCACTTGTTGTGAAAATATAAACTGGTTGAGTTTAGGTTGTCTTTTGTTGATCATGTGATTCACCTATGTCACTTTACTACATTTTATTCATCTTGCATGACTTCATTGTATCTTTCCTTGTTTAAACTGTTCGTTCGTTTCTTTCATTGTTTAACTTTTATGTGCATGCTTATTTTAAGCCAAACCTATGTCACTTTAATTTAAATATTATTGTCGCTATTATATAATAATTCATTATTATATTATGAATACTTTTTTCATTCATTTTATAACCTAGTTCTGTAAAAAGTGAATCAATATACACAATAACTTAAGAAATTTTTATTGTTATATATTGGGTGAGTTCTAGAGCGAACACTTACGTATTTGTGAACTGAGTGAACAAATCATGACCATTGATTTACATCATCAGATCCTAAAATACGCTAGTGTATTTTCATCATCAAATCTTGACCATTGATTTACACTTGTGTATTGATAATCAAGGGCTAGGATTACTTCAGTAGTGTTCACAATCAAAAAAGTTGTTCACTAATGAACCAAACCCTATATATATATATACACACACACGCACACACACCATTGCGAGAACAAAAGAAACAACTGTAGAAGGCTAAATTTTGAAATTTAAGGTTCATATTTTCTGAATTTTATGTTTCTTATATTCATATGTGTATTATACATACATAAAACCATATATTTTTACCTACACATAGCCTATATACATGTTGGTAATTTAACCTACAGATAACCTTCATATGTGTAGGTTATAAAAAAGTGAAAATTTTTAATATTTTGTTTTGAATTCTAGTATAAAAAACAGTGAATTTTACATTTTTAACATTTTAATTTACTTTTTAGGTTATTAGGATTGTAATTTTGATGTATATATATATATATATATATATATATATATATATATATAGAGTGGAGAGTTCAAATGTGAAGAAAATTTTGTAAGAATAAAAAGTATAACTTTTAAACCAATAGAAATTCTCCATTTACTTCATTTAATGTGTGTATTTAATATTATAAAAAAGAGCATATATGTAAATCTATAATTGTCATTAATTAGATAATTAATTAAACTTGTAACTCATTTTTTTAATATACTCTTTCAAGATAAAATAATTTATGGTGAAGGATAATTTTCGACATGTGTAGGATAAATTTTGAAATGTGTAGGGTAAATTTACATGTGTGTATGGTAAATTCCGATAAGTGTAAGACATATGTAGGATAAATGTTGAAATGTGTAGGATAAAATGTTTTTGCTTTATTAATTAAAGATACCATAATTAATGAGAGGCGTTATAAATTATTTAATGGTTTACCATAAAAACAAAGTTTCCTACACCATAAAAATAATGTTTTGGTGTAGGGTACAGAATGTGTAGGACCCCAATAATTTTAAATAATTTTGCGACTCATAATAAAATATGTGTAGGATACAACAGTTTTAGATAATTTGTCTCCTAATAAATTAGTGTATGACACAACACATTAATGGTGATGAAGGAGGAAATTATGATGACATTAATGAGATTTGAGTAACTCTTATTATATTTATTAGTATTCTATATCAAATTGTCTATTATACCTTTATTAATTAAACTATTAATTAAAAGTGGACAAAAATCATATGTTGATCACAACCATTGATAAAAAAAATATAGGGTCTAGATTAATTTATTTTTCTTCTGATAAAAATATTGTTCTCAAATGAAACTCCCCATATATATATATATATATGGTACAAAATCTATGGCATTCTTCTTCTGTAACTTCTATCTTTAAACATGAGTATTACATGATAAATTATTAACAATTTAAACAATCTACTTTAGCTCAAAAGCATATTTTTTTGTAATTGGTGTATTTTAATCATTTTTTTCTTATCTCTCGTTCCCGGTTAACAAACTTGGGTGTATATATAGCTCATGATCAGAGGAACCGGAAAAAAATAATTGGAGACTGAGTAGCTAAAAATAATGAATAAATTAAGTTGATGAAAATAAAGATTTGATCAAAGCTCAAGAGAGGAAGTAAATTCCAGAGAGTGGAAAACTGAAAATGTCAATACTTTATATATATAACCTTCTCTAAAATTAAATATGCATCATTTATCATTTTTTAGAGTTAAACGGGTTATCCTGCTTAAACAAGTCTTATTAGCGAACCCAAAACTTGATTATTTTTGTATCATGTTCTGTCGTGATTTAAATCGTATTAGAATTCTCGCCTCTATATTTCTACCTATATCTAGAGAGTAAAGCCATGCCCTGCCTAAGCCTCTTGGAGGCCCAAAATGAATTCGAAAATAGGGACCTTTTCATAAACAGTAGTAGTTTATAGGACCTTTTCTTATGCTACTAGCTATGCTCCAACCAAAGATTAGGCACTCTATGCTATGTCTCTCAATCCTTGAGATCAAAATTGGACCATTCATACCGGAGTCACAGGTCATACGATTTCCAATTCTACTCTTTCGTCTTCTTGTAATAATGACATTATTCCTAATATCCTTGTGGGTAATGGCAAAATCATTCTCCTTTATGGACAAGGCGACCTAACTTTACCTCCCCATTTCCCGCCTTTTTAAATTAAACCAAGTCCTTTACGCTTCTTCCTTAGTTAAAATTTTCTTTTAATTATTAAACATTTGTCGTTTTACTACTGATAATAAACTATCTATTGAGTTTAGGGCTGTTCATGAGCTGAACCAATAAGCTCGGACCTTTGCTCGTGCTCGGTTCATTTACAAACCGAACTGAATCGAGCATTTTTTCAACCGAGCCAAATTTGAACGAGCATCTTTCGATCTGAGTATTTTTCGAACGAACGTCGAGCGAGGATCGAACGTCACATAAAAAATAGAAAAGTGACGATGGGGTTGTTAGTTTTTGGAGTAAAGTGCAGTTTTCGTCCCTAAGGTTTCGTCCAATTAGAACAAAAGTATAAATTCACGAAATAACAAGGAATAGAAAAACACTCAAATGATTCTACCGAGATCATCTGAGTAGAAAGATGAATCGTCGATCGATTGAAGCAGACCTTTGATCTATGAGAAGTTTGAAATCAAATGAACCGATTGAAGCAAAACCTTAGGGAGTTGGCGTATTGGCGACGGAGAATTTGAATAATGATGTTGATACGGGGTTTTAATTAGGATTATGTACTTCTGAATTTAATGGTGGGTTGACACTTGAGTAGCAATAGACGCTTCACATTTCGGTATTTTGACATTTTAACTCAATTACTATGGATTATTAGACAATTAACTATCGGTATCAGCCTTCAATTCTATAATTAAATGGTTTATAGTTGGGCCTTGAACCAAACATTCTTAATATGCGCATAGTTATTTTATTAATATATATACATATATATATATATATATATATTAAAAAATAATTCAAGCCAACTGAGTCGAACCGGACTGAGCGGACCTTTGCTCATACTCGGTTCGTTTCAAACCAAACCGATCCGAACTGAGCGCCTTGTTCAATCGAGTAAAATCGAACGAGCAAATTCCGAACATTTTTTCGATCAAGCATCGAATGAATCTCGAGCGTCGAGCAATTTAAACAATCCTAATTGAGTTTGACCCTTATGGTTTTTTGTGAAGGATCACAAGACCCGGACCCCTATCCTATGGTCAGTGTTGTAGAGATCGTTAGGTGCTAGTCGGGCGGTGAGGTATCTCATAGGTATTAATCGGGATTAATAGGGATTAATCGGATTAGACTTTTTAGGTATAATTTTACAATATATATATATATATATATAACCTTATACTTCTTATTAATAAATTTACAAGTTTAGAACCATATATAAACTAGTGAAAGATAGAGGGGGTTAAATGTTAAAATAACTAAACTTAATATAACCTAATCCCCACCCACGTTCATCATATGCTGCCTCTTACTCCCATCTTCATCGTTTTCATGAAACAAAAGAACACATACTCTATGCCCAATTCACTTCATCTAATCAGTTAGTTCTTCAATGTGGGTCGATTTTGCACAATGGAGATGAGTTCAGATCCGATTTTGGTTCGAATCGAGGTAAGAACTCGTTCCTTTTTACTAATTTGGTTCGATTTTGGCCCATTGTGATCCGATTTTGACCTCATATTTGACTAACTAGGTCCCATTTTTTGCGATTTTGACGAATTTGACTGATGTTGACTGTTATCGCCTAATATGGCTGATTTGGCAAAATTTAGGTGATGGACCTCCGATTACTGCCTAGGCGATTAATAGACCGCCTAGGCCGATTTCTAAAATGCTGCCTACGATGCATTAGCTTTGGGAACTCTACACTTTTGATCCTACACAAGTCTCAAAGCTTACTTCTCCTACCGCTTTCCGCTATTACTCAAGACACCTGGCACGAGCGTTTCAGACACCCAAGTTCTACTTTAATGCATTCATTTTTTTTAAATCTAATTTCATTACTTGTGGCACTTTTAAACCTAAGTTTTGTCAATCTTGTGTGTTTGGTAAACACATTCGACTTTCGTTTGTTGATTCTATTAATGTTACCATTTTATCTTTTGATATCAAACATATTGATTTATGGACCTCCCTTATTTTAAGAACGGGTGGTCAAGTTATATTTCTTTTCTTGACGACTTCACTAATTTTTATGGACATACCCGTTATCAAATAACTTACAAGTATTCTCTATAGTCACTACCTTTACTAATCTCAATAACACACAATTTGTACGCAAAATAAAATAGTTTTAGCGTGATAATGGTAGAGAATATGCAAACTCAATGCTCCAAAACTTTTGCCAACAAAACGAAATGCACTTTCATTTTTTTGCACATACGTCATCCCAGAATGGCAAAGCCGAGCGTAAAATAAGGTCCATTAACAATATTATTTGAACACTTCCGACTCATTCGTCTTTACCAAACACTTATTGGCATCACGCCCTAGAGGTTGCCACATACCTTCTCAATGTTCTACCTAGCAAATTTCTTCGGAACAAATCTCCATAGAACCTTATATTATCGCATCCCATCTTACGCTCACAGTGACGGATCTAGGAATTTTTTCACTGGGTTCACTTTTTTATATGCTCCAATTTTATACAACTGAACATAAAAAAGTTCGGGACAGGTAGACGGTTGGTTTTTTGCAGCAGTTTCAAAGGTGCTTTAAATAGCAAAAACTTATGTTTATGGTGGTTCAATTGGGGTTTTGTGTTGAGAAAATTCGAGTAGTCGCAATCGGTTGGTACCTGGTAAAGTCTAGCAATTAACAATAGGTAATAGGATGATGATGATGATGGCCATGAAGACTTGATGTGTTCACAAGCTTTAGGTATTCTAAGTTTTAAGAATTGTTGTTGTTTTCTTACAGGTTTCAGTTTATGCTATAAGTTATATCTGAAATTTAAAATATGCATTCATGTTTTTTGTCTTCTGCTTTTTTTAGTTATGCTTCTTTGAAATTTGTTAAAAGTTGGGGAAGGCAGTATTAGTTATGCTTTTTTTAGTTATGCTTCTTTGAAATTTGTTAAGTGCTTAATCTTGGTAAGGATTAATTTTATTTGGTTTACACACTATAAATTGAAATCATCATCTTATTACACACTACAAGTTAACATTTAACAATCACTAACCATAGAAAAAGACAAGTTCCTGTGTCACACTCCAATTTATGGCGGTATCATCGAGGTGGACGTAATTAGATTGGTCGTAACTTCATAACGCTAAATTGTGACAAGTATTTAAAGAAATGATATTTCATTTCATCTCTAAAAATTGAGTACGTGGCTTGGAAACAAAATACAACAACGAAATTCAAGTACAACAATGAAATCAAAGTACAAATACAACATAAGTCTAGATTTAACAGTGGGTTTCTAGTTCATCCTACTAGATTCCATGCATCCTTTATCATCAACCTGCAACATATATAAAGTATAGTTCAACACACAAGACATTGGCGAGCATACAAGTTTGAATACCAAGTATAATAAAGTCTAACATTCAACATGCATAAACGTTTACTTAAAACTAAAATACAATACTAGCAATGCCACTACACATGTCAACCCAAAGTTTGCTGCTAGCGTAATCTAATCGTAGCAATGAAAAGACCGTTTTGTTTACTTAACATGACCTCACGAATACGGGCGGTGCGTTAATTTTATAGTGCATATACATGTTAGGGAGGCTTGTAAATAGTTAATGACGTAGTATAAAGCATTCGGTTTCTAGCATGAATAAGTTACAAGTATTCATATTAGCATGTATGTTTGAATGTTTGCATAGTGATTTAGCAAAAAGCATAGTGAATTTTGTGGTTGATAAGCATATATGTTGCAACCCAAAAGTGTAAAGATAAAAAAGGAATCGAGTATGCTCACAATTTTGCAAGCTTCCTAGTAATCCAGGATCTGCTGAGTTGGATTCTTGAGGTGATGAACACCAAAGTTACCCTACAATGGGTAAACAGGGGTGTGTGAATAGAATTTATTTGGCGAAGGATTCAGATTTTGTTTCGAAAAAGTACTGAAAGAAATGTAGAAAAATGTCATTTCGTGCGAAGTAGGATTGACCACTTCGTGCGAGGTGACTTGCACTTCGAATGAAGTGACTGTCCACTTCGTGTGAAGTGATAGTTCTGAAATGATTTTGCTCGTTTAACACCCATTTCGACATTGATTTCTATGAATGAGGAGTTTAGGAACGAGGCAGGACAGTCTGAGGTCACAACACTAAATCACTATTTGCTGTCATGATTCTAACTAGTTTACAATGAAAATACGTGCTTTATATATATAATTATATATATATATTAATAATTTAATATATATATATAATTTATATACTTAGTGTAACAACCCTAACATTAAGGTTAGCGTTCATTTATGATGATGCGTCTTACCATTTATAATTACGACATTTCTTTATGTGATAATAATATTATTCTACTGGATTATATAAATAATAATAATAAAAACAATGGAAACCCAACCCGTCTTCCCACCCTTGCGGCCCAAGAAACCCCCAAACCGCCTCCACTATCTTGGCCCAAACCGCCCACGCCCCTTATTTTATATGTACACATGCATGTATGTAGAGAAGAACACAAACAAAAGAACCCTAATACTCCTCATCTCTGGCGACGGCAACCCCCCCCCATCGATCGGACGCTGCTCCTTCTCTTCTCGCTACTCTCCCTCTTTCACTTTAACACTCTCATCCATCTCCACAAGGTTAATTGTGTTTTGGTGTTGTTTCGGTTAGAAATACTTGTATGCATGGATGTGTTTTTGTGTGCTTTGATAATCATGAGGATAGCTTTTGGTGCTAGGGTTCATAAAAATCAAGTGTTATGCCTAAATAGTTTTATGCGTGTATAAGTAGATATATCCTGATTAGGGTTTGAGATGCTTGATGATTGTGATGAACTAACTGTTATATGATTTAACTTATGATGATAGTCTGCTTTGATTAAAGATTTTACGTCATTGGGTGCATTAGATAATCGTTTCTGGGGTTTGGGTGATGAAACAAAATTTGTCCAAAACGCTACAGCCAACTTTAATCAGCTGTAACGGGTCAAACGTTAAAAAAAAGTGTTGTTTCTTGAGTCAATGATGTACTTCCAGGAAATAACTTTCAAACCCCACTGAAATTTCATTTTTTCGATGAAAATTGAATGTTTTATGAATTTTTCCGTATCGAAGGTTCAGGCTGCGTTTTCTGGCAGAATTTGCAGCCCATTATGAATGTCATAACTCAATGTAGGAATTGAGTTATGATCTCAAATTTTTACTGTAGGTAGTTTCAGGAGGTCACAAAAATCTCCAATTGGAATTTTTGGTACATAGTTAGGTCTTGAAATTTTTACTGAGGATTTTTAAACAAATTTTTCCGTAAACTGTAGTAAAAAAGTGACGAATCTGATGGCTGCTTAATAAATGATTTTTATGGAATTATTGGTACAGAGTTAGGCCTTGAAATTTTTACACAAGACCAACCCCTCCAAAGGGTGCGTCACATAAAAAAAGTCATATTTTTGCAGCCCTTTAAATAGGTTAAACGAGTCTCTCAAAACAGCCTAGTTTCAGTGATTTTTGCTAGACTGTAAACATGAATGTATAAGAACCGAACTTGCTATTTATAATATCCACGATTGTTGTTAATTGTATAAATAGCATATATCATATCCTAGGAAAGTTTTGAACACGGTTAAGGAACCATATAATTGAAGTGCCATGTGATTACTTGTTCGCTGTGCTAGTTACTAGACAAGTGTAGGACTTTGTGCTAATCATATGCAAAACCTAATAAACCGTGCTAACTATTATAGGGCGTGGTTGATCACTCTAGATTTCATATACTTAGTCTAATCTTACCAAGCAATACAAAAGGTGAGTTCACGGCCCCTACATTTTATACGGTTTTAAATACACAGGGGAGAAAACATGTACGTTACGGTAATGTAACACCTTTACTATTACGTAATAACGAACTATATTGGGAGGGGTTATGTTATACGGTTATGGTCAAAAGGAAGCATTATATCATATGTCAGTCCCCTTAAAACTTACGATGCCGTTAGTATTGGATTATAGAGATGGAATTTTTAGTAGTACCACTGTGCCCGACACGCCCCACTCGTGCTGGTCGCGCCAGCTAGACCGAACGTCGAAGGTCACGGGTGTAGAATTTGCCTAACACTTAGCCATAGTTGGTGATAAACCTGGTACAGCATAGGCAGCAACGTCAGCTTTGGATCGAACATTTGTTGACATGGCCAAGGCTAGCTACCTAAACATATAACATTACTGTTAAGCGATATAACAACGTGATTCGGGAAACTTACAATAATCTGTTCGGGTGGGATCAGGGAACTTTATAACACACTGGTTCGGGCTGAACTAGTGGAGACAGCTTATCTTTAAAAATTGTGAACTAAAACCAGGGAACTCACTCTTCGTTAAATGTTGACACTTGATTTTACATGTTTTCTCAGGTTGTTAAGGTATCTTCCAGAGTAGGAGCACATCACGAGCATGAAAACTATTTTGTTTAAACGTTTGCATCTTTACTTTTAAATTCTTTGATTTGGGCGTTTGTTTTGACGCACACTTTACTTACGTTTACTTACGCTTCTGCATTTCTTTAACTACATGGTTAAGCTTGTTTAAACGTATTTTTACATATATAGTCATTCTATGTGACTAGTGTCTTAGATCCTAGTTTGTCATGCGCCTCGCGGTAAAACCCCGCAAGTGAATTTTGAGGGTGTGACACTTAGTTCGTCAGATATGTCATAGATGTCAAGCAAGGAAGTATGAATACCTCATTCTATGATTCACCAAAGCTCAAAGTTCATCAACATAGTTGACAAACCCGGTTGGTCATGAATATACAGAATTTAAATATATAAAAATGTTCAAGTGAGGTGTGGAAGTTAATTCGGGTAGCCAAGGCTCCCAACATTCTCACACTTGCTGAACGTAAGTCCAATCCTAGTGAGGATGATGAACTTAGTCAGCTCTACACTTGGTACAAAAGAAAATAAGAAAGGAAAGTAAAAGGAAGAATAAAAGAAAGGCAAGTATTAGTGAGTTGAACTCACTTAGTTTGAGAGTGGAAGTGAGAAGATTTAGAAAGATGGAAGTGGTGAAGTGAGGTTGTATTTATAGGAAAACATTGCTGTCAACTCCACTTCGTGCGAAGTGTGTCCACTTCGTGCGAAGTGTATTCGACTATGTACCAAGTGAGTACACTTCATGTGGAAGTGGGTTCAACTCGCACAAATGAGTTGGTTTGGGACTGATTTTACGTATTTTAGCCGATATTCGAGTATTTTACGCGTAAGGTTGTAACGTATAAATAATTATGATTTGCATGTAAGTATGTATTCGAATGATTGATTGCAAGTATAACAAGTAGAGTAAAATAAGTATTTCACTATGATCAACATCTCGGATTACAAAGTTGGAAAGAAAAATACGAATAAGACACTAATACAAGTTTCATAAAAAGAAATACAAATACACTTTCTAAATAAGGAAGGTACAAGAATGTGAAGCGTTACAGTCTCCCCAACTTTAGAAAATTTCGTTTCGAAATTTATTCAAGAGAAAGACTCAATGAAAAGATGTAGACGCTTAGTCTTCATTTCACTCTCGAGTTCCCCAAGTGAATTCAGCCCACGTTTGCCTTCCCATCGAACTTTGACTATGGGAATGTGATTGCGCCTAAGTTGTTTGGTTCCTCAGTCCATGATTTCGACCGGTTTTTCCACAAAGTGTAAGGACTCATTGATTTAAAGATAATCGAGTGGAACGTGTAGTCCTTCTTCAACTAGACATTTCTTGAGGTATAGACGTGGAAAGTTGGATGAACGTTGCTGAGTTCTTAAGGTAGGTCCAGTCGATACGCTACTTTGCCAATCCTTTCGAGAATTTTCAAAGGACCTACGAAGCGAGGAACGAGTGTACCTTTCTTACCAAATTGAACCACACCTTCCAAGGGGATACCTTGAGAGTACATGATCACCCACGTTGAATTCCAAGGGCTTACGTCTCTTATCAGTGTAACTCTTTGTCGACTTAGAGCCTTGAGCAGGTTATTCACAAATTTGCAGGACCTTGTCCGTTGTCTCTTGTATGAGTTCTGGACTAGTGATTCGAACTTCACCGATCTCGTGCCAAAGATAGGCAATCGACATTTACATCCATACAATGCTTCAAATGGTGCCATTTGGATACTAGCGTGATAACTGTTGTTGTACGAGAATTCTACCAAAGGCAAGTGTATATCCCAATTGCCACCAAAATCGATTTCGCAAGAACGAAGCATATCCTCAAGTGTTTGGATGGTACGCTCGGTTTGAACGTCAGATTGAGAATGAAAGGCAGTACTAAGGTTAAGATGAGTACCAAGGGCTTTTGGAAGGTCTGCCAGAGACGCGAGGTGAAACGAGCATCACGGTCTGAGATGAAGTCATGGGGATTTTGCGACGACAACGACTTCACTTATACAGCCAATTTCTCAATCTTGTAATCTTCACGAATGGGGAGGAAATGAGCAGATTTGGTCAAACTTTTGATGATTATCCAAATGCTATCATGACCAAGGAAGTACGAGGGAGTTAGGTAGAAATCCATTGCTATACTCTCCCATTTCCAAACTGGAATTTTGATTGTTCGAATAAGCAAGAGGGACGTTGATGTACAAGAATTTATACATCTTTTAAACGTCAAATATTCCCCATTAATGCGGAATTCGTTGTGTTTTCATTGATCTTGATATTATTTGAGTTGTTTGTGAAAATACAGGTCCGGGCTTCAGCCCGGTGAAGAAACAAAGGCTTTTGGAGCGATTTGGAGCAAAAATGGAACATTTCAGCCAAACTGCCAGATATGGCACGACCCTGCTAAGCCTTCAAAAGCCGTCACTATCATCAGCACTACCATCAGTCTGCCCAAAAACCAAGCCCAGTCCAACATATGGCACGATCGTGCCAACCCCAAGCACGACCGTGCTCGTGCTATCACAAGTCCTGATCAGCTAATTTCCGAGATCAACATAATCATTTCCGAGTACGATATCGATAAGCACGACCGTGCCACACTTTGGCATGATCGTGCCACCTCGGGGAAATTCTAGCTGGATCTTTCCGGATTTGGCATCACACTTGGTCAACAACTCAGAAAGGCACCTGACACTTACCAAGCACGACCGTGCCAAAAGGTGGCACGGACGTGCCAAATGCCCAGTAGCTTAAATACGCGAATTCAACTCATTTGAAGGTGATTTGGAGCATTTGGGTGAATTTCTCTCTCAAGAATCTGATCTTGGAAGCTTGGAGATTGAAGAAGGAGCCTTTAGGAAGGTTGTATCACTTGATATTCAACTCATTTTACTAATTATATTGTCATAAACTCTAGTATTCCACTTGTTATTCAAGCACAATCTATATCATTTTGCATTTGTCTTAGTTATTATGAGCCTTCTAGGCTAAACAATTGTGTTGCTTGAATTTTGTTGAAACTAATGAACACTTGACAACATGGAAATAGATGTGGTGATTGTTGTATGATAATCTTCATGATGATATTTGATCTTGTTCTTGGAATACATGTTCATGTTTAAAGTCATTATTCTTGAATGTTTGGTCATAAGTATTTACATGTAGTGTTGAAAGCCCATGTAGAGATTATGATTGTTGAATCTTGTTAGTTTGTTGATTTGATTCATAGCATGAAACTAGGAATGGTAATTTCTAACATGATTAGAATGACGATTTGAATATGAGTATGAATTCTTGCATTTGGGTTTGGAAAGATCATATGAATGTTTATATGGATTCTATGGTTTGTGTTCATGTTGGGTTGATGATTTAGGCCAAGGTTGTTATCTAGCATGACCATGCTTGTGATTCATATCAAGAACTTGTTGAAGATGTCATTTACTTGAAACCAAGTTAGGGTGATTAATGTGTTGTTCATATTAGTTTTCCTTAATTTGTAGAGTTAGGAGTTTTGATAAACAATTAACTCATTTTAAAGATTAAAATCAATTTAGCAAGAGAACTTTAAAGGAATGAATCTTAGGTGACTAAAATGTTGTTTCATTATAATTTTCCCAAGATTTATAAAACTAGGAGACCTTGAATGGAAACTTAGTTGAATTTAGAACTTGCATCACCATTAGTTTTCCTCAAATGTTGTCATATGTTTATTAGTGGATACTTAATTTAAGCAACCTTTCTTAATTATTGTTCTTTATTAATTCAAATAGTTAATTGTTATCTTTTCATAATAGTTAAAAAAGTCAAGAAATCAATTCATCCATTGAATCAGGTTTAAAAGTAACAAAGATATAGTATTGAGACACTGAGTCCAAGGATTGATATCCGGTTCTTACTGACAGACTGTACTACCGCTGACGGGTACACTTGCTCCTTTGTGTGTGTAGTTGGTTTTAAGTAAAAATAATTTTAAAACCTAATTTGTGTGAACGAAAATTATAGAAATAAAATATATTTAATTCACGCACATCAAGTTTTTGGCGCCGTTACCGGAGACTCGGTCTTCTTAAGAATGGTTGGAGTTACTTGTTAAATCATTGTGAAAAGTGTACAAAGTTTTGTCTAGTTGTTTTTATTTGTCTTTGCATGATTATTTGAAAAAAAAGAAGAAAATATGTTAATTAATTAATTAACTATTCTTTTTATCTTTGTGTATACACAGTGTATTGTGTTCCTTCTTTTTCCTTACAGGTCGTGCATGTCCTCAACCCCAGTTGCTGAAGTTGTTGAGCCTTCATCGGAGCCGCAGCGAATTTTCATTGAAGACTGTGGGAGCGGTCCCGCGTGGTGGCCGCCACAATCGAGGTAGACGCATTGGGAGACGACACATTCCGCGAGGTTCACGTAGAAATGGCAGACGAAGAGGAAACAAATGTTCTAAACGACATAGGAAAGCCTTCACTTGAGGGTTTACCTACGAGCATCAATGCACCTACAATAAATAATAATAATTTTGAGATCAAATCTGATACCATTTCGATATTGCATAATGTGGTTCAGTTTTTGGCAAGGATCACGAGGATCCTAGTGTCCATATTGCAGGTTTTCTGGAGGTTTGTGCCACATTCACCATTCTTGATGCATCATCAGATGCAATACGCCTTCGGCTCTTTCTGTTCTCCTTACGTGATGGAGCTAAGAAGTGGCTTCTTTCACTTCCAGCAGAGTCTATCACTACATGGAATCAATTAGCTGAGAAGTTCCTTCAGATATATTTCCCTCCAGAGAAAACTATTCGGTTAAGATTCTTAACTTTGTCAGGACAATGATGAGCCCCTTTATGAGGTGTGGGAGCGGTTTAAAGAGCTCATGAGAAAGGTCCCACACCACCCGGTTGCCCAAGTGGCAACAATGTTAGATCTTCTACCATGGTTTGGATGGTCAAGGGCAGATCTTCACACCACGAACACAGCAGCCATCAAGAGGGAAGAGTTCTAGACAGGGAGTTCATCACATGAACGATTTCACCGCCATCACAACAAAATGGATACCTTATCTTCAAAGTTTGATCGAGTGATGGAGATCCACTCGAGTGGTTCCTCGAATAGGGGAGCATATCATGTAGGCTATTTTCTGACAAGAGAGGTTTCGCACGAGCATGTTGATTTTATGGGAAACCATACCGTCCTCAGCATAATCCCTACAGCAATACTTACAATCCGGGGTGGAAGAATCACCCAAATTTCAGTTGGAAGTCTGAAGCGTCAAATCAGCATCCACCCGGATTTGCTCCACGCCCCACAGCTCCTGGAGGATACGGTGCACCTCGGCCTCAGCAGATGCCTCCCACTAATGAACCTAGTGTGCAGGATATGTTTAGTCAACTCTTAGCTGGTCAAAATTCTCAAAGAGTCGAAAATGAAAAGCGCTTCAAGGAGTATGACGGTCATTTCACGAGGCACGAGAGTGAGTTGAGAAGCCAAAAGGCTTCCATGCAGACCATTGAAAACCAAGTTGGTCAGATTGTGAAGATGTTGTCCGAAAGACAGCAAGGGGGCCTTCCAAGCAACACAGAGCCAAATCCGAAAGCTACTGCAAAGGCCATCACGTTGAGAAGCGACGGGATTGCTGAGCCCATCACTTCGGCTGTTCCAAATAAGCCGATTGATGACGAGATTGTTGAGGAGATTGAGACTGAGTCTCTGAGAGAGGTGCAACTGAGGCGAGACCCAGCAAGTACAGCACGTCCCAAGGAGCCAGTGAGAGAGTATGTTCCTCCCGTTCCATATCCGGGGAGGTTGAAGAAGCAGAGAATGGAAGGACACTATGGTAAATTCCTTGAGCTTTTCAAGCTAGCTACACATAAATCTACCGTTTGTCGAGGCACTTGCTCAAATGCCTAAGTATGCCAAGTTTCTTAAAGATATTTTATCTAACAAAAAGAAACTTGAGGACCTTTCGCATGTGACCTTGAACGAGGAGTGTTCAGCAGTTCTTCAGAACAAACTACCACAGAAAATGAGTGATCCCAGGAGTTTCACCATCCCATGCTTGATTGGTAGTTTGTCGGTCAGCAATGCACTAGCTGATCTTGGAGCCAGCATTAACCTCATGCCTTATGCGGTTTTTGCTAAGCTGGACTTGGGAGAGCCAAAACCGACTCGTATGTGCATTCAGCTCGCCGATCGTTCATTGAAGTACCCTCGAGGTATAGTTGAGAATATGCTAGTGAAGATCGACAAGTTTGTCTTTCCTGTTGATTTTGTGATCTTGGACATGGATGAGGACGAAACTGTTCCTCTAATCTTAGGTAGGCCATTCTGCCACTGCTCGAGCATTGATCGATGTCTGCACCGGCAGACTTACTCTTAGGTGGACGATGAAGAAGTGACCTTTGATATAGGGAAACCCATGCAGCATCCACAGAGTCATGATGATACACTCTACTTTATCGAGACTATTGACACATACGTGAGTGATCATCTTCATAGCACGTTTGAGGAGGACGTTATGGACACACAGCTAATTGGAGGAGAGACTTTTGGTTCGCCTGCTATGGTCCAGCCAGTCGAAGAGATGACCTGTCTGATAGGTCATGTGGCTACCCCACGTACTGAGGTTTTTGAAGTGGTGGATCGTGTTGCTGACCATAAAGCACGCCCTTCGGTTAAGGATCTGCCCTCAGTTGAGCTTAAGGAACTTCCAGATCACTTGGAGTATGCGTTCTTGGAGGGTACGATCATTTGCCCATCATCATTTCTACTGGATTATCAGAAGAAGGAAGGGTCGATTGCTTGAAATTTTGAAGCAGCATAAAAGGCCGATCGCTTGGAAGATCATGGATATAAAAGGGATCAATCATCCTTTTGTACCCACAAGATCTTGATGGAGGAGGACTTTAAACCTGTAGTGCAGCACCAGAGACGTTTAAATCCGAACATGCAGGATGTTGTGAAGAAAGAGGTCATCAAATTACTTGATGCAGGTTTAATATATCGATCTCTGATTCGCCTTGGGTTAGTCCCGTCAGGTAGTCCCGAAGAAAGGAGGGATGACGTGGTGACCAATGAGAAAAATGAGTTGACTCCCACTCGTACTGTCACCAGGTGGAGAGTTTGCATTGACTATCGCAAACTCAATGATATCATGAGGAAAGATAATTTTCATCTTCCTTTCATTGATCAGATGTTAGAGAGACTTTCAGGAGGATGTTCTACTGTTTCCTTAAAGGTTTCTCTGGCTACTTTCAGATTCCCATCTCTCCTAGCCGTGATCTTTGCCTTAGACAAGTTTAGATCTTATCTCATCCTCTCCAAGACCATCGTGTACACGGATCATGCAGCACTTCGGTATCTCGTTGGCAAGCAAGATGCTAAACCTAGATTGATACGATGGATTCTGTTGCTGCAAGAGTTTGACATTGAAATCCGTGACAAGAAAGGGCCGAAAATTTGGCAGCTGGTCATTTGTCCCGACTTGAGCATGACGAGGGAAAAGAAGTTCGTGGGGCCAACATCAATGACAGTTTTCCCCACAAGTTTCTTATGCGGATCGAGACAAATGAAGACTCCCCATGGTTTGCTGACATCGCAAACTACCTAGCTAGCGGCATCCTGATCAAAGATGACCTCTCAGCAGAAATGAAATTTTTTTGCAGATGTTAAGTACTACCTTTGGGATGAAACCTTTATCTGTTCAGGGTGGGCGTGGATCAGATGATCCGGCGCTGCGTGCATGGTGACGAGGCGAGGGACATTCTTCGCCACTGTCATGAGGGACCTACGGGAGGTCATCATGGGGCGAACCAATACCGCAAAGAAGGTGTTCGATGCTGGATTCTTCTGGCCTTCTATCTTTAGAGACGCCCATGAGTTTGTGAGATCATGTGATGTAACACCCTGTAAAATCTTGTCCAATAGTATAGTGACACGTGTTGTATTTTAAACATAGTCTATTAAAGACCAATAAGGACTAAAGGCGTCAACATGCTCAAACTGAGCCTCTGAGTGACGGTCCGATGTCAACATGCATAAATAACAGCCTCTGAGTGACTGATTGTCAACATGCCCAGCCTCTGAGTGACATCGGAGTCAACATGCTTATAATAAGCCTCTGAGTGATCCTTTACGAAGTCCTAACTCTCATATGAGCCACTAGTTGGACGAGAAGAATTAATTCTAAGAATACGTCAATGTTGGACGATCAGGGATTATGTAATACCCCAAAGAAATCGTGTTCGGTAATATACTGACACATGTTCATTCCCTCGGATCATACCTCATGAGATAATCACTCAAACATGATCAAAAATCTCAAAGATTCATAAAACTAACCGTAACCTACGGTCTAGGACCGTAGGCTATGGTCTAAGGCTGCTGTTTTATTTTAAAACTGACAGTAAGCTACGGTCTAGCGACCGTAGCCTAATGCGAGACACTGAAGCTTTGATTTTCACCATTTTCAACTTTCATAAAATTACCCAGAGGCCCCTAGACTTTATTATTTTCCTATTACTTGTTTAAACAAGTTATTTCTTGACCCGAACATTGCTCGGTTGAGATGATATATTTTTATTTGCCATCCTCGAGCATTCCACTCTTTTACCAAACCTTTAACTTTACTAGTTTGGCAAATTTAAGCTATGGAACTATAAGTGCTTGTATCTTTCACGTTTAAGCTAGTAAACACTTTTAAGTCGTAAAGACACGTAGTGTGACACCCGTTAACGTTTGGTTATTCATACTTTTCTTCAATATATCTCGTGTTGAACGAAAAGAACTAGTTATGCCATTATGTCATGAAATATAAGTCAAGGGACAATTCATGACATTTCATTAAACTATTTTGAGGGACTAAATGTGTCAAAAATCCCAAATCTTTGTGAGGAAGCCACCTAGCCTGCAAATTACCACACTTCTCCAGCTTTTGACACCTAATTGGACACTTGTGATGATCCTACAATACCCCTAACACATGGCACCATCTCCTTGCACTTTCTACACTATAAATAGACACCTTAGTTTACTTATTTCTTTGCTCATTCACTTCTTCTCCTCTCTATTGCACTCTTGGAAGTTCCTGACCATTTGGGAGCTTTTATTTGAGTTCTAAGTTTCTCTTGGATTACTTGTAAGTGCTCCATCTCTGCTCTTTTCTTTTTATAGGCTTTTAATAGCCAAAAGTCAAGCATTTTCGACAAATGCCTTGACTTTCGGTTAGGACCATTATGGTCCAGCCATTGTTCGAAATGAACATAGCTAAGTGATTGTAATTAGGAAGGTATTAACCCCTTAAAGGGGCACCTCCTAAGGATCACGTTTACTAGGTCAATTAACGGGTCAAAGTTATTGTTTTAAAAAGTCAAACGGGTCAGATTTCGTAAAAATTATAATCTGAGTTTATATATATTATAAATATGTCTTTGATACTTAAACAAGTTGGTAATAATTATTAGAACATGTGGGAACATGTTCGATCCGTCAATTTCAGTCCTAGAGTCGGTTCGCAACCGAAAGTTGCGAAGTTTGACTTCTGCTTTGACTTTCGATTCTGACCCGACTTAGATTAGTTAACTTTTGAATTATGGTCACATTATGATCATAATACAGTGTAGCATAATCTGAGTTTATGCACAAGTTCCGTAAAATGTCAATCTTTGACTAAAATGCCCCTTTTACATAAAACAAGGTTTTAATCAATAATGAACTTGCAAATGAATTGCCTACCGATATGTTAATGTAATTAACATATTATGATGTTAATATTCTGATCATAAACTGATTCTAGTATAATATCGTAAACTATACTTTTTAAATGACCAAAATGCTCTTTCGGTGCATAGTTTGGTCTTAAACCATAAACCACACTTATGTGTGACTTCTTATTGATAATATATCACAAAATTAAGTATTTTTCCAGAATGTTTATGATCATAACATCAGAATACATGCAAGTTCCTTTTATACGACACATAAAGGTCAAAACGCCTAATAAGGCGTAGTTTCGTTTTAAAACCTCAACGGGCATATAAGTTGATATCTTACTGATATTACAACTCTTTAAAGTATAATGGCATATACAACTTGTCCTACTATCCGGTTACCCGATATCGCTGATATGCGTACGGTTAAGTATATGTAACTAGTTTACGAAAATTAACCGAAACGGGTCTAACCATGTCATTTAAGTTTCAAAATCCAGAATGTTTATAGTTTACCCATATTATACAAGTCAAGGTACTTGTCGGGTTTAAACTACATTCTATCCAATCATCGTTTGATCAAGCGTTGTACGTTTGATCTTGTATGCTACTCGGTCTAAGTCTATGACTTGAATAAGGCCGTTAGTAATTAATTGGTTAGCTTATGCCATAATCCAGACTAAGACTTGCCGGTAAATGCTATCTGCATTTAGTGGTTTTGTGTACGGCTGAGTTATTAAAAATTAAACGAAGATTTGCTCAGGTAAATACTCTCGACTTATTTTCCCTATATGGGCTTGGGTTACGGTAAATTATTACCGCTTGGTCCGAAATGGGATCAATCGAATGCCCGTTTGTGGTTAGTAAATCTGCATATTCTGTTTTAATCAGTTTTGTTTGATAACTTAAACATCGGGGGTTAACTACCGTGTCCTGGATATCCTCGGCTCATTACATTAGATAATGACCACGACCTTAGCGCGGGTGTAGGCATACACCCGGTAAGACGCTCAATATGCATACCCACATGGTTGGGGGAAATGGCTCCTTCATGAGTCCAAAGTGGTGTGTACGTTAATCATGTCTCGGTCTCTGTACTGGGCCCTTTATGTATAGACAAACATGTGAAACTGTTAACAAGGTTGCAAGGCCAACTTTCCCAAGTTATAAAAGATTTTGTTGCCAAGGTGCACTAAAACATTTTTGAAATGTTTTCAAAATGAGTCAGTTGAGTGTATTTACCAGCGAAAGCTGACGTATTTTCAAAAGACTAAGTTTGCAGGTACAATACGAAAATAGGCTGGAAGTGCTCGGTAGTGATAAGAGGATCTTGCGAAATCCTAGATCTGCCCAAAGTCTGTTATACATTTTTGTACAATTTACTATCCGCCTGTGGATCCTTCGTTACAAGCCGTCTGTATACTTTTTGTACTTTGAACATTTCGGTTTGTAATAGTAATTTAAATCTAAGACTTCCGCTGTGCTGTGTTTAATTGATTATGATGATATCAACTTACGTCATAATATTCCCCGCCCGGGCCCACCGGTGTTTGGTTGGAAATTTGGGGTCTGACATGTGGTGCCTGCCAAAGGGCAAGAAATATCTCAACACGCAATGAGATGCCGCAAAACGACATTCAAGTCTGTGAGGTTTTTGATGTGTGGGGCTTAGACTTTATGGGCCCTTTTCCAACATCCTTCGGAAACTGATACATCCTAGTCGCGGTCGATTATGTATCAAAGTGGGCGGAAGCGCAAGCTTTGCCCACCAATGATACTAGGGTGGTGGTTAGGTTTCTGAAGAAACTGTTCGCGCACTTTGGTGCTCCTAAAGCGTTGATTAGTGACCAGGGGACACACTTTTGTAATGCTCAGTTGGAGAAGGCATTGTCCCGGTATGGTGTGCAACATCGATTTTCTACACCATACCACCCACAGACTAGTGGGCAAGTCGAGGTCACAAATCGAGGCATTAAGCTTATCTTGGAAAAGACGGTGAGCGCAAGCCGTAAGGACTGGTCTGAAAGACTGGATGATGCACTGTGGGCCTTTCGAACGGCCTACAAGACCCCTATAGGCACTACTCCATTAAAGCTGGTCTATGGGAAGTCTTGTCATCTCCCTGCTGAGCTCGAGTATAAGGCGTACTGGGCTTTGAAAACAGTTAACCTTGATATGGCAGCTGCGGGCGAAAACAGGTTTGTGCAAATCCACGAGATCGAGGAGCTCTGGAATGATGCATATGAGAGCTCCAAGCTATATAAGGAACGTACTAAGATGCTCCACGACTCCCGCTTGAAGGACAAGAAAGAATTCCGGGTGGGTGATCGGGTATTGTTATACAACTTGCGTCTTAAGTTGTTTCCTGGCAAGCTTAAGTCTCGTTGGTTAGGTCCTAACATGTTGCGATCGGTGTTCCCCTATGGAACAGTGGAGATAGGCCATGAGGATGGCCGCTTGTTCAAGGTCAATGGGCACAGGCTGAAGTCGTATGTTGGTGGCCCCGTGGATAAGAGTGAGGAGGTTGTCACCCTCCACCCCAAGAACAAATGAATTCGGGGTGGTGAGTCTAGCTGAAGACTCGTAACTAAACTTAGCATGTGGTTTAGGTTTGATAAATGTTTTCCCTTTGTTTGCTTAATTTATTTTTTTCAGGTTGTGGTTCGTTCTGGACACGGGGGATGTTGGAATGCATCGCTGATCTTCAGGTATGTAGTTCGGCTCTTTTCTTGGTAGGAGGTGTTTCATGAGTGATCCGGATTCAAGTGATATTTTTATCTTTGTTTTATTAATTGTAATTAAATAAACTTGAGCGGGACATAATTTTGCAAAAAAAAAACCGAAATTCCGAAAAATAAGCATCAACAAGTTTCTGGCACTGTCAGACATGTAGCAGAACTTATAAAAGCCCATCTTCTTTTTCTTTAAAACCTTCAATATTCATCACTTGAATCCTCACAACTCACTCACGAATCCTCCACACCTCCTTTCTTCCTTCAAGAAATCTGTTTTCCTATCATCCCAAGCATCAATCCAAGTACGAATCTTTCTTCTTTTCTTTTTAGTTGTTGAGTATTTGGGGTTTGTTCTTCAAGTTTAGTTTTTCTTCTAAGTTTTTAGGGTTTGATCTAAAACGTCCTATTTAAGCCCGTTTTTTGTGTATTTTATGTTGTCGTGGACCACACTTGGCCGATCTACAAAACCCCCAAGCAAAAGTGTTAAAAAATCGGGGTTTTGGGTGAATTTTGGGGGCTGTTGAAGATCTCAGTTCCGTCACGCACGGTCGTGCCAAACCCAGGCACGACCGTGCTCTTCATAAATTATGGCTGAAACTGACAAAAATTCCTAGAAATTCATCAAGCCCCAATCGTGCCATCAACATGCACGATCGTGCCCTTCATAAGAATTTCCAGTTTTCCAAATTTCACCCGAAAATTGGTTTGGCATGAGAGTGCTCAGATGTGGCACGATCGTACTTAGTAAAGAACAAACCCAGAAAAAACTTCATAATTTAGACATCTTCATAAACCTGCTAGAAACAAGCACGCACGATCGTGCCAATCTAAGGCACGATTGTGCGGACCTGTCTCGATCCCAGTTTTTGTTTGGTTTTCTGCATTTTAATTGTTAATCTTGTCTCATTCTTGCAGATGAATCAACAGTTTCTCCGGTTCAGCGACAATGCCAGGGAGGGCATTGCATCGCCAAAGTTGAAAGGCTATGGGCTAGGAGGCACTTAATCGAGCCTATGCGGACACTTCAAACCGTCGATCTCGACTTGCTTCGTCAGACCGAACGATTTGAGGATCTTGTGACTCCCCCGTGGACCCGCCTCTTCGCGATGGCTAAACCCAATATGTTGAGCTGGTCATTGAGTTTTTTCTTCATTCAGGTTTATCTTCCCGTGCCTAGATGTTTACGAGAAACGGGTTGGTTTTAGTTACCGTCTGGGACGGAAATGGCATCACCAATCTATTAGCAGGTTCGGGCAGATACTTGGGTTATATGTGGAAGACGAGATCGACTCCGAGCTCTTTCACGGCAGTCTGCAGGAATGGAAGCTGACGTGGACAATGACGCATTTTGGGCTGAGATCACTGTGCCTGGTCGCGAATGGGACCCACGACGAGCCAAGGCTACATTGATTCTTTACCCATTGCACCGCATAATCGAGCGCCATCTTTCACGTAATCGGCGGCCGGGGTGATAGTACTAGAAAGATCACCACCCGCGGCCTCTTCCACCTCTATTGCATCATTTCTGGGTCCAATTGCAATGTTGCGGTTAGTGTTGCTGAGTCTATCCAAAGGGGTATTGGTTCGACCCCCACTTCGAGGATCTGTGGTGGTGCATTTTCCACAAGGTTAGCCAAGTACTTCAGGGTACGGTTCGATGATCTTACAGTAGCTTGGGATTATGGATTGCTCGATGTGGCACAATTGACTGCCATGCATATGATTCGCAAAGTAAATGGTATCCCAAAGTTAGTGGATCGCCTGGGTAGGATTTGGGATCGACTTCCTGAGGAGGAAAGTGATCAAGAGGGGGGCAATGTTGGTGGAGGCGATGGCGTCCACATGCAGGATGCTCCAGGATTCGGGCCAGGTGAGGCCGCTGGGGAGCAGACCCTCACATTCAGATGGGTGAATTAGGCCAGGGCTTTAGGAGCCCAAACTGGGAGCACATGTTTGGTGGTTTTGATGGCGGGTTTGAGCAGGGTGCGTACGACCCGTATGAGCCATTTGTAGTGGATCTTTGGAGACGAATGGATGGGTTGGCTTTAGACCAGCAGGCTGTACGGCATGACGTGGACTTGATCCGCGCTGAGCAGCATAGACAGGGTAATTTTTTGGAGGATATGTACGAGCAGAGTAGGCGTAGCTTCGACTGGCTATTCGGGTCACAACAACATTTGACAAGCTCGCTCGGTCATCCTTACACATAGCCGCCGCCGCACTTCACGAGGAGATCCTGGTTTGACCGCCGAGATGATGCCGGTCCCTCAGGATCTGGCGACCGACCCTGATCTTGCAGCACATGCCGTACAGGAGTGTACCATTTGCATTGTCCGTACACTTCTCCGTCTGTTACTTTAATTTCGTACATTTTAATTTAGTGGTTTGCTTTTTAAACAAAGACAAGGGAATTTTGGGTTGGGTTGTTTATTGTGATCTTGATTATGTTTGCCAGTGTGCAGTATTGATTTGATGATGTACTAGTTTCTGGATGGTGCGGTAGTTCATTGAAATGTTTCGTATTACCTTCTTTCGCTCCATTCTAGCCTTTGCAACTCAGGGGAGTTTTCGTATTCCCTCTTCCTCCGCTGTCACTATACTATTGCATTACATTATGCTCGTTTTTTGTTGTACATCGTGGGCGATGTACAATTCAAGTGTGGGGAGGTGGTTAAGCTTGTTTGTGGTTGTCCCAAAAAAAACATTAATAATAATAATAATAATAATAATAATAATAATAATAATAATAATAATACAAACTCTCTTGAATAATCAACTCAACGCAAGTTTTATATAAACGCTAAAGTTTTTGATAAATTTACAAAGGTGAACGAAAAAAGGATTTGTTCAAATAAAAGTTGCCATCTAGTAATTTTTTGTATAAAATTGAGCGTGAGAAATCAAGCAAAATTCCTACCTGTTTGCCTTGCATAGTTACCCAATACGCCCGTTTTCGTGAATTATTTTTGAGCCTTATAGCTTTAGAATTATTTTTACTCATGTTTTTGCGGGCAAAGATTGAGTGCGCCGGATGACTTTTGCGGTTTAGAACTTGTGTTAGGCATGCATTTCGAGAACACAAAGCAAACACGTAGCATAAAAATGATTGAGGCTATAGGAAACCTTTTGTTTTTAACCATTTTTATTCCTGCACCCAAATCACACCATTAGTTAAACCAATTTGAGCCTTTCCCTTTCGTTTCTTTTAAACCACTAAATATCACCAATTAGCCAAATTAGCCTTTTCTTTTTGAACCTACATTTTTGGTTTAAAGCCCGATCCGGTTAAGACTAACTTGTAAGCCTTCTTGTATAGTTTATCGATTTATTAGTCATAACATCATACCTTGGAGTTTTATCTAAGTAGACATACTTAGTTCCCTCTAAAATGGTGAAAAAAGGAAAAAAAGCCGTGTCAATTGGCTTTGTTAGAGCAATTTTGGGGAGATATCTAAGCGGTTGGCTAGCTCTCGGTTAGTTATTAGAAAGTTGGATAGTTTTGTTTTTCTTCGCTTCAAGTTAGTCGAGCAGTCGGTCTTTAGCCGTTTTAGCCACTTTTATAAATCCATTTCCACACCCTTTACCCTAGCCAAATTACAACCCACACAAGACCTCTTAATTTTTGTTATGTGTTAGTTAAGTGTTTAGATTTGATCCTTACACAAGCTTATGATATTGCATAGTCATTGTCTTTGCATCGAGTGTTCTAAACATACTCCTTGAATCGTATGTCTCCTATATTTTTAGCCGAGTGTGTGTGAACATTGCGAGGATGTAAGGTGAGCTTGTAGGGATGTCGAGATGGATCATTGCTCATAACCATATTTCACATACTTTTTGGTTTTTCCTTTTATGTCAAGTAATCCGTTTTGTTTTGCCCAAGTTATTCATTTGTGCTTATATAATGCTAGTTGAGATGATTGCCGAGATAGAATGTTTGTTTATTTTAGTTTGTTTGAGGACAACCAAAGTTCAAGTGTGGGGATGTTTGATGTATAAGAATTTATACATCTTTTAAACGTCAAATATTCCCCAATGCGGAAATTCGTTGTGTTTTCATTGATCTTGATACTCATTTGAGTTGTTTGTGAAAATACAGGTCCGGGCTTCGGCCCGGTGAAGAAATAAAGGCTTTTGGAGCGATTTGGAGAAAATATGGAACATTTCAGCCAAACTGCCAGATATGGCACGACCGTGCCAAGCCTTCCAAAGCCGTCACTATCATCAGCACTACCATCAGTCTGCATAAACCAAGCCCAGTCCAACATATGGCACGATCGTGCCAACCCCAAGCACGACCGTGCTCATGCTATCACAAGTCCTGATCAGCTAATTTCCGAGATCAATATAATCATTTCCGAGTACGATATCGATAAGCACGACCGTGCCACACTTTGGCATGATCATGCCACCTCGGGGAAATTCTAGCTGGATCTTTCCGGATTTGGCATCACACTTGGTCAACAACTCAGAAAGGCACCTGACACTTACCAAGCACGACCGTGCCAAAAGGTGGCACGGTCGTGCCAAATGCCCAGTAGCTTAAATACGCGAATTCAACTCATTTGAAGGTGATTGAGCATTTGGGTGAATTTCTCTCTCAAGAATCTGATCTTGGAAGCTTGGAGATTGAAGAAGGAGCCTTTAGGAAGGTTGTATCACTTGATATTCAACTCATTTTACTAATTATCTTGTCTTAAACTCTAGTATTCCACTTGTTATTCATGCACAACCTATATCATTTTGCTTTGTCTTAGTTATTATGAGCCTTCTAGGCTAAACAATTGTGTTGCTTGAATTTTGTTGAAGCTAATGAACACTTGACAACATGGAAATAGATGTGGTGATTGTTGTATGTTAATCTTCATGATGATATTTGATCTTGTTCTTGGAATGCATGTTCATGTTTAAAGTCATTATTCTTGAATGTTTGGTCTAAGTATTTACATGTAGTGTTGGAAATCCCATGTAGAGATTATGATTGTTGAATCTTGTTAGTTTTTTGATTTGATTCATAGCATGAAACTAGGAATGGAATTGCTAACATGATTAGAATGATTATTTGAATATGAGTATGAATTCTTGCATTTGGGTTTGGAAAGATCATATGAATGTTTATATGGATTCTATGGTTTGTGTTCATGTTGGGTTGATGATTTAGGCCAAGATTGTTATCTATCATGACCATGCTTGTGATTCATATCAAGAACTTGTTGAAGATATCATTTACTTGAAACCAAGTTAGGGTGATTAATGTGTTGTTCATATTAGTTTTCCTTAATTTGTAGAGTTAGGATTTTGACAAATAATTAACTCATTTTTAAAGATTAACATCAATTTAGCAAGAGAACTTTAAAGAATGAATCTTAGGTGATTAAAATGTTGTTTCATTATAATTTTCCCAAGATTTATAAAACTAGGAGACCTTGAATGGAAACTTAGTTGAATTTAGAACTTGCATCACCATTACTTTTCCTCAAATGTTGTCATATGTTTATTAGTGGATACTTAATTTAAGCAACCTTTCTTAATTATTGTTCTTTATTGATTCAAATAGTTAATTGTTATCTTTTCATAATAGTTAAAAAAAAGTCAAGAAATCAATTCATCTATTGAATCAGGTTTAAAAGTAACAAAGATATAGTATTGAGACACTGAGTCCACGGATTGATATCCGGTTCTTACTGACAGACTGTACTACCACCTGACAGGTACACTTGCCCCTTGTGTGTGTAGTTGGTTTTAAGTAAAAATCATTTTAAAATCTAATTTGTGTGAACGAAAATCATAGAAATAAAATATAATTAATTCACGCACATCAGATGTTGATGCTCAACCTTCACCTTGGAACAGGTTAGACATTTCGAAACATAGACATGATATCCTTCTTCATTCAGGCCACCAATTAAACTAGACGCTTTTATGTATTTGGTTCACCCACAATTTATTTATGGGTTCCTACTAAATTTTCTATATAGGTTATCGCTAAAAATTACAAACCGACTAGGTTCCTGGAGACCCGATGTTTTAAAGTAGATCCGCCTCTATACGCTCATCTACACGTTTTTGGATACTTATACTACCTACTTATTCCCCAAACCACTATCAACAAACTCGCCTACTGTTTTATGCCTTATGTATTCCTTGCGTACTCGTTAAATCACCGAGGACACAAATGTCTAAACTTATCTACCCATAAAATTATCGTTAATCGACATGTGATTTTTATGAGCATACGTTCTCCTTTGCAAATCACCCAAAACCCTCTCCACACACCTAGGACTTTTTGGATGCCCATATACATCCAGCCCTTGTGCCTCACATCAGTCCTATTCCCTCTACCAACACACCTGGACCACCCGGTGGCCCACCCGACCACACCAACCTCACAGCGACACCAGCCTACAACACTTATCTGAACCTATGCACGCCGACCCAAATAAAACCCACTTACACACCTACACTTGTCCCGTCACCAACCACACATACATTCTTAAACTCACCTCTCACACCGTCCCCTCTTCCACCTCCCTCTCGAACCATTCGTACGAGTGCTATGGATGGTATTTTGAAACCAAAGCCTATCCTTAATCTCTACTCATCTAGTGTTGTCCTATCCCTAGAAATCCTAAGGAAGCCTTGTCCACTATGGAATGGCATAATGCCATGACCCCCAAATTCAATGCACATATGAATGTTATTAGAAGCATATGGTTATTGCATCATAAAATTTGTTTAAACGGTATATTGGAATGTTATAAGGCTCGATTAGTTTGTGACGAGAGTAATCAACAGATTGGGGTTAAACCGACTGTTATACATGCTAGGTCATCTCTTGCATTGTCTCAGCCATGGCCTATTTGGCCATCAATTAGATGTTACCAATGCATTCCTTCATGGCAACCTCAACGAGATAGTCTATATGTACCAACCAATGGGATATCGACATCGGTATTTTCCGGACCATGTGTGTTTATTAAAGAAATCTCTTTCTGGTGTAAAACAGGCACAAGAAGCGTGGTATCAAAGGTTCATAGAGCTCTTACATTGGGGTTTGGTCAAAGTAAGTATGATAATTCATTTTTTATTTATCATCATAAATAACAAACCGCCTACTTACTCATCTATGATGATGATATTATTCTTACCACATCTATGGATCAGTTAAGGGTCCAACTTATGTCCAAGCTTGCTAACGGATTTGATATGAAGATCTTGGTCCTTTTAGTTATTTTTTGGGTGTTCAGGTTACTAGACATGTTGGAAAATTATTTTTGTCTCAATAGGTGTATACAAGGTGCATCATCAATAAAGTCGATATGCCTACTTGTAAACCCGTGGCCACCCCTGTGGGTTCACACACATCAGCTTCCACAAAGGATTGTCGGCAGCAAAGACCGGAGGAGAGTCGTCCCTAGTAGCGGACGATGGGTCTCGAGGAACAAGAGGCTCAAGCAGCATGTTAGGGGAAATGAAGATAACACATGTTCTTCCATTCCTTGGGATAGGTGGAAGTTGGGATAAAGGAGTAGCAAGGGGGAGAAACACTATCCTTCTTTTTTTCAAATGTAAACCAGTCGACTTCAGCACGTAAGCGATAAAACCTCCGAAACAGGGAAACCTATGGAGCCACAACAGAACCGGCACAAGTAAATTCAAAATGAATGATCCTTTGAAAGGCTAGAGGATGAACCTGAGAGAAATAAATCCGATAATATTTAAATAAATCCATCTTAAAGGATGATGAGGGATAACGAACTCCATAAAAGGAGAAAGAAAGAATGTAGTTCACCATACGATCCAATGAACAAGTCCCAGCTCCGAAGGAATGCGGTAAGTGGAAACAAAAGTCTGTAACTCAGCCGGAGTTACGACAGAGTGAATAGTGGAATGATCTTTATGACTCATGGTTAAGAACAAGATCGGAAAAGGGAGAGGTTTTTTCGAAAGAGAGATATGAACAGGTTAGGATGAAAATCATAATATATAAAGAGAAGAAGGGCAGTAACTGCCAAATCATAATTTAATGCAACCCCATAGATCTACCCCATGTGTATAGGAGGATAACCCTAACAGTCGGATCACACATCTGACAAAAAAGTCATCACTAAAGGGGAAAAGAAACAATTTGGCAGTTAATCGTCCAAGGGGTCCCACTAGATTCCCAAAGAATGGGACTAAGCCCAGGCCCACCCATGAATGGGGTGGACTAGGACTAAGGACATCTTGACGACGGGGTCAATCAATGAGCCCCTCGTTTGGGCTCATTACCTTTTATTGACAAGCAGCCCATTGCTTTTAGTGAAAAAATTAGGCTCAAGTCCAAGGTGATTCTATCCCACATGCGGTGAGGACCTAGTCAAAATAACTAAGGGTTACACCCATGTCCAGCGTGTGTGGGCACTGTTCCGGCATGGGAACGAATGGCACGACTTCTCAACAACATTTAATGCCTGAGTAACGAATGAAAGAGAGAAGATAGATGATGTGATGCCGGCGAGATTGCTTGGCAAGAAGACTTGCATTAAATAAAAAGATCTGGTCGTATCCTGTAAAGGGAGCAAGTCTATGACAGTTACCCGAACATTCTTGTTGTTCGACAAATAACCCAACGGTCCTTGGTAGACGATGGACCATCTTGATAAGGCACCCTTCATGTTATAAGCCAAGGGAGGAGATCAGAATGAGGTAAGTTATCAAAACCCTTGATACACAAACACTAGAGAGCTCTCTCAACTGCATTGAATTCGAACATTCAATTCATGGATCATACCAACATTCCGACCACTTAATTACACTGGTTTCTTATTTACTACTCTGGCACAAAACGTATTCACATGCCGGGGCTTGGTCATGGATCCCCCCTCCCGAGTCCTCTGTGACGAGGCTAACGTTATTCTTTTTTGTAGGAACTATTCCGATGAATTAGCTTACGCCGGTGAATCTCCATCGACGGACTTGCCATTCCTTTTTACCAAGAGTCGACACCATTGGAATTAAGGTGTTGCTTCCATTGAGTTTAAGGATTTGAATCCGTCAAAGACGAATTTAGTGTAATTTAAGTTTAAAAAATATATATACAAAGTAAGAAAACAAAACAAATCAGGAGGTGTGAAATTATGTCGGCAGGTGAATTATTTGCAGTGCTTAACGATTGTCACGAGCCTTAAAATTTATGCGTTATGATATCCTGAAAAAATAATATTATGGCCGTATTCGGATGCCATATGTTTTATTAAAATATGTTAAAAATAACATTTTATCTATGTTCATGTGTCGAATTAATAAAAAAAACTCTTAATTTATTTGGAAATTAAGAGATTGTTGTGTATCAACCTAATGATAAACTTTAGTTAGTTTTGTCAATGATTATTTTTACATACGATTATTCGGTTGTAACAAAAATCTTAAAATTTATTAGTTTTCTGTTGACAATATTCTTACATTGATATATAAAGATTTTCGGATAAGATGACCTTTTTAGTTTAAGAAAATTGATATTTATAGTTTGACTAATTAATCATTATTAGAAAAGAGGATGGTATCATCATTAAAAGTTTAAATCTAATGATTGTCATTAGAAAAGGTTTGCCGTACAAATCAATCAAGTTTTAGAATTGTCGAAAAAACTTGAACAATGTTAATAAACGGGTCCTCTTTGCTCTGGATTCTTTTGCTCTTGATTCTTGAAGATATGCAAACAATGGTCTATGGGTATTATTGGACATGAGATCGATGACAAAATGAATTATTTGTCGGTAGAAGTTTTAAGAATTAATCACTTTCTCATCCTCAGCTTAAAAAAATTAGAAAAGATAAAGCAATTTTTATTTTGAGTAAATCGTGATTTTAGTACCTAAGGTCTAAGGTTTGGCTTGAAATGCTACTTAAGTTCAATAGTATTTATCGGGGACCAGATGAGAAAAAAATTATTTGGACTAAAGTAGCATTTTTGGTCAAACCTCACGAACTAAAATAACAATTTACTCTTTTATTTTTAAAGACGATCTTGAGTTTAACATCTTAGCTCATTAGAAGTTTTAAGAATTAATCACATTCTATTCCTTAACAACTTTTCTTTTAAAAATTGGAAAAAAGTAATTCAGCTCAACTTCCTTTTTTTTTATAGTAGATCTTGAGTTTAACTTCTCAACATGTTAAGATACATGAGTCAAGCTAAAATGTTAAGATACGGTGAGTCAAGCTAAAGTGACTTGTTTAACTTTACGCCTGAGCTCAAGCTAACATCACTCATCTAGTTTACACTCCTACATCCAAGGATGTTAAACAGACAACAATATTACATGAACCTGAAAATCATATCGAGACAAGTACTTGAACATGACACTTACATTTATGGGTTTGACATAAACACTATTCGTTCAATCCGACTTTTATTGCATATTTGTATTAAAAAATTAAAAATTTACAAAAAAAAAAAAAAAAGACTTTGAAAAATAGTTTTTCTTTACGGCAAGCAGAATTCAATAAAATAAAATCCCAGTGCGCTGCCGGAAAAGAGCATCAGTACACACGTCAAGAAAGTGGTTGCATTCAAAGAACACGGCTTGCCTTACCCTTTTCTACTTTTGATGAAAAAAGACCCCCAAAAAGTCTAAAGCTGGATACAAAATACATTTTAACTTTTTCTTAATAAAATAAACACATGACTTCACTATAATTTAGCCTCAACCTAAACTCAGCTTGTTTTAACTTTTATTTGAAGGACAACGAAATTTTATTATAATGAAACAAGCCAAAAGCTAGAACAAGCAACAAACAAAACATAAAACAAGAATTACAAAACTAAAATATTAAAAGAAAACAAACCCACCCAATCCAAAGTCTATAACGTAAACCTATTTTTCACCCACAAGAAACCAACAGGCTTATGAACGTCCAAGAAACCGTGACAACCAGCAGTGACGGAGCTTGACCAAAAGTTTTACGGGAACGAAAAGTCACGAGACCACTTTTTTTTTCCTATCATTGTGTTTCGGGTTATATGTTTGAGTCAGCTATTCGGGTCGGGTCAAACAATAATAACTCCAAATAAAACTAAAAAATCTTTATTCATTTAAATAACTCACTCTTACACGTTTAAAAACTAAATATGAACCCTCAAATTTCAGTTATATAAAAATTAACTTTCAAACTTTATTTAAACTCACTTTAAGTTTAAAAACAATTATAAAAAATTACTAAAATCATCATTCTTCACATTTTTTAACTCAATACGAAAATATATATAGTTTTTTTTTGACGATAAACTTGATAGGATAGAGAATTTTTAGGTAAAACAATTGACGTGGTCGGACTTATATAATCTTAAAAATTTCAGATGAAGAATCGAAAAAAGTACATTGTTAACCGAAAAAAAAGTACATTGTTAACCGAAACATTGGCGAAACAGGTGCACCCCTTGCCCCTTAAAAGTTTCGCCCTGGGCAACTCAGGGTATACCCATAGGCAAAAGCCACTCATGCCTGTATTTACAGACAGAGCAAGTGATCCACCCCGTCACCAGTTCAGAGAAAACTAATCACGAAAAGTCCCATATAATAAAACCCCTAGTTTACGAATAAAATTTTTTCATAAACAAAACTCCAACTAACCCACTAGAAGTATGAACCACATGTTAATGTGACTAAACATGTTTAACTAAACTCAAAGCCTTGCTTTAACTTTATATTAAATATAGTATATTTATAAGGTGTATTCACAATCACTAATATTAAAATACGATGAAAATAAATATTAAAATACACTCCAAATAATTAACAACCACTAGAATGAAACTCACTCCTAGCCACAAAAACATTATACAGCGTATCAAGTGTCAGCGATCCATTGTCTCAAAAAATCTCCCCCTTATCATCTTCACTCCCTAACCAAATTCACAAAAACTACAACATGAAGATTCAATGCGACGTATGCGAGAAATCCCCAGCAACCCTAATCTGTTGCGCCGATGAAGCAGCACTGTGTGATAGATGCGACGTTGAAGTTCACGCAGCAAACAAGCTAGCAAGCAAGCACCAGAGGCTGCTACTCAACACACTCTCCGATAAGTTACCACCGTGTGATATCTGTCAAGAGAAAACGGCGTTTATCTTCTGTGTGGAAGATCGGGCTCTGTTTTGTCGTGATTGTGATGAGCCGATTCATTCTGCGGGGAGTCTTGCGGCTAATCATCAGCGGTTTTTGGCTACTGGAATTAGGGTGGCGGTTGGATCTGGGTGTTCGGGTGTGGGGAGTGAGAAGAACAAGTATGAACCGTTGCCGCCGGCTGCTGGGGTTAAGGTTGCGGATGTGCCGGAGATTGTTCCGGTGATAACGCCGGTGCAGCAAGTTGGTGGGTATGCTTCGCCGGCGTGGGGTGTTGATGATCTCCTGCAGTTTTCTGATTTTGAACCCTCTGATAAGGTAAAACTATTTTTAATTTTATATTTTTTACATGATGTTTTTAGGGGGTAAATGAGACTAACTTAGTTAGTCTTGAGCTCGGCTTGTTTTCTATTTCTTAACTTAGAGATAGGCTCATCAATGGTTTATCAAGCTCGAGTTCGGCTTGTTAATTATATATAATTCCTTTTTATATAAATAATTTTAGCTGGTTTTACAATCTTATAAATACTAATTATTCTTAATTATTATTGTATAAATATGCATTTAGGGTATAATTAATTACATGGTATTACATGTTTGTTAACCAGTTTTTTTATACCTATTTATTAGAAATAGGTACTAACTTTTACAACTTGTTTGGTACTAACCATGTAATTAATTTCACAAATGATTTTACTCACATATAATAATAGTGAAACAATTTGTAAAAGTTGGTATCAATGATATAATTTCCAATAAATAGGTATGAAAATTGTAAAATGAGTAAACCACAGACACTAACCATGAAATTAATTCTTTAGGATATTAATAACATACTCATTTAGACTTGTGTGATAGCTCAAGCTCGGTCTCGGACTCATCCATTAAACAAGTTTATTTTAATGCTACTTGATTATAAATGATCCAATCTCGAGCAACTCACTTGTAGTAGAATGGGCTCTTTTACGATGATATATATAAAAAAAGATAATTATTTTAACAGAATTTTACAATTACAATTTTTTATTTATATTTACTTTTTTGTTTTAATTCAAACGAACCAAATGAGCAAATCAACTAGCTAGCTAACGAGTGAGTTAACGAACAAGCTTACCTTGGCTTATGCTCAACTCATTTATGAAATGAGGAGCCAAGCCGGCTCAGCTCGTTCACTCATTTATGAATGAGCCGAATTCGAGCGAGATTCTAACCACGAGTTTATCAAACAATCCTATAACAATTAAACATATGAAAGTTATTTCACATGAATCTATTATGAATACTGAAATCTAATTCCAATGATGTGCAGAAAGAACAACTCGAATTTGGGGACATCGAGTGGTTAACCGACTACGATGTGTTCGGCGATACAGCAGCCGAAGTTCCTCAACTTCCAGCGTCACAACCGATCAACACCGGCTCATTCAGGCAAACGAAGCCATACGGGTCGAATAACAAAAGACCTAGATATGATCTACCTTATATTGAAGATGATGATGAGCACAACTTCTTGGTCCCTGATCTTGGCTAGACTGAAAGATATGTTTCAAAATATCTGTTTGGTCCTCCTATTTTTAAATAATTGTGTTTCGGTCCCTCCTGTTTAAGATGATCTATCTACCCCCATATTTTAACCGTTGGTTTAACGAGGGTTATCTGTTGGTGATGGGGATGCTACTACAAGTTCAGCATTATGACTAGTATTATTAGCGATGGGCTGAAAGTGTATATCATTAATAGTATGAGGACCGATTATTAATTAGTTCTAAGTCCACATTATGGATGTTTGATTATATTTTTATGTAGTGGTGTTATGTAAGTTTTAGTGTTGAGTTAAAATCACTTAGTATGTCAGTTTGGTGATTATTTATGAATTGCAAGTGTTGTCATATGGACTCTAATGTAATCAACTTGTACTGTTCAATTCTAAGTTTTTTCATTTATTTTGATTTTGTACAACACTTGCAATTCATAAATAATTAATGATTTTACTTAATTTTAGCTAACGTAATGTTGTAAAACATATCAATGATTTTATTGGGTTTTTTTGCATGTGTTACTTGTTTGGCCAGTTATTTTTAAGGGTGATTTTTATCTCTTTTGAATTTGGTTCAACGGTTAATTGGTCTGCCCTCCTTAGTGGAGACGCAGGTTCAATTCCCGTTTGGGTCATTTTCGATGGACATTTGGGTGAAGGGATGAATCGGAGCTTTAATCCCGTGTTCGAACCTGACGGAGGCGAGGGTTTACGGATTCCATCTGGTTTCCGCGCATCATGGTGGGTTTACACGTGAGATTCTTTGTTGTTCAAAAAAAAGTTTTCAAATAAACTAGTTACGATATTGAGAATTTAGATATTATTAGCTCTTATATTGTGGTGATTTAGTATGTGATTATTAGTTATATTGACTGGAAATTTGAAAATTCCAACTAAAACGTCATGAACATAGTTTTTATGTGTTTTCAAATTCGTATTTAAAATTAGGTAAACATGATCGGTTTCACACACAAAACTTTCAAAAGTAAAAGCTCTATGAAAAAACAGTTGTATACCAACCAACAAATCGTCCTGTTCCCTTCCAAACTAGCATTCAATAATTTGAGGGTAATCCATGTAACAATTAGTAAGATCGGTTTCGAACATCAGGAGCTTAGACCATGCGCAGTGAAAGCTTCGAGCGGACCTGAGGCGTGCCACCTAGGAATGGCCTACTGTTTTTGAAATCATGCCGGTTGTGGTGCTCAGCTACGAAGAGAAAGAAGCAATCCATCAAAAGCTACGCATCAGACCCATAATTTTCTCGTCACGAATTTAGTTGAACATATTTGGTACCATCATCGTACACAAGATGATAAGTAGTATTGTTTTCTTATTTACGCTTTGAAATATTTATATTAATGTTTTTAATGTTAAATTTATAAGTAAATGATTAAAAAATATCTTTGGTTAAATGTTTAAACATAATGTAAGCTTTAAATAATCAATAAACAATGATTAGGTAATGATTACAATCTCTTCGCACTCACCTGACTACTGCCCTTCAGGCTAGTGAGTGCGAGTGCCCCTCCTGCCTATATGACGCTGAGGTGGTATCACCTTTTTCACATTCACTTGAACATTACTGATGGTAACTTATCCTATATTTTCTCTCGGTCAAACATGTTTAAAGTAGAAGTTCTTTTCTTATCCATAATGCATACGCAAAATGCGTTTAATGTATTTGAGGCCGAACATAGCTTATATAGCTTGTAAACTGAGAATGCGAAATTTTTATAAGATGTGACATGTGATAATCATACGGAGAGTTTTTTTTTACTTCAAAATTGAGTAAACTTTTGTTTTGCTCCCTGTGGTTTAGTCACTTTAATGGTTTTGCCCCAATCTTTTAAAAATAGCCAGTTTACTCCCTGATCTATGAAGCCCTTCATGATTTCACTCCCCGCCTCTAACTTCATCCATATTGTATGTTAACTGAAAGGGTATTTTGGTAATTTCAAGTATAAAACTAAGGGTATTTTAGTAAAACTAAATATATTATATATTAATAATAATAATATATAACAAAACCATATCTGTTCATCTCTCTCTATACTCTCTCTTTTCTCTCTCTCTCTACCATATCTCTTCTCTCTCTCTACACAAATCTGCCGGCTGCCACCACCATTAACACCAACGCCAACAATCAACCACCTATACCAACCTGCTGCCACCACTAACACCAACAACTAGCACCACCTAATCAACCACCACAACCTGCCATCAACACCAACAGCCACCATTGTACCACCTTCACCGCCGACATCTTCCAAAAAACCTACCGCCGCCGACATCTTCCAAAAAACCTACCACCACCGACATCTTCCCTAAAAAACCCACCCCGCCGAATCCCACCACCGTCTCTCAAAATCACCCACCTCTAGACACAAAACTCGATAAAGCAAACACCTAACTCTACCTTCTGTTCTCCCCCCCCCCCCCCCCTCTCTTTCTCACCTCAGCCTCCACCACCACAACCCTACCACCGTCTGCCACCACCACAACCATAAACTCAATCTGGATCTGTAAAATCCACACCGGATCTACAAACTTGGTTTGAAACCATAAATGAGATCTGTAACAAGATTTGACCGGAAATCACAACTAACCTTGACCGATTATAAGATCTTTAAGCGGAAGCAACGGCGGCGGTAGTTGGTTTCGATGACTGTGGTGTCGGTTAGCTCCGACAAAGGTGGTACTGAGGTCCGAAGGCGGTGATGATTCTTCAACAGAACATTAAGTGGTGGATGTTGGTGGGGGGGGGGGGGGGGGGGGGCTAGTTGTGATAGCAGGTGGTGATCATCTTATTGTAGCACTGGGAGGGGGAGTGGTGGTGCGAGGTCCAACGGCGTTGAAGGTTTGAATGAGCTGTGATGTTGATGATATAATGGCGTTGGATGTTATGAATGAATTTTGATGTTGATGATTTAATATCAGTAAATGACAAAAAGTCAAAAACAAATTCAAGGATTTGATGAAATTGAATAATTGATTTTTATAATTCAAAAATATCTTTATAAGTAAAACTACCAAAATATCCTTACTTGTATGTGACGAGTTACTAAAATACCCTCTCAGTTAACAAACAATTTGGATGGAGTTAGAGGCGGGGAGTGAAATCATGAAGGGCTTCATAAATCAGAGAGTAAACTGGCTATTTTTAAAAGATTGGGACAAAACCATTAAAGTGACCAAACCATTGGGAGCAAAATGGAAGTTTACTCTTCAAAATTTGCAAAGAATCAGATTCTTTAAATCAACAACTACATTATCCCATATATAATAAAGAGCATAAAAATAGAAAGCAAACATCTTATAAGGTGGAAAACAGAAAGTCAAACATTGGGTTTGTATTTACAAAATAAAGAGTGGACTACCTTTACTCTGGTTTTATTTGATTCCATGTTCATGAAAGCATTGGGTCTGTATTTACAAAATAAAAAATGGACTACCTTTGCTCTGTTTTTTTATTCAATTAGAAATTAAGTTATGTTTAGTTTAATGGAATTAGAATTTTAGTTTTTAATGTGTTTGATTTATACAACTTATTGAAATTGGAATTCAAATTTCGTTCTAAATGTTTTTGTTCACAAATAAATTGAAACCAGATTGAGTTTACACACTGATAATGCAAGAATTTCAGTTTTTAATAAGTGTGATTTATAGAACTCATCAAATCCGTCATGAAGAGCCTTCCAAACTACTATTTCTCTTTATTTGAAGCCCTGGTTCAAGTTAGTTATGGAGAAAATAATTAGAAGACTATTATAGGGGATACTTCAAATGGTAAAAAGATTAGAAGACTATTATAGGGGGATACTTCAAATGGTAAAAAGATGCATTGGGTGGCGTGGGAGACGGTGGCTCGCCTATAGTGGTTAGGGGTCTCGGGTTAAGTAATTGTACAGAGACTAATATCACCTTGTTGTCCAAATGGCTATGGAGAGAGATATCGGAACAAGCGTGGGAAATTGTGGAAGATGGTTATTGATGCCATGCATAATTTGAAGTGTTGTTGGTCCACACTACCGGTGAATAATTCTCAGCCAGGTGTGTGCAAAACATCATGGCTGGGTGACTGAAAAGGTGAAGGTGGCAGGGCTTAGGCTGCATCATCTTTCCAAAGGCGATGTCAGGGATGGAAAGGAGATAAGGTTGTGGCTCGAATCTTGGGCCTGTGATGTTCCTTTGAAAGATAAGTTCTCGAACTTGTTTAGATTAGAGGGGAAAGGAGTGTAAGATTGCAGCCAGGTTTAATGCTATTGATTTCAACTTTCACATAAAACAAATCTAAGAGCTAAAAGACTGTTTTATTAAATCATTAATTGCTTTATTCATCATTTGATATGAATCTGGGGGAGGGTAAGCATGGGGTTTTTCCAATGGGGGTTGTCAAGAGATTTCCGGGTAGCGGTATGGATTTGAACAACGGGTTTGTGTTTGATTGGTGCAAATAGATTCCAAATAAGTGTAACATGACTTCATGTGGAAAGCGATTATGGGCCGTATTCCCACTCTGGATACTCTTCGTCATAGATACTGTTTTGCTAGGAATATCGAGTGCGTGATGTGCGATTCGGCTGATGAAACGGTTGAACATTTGCTATGTTCATGTTTTGTTGCTTCGACTGTTTAGTTAGCATCATAATATTAGTATCTGGTGTAAGGTGAGCCCGATTTTTGTTTTTTCTATCAAAGACTTGATTGAGATCTCAGGTCTTGGGATTAAGGCTAAGATGGCATTCAAGGGTATAGTGATGGTGGCTTCTTGGTGCTTATAGTTGGCTAGGAACAATAAAAGGTTTTCTATTGTAGATGTGAAGATATAGAAGATTATTCAAGATATCAAGACGTTTGGTTATTTTGGTATAGAAATAAAAGTTAGAAATTGTTCGGTTTCCTAGGATATGTGGTGTAAATTTGCTTTGATGTAGCATACTGTGGTTGTTTTGTGGCCATGTTTTTTATGGTTTTGGGAATAAAACTTACATTTAAAAAAGTATAATAACAATGTTTTAGGGTGAATGGGCCATTAACCTGCAACCCGTAGGTACTCAATTAATTGGTTAATATAATTTTGTTATTTCAATTAACTTAATTATATCAAAAAGTACTTAATTTAGAGGGGCCACTAACCTAACCCATAGGTACTCACTATTTTTTTTTAATTTAAATGACAAAAACTAGACATTAAATAAAAAAGACACTCTTATTGATTAAAAAAACAAAATACATAAATTGAATAAAAAACTAAATAAAAAATAACCAAAAAAACAGTTAAATACATAAATCATTGGTTTTCCAGTTTGATAGGGCAACAAGATCATATTGAAGTCTAAAGTGTGTATCTTCATCTCACAACTAATCAAATACACCTTCGTTAACGACTCTATCGGTCAGATGGTTCAACATGTAATGAGGTGATACAGCATTTATGTCATGCTTTAAAATTATATTGTGCAATATGATATATGCATACATCAGATTCCATTTTTGTCGCACTTCATTACCCATTGTGGTCGATTAAGTATACCACATTTGGATTTTAAATCATCAAATCCTCGTTTGACATCTTTCCTTGGTGACTCTTCCATCTTATTTGAACTCTTTTTCTTTTGGTTCGATGAGGTACGCAAAAGATTTCACAAAAACATTCCAAGATGGGTAAATCTCATCAGCAAGATAGTAGCCAGTTTGTATTGGCAATTGTTAAGTAGAAAAGGACACCTCGGGTGGTTCCATGCATTTCGCTATTGATCAACAGAGTTTGGTTAAGACATTGATGCAGTTATTCGACTTGATAGGACCTAGTACCAATGCCAAAATCATAATCTTTGTGACACCACCACTTCAAGCCTGATCGATGGGTATTAGTGATCACATCTTATAAATTGGGCTCGCAAACTTGTGGGACATGTCCTCCAAACAATATGTATAGGATCGATGCTACCAACCATCCAGGAAGGCCCCGTCTAGCTTCATGTGCGTCGTAGAAACTTGAAATGTCGTGGCTAGTCGATCTTGATAAAAACTCTTCACCGTGTAAAATAATAATCGAATTGCAAAATATTCTTGGGATTCACAAGAAGTTCTGTCAAACATAGCTAAATATTCATTGTATTATGTCAAATTTATTACCGGTTGTGAATTGATGAATAGCTAATGTGCATTTTTGAAGCAGCGTGAAGCTCCTTTTTACCTCCCGTCGTAGCCTTCTTGAAACCATTCAAACCTAGCATCTATACCCTGACAATTTAAAAAAAAGTACTTTCAGTAAGCGAAGTCTAGCTCTAAACGTCTATGCGTTATACTTCGAGTTTCGACGAAGTATCGTTCATTTAAACTTCATGAGCCAATTGACAATCACGCGGCATATTTTTCTTCTTCGATTATATGATATACTGAAGCTCGCTTGCTACGGTGATCACTTTGGACAAAAACTTTGAACTAGTGGAATCAGACGAGTAAGAAAGAAAGTCATCAAAGCCACTAGTAGAATCGGATGGAACATCCATGGTGTTAATATTTAAAAAAAATGTATAGAAGTATAGAGAGGAGAAAAGAGTGGTTTTAAAATGGGGTAAAAATTATATATATAGTATTTAGAAATAGGGTATAACTTTTTCTTAAATTAACGACTATATAGGTGTCAGGATAACAACTACCCTCCTCCCCACTCACGAGTTCTTGAACCAATTTTGATACGCAAAAAGGGTCCTTGGACACTTGCGGCGGTGTACATGGGGTACCCGCTTGAACCCGTGAATACTCGAGGGTGACCGGGTAAGGCGCCCCCTCCATGCTTATTCTTAAATATCACATTACCTTGCATTTGCAAAGATTTGAACACGCACTGATGAAACACCTTAACATTGACATAGATTTGGTTAACAATAAACATGAACTATATGTAATGTACTCAAATTTCTTCATATTTAACATTCCTTTCAAATAGTGAAGGAATTTAATCATATGAATAGTAATCTTAAACCACTCACCGTTGTCGCATCCTCCATATCCATTGCTCCTAGTTGCCTCCACCCGCCACCATCCACCTCCTCCATCATTTCCGCCACTCCTCCGCCACCACTCCTGCGTATTCCATGCTTATATAATTTATATTACTAGTAAATGCTTGACAATGTAATCATTTACTAGTAAAGTAAGAACAATATTACAGGGCCTAGAAACCCAAATCCTTGTACGTTGAAATAAAAAGGCTCAAAGTAGTGGGAGTGCATTAATTGGGCCTAGAAAGTAAAAACTAGTCGGAGATCATCTTGCAACACATCAGCTAATTTTTTTTATTAGATTCCTGAATAAATTGGATATGCATAACTATTATATCCTTTGATATTTGGGCCAAATATTAAAATAAACTATTTGGATTAAAATCGAATAAAAAAGGCGACCACACAAGTCACGACTCTCTCTTGTTTATTAATAACGGACGAAACCAAACATCTCAATGAATTACATAACCTAATATATTTACCGGATATTAAACTAATTACTTGGAAAATAAGTCATTCTAAAATATTAACTCAAATCTAATTGAGTAAAACTATTAATTTAAACTAATAATTTTCTTAACCCGTTTGAATATTACTGAGTAACTAAGTCGGCCAACTAATCTAATCATGATCTGTTTTCAAATGCAACCCTCTAAATTCTTCATTTAGCTAATTAAGGTGTTACTCCCCTTTAGGTCAAGGATTCAAGTCCCGCGAAGGCGGAGATGAATCTAAGCCGTTAAAAGAATTAATTACCTGAGATCTAGGGACGTAGTTTTTAAAAGACTTAGTTATGCTATTCAGAAAGGATTAGCGGTGCAACTTGTTACCCGTTTACCATCTATCTCTATGTAAATACAATTAATTATGAATAAATTTTTTTTACATTAGAACAATAAAAGAGTACTTTCATTATTTTCTCTATCTTCTCACTTCCTAACACATATTGTTTGGTTTATTCTTTTAAATCTAGTTCAATTTTGTTCTTTGTGGTTTGGTCAAGATATCTACTTTGCTCCAATAGTTTCAATTTAATTTTTTCTACTCCTTATAGTTACTTAATTGGTTCAATCTTTTCCATTACATTCACACCCCTAAAAATTGATTTTTTATAAGGACAAGCAAATATTTTTACGTAGGATGTATGGTGTAAGTTTAAATTATTAAATTACATTACTTAATTTTTCATAAACTCTAATTAGATATACAATTTGTATACACAAAAACTGGATATACCCATTTGACTTAATCTAATTTCCTATTAAAAATATGCAAATTTAAGTATGTAAATCTTTCTATATGCATATTTAGCGCAAAATGTTCTATTAAATATACTTTTTATATGGAAAATTTATTTGATGCAAATTTATATGATATGTGTGTGGTTGGTACTAGTTGAAAGGTGATATGTACTCAAGAAAAATGTTTTTTTAAAGTATAAAATTTAATAACAAATAACATTTCATGTTAAACATTAATATAAAATAACTAATGTGTTTTTTGGTGTATATGATTTTATTTATTTATATATGAAGTTATGATAAAACAATTAGATTTTGACATGAAGTTTGAAATCTCCATACCATATACAAAATCAAAGCATATATATGATTTTGACAACTATGAGCGTATATAAGTCGAAACACGATCAAACTAACTATGATATGGATCGAAAAAGAAAACTGAAAAAATCGAACGAGAAGAATACATAAAGAATCCAAATGTGTTGTAGAAAATCAGAATAATTGTTTGACCACGTTTCAATTATATTTATACTTCAATTTGCAGGAATCTCACAAATGTTAAAATCCATACTTCAATTCTCAGGAACCCTAAAAATCTTCATAACGTGAAATTCACTTGATGGTTTGATCGATATGGAATTTGAAGGGGTTAGGATTTATGAACTTGAAAGACAAAAAACAAAACTGCCCCTATGCAAAAAGTCTTTTTTGCCCTTACTAAAAAAAATCAATTTTGAGGGTGCGGGTATAAGGGAAAAAATTGAACCAATTAGGTAACTACAAATAACAAAAAAAAAACAAATCAAAACTATTAGAGCAAAGTAGATCTTTGAACCAAATCACCGGAAGAAAAAAAAACACTTTGCTCTTAAATTTATCACAATTCACTACATACTTTAAAAACCATTTACTTTGAACTTTGAAGATACAACAATGTAACTTTTGAATATGCAATGTGTATTGGCAGAAACCGGATGCCTTCAAACAAAGAATAAGACCCATTTGCAAAAGTATTGTTCATTCTAAGATACACAAGTTTGAAACCAACAACTCTTTTAAAAGTTGATGGTTTCAAAGAGTTCGAGCGTTCACCATCCATGGTATATGATTTACTTTGGTTTGCATTGAGCACCCAACGTGTTTTACCACCAACTTTACGGATGTAGCATACATATCAATCAACCCATCACCAATATACAACTTCGATCCAAATCCCAAGTCTAAGACATGTTCACATTGGCGACTCAGGATTTTTTTCTTGGAGTCAACCAGAGGGCTTAACTAATATTTTAAAGGGGTGATCGGGATTTTTGCCAACCTTTTTTTTATTTATTGTGAACCCCAACGGCCTAACCTGTCATACATGTAAAAATGAAAAATGAACGGGTCTAAGAAAATTGAGGGGTTAAAATGAAAGCTTTTTTTTTGTTTAAGAATGAGAGTCTGTCCTGCTTTGCAATCCACTGATCTAGTTGACGAGTCAATATCATCTTTCATCATTTCATATTTAATAATAAGGTTGGTATAGATAAAAAGATTAGCGAATTTCCCTACTCTTTTAAGACTCTATTAAGAGTTTTATAAAAAGTAAGACAATTTATTTCCTCATAAAGTATGTTAATTTATTTGAAAATAAAACAAGGTTAGGTGAGATATGGGATTTGTGGGGGTAGGTTGAAGAAAAAGCAATCATTTTAAGTTGTATCATAATCCATTTCCACTTAACATATATTCAAACTTTCCTAAAATTTCACATGTTATAAAACTAATCATGTGTTACATATTTTATTCTTAATGTGACCCGGAATCTAATCTAAGTGATATATATATGCATATATCTTATTAAATTAATTATCATTAGTAGTTGCTATTCAAATTTGTAATACACAACTTTTGTCAAATGGTTTAGGAACTTAGATATGCATACATTTTAGGGGTTTTCTGCATGTGTGTGTGACTGCGCATGTATGTTAAGTGCATTATATTATACATGTCCTTGTTTTTAGTATGTTGCTCTTTCATCCCTTGTCCTTATTTTTAGTATGTTAACACTTTCATCCCTTATTTTGTTATTTGGTAGTTTTTTATGTCTATTTGTTTAGTTTTGTGAGTTTTTCTGTAATCTGTTTTGAGCCGGTGGTCTCTCTAGAAGCAGTCTCTTTATCCCATTGATGAAAGTAATGTTTGCCTACATCTCACTCCTCAGACCCTACAAATAGCTTGTTGTTTGTGGGATTTACTATATATGGTTGTCGTTGTTGTGGTTGTAAGTGGTTGTGACTGGAGGGGGCTTTTAATTAGGAATAATGGATTTTAATAATCCCAACTATTAGCCGCTGGCCGACAACGGTTCCAACTTCAAAATAATAAGTGGTGGTCCCACCTTTTCACATATTGTAAACCAATGGACCTTTACTAAACTGAAAAGGATAAGGGGACAAAAAGAAATTAAGGTTTTGTTAGTAAAGATCCATTGGTTTACAATATGTGATTTGGTGGGACCACCACTGGTTATTTTTTAAGTTGAGACCATTGCCCGCCAACGACTAATAGTTTGGATTATTAAAATCCATTATTCCTTTTAGTTATAAGTGGTTGTGAATGGAGGAGAAATAAAATGTTACTGTTTATCTGTAAATTTGGTGGGATACGGTTCACTCTTTATAATTTTTTACTATATTTAAAAAAGAGTAAATTGCACAAAACATCCTTTATGTTTCCTCAAACTTGCAGGTTCTAGCCTTAATGTTTAAAACTTGCCAAAAACAACCTTTACGTTTATTTTTGTTGCCGGTTCAGTCCTTTCTGACTAACCAAGTTAATTATCCTAGTTTAATTCCCTCACATGCCTAACATGTGAGGGTATGTTTGTCATTTTAGGTTTGTTTTTTTTTTTTTTTACAAAAACACTTCTCTTCTCTACTCACACACAAACACACACAGACCATTCATCTCTCTGCCTTCATCTACCACCACCACACACCGCCACCACCTCATCTACCACCGTCAACCTGCCACCACCACAACCAACAACCACCGTCAAGCACCACCGCCCCTGTCTCCTGCCGTGAAGCCAAGCACCACCGCAAACCCACCACCGCACCACCTCCGCCATAGCACCACCGCCATCACACCACCGCCATCAAAACCCACCACCACCGTCGTCTCCTGCCGCTCCCTCTCTCTCTACGGTCTCTCTCTCTCTCACCGATCTCTCTCTCACCGATCTCTCTCTCTTCTTTCTCTATCTCTCTACGGTGGTGATGTATCAGGTGGCGGTGGTGGTGGTGACAGTTGAAGATGATGGTGGCGGAGTTATTTGGGGGTTTTGGGGGTTTTGTCGGAGGTAGAGGTGGTGGCAGAGGAGGTGGTGTCGGAGGTGGAGGTGATGGCCTCTAACCGCTTGTTTTGATGACGACGACAACTAGGGTTCTGATGGTGGCATGTTGGTTGGTGGTTCAGATGGTGATGGGTTTGTCTGGGTTGAAGATGGTGGTCGGCCCGCTTGGCTGTTGGTCCAAATATGGGTTCAATACATTGTAGTCGGAGATTACGGGATAAGTCATCGAAGGAGGTTGTGTACAGGTCGGTGAACAACGGGTTTCTATATGCGCTAAGGGACTTTGAGCTGTCGGTACACAGACAAACAAAAATAACAAAACTTAGATGTGTTCGTTAGCCCGTATGAGGCAAGAACTAAAGTATGATTATTGATTAGTAGAACAACTTACACAGTTGAGAAAATGTGCCATTTTTGGCCAGGTGTTTTGCTTCCAACAGCTGAAGGAGGAACATGTGTTTCCATCCTTCAATATGTATATAAAAAAGGTTAATTCATATAAAAAACTATGAATTTGACTATTTCCTAATAACTTTCACAATAGTTTGAATCTTTTACCTTCTTGTTACCGAAGGGGTTGCTAATGGTTGCTTATTCACCGGATTTGCAACCTGCAACGCAAGATTAACATAAGTTTTAGTTGAATAAATGAATGACAACAATTTTGTTCAGAAAATTTTATTACCTTAGAAGGCGTTATCATAGGCGTTGCAGAGCATTTCGGTGTCAAATGTGCAGCGGGAGCAAGTTTTGCACTTTCCATCTTTCGAACCACTGGGGAGTTTAACTTGACTGGTTCTTTAACCGAACCGAATTTCATTAATGTGTACAAGGATCTTGGGGCTGATTTCTTTTGATCGATGGAATCGATTGTATTTGAGTTTTTGGTTTTTGGAGTGACCATATTTTCTTTCTTTGAATGCATAGAAGCTACATATTTTGCTGGTGAATATGGGATTCTAGACGGTTTTTTGCCAACTGATGTTGACCTAAAAGAAGGTACAGCCGGTTTCCTCTTGATCTTGGGCTGCAAAACTTCCTGATCTGTGTTCAACTTTGACTGCATCCAAACAAACACTTCAGTTTAATAATTGTTTCATAAGGAATCAAAGTGTGTGTGTATGTATTATGAATAGGAGTATAACCTTCAACAATGGTCTCCCCATTTGAGATGTTCTACTATCCTCTGAAACAGAAAGAGAAGCATTATCCTCAGCATCCTGAACATTATCAGCAGCAACTACAGTATTCACGGTTTGAGGTTCAAATAACTTGACAGTTGAACTATGATTAACAGCATCAGTTTCCTTCTTGTATCTTGAGTTAAGATCTGCTGTTCTTTATTCACATCCATTTTCAAATTCAATGCTACTGGTTGCAGTTTATTCGTGTGCACCACACTTGTTTGTGAATTATGTAAGTTTGGTGTTCGTGTCGGCAAATCATGGGATTTCCATAACACTATCGGTTCTAAATCATGAGCACCATGATTTGCATCAGAAATTGTTTCTGTTTCTTCAATTTGGGATTTCACCTTTTCGTGCTTAGCCAATGCAGCTGCTGCAGCCACCTTTTGAGCAGCGACTTTCTTGTAATGAGCTTCGAAGAACGCCTTCTTCTGCGCAACAGACCCCGGTTGGGCATAACTCTTAGCTTCTTCAACGTACCGCTTATGCGAGAGATTGGTGAGAGAGAGAGAGAGACCGTAGAGAGAGAGAGGGAGCGGCAGGAGACGACGGCGGTGGTGGGTTTTGATGGCGGTGGTGCTATGGCGGAGGTGGTGCGGTGGTGGGTTTGCGGTGGTGCTTGGCTTCGCGGCAGGAGACAGGGGGCGGTGGTGCTTGACGGTGGTTGTTGGTTGTGGCGGGTGGCAGGTGGACGGTGGTAGATGAGGTGGTGGCGGTGTGTGGTGGTGGTGGTAGATGAAGGCAGAGAGAGATGAATGGTCTGTGCGTGTTTGTGTGTGAGTAGAGAAGAGAAGGGTTTTTTAGAAAAAAAAAAACAAACCTAAAATGACAAATATACCCTCACATGTTAGGCATGTGAGGGAATTAAACTAGGATAATTAACTTGGTTAGTCAGAAAGGACTGAACCGGCAACAAAAATAAACGTAAAGGTTGTTTTTGACAAGTTTTAAACATTAAGGCTGGAACCTGCAAGTTTGAGGAAACATAAAGGATGTTTTGTGCAATTTACTCTTTAAAAAATGGTTGTGAGTGAAAGAGGAAAATGTAATAATGAAGGGATCAAAAAATACTATTTAATTAAAATGGAGTGAGAAAATATAGTAACTTTTAATGTAATATAGGGTAAAAAATAAAAGATTGGATGAGAATTGTTTTAGTAAATACACCCTTAAATAATCTTGTAGTACCTTTTTAAAATAATATAACCTTAGATGTTTTATTATTTAAATTACAACATTAATTCCACTTGCCCATTGGTATCATATTAGGTATGATTAAGTTAATAAATATGTTAAGAAATGATGGCATATGGTAACACTGAATATGCACCAACTCAACCCACCTTAGCTCAAATGATTTTGAGTATTTTTTTTTTATCAAAGAGATTTAGATCTCAATTCAACATAATTATTATTATAATTACTATTATTGACTTTTTATTCAAGAAACTTTTCATTGTATGCAATTTTGGTTGATTAAGTTCATAGAATGTAAGTTATGTCTTGAAAATTGGATTGATAAAACATATAATGGTGTAGCATTATATGAACAGAACTCATGTTCACTTCACTCATTGTTATCCTATATTTCTTTTTTGCATCAAGACCCACGCTTCATGGTGTAGCATCATTCAAGCCCATCTTTTATACTTAATTAAATTAGTGTAATACAAGTGTAAATAATAATATAGAATATACAAAGTTTGATAATGTATTCTAAAAGATCTATAAATCTTTTGAATATAAAAAGATTTGATGGTGTAAGTTAGATAGTCATGTGATACACAACTCTATTAAAAATTTATGAAATTGTGGAAATGGCGAGTTAGAGAAATTATTTGAAAAATTAGTAAATTAAAACAAAACGATCTAAACAAACATACCAACAAGTAAACTAGGGTTGAAAATCACTTAATCACTCAAATTCTTCAACCTTTTACAAACCGATTTCTGTTTCTTTAAACATTGGTTGATGGATAATACAAAATCATTTCAAAGAAATTTTATTATTCGATCAAGAAAACAAAAACAAATCAGACGACAAAAATACTATCTAAGGATGAGTCTTCAGAAAGGCGTCGAGCTCTGGCACAATAGGAAGGGCTGGGATCGCACCCTTTTTGGTGGTAGTGATCGCTCCACAGGCACACGAGTATCTCAGTATTTCTTTCAACTTTGCTTCATCCTGCATTTCAATATCATCAATATTATTCCGTGCCATAATGGATCATATGTTCCAAACTTACCTTTTGTAAGGTCAACTCGGTCAAGTCAGTTTGAGTTGACCTGGAACACTTTTATAAAAAAATTTATATATATCTTTAACTCACCTCGATCACAGATTGGTCATCAACGATCTTTGTCAGGAGAGCACCAACAAAAGAGTCACCAGCACCTGTTGTGTCCACTGCTTTCACTGGGAATGCATTCACAGTACCATGAAAATGCTGCAATTTTTCAAGATTCATAAGAGATATTAAAAGAAGATGAAAGCTTTTAAGACTCAATATAATATTTTTAAAATAATTTTATTATTTTTTATACTATGATTCTAGATCCAAGACTCAGACTAAAGCCTTTTGATCGGTGAATGTTTTACTTTCGGCATGAAATTAATAGTAAATGTGTGCCACTGAGGATGAAGGGTGTTAATTCAACATGAATCATGATGCAGGACTCTTTATTGTTATTATTTAATGTAAAGCAGGAATAAAGCAGCTGGATGTGGGTCCTTTTCCTGCAATAAGCAACTTCATAACCATATTTTTATATTAAATGCTATTTGGATAAGACAGAATAGAATAATATCAGATCATATCTACGCTTATCAAAATACTATTTTTAAAAATCAATTCATATCTAAAATATCTAATATCAAATATAGCAGCAACTAGTGTTTTGAAAACCGAAACAGGACGGGTCAGATCAGAAACCGTTGATACTAGCGGTTTTGTTACGAGCTAATGGACCGAATATGAATGAACACGTTAGATTTATACAAGCCATATAAATGAGCACGTGGCATATATGTCCTGTTCTTAAAATGTTGATATGACTTCCCTATCTATCTAATAATACTTCTTTATATAATGGAAGGTACAAATACAATTATTAATGTTCTACCTAAAAGAAATTCTAACCCTTTTCTAGAACCAAAAATCCTAAATCAAAAGCAGCATAACTTCATACATTATGCAATAAAAGTTGTACATTGCAATGGGCAAACTGGCTACGTACCTTGGTGTAGTAATTGCAACCTTTGTCGCCAAGAGTGACCAACAGAAGCTTCAAATTAGGGTGCCACAAAGACATTGCTGACTCATCATCAATCTTGTCACTTCCGGTGAGAAATTCAAGCTCGTTATCACTCACTTTGATCACCTCAGCCTTTTCCCATATGCTCATGATTTGCTCATGCGCCTCCTCTGCTGATGGCCACAATGGCAGCCGGAGATTTGGGTCATATGACAGAAGCGCCCCTGCTTCCTTTGCAACTTCCATTGCTTTGAGATGTGCTGATCTGCATGGCTCCACGATCAAACTTATTGACCCGTAATGGAAAACTTTTGCCTGCAAATTAACAACCATAAGTTTACTTGCCATTTTCTTGATTTATAGATTATGACATGATGTATTATTATACCTTTATGCAACAACACACTGTTACCTACTGTTTCCAATTTATTACTTTGGTAAAGATTTTGAGCAAAAACTAGACATGTCAAACGATAATAAAAACTAGTTATTATTATCAAATAACCGAAAACGACCGAAATCATTTGTAAAAATATGACAATATACTTGTCTTTCTATCCCTTAAAGAATCTACCATAAAGCAAGCAAGATGTCATCAAATCACAATAACATTCTAAATATCAGTTTACTGATATTAGTATTCAATAAATGAAATTCATGATTTGCTTAAGTGATTAAAAATGAGATCATTGATAGACAGATTTGTCTTTAAGGTCATTTTCTTGTCAAATAAATTATCTTTTTTACTCCTAATTAACAAAATGAAATGTAAGTGGGTTAAACAAAGCCAATATGTTTTAGCAGCAATCAAACAAATAAATTAAACATATATAAACAAGGATACATCAGAGAATGAAAAAGAACAAAATACTTATTTAAAAGTAGTTTAAGCTTTAAGGAGGGGTATCGAAGATGAAGATAACAAGTCAATGCTAAAAATAAAATCTATTAAAAAAACAATACCCAAAACCAAAATCATTCAAATTTATTTTTAACGTAATATTAAAGTAATATAAAAATTTAATAATCGACAAACTATATAATTTTAAAAATAAAATGAAAAGAAATAGAGATTGGAGAGCCGCTGCTAGTTTTACTCAATTGTAAAAAACCACGTGTACGTACGTACAATGTCTTCCTATTTGATGCATGAGAGTGTATCACAGTTCACACCTACCCTTTCTTACATCTTTCAATAATCATACCAACGCAAAAGTATAGGGGTCCTTTATGCTCATTTTAGAAAGCTGAGGGATAACAAAAAAATTCCTTTTTCCTTTCTTGCAAGTAAGATAATTTAATCTTCAAACATTGCTTAACATTTTACCTGGATACTATATATATCAAAATATTCCATTTCGCTTAAAATTATTTACAAATTTTGAACAGAAAAAACTCAATTGCAACTTTAGAATCACATATATATTCCAATATTGGATCATCAAATATATAGTTAAATAAAGAGTTTACAAATACTACTTTCAAAAAGTTAACTGCTTAACTAATAATCAAAGAGTTAAATTATATATTCTTTTAGTTACCACTTGATAGAGATAATATTAATCAATTGTTTTGCACCATCATATCAACAAAAAATATTCAGATTTTATATTTGGGTAATATAAGTCTGTTGGCGGGTCTCTCTCAAATCTCAATAAGCATTATCTTTAAATATAAGTGATGAGTGATCTCCAAATAAAATTACAAAAATATCATCTTGAATTAAAAATATCATCATAATCATTTCAACCAAATTTTTTCTGTCAAATCTCAACAAATAATCCTTTTATCTTTCTTGCATGCAAGATACTTAAACCTTTAAGCATCAAATCAACATTTTCACTGAAATATCAATCATATCAATACTACAAATATCCATCTCCTTAAAGATTATTCACAAAATTTAGAACATAAATAAGGTCTGTTGACTCTTTACAACCACATACTGGATCATCAAACATATATATCTAACTAGTTTCTAATGCTTAATTAATAATCAAAGAGTTAAAATTTATATTCTTTTATCTATCCCTTGATGAAAAAAATTAATAATTAAATCTTTTTGTACCATCATGCATATCAACAAACTACACATTCAGATTTTTTGGATTTTATAATTCTTATATCCATACAAGTCAACAAAACTGTCTTTTAGACAATGAAATTAATTAAATTATCAGTTATTAATATTATTATTATTAACAATATTAAATCTAAGTGGGTAGTTGAGCGCGCGTGGAACTCACGCGCTTCCACATTTCCACCAGCAAATGACGTCACACACACACACACAAAAACACGGATTCTACAATACGTGTAGGTTTAACAGAGTTTCAAAAGGGAAGAAATACATACAGATCTAATAATCTCAAGGTTCAGCTCCTCCGGCGTCAACAACATATCGGCGCTAGGGTTCCGGTAAAACATAAACTCACGATCACCGTCCGATTTCAACGTAACAAACGCCAACGCAGTTCTCGCACCTTTATCAAAGCAAATTCCGTCACCGGAGACACCGTTCTCCTTCAAGATCCCGGCGAGCATGTGACCGAACTCATCATCACCTAACTTTCCGACGAACGCCGCGTCGCCGCCGAGCCGTGAGACGGCGATCGCAACGTTGGCCGGAGCGCCGCCTGGTGCTTTCAGGAATCCCGGTGCTTCTGCTAGTGAGACGCCGGAGACAGTGGGGACGAAGTCGATTAGCATCTCGCCGAAGCTGACGATCAGTTTTTTGTCGGTGAGTCCATTGGTGGCCGCCATTGATGAGGTTGAGAGAAGAAATGCAGGTTTTTTAAGAGGAAAGAGATTATGGGAGGGTTTAGAGGGTGGGTGGTGGCAGGATATATATAGACAAGATTGACTCTTATATAAAAGTTTGTGTACCATTAATTATTAATATTAATTAATATTGGTTAAATGTTAATATTATTAATATATTTTTAATTTTTTATTATTGTTGGTTGAGAAAGTTATACAAGATGTAACATGATTTGGAAAATGATATATGATACATAAATAGTATTTGATCACTTGGTTTGTATGGAAAGCTAGAAACAAGAACACGATTTATATGCGGGATAAATTGTTTATCTTAATATGTTTGGAGGGCATTATTGCTCAATCGTTTTTAAAGATCAAATACAATGTAAATGTTAGTGGATTGATGGGTGATTAAGTTTGATATTTGGAAGCGATCTCCTATAGTTTGCTTGCTTCATGTAAAGCATGTTTTCTTGGTCTTTTGTGTTCTAAAGAAAATTTGTGATGTGAATGATTATTCTCCTTTTATTAGGGAATAAAAAGAAATACGTGAGTTAAATGAATACATAATCCTTCTTCGGTGATGTAACTTTAGTAAATATTGACATGACTGTATAGGTATAAATTAATTCTAAAAAACGGACAAATTTCATAATTTTCTCTTGCTTATTTTAACAACTATTTGAGAACCAAAAGTGTATATTGTTTTCGTAGTTTAACCCCATTTAAGATTGTTTAGTATACAATAAATAATAATTATGTCTTTAGCTTTCAATGATAAGTTGGTTGTTATTGATTCCTTAATCCTCTATGTTGTCTTTTCATCGAAAAAACAGACGTTTTTTGAGGAACATGAAACTAAATATTAATCGTAATGATTCAATTTTCCTTCATTAAATGGACATATAAATATTGTTCAATACCATAAAAATTTCAGAGAAATCATCCTCATGATCACATACCTATACACGCAACTATTTTGTCTTATTAGTTTCGGATATATTCTCTTATAAAAATGTCAAAAATCAATCGTTTATATTTAAATACAGTTATCTTTATAATAAAGATCTCATAATTAATGATAATAAAATAATAAGTAGGTTTAAAATGAACATGAATATAGTTTTAGGACTTTTGCACTTAAATATGGATGTACTGGATCGGTATTACATACAAAACTTATGTTATGTATTTTATTAAAACATAGTATTAAAAATTTGATGAAATTAGATTTAAACGAAAAATTTCTAACAACGTTTGGTTCATTGATTCCTTTCTAGCTCAGTCACTTTTTAACTTCTCATTATTTAGAATATTGGTAGCATTTTAATCTTAACAACTAAAACATTAAGATCTATATTACGTTTACTTTGTTTATTGCCCATAGCTAGAGAGAGGCCAAAAAATTTAGATTTCTGAGGAAATTAAATTATTATGTTTTGATATTTATGAATGGGTTGGTAGTTGATGAGTGGTGTTAGAAGTCGCCCAAGGTTTTTGCATGTACTTTTTTGGTGTAATTCTTTTATATAATTATATATATATATATATATATATACACACAGTCAGACACTCGGCATAAAGCCAATGGGCCAATGAAAACCATGACATGTTGGTTGTTTTGAGAAATAAAAATGTTTTCTAATCAAGAACCTATGTTGAATAAAAATATAAGCCAGTTTAATGCTTTTATTTCGATGTACATTATTAAAAGTTTTCTTGTATCATAAAAGTACCATTGTTCTATTATTTATTTTTTAATTTAATTTCAACTAACTTTAACATTTAGGGATGTATGCTAGAGCAACAATACATCAATCTGATATAATTAACTTGATGTAATATATGAATTCATAAAATTATATTGAAAAAGTGAACTGTTTTATGACATTCGTTCATTGTATAACAACTTTCAAATAGTAGTGTGAGATACTTGACCATAACCATCATTACCCTACAATTTTGGCCAACTTCGACATCACCGTGTCTGACAGATCTTGTGATCGTAACCGGGATTAAGTTTGCTCATTCCTTGTTATTTTAATGGGGCAATTTCATATATCCAGCTATAAACTTGCAAATAGCATATATACCATTGCAAAATTATAAATGTAACATTTCCATTTTTATTGGTTTTAGAGATTAAATAAAATATATAAGACTTATATTATTAAACGGGTAGATTACGAGTAAGTTGACTGTTAGAAATACGAGGTATCTAGACATATATATGAACCGGTTAATGATTAATAATAAAATATATTATAATTGATTTTACTCTGTGTTTAATGAAACTTGGGTCAAAATCTAGATAAAAATATGCTTGTTCTAATAACATATTCATCGTTTTATGAAACGTTATATTTTAGAAGTTATAAATGATAAATGGATGAAGCAGCTGAATGAATTATAATAATAATAATAATAATAAAAATAAAAAACTTTAACATATATATATGAATTGTTGTGTGTACGTGTATAATTTTGGAAGATCAGAAACAATAAAATTGACTTTGCTTCCATCTTTTCTAACTATAAATAGGGCAGATGATGAGCTTTCTAAAATTTATTCTTACTTTTTTTTCTCACTCTCTCTGCTCTTTTGTTTTTATATCCGATATCTTAAATGTAACATCTCGACCCGCAGCGGAAAAGGTGATCAGGGCATGATTGGTTTCATCAAAGCTCATGACATTTATTATGATGTTTCATATTTATTATTACACTTTAAAGGAGATCATACAATCATAATTACAGCATGTTCTATACAACTGTCTAGACTTCATTATTTTCTTCTAAGGCATTTTCCTATGTGTTCCTTGCTTTATCCTGTCCACCTGTATCATGTGTAAAAATGGTTTTTGGATCAACAAAAGTTGGCGAGTGAACCTTGTTAGAAAACATTTTTTATTTATTTCTTGTTGAATTTAATATGGAAAAATTGTGCAATAATCATATGTGAGCAAACGTAAATAATCATACAATAACAAACAACAACAAACAATAACATACAATAACAAACCATAACATACAATAACAAACCAAAACATACAATAACAAACCAACTTGCATGAATATATAACATGAATGAAACTGTATATGTTGGCAACGTCACGTTCACGCTCATAATGTAATGGGGAACGGACGGCCTATGATAAATGTCTGTGCGATCAAGGCTCAATCAAACGGAGCCGATCGTATGTTGGCAACGCCTGGTTCACGCTCATAATGTAATGGGGAACAGCTCAACGCTCATATTGTAATGGGGAGCGGCGGCCTATGATAATGTATGTACTGAAAATGATAAATTTAATCTAAACAATAACCACACAAACAGTTGATACATGTTGAATACACATTTGTTCATGGATATGATGGATGCACAATAGTTTAAATATAATAAATAATAAGACACATGATACACCCAAAAAAACGTGATTAAAATGGAGAATTTGTAGAGATTCACTCACATTGGGTGCGTTCGGTGGATGATGTTGAATGCGCACGAGTTTAGAGGATTGATCGACGAGGAATAACTAACCTAATTAATAACGAAAATGTACGGTAAATAAGTGGATTTTATTAACAATTTAAATAGGATTTTTTTGGATATATTTTTGTGAGTTTAAGGCTATTTTCTAACTTTAAAAACGTTATTTTTAAGTATTTTTAATTGATTTTTAAATTAAATAAATAAATAAAAATAATAAAAAAAAATGTTGACTTTTGACCGTTGACCACGACTGTTGACCGTTGACCGTTGACCGGTTCGATTGTGAATATTATTGCACTGAGTGAGACTCGAACCCGTGACCTCCCGTACGCGTGCACGCAGCTCTACCAACTGAGCTACGTGTCTAACCCGAAATATTTCTGTTTTTAATTATATTTATACACTATTTAAGTTAATCCGAAAAATCATTTATTTTAAAAAGGATTTAATTGTATCGACTCGGTGTTCTCCACATGTCTCGAACCCGGGACCTGTGGTTTAGTTTGGCACACAGTCCACCGCTGGACTGTGTGTCTAACTTGGTATATATTCCGGTTTTTATTATACTTAACAGTTAACTGCGAGTGGATCCGGTTTAGTTTAAAAAGGAACATTTTTATTACCGAGAATGTGCGTGTGTCAAGGATCGAACTCGGGACGTATGCGTATTGTTTGCACACAATCCACCGCTGGACTGTGTGTCTAACCCGTTTATAATACCGATTTTAATTAATCTTATAATCATAATAGTCTTCATCTTCTTCGTTCAAAACACAGACAACGGTTAAACCAACTGTTTCTTGTTTAATTCGGTTAACGAATATCATGAGCAATTGAAAGGTATTGAACAGAAAGGGTTTGGGGAAAGAAAGTACCGGAACAGGTCGTCTTTTTCAGAACTCCGGCAAGGATCGCCGGCTCAGTTTTGTGAGCTTCCTCTGTTCGGGTCAAATAACAGTTTTGATTGATTAGATATAAAATTGAATTACTGAGCAACGATTATCAGGATGTTTAGATGATCATACCGATTAACAGCGAGATTCTGGAAATTCCAGAAGTTTTCCGGCGAAAACAGAAAATTCGGCAACGTCGTCTGGGATTGATTCTGGGCGATGGTTTGATGTTAGTAATGGTCTAACAATGGATTGAAACAGAAAAAGTCGAGGTATTTACCGTGTTGATGAAAGTCTCGGTTTTCCGGCGACTTGCAGAAAATTCCGGCGATGTTTTTCTTGCGACAGAGATTCTTCAGGGAGTTTAAGGTGAGTGTGGGTGATGTCGGTATGAGCTCTAAAAATCTTATTTTAGTGTAAGCAGAAATGATGGATTGAATTCGGTTTTCTGGCGATAATTTCCGGTTAATTTGCAGAGAATTCCGGCGACTGCGGCGAGGCTTTTCTTAGCGAAATGGAGAGTGTAATCTTGATAAACTCGCGAGCTCAACTGGTGAATAAGGCATAACTCAGATTTAATCCAGTTTCGAATTTAACATTTTTCGGTTATGGTTTGATAATTTGAATGAGTGACCTTAATGTTCTTCAGTTATAACCGGCGTTGGTGTAAATGCATCCGTTATGACAAAAGAAAACGTCAATGATTGACGAATTCGTCGGGATTTCCGGCGAGAATGATTTGGGCGCGCTGAGTGACAGATTTTTGACTTCGAGTTTTATATTAAGTATTAATTGTTTCAGTATTTCACCAAACAACACAAGTGGCGGAGTGGTGGAATGTTGGTGTGTTAAGTCTTTGAGTTCCCGGCTGACCCGGGTTCGAAACCCGGCATCAGCATTTAATTTTTATTTCACTATTTTTAATAAATTTTCAAATATAAATTTTATATTCTAATATACTTATTAATTATTTATCGTTTAAAATTAATTTGAGCATTAAATATGCAACGAAATTTTTAACTGAATGTTTGGTTAATAAACGAAGCGGGTTTGGTTAACCCGGTTTTTTACGGATGTTACAGTATCCCCTACTTTAGAAATTTCGTCCCGAAATTTAACTAGTGGCATGTTTGACTCAAAGGATGGTGTTTTAGATTTGACAATCACATACTTTGAAGGGAGTAAGAGTTTAAATTTTGTTTGAGGCGGTAACGTTCCTTGTAGGGGTTGAATACCCTGCTACAGGAATCGCTTTTTGTTGCCTGAAGTGTATGAATACGGAACATGGATACACAGAGTTGATTGACTAAGTATGATTTTATGCATAAGAGTTTTGATATGTTTGGAAAGATAAGGTTATACCCTAAAACAAAACTTCTACCACTAAAACCTACATGGAACTTCTCATAACCGCCTGACAATGCCTCTGATCCTTTGGCAAGAATACTTATATATAGGAAGTACCAGCGGCGTATCCACCATATTCTTGTCAAATTTTCATTGGTTTTATCAGTAAGTTATGATTAGTTCTATGATGTGACTCTAGAACATAAACAAACACAACAACCAAAGCTTGAGTCTTAATTCTGATAGTATACATGCTTGAATAAAGACAGTACCTCTCTCGTTTGTTATGATGGAGAGGTTAGTCCATGTAGAAGTGAGACACAGCCCAACTTCTTTAAATGATGAGATTGAAATGATATGAATGCTAAATCAGTGAGTATAAAACAAACTTCAACCAAGACATTACTAAATCCTATATGGAACTTTTCATAACCGCCTGACAATGCCTCTGATCCTTTGGCAAGAATACTTATATATAGGAAGTACCAGCGGCGCATCCACCATATTCTTGTCAAATTTTCATTGGTTTTGTCAGTAAATTATGATTAGTTCTATGTGACTCTAAAACATAAGTAAACACAACAACCAAAGCTTGAGTCTCAATTCTGAAAGGATACATGACTGAATGATGACGGTACCTCTCTCGTTTGTTATGATGAAGGGGTTAGTCTACATAAAAGTGAGACACAACCCAACTTCTTTAAATGATGAGATCGAGGTACGTCGAGATGTATGATGATATGAATGTTAAAACAATGAGTATAAAACAAAATTGAGATATAATTCGCATTAAGATTCTTGGATTCAATTTTCAATTTACAAATGAGATACGTGAAGATTGAGATAAACATAAATAAAACATAAACACTAAGCGGTTGAAGTTGAATTCTTGATTTTTTTTTGTGAAGAAACTAGTTGGATGGTTCGTTTGGGCCGTCATTATCTTCATCAGGATTGGCGTTGATGTTGTATACCCTTCCTCTTGCTGGTGGCCTAGTGGTTAGGTTTTCTTGATTTGTTTGGTTAACTGGGTTTGCTTGAGCTTGGGCGTTTATGATGTTAATCAATTGAGGGCACGTGTTTCTAAAGTGGGTAGGGTCGCCACAATTAAAACAAGCTCGAACATAAGGGAGCATGGGGTATTGGGGTTGTTGATATGTTTGGATCATGTTTTGAGTAGGGGGTAAGGTTTGGTTTTGAGAGGCGCGGCAAACCTTGCTCGAATGACCATAGCGTCCACAATTCGCACATAGTCGACAAGGTAAGGTAAATGGATGGTGATAAGAACAGGTATTGCATTGAGGGTGAGGTCCAAAGTAAGGTTTCTTATTTGGGTAAGTTGAGTTGGGTGCTACTTGAGTGATTGGGATAGCTTGGAGGGGTATGGCTTGTGACGTTGGTTGATTGTGTTGGGTGACAGCGAAAAGTTGCCCATCTCGTTTTCTCTTAGAAATGGATCGTGAAGGGGATTCGGTTTGGGTAGAGTTCGAGGTTTCAGTTGATGCTTTATCCTTCTTCTTCTCCTCCTTGAAGTCCTTATTTCTTATGCGGTTCTCGGTGAGTTCTGTAGCTAACTCCATAGCTGCTTCCAAAGTTGCAGGTGTGGTACTTATTACAGAGTCTTGAATTTTCGAAGGAAGACCTCGAATGTAGTGCTCGATCAAACGGTAAAGAGGAGTTAACAAGTTGGGGACCATTTGATTTAACTCGAGGAATCTCTTGTTGTATGTGATGTGGTCGCCTTCCTTTTGTTTCAAAGAATAGAACTCATCCTCCAATTTCTTGATTTCGCTTCTTGGGCAAAACCGTCTTGTCATGATTTCCTTCAACTCTTCCCAAGTCAAAGTCATAGCATCTTCAACACCTCGTTTGGCCTTCTCTGTATTCCACCATGTAAGTGCTATTCCAAGTAAACGACCAGTAGCATATCGCACCTTGCGATCATCGGGGCAATCGCAATTTAGAAAAGTGTTTTCCATTTCTTCAAACCAATGGAGGAGAGCGGTGACACCTTCAGTCCCTTCGTATTTTGGGGGGTCGCAGGATTTGAAATGCTTGAAGGTGCATTTAGTGGTAATTGGGGGAGGGTTGACAACATTTTGATCTTCTTGATTGACGGGATTAGCGGTAAGGGCTTGTTGAACTTGAACTACAATGTTGGGTATTACGGCAGCCATTTGTTGAGCGATTTGGGCAGCCATGCGCTCGCGGGCTTTTCCTGCTCTCATCTTCCTACGAGCGGAATTAGAAGACATCTACAAGGAATACATATCAAGAGTATGAGTTGGATGTTTTTTGGGATCATGTGTCGTATTTAGGAATGAACATTCATAAAATAAATATAGAATAATAAATCTACTACATCCATAGGATGTCTTGGGGTTTGCTCGTAATTGGGCCTTGCATGCCGCCATACTTCACCTTCGTAATCATGTGGGCCCCCATGATTACCGGGTTTTTCATATGGTTCGCATGTGTTAGCCTGGTTACGTATACTAAAACCCGGAGAAAATCGAGAAATATGTATGTAAAGTATGATATTCAGAATGTATCCAGGTGTGGACACGGTGACACCTCAAAGTGGGGTTAGTTCGAACGACGTTTGGTGTGGCATGCTTTGGCCTAATAGGTCCTTTGTACTCTCATCGTTAGTCCCCAGGTAGGCAAACTGGTCCGTTATATTGGATTTATACGAATGCCAACCTAGACAGGACGTTCCGACTACCGGTACTGGTACCCTTACAGTTACTACATGCCCGTCGCAGAACTCACTTTGATGAGATTTGAAAAATGAAAAATGCGACAAAATCTTGAATAACGGAAATATGAAGATGATTCGAATATGTGAACATTGAAATATGTATGATGAATATGTATGTAAGTATGTATGTTTGACTGTAAGTATAATCCACTATGTATCACAAAATGTAGTATCGGAAGTGTTTGCATGCATTTGTGTATGTAATAAATATGAAAGAAATAAACATCATGAGTTTGCATATAACCACATAAACAATTAAAATCTAATCAACTATAGTATAGGCTCTAAGGGTCTAATAACATATCCTATATCCCTATAGTCAAAAGCTCTGATACCAATCTGTAACACCCCGACCCGCAGCGGAAAAGGTGATCGGGGCATGATTGGGTTTTCATCAAAGCTCATGACATTTATTATGATGTTTCATATTTATTATTACACTTTAAAGGAGATCATACAATCATAATTACAACATGTTCTATACAACTGTCTAGACTTCATTATTTTCTTCTAAGGCATTTTCCTATGTGTTCCTTGCTTCATCCTGTCCACCTGTATCATGTGTAAAAATGGTTTTTGGATCAACAAAAGTTGGCGAGTGAACCTTGTTAGAAAACATTTATTATTTATTTCTTGTTGAATTTAATATGGAAAAACTGTGCAATAACCATATGTGAGCAAACGTAAATAATCATACAATAACAAACAACAACGAACAATAACATACAATAACAAACCATAACATACAATAACAAACCAAAACATACAATAACAAACCAACTTGCATGAATATATAACATGAATGAAACTGTATATGTTGGCAACGTCACGTTCACGCTCATAATGTAATGGGGAACGGACGGCCTATGATAAATGTCTGTGCGATCAAGGCTCAATCAAACGGAGCCGATCGTATGTTGGCAACGCCTGGTTCACGCTCATAATGTAATGGGGAACAGCTCAACGCTCATAATGTAATGGGGAGCGGCGGCCTATGATAATGTATGTACTGAAAATGATAAATTTAATCTAAACAATAACCACACAAACAGTTGATACATGTTGAATACACATTTGTTCATGGATATGATGGATGCACAATAGTTTAAATATAATAAATAATAAGACACATGATACACCCAAAAAAACGTGATTAAAATGGAGAATTTGTAGAGATTCACTCACATTGGGTGCGTTCGGTGGATGATGTTGAATGCGCACGAGTTTAGAGGATTGATCGACGAGGAATAACTAACCTAATTAATAACGAAAATGTACGGTAAATAAGTGGATTTTATTAACAATTTAAATAGGATTTTTTTGGATATATTTTTGTGAGTTTAAGGCTATTTTCTAACTTTAAAAACGTTATTTTTAAGTATTTTTAATTGATTTTTATAATTAAATAAATAAATAAAAATAATAAAAAAAAATGTTGACTTTTGACCGTTGACCACGACTGTTGACCGTTGACCGTTGACCGGTTCGATTGTGAATATTATTGCACTGAGTGAGACTCGAACCCGTGACCTCCCGTACGCGTGCACGCAGCTCTACCAACTGAGCTACGTGTCTAACCCGAAATATTTCTGTTTTTAATTATATTTATACACTATTTAAGTTAATCCGAAAAATCATTTATTTTAAAAAGGATTTAATTGTATCGACTCGGTGTTCTCCACATGTCTCGAACCCGGGACCTGTGGTTTAGTTTGGCACACAGTCCACCGCTGGACTGTGTGTCTAACTTGGTATATATTCCGGTTTTTATTATACTTAACAGTTAACTGCGAGTGGATCCGGTTTAGTTTAAAAAGGAACATTTTTATTACCGAGAATGTGCGTGTGTCAAGGATCGAACTCGGGACGTATGCGTATTGTTTGCACACAATCCACCGCTGGACTGTGTGTCTAACCCGTTTATAATACCGATTTTAATTAATCTTATAATCATAATAGTCTTCATCTTCTTCGTTCAAAACACAGACAACGGTTAAACCAACTGTTTCTTGTTTAATTCGGTTAACGAATATCATGAGCAATTGAAAGGTATTGAACAGAAAGGGTTTGGGGAAAGAAAGTACCGGAACAGGTCGTCTTTTTCAGAACTCCGGCAAGGATCGCCGGCTCAGTTTTGTGAGCTTCCTCTGTTCGGGTCAAATAACAGTTTTGATTGATTAGATATAAAATTGAATTACTGAGCAACGATTATCAGGATGTTTAGATGATCATACCGATTAACAGCGAGATTCTGGAAATTCCAGAAGTTTTCCGGCGAAAACAGAAAATTCGGCAACGTCGTCTGGGATTGATTCTGGGCGATGGTTTGATGTTAGTAATGGTCTAACAATGGATTGAAACAGAAAAAGTCGAGGTATTTACCGTGTTGATGAAAGTCTCGGTTTTCCGGCGACTTGCAGAAAATTCCGGCGATGTTTTTCTTGCGACAGAGATTCTTCAGGGAGTTTAAGGTGAGTGTGGGTGATGTCGGTATGAGCTCTAAAAATCTTATTTTAGTGTAAGCAGAAATGATGGATTGAATTCGGTTTTCTGGCGATAATTTCCGGTTAATTTGCAGAGAATTCCGGCGACTGCGGCGAGGCTTTTCTTAGCGAAATGGAGAGTGTAATCTTGATAAACTCGCGAGCTCAACTGGTGAATAAGGCATAACTCAGATTTAATCCAGTTTCGAATTTAACATTTTTCGGTTATGGTTTGATAATTTGAATGAGTGACCTTAATGTTCTTCAGTTATAACCGGCGTTGGTGTAAATGCATCCGTTATGACAAAAGAAAACGTCAATGATTGACGAATTCGTCGGGATTTCCGGCGAGAATGATTTGGGCGCGCTGAGTGACAGATTTTTGACTTCGAGTTTTATATTAAGTATTAATTGTTTCAGTATTTCACCAAACAACACAAGTGGCGGAGTGGTGGAATGTTGGTGTGTTAAGTCTTTGAGTTCCCGGCTGACCCGGGTTCGAAACCCGGCATCAGCATTTAATTTTTATTTCACTATTTTTAATAAATTTTCAAATATAAATTTTATATTCTAATATACTTATTAATTATTTATCGTTTAAAATTAATTTGAGCATTAAATATGCAACGAAATTTTTAACTGAATGTTTGGTTAATAAACGAAGCGGGTTTGGTTAACCCGGTTTTTTACGGATGTTACAGTATCCCCTACTTTAGAAATTTCGTCCCGAAATTTAACTAGTGGCATGTTTGACTCAAAGGATGGTGTTTTAGATTTGACAATCACATACTTTGAAGGGAGTAAGAGTTTAAATTTTGTTTGAGGCGGTAACGTTCCTTGTAGGGGTTGAATACCCTGCTACAGGAATCGCTTTTTGTTGCCTGAAGTGTATGAATACGGAACATGGATACACAGAGTTGATTGACTAAGTATGATTTTATGCATAAGAGTTTTGATATGTTTGGAAAGATAAGGTTATACCCTAAAACAAAACTTCTACCACTAAAACCTACATGGAACTTCTCATAACCGCCTGACAATGCCTCTGATCCTTTGGCAAGAATACTTATATATAGGAAGTACCAGCGGCGTATCCACCATATTCTTGTCAAATTTTCATTGGTTTTATCAGTAAGTTATGATTAGTTCTATGATGTGACTCTAGAACATAAACAAACACAACAACCAAAGCTTGAGTCTTAATTCTGATAGTATACATGCTTGAATAAAGACAGTACCTCTCTCGTTTGTTATGATGGAGAGGTTAGTCCATGTAGAAGTGAGACACAGCCCAACTTCTTTAAATGATGAGATTGAAATGATATGAATGCTAAATCAGTGAGTATAAAACAAACTTCAACCAAGACATTACTAAATCCTATATGGAACTTTTCATAACCGCCTGACAATGCCTCTGATCCTTTGGCAAGAATACTTATATATAGGAAGTACCAGCGGCGCATCCACCATATTCTTGTCAAATTTTCATTGGTTTTGTCAGTAAATTATGATTAGTTCTATGTGACTCTAAAACATAAGTAAACACAACAACCAAAGCTTGAGTCTCAATTCTGAAAGGATACATGACTGAATGATGACGGTACCTCTCTCGTTTGTTATGATGAAGGGGTTAGTCTACATAAAAGTGAGACACAACCCAACTTCTTTAAATGATGAGATCGAGGTACGTCGAGATGTATGATGATATGAATGTTAAAACAATGAGTATAAAACAAAATTGAGATATAATTCGCATTAAGATTCTTGGATTCAATTTTCAATTTACAAATGAGATACGTGAAGATTGAGATAAACATAAATAAAACATAAACACTAAGCGGTTGAAGTTGAATTCTTGATTTTTTTTTGTGAAGAAACTAGTTGGATGGTTCGTTTGGGCCGTCATTATCTTCATCAGGATTGGCGTTGATGTTGTATACCCTTCCTCTTGCTGGTGGCCTAGTGGTTAGGTTTTCTTGATTTGTTTGGTTAACTGGGTTTGCTTGAGCTTGGGCGTTTATGATGTTAATCAATTGAGGGCACGTGTTTCTAAAGTGGGTAGGGTCGCCACAATTAAAACAAGCTCGAACATAAGGGAGCATGGGGTATTGGGGTTGTTGATATGTTTGGATCATGTTTTGAGTAGGGGTAAGGTTTGGTTTTGAGAGGCGCGGCAAACCTTGCTCGAATGACCATAGCGTCCACAATTCGCACATAGTCGACAAGGTAAGGTAAATGGATGGTGATAAGAACAGGTATTGCATTGAGGGTGAGGTCCAAAGTAAGGTTTCTTATTTGGGTAAGTTGAGTTGGGTGCTACTTGAGTGATTGGGATAGCTTGGAGGGGTATGGCTTGTGACGTTGGTTGATTGTGTTGGGTGACAGCGAAAAGTTGCCCATCTCGTTTTCTCTTAGAAATGGATCGTGAAGGGGATTCGGTTTGGGTAGAGTTCGAGGTTTCAGTTGATGCTTTATCCTTCTTCTTCTCCTCCTTGAAGTCCTTATTTCTTATGCGGTTCTCGGTGAGTTCTGTAGCTAACTCCATAGCTGCTTCCAAAGTTGCAGGTGTGGTACTTATTACAGAGTCTTGAATTTTCGAAGGAAGACCTCGAATGTAGTGCTCGATCAAACGGTAAAGAGGAGTTAACAAGTTGGGGACCATTTGATTTAACTCGAGGAATCTCTTGTTGTATGTGATGTGGTCGCCTTCCTTTTGTTTCAAAGAATAGAACTCATCCTCCAATTTCTTGATTTCGCTTCTTGGGCAAAACCGTCTTGTCATGATTTCCTTCAACTCTTCCCAAGTCAAAGTCATAGCATCTTCAACACCTCGTTTGGCCTTCTCTGTATTCCACCATGTAAGTGCTATTCCAAGTAAACGACCAGTAGCATATCGCACCTTGCGATCATCGGGGCAATCGCAATTTAGAAAAGTGTTTTCCATTTCTTCAAACCAATGGAGGAGAGCGGTGACACCTTCAGTCCCTTCGTATTTTGGGGGGTCGCAGGATTTGAAATGCTTGAAGGTGCATTTAGTGGTAATTGGGGGAGGGTTGACAACATTTTGATCTTCTTGATTGACGGGATTAGCGGTAAGGGCTTGTTGAACTTGAACTACAATGTTGGGTATTACGGCAGCCATTTGTTGAGCGATTTGGGCAGCCATGCGCTCGCGGGCTTTTCCTGCTCTCATCTTCCTACGAGCGGAATTAGAAGACATCTACAAGGAATACATATCAAGAGTATGAGTTGGATGTTTTTGGGATCATGTGTCGTATTTAGGAATGAACATTCATAAAATAAATATAGAATAATAAATCTACTACATCCATAGGATGTCTTGGGGTTTGCTCGTAATTGGGCCTTGCATGCCGCCATACTTCACCTTCGTAATCATGTGGGCCCCCATGATTACCGGGTTTTTCATATGGTTCGCATGTGTTAGCCTGGTTACGTATACTAAAACCCGGAGAAAATCGAGAAATATGTATGTAAAGTATGATATTCAGAATGTATCCAGGTGTGGACACGGTGACACCTCAAAGTGGGGTTAGTTCGAACGACGTTTGGTGTGGCATGCTTTGGCCTAATAGGTCCTTTGTACTCTCATCGTTAGTCCCCAGGTAGGCAAACTGGTCCGTTATATTGGATTTATACGAATGCCAACCTAGACAGGACGTTCCGACTACCGGTACTGGTACCCTTACAGTTACTACATGCCCGTCGCAGAACTCACTTTGATGAGATTTGAAAAATGAAAAATGCGACAAAATCTTGAATAACGGAAATATGAAGATGATTCGAATATGTGAACATTGAAATATGTATGATGAATATGTATGTAAGTATGTATGTTTGACTGTAAGTATAATCCACTATGTATCACAAAATGTAGTATCGGAAGTGTTTGCATGCATTTGTGTATGTAATAAATATGAAAGAAATAAACATCATGAGTTTGCATATAACCACATAAACAATTAAAATCTAATCAACTATAGTATAGGCTCTAAGGGTCTAATAACATATCCTATATCCCTATAGTCAAAAGCTCTGATACCAATCTGTAACACCCCGACCCGCAGCGGAAAAGGTGATCGGGGCATGATTGGGTTTTCATCAAAGCTCATGACATTTATTATGATGTTTCATATTTATTATTACACTTTAAAGGAGATCATACAATCATAATTACAACATGTTCTATACAACTGTCTAGACTTCATTATTTTCTTCTAAGGCATTTTCCTATGTGTTCCTTGCTTCATCCTGTCCACCTGTATCATGTGTAAAAATGGTTTTTGGATCAACAAAAGTTGGCGAGTGAACCTTGTTAGAAAACATTTATTATTTATTTCTTGTTGAATTTAATATGGAAAAACTGTGCAATAACCATATGTGAGCAAACGTAAATAATCATACAATAACAAACAACAACGAACAATAACATACAATAACAAACCATAACATACAATAACAAACCAAAACATACAATAACAAACCAACTTGCATGAATATATAACATGAATGAAACTGTATATGTTGGCAACGTCACGTTCACGCTCATAATGTAATGGGGAACGGACGGCCTATGATAAATGTCTGTGCGATCAAGGCTCAATCAAACGGAGCCGATCGTATGTTGGCAACGCCTGGTTCACGCTCATAATGTAATGGGGAACAGCTCAACGCTCATAATGTAATGGGGAGCGGCGGCCTATGATAATGTATGTACTGAAAATGATAAATTTAATCTAAACAATAACCACACAAACAGTTGATACATGTTGAATACACATTTGTTCATGGATATGATGGATGCACAATAGTTTAAATATAATAAATAATAAGACACATGATACACCCAAAAAACGTGATTAAAACGGAGAATTTGTAGAGATTCACTCACATTGGGTGCGTTCGGTGGATGATGTTGAATGCGCACGAGTTTAGAGGATTGATCGACGAGGAATAACTAACCTAATTAATAACGAAAAGGTACGGTAAATAAGTGGATTTTATTAACAATTTAAATAGGATTTTTTTGGATATATTTTTGTGAGTTTAAGGCTATTTTCTAACTTTAAAAACGTTAGTTTTAAGTATTTTTAATTGATTTTTAAATTAAATAAATAAATAAAAATAATAAAAAAATGTTGACTTTTGACCGTTGACCACGACTGTTGACCGTTGACCGGTTCGATTGTGAATATTATTGCACTGAGTGAGACTCGAACCCGTGACCTCCCGTAAGCGTGCACGCAGCTCTACCAACTGAGCTACGTGTCTAACCCGAAATATTTCTGTTTTTAATTATATTTATACACTATTTAAGTTAATCCGAAAATCATTTATTTTAAAAAGGATTTAATTGTATCGACTCGGTGTTCTCCACAGGTCTCGAACCCGGGACCTGTGGTTTAGTTTGGCACACAGTCCACCGCTGGACTGTGTGTCTAACTTGGTAAATATTCCGGTTTTTATTATACTTAACAGTTAACTGCGAGTGGATCCAGTTTAGTTTAAAAAGGAACATTTTTATTACCGAGAATGTGCGTGTGTCAAGGATCGAACTCGGGACGTATGCGTATTGTTTGCACACAGTCCACCGCTGGACTATGTGTCTAACCCGTTTACTGAGCAACGATTATCAGGATGTTTAGATGATCATACCGATTAACAGCGAGATTCTGGAAATTCCAGAAGTTTTTCGGCGAAAGCAGAAATTCGGCAACGTCGTCTGGGATTGATTCTGGGCGATGGTTTGATGTTAGTAATGGTCTAACAATGGATTGAAACAGAAAAAGTCGAGGTATATACCGTGTTGATGAAAGTCTCGGTTTTCCGGCGACTTGCAGAAAATTCCGGCGATGTTTTTCTTGCGACAAGAGATTCTTCAGGGAGTTTAAGGTGAGTGTGGGTGATGTCGGTATGAGCTCTAAAAATCTTATTTTAGAGTAAGCAGAAAGGATGGATTGAATTCGGTTTTCCGGCGATAATTTCCGGTTAATTTGCAGAGAATTCCGGCGACTGCGGCGAGGCTTTTCTGAGCGAAATGGAGAGTGTAATCTTGATAAACTCGCGAGCTCAACTGGTGAATAAGGCATAACTCAGATTTAATTGCATTTCCAGTTTTGAATTTAACATTTTTTGGTTATGGTTTGATAATTTGAATGAGTGACCTTAATGTTCTTCAGTTATAACCGGCGTTGGTGTAAATGCATCCGTTATGACAAAAGAAAACGTCAATGATTGACGAATTTGTCGGGATTTCCGGCGAGAATGATTTGGGCGCGCTGAGTGACAGATTTTTGACTTCGAGTTTTATATTAAGTATTAATTGTTTCAGTATTTCACCAAACAACACAAGTGGCGGAGTGGTGGAATGTTGGTGTGTTAAGTCTTTGAGTTCCCGGCTGACCCGGGTTCGAAACCCGGCATCAGCATTTAATTTTTATTTCACTATTTTTAATAAATTTTCAAATATAAATTTTATATTCTAATATACTTATTAATTATTTATCGTTTAAAATTAATTTGAGCATTAAATATGCAACAAAATTTTTAACTGAATGTTTGGTTAATAAACGAAGCGGGTTTGGTTAACCCGGTTTTTGACGGATGTTACATTAAACTCTAAACTCTTCTTTGTAATAATTGTTTTTAACTCTGATCATTGGTATGATACCCTGTCCGATTGATCTGAAACCCATCAATGGATGTCAAGGTGCTGCTTGAATAAGGCTATACTTTGTTAACTATGTTGGGGTTTTGATCTCATGATTTATCGTTAAAGTTTGAATCGGGTTAATACATTAATACGTGTTGGATTGTGTATTTATTAGGAACACAGGCTTAACACCAGCAGACTATAATAATAACCCTAAATCTTTATAGTGAGTCATTCTTTCTTTTTATTAAATGCTTTCAAAACCTTAAAATGTCTTTCAGTTATATTTACGGTGATTAAGTTTTTGTATTCTGAAATTATTACCGGTTTGTGGGTTTTGTATACACTACTTGATAATCTTCACTATTGGACGAAAGTTAGCCAATAAGTGATATGACCATCGTCGCATCGGAACTGCCACCGAGTGAAAAATACTGATTTGAGTAATTGATAGATATAAACAGATGTAAAAAACTTTTAATGTTGTAAATTATAACAATACGTCTTTTTATAAAATTGAATGAACTCGTCAGTATTTTTCACTGACAAAATGTTTTTAAACGCGTTTCAAGTAACTTACTGTGATAGTAAAAGAAGCATGCTATGAGGCACTAAAGCCTTAAATAAAGTGGCTATGTTACCATAATAAAGAAAAGAGTTATGTTTTATTAATTAGGGTATATCCCTATAAAAACCTTTGTTTGTAATATGGGTTTCATCCCACTTGTTAATATTAAATTGAGGTGTTTTACAAACTCTAAAATTTTCCTAAATACGCTCTTGATGAAATTTTCCACTGCAAATTTAATAAACACCGGTACCATGTGTAACTGTTCACATCTTCCGTCCAGGGTGTGGTCGGGGGCTGTGACAAATGGTGGTATCAGAGCCACTGGTTTAAGCCATTGAGATGTTATTTTAACACCTAAACTTAAACAATAAAGTTACAAAATTAATATAAAATAACCCATGTGTTACGAACCACATCTTTTGTCGATAACAATAAAACTTTAACTCTTCTCCCTATGTATAATTTTTTTGCTTTGGGTATTTTTCTTCTCAATACTTTTATATATATATATACCATCTATATAGCTGCTACGCGTATATTTATAACACTTTTATAATGTCATAATTATCCATATCTACATTAACCCTTTTATAATATAAATCATAAATATGTTTTTTAAAACATTTGAGTTCCTCATCTAGATTTATATTATAATTAATTTCTTTAAATTACTATTAAGTATATGTAATATATATTACTATATATAATAATATATATGTAATCTACGAAAACACATATGGTGTAGAATTTATGCTAAGTAAATTATTAATATATTACTTTAATTATTAAAACATACTCACATAAATACTATGTATAACTACTAATATTATCAGGTATAATGGTTTGTTTACAATATAATTTAAACACATATAAATAATTTTTGAAAGTATTGCTTTTAACGATTTTTTAGTCCACAGTATGAGTGACGAAAACGTATTTGAAGCATTCCAACTCATTTCTGATCTGGAAACGGACGAAGGGCCATTCAGAACGAAATCATGATATGAGGCTGATACAGATGAACCTATCATTTTCCAAGCCTACTGAAACCCAACCCCCTAAGAAACGAGGTTGGTTTAATAAGGAAAAAGAGAAAAGAGAAAGAAGAATAACCAAGTTGTCGTTATAACCCTGATAGAAGGTTCAGCCCAAATACCTATTACCAAACCCTTGTGAGAAGAACTAGACCTAAGGTTGGCCAATTATGACCTATTCCAACCCATAGAAAACGAGATGAACTTAAACCTACCAGCAAATCCTGAACCAACACTACCACTTTACCCAGATCAACTACTAGAACCGATACCTCTCTATCCCGAAGCTATACCAAACAATCCTCAATTAATACCCGTTTTCAACCCCGAAGAAATCCAAAGGATACCTGCACCAGCACCGGATCCTATGGAACAGTGGTGGACTAGTGACTTGCAATTCCAAAACCTCATGCAAGACCCTTACCTCCAGCAACCACAATTCCCATCATACATACCGAATGCCTATCCTGCTATGAGCCTCGAGAACGTAGCTGAGCTTAGGCAAAATGGAAAGGAGATGATGACGACAGGAAACCAGATCCGTACAATTAGGGAAAATCTCATCTGGAAGTATGACGAGAGAGAATATCAATTATAAAGACAAGACCGGCCTACTATGATATAATATATATGTATTTTCGTTGCCTAAAAAATAAAAAAAATAAATATATATATATACACTATATATATATTAATATATCGATGTATACTAAAATTAAAATATTGACATGTATAAGTATGGTTTGTATTTATGATGCAATATATAAAAAAGAGTAGAACGTCGCAATGTTCGACGATTTTGATAAAATGTGTTGAGTATTTGTTTTGTTGTTAATTATTCTGTGATATTAATACCTGATAATGCTTGCAATTCAGATGTCGAATGAAGTAAATCAAGAAATTCACGCTAGTAATGATAACGAAAATCATGTTGATAAAAGTGCTATAGAAAATAGTAGCCCAAGAAATAGTCGATGTTATACCTCTAATCACTGAAGCTATTAAAAATCCTATGCTTGTAAACAATAATACTATTATAGGCAGTAAGCGTACTCATCACACTGAACCTAGCCACAATGTCAATGGAGACAATGGCATCCTTGTAAAAGCCCCATTTCCCAAACGCAAGAAGACCATCGCCTACGGTTGTTCTTATAAAGAATTCTTGTCTTGTAAACCAATTGATTTTTCTAGTAATAAAGGAGCCATTGCAGCTTTGCGTTAGCTAGAAAAGACTGAAGGAGTTTTGAAAATTAGTAAATATGCTGAGGAAGATAAAATAATGTATGCTTCTAGTCTTTCCAAAGATGAAGCATTAGAATGGTGGAGTACCATTCTTCGGTCAAAAGGTAGTTACATGGTTTATGCCATGGATGGAATGAATTTAAGGAAATGACCGAAAGAAAATTCTGTCCTCCTCATGAAAGAGAACAGATAGCCAATAAGTTCCTAAACCATAAGATGATTGGTGTAAATTACCACGAATTTACTACCAAATTCTTCGAATATGCAAGGATAGTACCAGCCCTAGCTTCGCTAGAACCGGTATTAGTATCCGTTGTATCTGGGGTTTAGTTAGCGAAATCCAAGACATGGTCAAGGCAGCTAGACCACAAAGTATTGAAGAGGCAGTTGAACTGGCTAACACTTTAACAGATGGATGATTTGCACGCATGAAGAGAATCAGAAAAAGGATTTAGCCCAAAAGATTACCCAAGAATTACGTTTTGTAATTCCTACCGTAGAAAATGAGCAGGTTCATCTTCTTCACCACCTTTCTGTAAGTTCTGTAATATGAAGCATTCAGGAAGATGTACGATATACTGCAACTTCTACAAGATACCTGGACATAAAGAAGAAGAGTGTAGAAGAAAAATTAACACTAAAATATGCTTCAACTCGGTGAGGCAGACCATATCCGACCAAAACTGCCCAAAACTACAACACCTAACAATAAGGCAAAAGAAACTGAAGGACCCAAGAAGAATGCAAGAGTTTTTATACTGACAGCACAAGAGCATAATTAATTCCCGATATGATCACCGGTACGTATCTCGTGCATGATGTCTATGCTAAAGTATTATTTGACTCTTGTGCAAACCAAAGTTTTATAAATACTACTTTCTATCAATTACTCAATCAACCTTTAACTATACTTCGCCAAGACTATACGATGGAAACGGCAAATGGAATTCTATCAGCATACGCGAAATCCTTTAGAAAGGAAAGATAGAATTATTAGTACATAAGTTCACAACCAACTTTTTACCCATGAATCTAGCTGAATTCGATGCTGTATTAGGAATGGATTGGTTGGTACCCAATCATGCGCGAATCTTGTGTGATCAAAATGTAACAGCCCAAAACTATTAAATTATAATATATATATATATATATATATATATATATATATAGGGGCATTTAACCTAGTTGATGATAGGTTGTTAAATAATAAAAATAAAAATCGTGAATTATGGTTCTCTTGATAATAAATTAAACATGAGGGACTAAATTGGCCAAGTGAGTGAAACTTGTTCTATTAAAACTAAACAAAAAAATATACAACACACTCTTGTGTGTGAGTGTGTGTATGCGACCAGAGGTAGAAGAAGAACACCTAACCCTAATTCACTGAGGTGATCAAATTGGAGGATGGATTGAGACCTTTATTGATGCATGAATCAAGAATATCGATTATCCATACTTACCTAACACAAGGTAAGTTGTAATTTTGATTTTTTGTGAAACTTGATTTGGATGATTGAAGTTCTTTAAACACTTGATTGATGTTATGACTTATGGGAGGTGTAATTTAAGTGTAGGATCATAATCCTAACTGAAAATAGATGATGAATTTATAAAATTATTAAAGAGATTACTATGCTGATAACGGTCCCAATTTCGTGGCCGAAGAGCTACAACAATGGATGAAAGAAATGCATATCGAACACGTATTCACTTCGGTCGCGCATCCCCAAGGGAACGGCCAAGTGGAAAGAATTAACAAAAAGCATAGTCGAAGGGATCAAGACAAGGTTGGGTACAACGCGTAGAGGCTGGGTAGATGAGCTGCCAAGCATCCTATGGGCTCATCGTACCATGCCTAAAACCAGCACAGGCTAAACTTCTTTTAGCCTTGTGTATGGGACGGAGGCAGTGATTCCTGCAGAGATAAAGGGCCTCCCATCACCACGCATGCTAGCTACGCAAAGACAAAACAATGAAGACTAGCGCAGACTTAACTTGGACTTACTAGAAGAAAGGCGTGAAAACGTTGCCATCAACGAGGCAAAATACAAGTCCAAGCTTGAAAAGTATTACAATGCGCGAGTTCGCATATGTACCTTTTACCTGGTGACTTTGTTCTACGCGACAATGAGGCGTCTAACATCGAACTCCTGGAAAACTGGCACCCAAATGGGAAGGTCCTTACGTTATCCATGAAGTCCTGGGAAAAGGCGCATGCACCCTTAAGCGCCTAGATGGAACAAACATCCCTAGGACATGGAATGCGCACAGCTAAGACGGTGCTACATGTAAACTCGCAAGTTCATTATCTTTTGAATATGGCTCTTATGCCCCATTATGTAATAAAGACAAGAGTTACATGATTTTTTTTATCTTAATGTTTCGTTACAAATGCCCAGAACCACTTTGGGCATACGTGAAAACACCTCAGTACACAATGACTCGTAAACCCTAAGTCACTACTACGAAACTCGCATGGGAGCTGATGTTCACACACGAGTTTATTACCAGTTTCATTTATTATACCTACACAAAGCTGGTCCACTTCACGCAAATATTGTAACAAGGAAGAAACATTTCATTACAAGATAAAGATATTTACAAAACCGCGCAACACGCAGCACAATCAAAGATCCTACAAAGATATTACATTAAGGATCCTACACTACTCTTCTTCCTCAGCAGCGGCCTCGGCTTCTTCTAGAAAGATATCCTTCAAGCGGTCGACGAAGTCATCGTGGGTGAGTGCCTCGGTCACCAATTCCAATGTTGGGATATCAAGACGGTTATACCCTTGCTGTGCCCTCTCGAAAACAGCTCCGGTATTAACTCCATGAGTAGAAGCTTGGCTGGAATCCCATGGAATGTCCAAGGCATGAGTGAGTTGTTGTGCACAATCAGCATAGCCTTGCGCATGCCCATCATGGCGTGCAACAACCACTAGCTTGGCTACTGCACCATCTAACTCCGTAGAGTTCAGAATGGAGTTGCAATCTGCAAATTCAAAGAAAAATTCAGAGCCATCACATGATAATAAAAAACAAGGGAAAAACTTACATTGACAATTCCATGCTGCTGCCACAACATGTTGTTGGTCAACGACACCACCAATGACTCGGAGATGGCGCGGGGAGTTTTCGCAATCCTCCAATTTTTTCTCACCCGCCTCCACATTCGCATCCGCCAACTGCAGCCTGCACTGAAGCTCAGGCCTCTCCACCATGGCTGCTTGGAGGTCTTTTTTAGCGCTGTCTAGAGCAGCGCAAGCCTCAACCTGTTTCGCTCACAACAAGGTTAGAATGACAATTCAGTAACATTAAAAAAGAATGAACACAAAGACAAGGGGGTACCTCTCTCTGCTCACTGTGTGCGCGTTGCACACTAGCCTATGTAGCCGCGACAGCCGCCGCCTCCTTCTCTTTCTTCTCTCGCGCCACATCAGCGCGCAACCGGGCCAGTTAATCCCTCAGGGATTTGTTCTCCCTGTTATCCCTTTCACAAGACTCTTTCCACAACTTGCACTCCTCAGCAAGTTTGACGTCTGAGGCTTCGGCCCGTCTTTTCCACCCCAGCGCGGACCATTCTTCAACCCGCTGGTTATCGGTGAAGGCAGTCTCCTTTACCTACACCGCAGCTTCACGCGCAGCCACTTGGGCTCGCTCTTTACCAAGGACCGCTTGGGCAGCCTCAAGGTCTTTCTTCAGCTTCACGAAGCCCCGCCATTCACGAACAATCTTGTAGGTCACAGAGGTGGACCTGACAGCTGCCTGGAGGTACGTGTCATACGTCTCTTCTTCTTCATGATCAGAAAGCAAACGTACCTCCGTTGGGGGAAAGTCCCCTTAAACCACTCACGGCACGCCGGCCAGTGAGAAAAGTCTTCTCCTTTCTCTAACTTCCACACAGGGGTGTGGATCTCTTCAGCTTGAGCGGAGGAGAAGGACCTATAATAATAATCCCCCGGAGTTTCATCCGGGCAGATTGGAGACACTTCGGCGGAAGGGCTTTTACCAGAAGCCCCCGCGCCATCTCTGGGTGCCGGTTCCTCCGCATGCTCCCCTTGTGGAGCATCGGTCTGAGCATCCTGGACGGAATTCGTTCCTACCGGCTCCGCCTCACCAACAAAAACCGCGGCACCCGGATGTGAGCGTTCTTCCGCCACCACAATGGGTTCTTCCACAACGAATCCCGTTTCCTCCACAACCACCACAGGTTCTTCAAACTCCACCCGCGATTGCTCAACAACAACCACATGTTCTTCAATATCCACCTGTGGTTGCTCCACAGGAACCACGAGACGTTCCACCACCATAGAACCCGCATTAGTACCTATACCAGAACCTTCCACCACCACGTGAGGCCCCTCCCTCACTGCGACTGGTTCTTCTGCCCCAGCAGCAGAATCTCCGCCTTAACCGCTAGCCGGGGTCATGGGGAATCAGTGGCCGCGGCGTATGTGCCGGATTCCACAAAAACCGGCACATCGCCCACTGCATAACAACAAAAGTTAGTCATGCACGACATAAAAACCGGAAGAAAATAGTGAAGGTTACCGAAAATTACCGAGGGATATCTTAGCAGTCAATGTCCCCAGATCCGCCCGTTTACCCATATGCTTCCGCGCAACCTTTTTAGGTGGTTGCGTGGAGAGGTCCTCCTTCGGACGCCTCTTTCGCTTGAAAGGCACCTCTGGGATCTCCTCAGGTCCTCAGGACTTGTTGGTTTGGCGGTCGAGATAACCGCATGCTTTGGTGCAGCCTTCTTCGCACCTACAGGTTCAAGACCCTTCCATGAGTCAGAAATGACTAAATAAGCATTCCACTTATCAGACACAATGTGCTTACCTGTGGGAGGGCCCGCCCCAGGTTGAGTCACCTCCTTCTCAACCACTGCGCTCGACCCCGTGCGTCGTTTCCTTTTGTGATCTGGGCCAGTGCCCGAATCTCCCAGAGCGCCTACATTACAACAAGAACAGTACATAAGTCACTTGCAAAGGTTCGCTAGTAAACAAACAAGACTTACCAGTTGAGGGTACGAGGACCTCCAGGTCCGCATCCTTGATCAGGGCAAAATTTCCCAAGACCTGATCATACCAGGTGGGCTCATCTGGCCCCAAGGGAGCCTCTCAATCCGCCCTTACTTCCTCTAAAAGACGACCAAAAACAGCGGGGCTCCTGCAAGAAAACACATGCATATTAGCCTACAAACAACCCAATAGTCAAAGAAACACGACTGAATATGGAGACTTACTCCGATCCCCCTCCACATACACTAGCCGGTACCAGCGGTCGGGTTTCCACAGCAGGCTCATCCTCGCCGCCACCAGTATCCTCTCCAGCAACTGAATCGCCGGGATCTCCTTCAGATCACAATACCAGGGGTCCAACACTAGTATTGGGATGGTTTCTGCCGGAATCTCATCCGGCCCCCAGAACGTCAAAGGCACAGGAATAACACTGGCCTTTACAAAAAAAAAACTTTCCAATCATGGAAGGACTTGGGAGGGGAGAGCAAAATTTTCCGCGCCTGCGCCCGGTGCTGGAAAGAATAAAACCCTATTAAACAATGGAGTTGGTAAAAAATGCGGAAATGGTCGACGGTGGGAATAGATCCTGTCGACCGGCACAAGAACTCGAAGTGCTTTATCCTCACCATTCCCATCGGATTCAACTGGGAAAGGTGGAAGCCATAGTACTGCAACACTTCAAGAAAAAATTTTGTGATAGGCAACCGGAAGTTACCTTCACCGAAAAAATCATAAAACAATGTGATATAGCCCGCCGGAGCATCGGCGGCTGTTTCACCCTCAGCCGGAAACCGGTTATCCCAGTTAGGAAGAAACCGGAAACCAGAAACCAGAAACTATGTCCTCAAGAGCTTGCCAGCTCAACTTGCATGCTGGAAAGGGGGCCAAACCCCGAACAGCAGAGGCAAAATCAGGGCCTCTGGACGCCATGGAAAATAAGGAAAAGAAAGAACTCGAAGACAACTCTGAGGAACGATGCAAGAAGAAACTGAAGGAAAAGTTGAATGAATGAGGAAAACCCTAGCGGAGTACTCTATTTATAGTGCTCGCATTTAATGTAGTTGGAGAACGTGACACACGCTCGGCAATAACAAACAACCAGAAAAGGACGTGTCGCAATCAAGTTGCTAACGACGGTTAACATGTGCGCGTGGCCGCCACTCTCTCTGCCACCTCATTAATAAATGGCAGGCAAAACGGCTGATGCACTCTACAGCTGTCAGATGTCCTTTCAAATCCCACTTTTTCTCACCAACTCACCTGCAACGTCAGGAAAGCAGAGTTTTGAATTCCAAGAGCTTGATGATAAAATGTTTCCTTCACACAAACGTTTTCTCTCAACCCTTGTAAAACTTTTTAGCCATTACATTAACGGCGCATGCAACAATTCCTTTAGTCCAGCACTCTTCCCACTTTACAACATGCGCGTAGGAGCAACACTGAACTAGGGGGACTTGAGGGGGTATGGTCCCAAAAACCCTACGCCTGCGTAGAGAACCATACCCTTAACTACTTTTTATAAAGATAACCTTGCATGCAACATGCAATGGTGCGTGTTCTTCAACACCAATACGTCATACAATGAGCCTTGCGCACTCAGCTGTCACACCCCGACCCGCAGCGGAATAAGAGTCGGGGCATAATTGGGTTATCACCAAAGCTCATGATATTTACTAATATGTTTCATATTTATTAAAGTCAAAATTACATTCTCAATAATCCAAACATGTTCATACAAATACAAAGAAAAATAATCAACTAAACAGTCCAAGCTCTAAACCAGTTTATTCTTCTAAGCCAATCCTATGTGTTTCTTGCTGCAGCTGGTTCACCTATATCATGTGTAAAAATGGGGGTTTTTGGGTCAACATAAGTTGGCGAGTGAACCTTGTTAGATAAACATTTATTATTGATTTCTTGTTATCTTTATCAAGGAAAAAATTGTGCAATAGTCATATGTGAGCAAATGTAAATAATCAAACAATAGCAATAACAACCACAAACAATAACATACAATAACATATGAACTTGCATGAATATATAACATGAATGAAACTGTATATGTTGGCAACGTCACGTTCACGCTCATAATGTAATGGGGAACTGACGGCCTATGATGAATGTCTGTGCGATCAAGGCTCAATCAAACGGAGCCGATCGTATGTTGGCAACGCCCGGTTCACGCTCATAATGTAATGGGGAACTGCTCAACGCTCATAATGTAATGGGGAGCGGCGGCCTATGATATTGTATGTACTGAAAATAATAAATTAAATCTAAACAATAACCACACAAACAGTTGATACAAGCTGAATACACATTTGTTCATGATATGATGTATGCACAATGATTTAAATATAATAAATGGTAAGACACATGATACACCCAAAAAAAACGTGATTTAAACGGGGAATTTGTAGAGATTCACTCACATTGGGTGCGTTCGGTTGGAGATGATGATATGCGCACGAGTTTGAAGGCTTGATCAACGAGGATTAACTAACCTAAATAATAACGGAAGGTATAGCAAATGAGTGGATTTTATTAATAATTTTAATAGGATTTTTAGATATATTTTTGTGAGTTTAAGGCTATTTCCTATCTTTAAAAACATTATTTTTAAGTATTTTTAATTGATTTTTAAAAATTAAATTAAATAAATAAAAATATAAAAAAAATGTTGACTTTTGCGTTGACCATTGACCGTTGACTGTTTGACTGTGACTGTTGACTGTTTGACCGGTTCTATTGTGTGCATGTATGCGCCGGGCAGGACTCGAACCCGAGACCTCCCGTACACGTGCACGCAGCTCTACCAACTGAGCTACGTGTCTAACCCGAAATATTTCTGTTTTTAATTATATTTATATACTGTTTTAATTTATTCAAAATTCATTTATTTTTAAAAAGGATTTTAATTATTGAACCGGTGCCGTCAACAGGTCTCGAACCCGGGACCTGTGATTTAATGTTGCACACAGTCCACCGCTGGACTGTGTGTCTAACTTGGTTAATATACTGATTTTTGTTATACTTAACATCTAATTGCGAATGGATCCGGTTCAGTTTAAAAAGGAACATTTTAATTACAGAGAGTGTGTGTGTGTCAAGGATCGAACTCGGGACGTATGCGTATTGTTTGCACACAGTCCACCGCTGGACTGTGTGTCTAACCCGTTTATAATACCGATTTTAATTAATCTTATAATCATAATAAACTTCATCTTCTTCGTTAAATTCACAGACAATGATTAATCAACTGTTTCTTGCTTAATTCGATTAACAGACGTACTAATGATTTATATGTAACGGATAGGAAAAGTTTCGTGAATGAACATACCGGAATGGTGATCTTTTTCAGAACTCCGGTGAAGTCGTCGGCTCTGTTTTTATGAACTTCGACTGAGCGAACAAATTAACAGTTTTGATTAGCTAATTGTGGAATGAAGTACTAAACAAGAGTTATCAGAAGCTTTGAATGACTATACCGGTTCACAGCGGAAAATAGGAATTTTCAGAAGTTTTCCGGCGAGAGTGAATTATCCGATATCGACGTCTGAAACTGATTCTGATTGAAGGGTTTGAGGTAGCAAAAACTTAACAACTGATAGACGATGAAAGAAATGAGAGACATACTGATTTGATGGAAGACACGGTTTTCCGGCGAAAGTCCGGCAAGTTCAAAAAAACTGCTCCGACGAACTGAAAGTAGTGCGAAAATGAAATTGAAGGTCTGCAGATGAGTTTGAGTCGCGAGAGGGGACTAAGGTTGGAGTAAATCAGGAAGTGCAGATTTTTCGGTTATTAAAACTGATCAACTTATGAATTCAAGTCCATTCAAGATCAAATTGATTGAAAGTGTCGGTTTATCGGTTATAATCATAATTCCGTGATCACTCAAACGTCCAGGACGTTTGGAAGCCGATAACGGTTTCAGTTAGCGTAAACCGGTTGATTTATGGTTGAACATAAGATTTAATTGATTCCTAGAACTAACAGAAAACATCAAGTGGCGGAGTGGTTATGAGTGCGCGTGTTAAGTCTTTAAGTCTTTCCAGTTGACCCGGGTTCGAGTCCCGGCAGCCTATTTTTCATTTTATTTATTTTATTTTTACTTTTTATCAATTATAACTTTTATGTTCTAGTTTGTTTATTAATTATGCATCATTAAAAATTAAAATTGACATAAATACGCAACGAAACATTTATAACTTGATATTCGATTACAAACGGAGCGGGTTTGGAAAAACCCGTTTTTGACAAATGTTACAGGATCCTCTACTTTTAGGAATTTCGTCCCGAAATTTAAGTAGTAGTAGTAGTAGGAAAAAGGTGCGGGTATTTTTCGCGCATTGAGTCTTCACGTTCCCAAGTAAACTCAGGTCCCCGTTTCGACTCCTAGCGTACCCTAACAATTGGAATGCGACTTCGTCTTAGACGTTTTTCTCCGAAGTCCATGATCTCTACTGGTCTTTCAATAAAATGCATAGATTCATCAATCTGAATATCTTCCAGAGGAACATGGAGGTTCTCATCAGCGAGGCACTTCTTCAAGTTTGATACGTGGAATGTGGGATGAATTCTGTTGAGTTCTTCTGGTAGATCAAGCTTGTATGCTACAGGTCCTACTCTTTCGAGTATCTTGAAAGGTCCTACGTAGCGTGGTGCTAGCTTGCCTTTTTGGCCAAAACGAACTACTCCCTTCCACGGTGATACTTTTAAAAGTACATGATCACCAATGTTAAACTCCAAAGGCTTTCGTCGTTTATTTGCATAACTCTTTTGACGACTTTGAGCCGCTAGAAGATTGTTTCGAATTTGATGGATCTTGTCTGTGGTTTCTTGAATCAATTCTGGACCGGTGATTTGAGCTTCCCCAATTTCGTGCCAACATACTGGAGATCGGCACTTACGACCATATAAGGCTTCAAAAGGTGGCATGCCGATACTTGAATGATAGATGTTGTTGTACGAAAATTCAACTAATGGTAGATGAGCATCCCAATTACCCTTGAAGTCTATGACACATGCTCGAAGCATATCTTCAAGAGTTTGAATGGTGCGTTCAGATTGTCCGTCAGTTTGAGGATGATAAGCGGTACTGAGATCTAATCGTGTACCCAAAGCGGCTTGTACGGCTTGCCATGTTCGTGAAGTGAAACGACCATCACGATCTGAAATAATGCTTAACGGTACACCATGTCGGCTTACGATTTCGCTGATGTAAATACGAGCTAGCTTCTCGTTCTTGAAATCTTCGCGGATAGGAATAAAGTGAGCTGATTTTGTAAGACGATCAATGATTACCCATATAGTGTCATACCCACCGGAAGTGCGAGGTAACCCGGTAATGAAGTCCATGGTTATGTTTTCCCACTTCCATACAGGTATTTCAGGTTGGACCAGAAGTCCTGAGGGTCTTTGATGTTCGGCTTTTACCTTGGAACATGTAAGGCACTTGGAAACAAAAACAACAATATCCTTTTTCATTCCAGGCCACCAGTAGGTGTATCGAAGGTCTTGATACATCTTGTCGGCTCCTGGGTGTATAGAGTATCGTGTTTTGTGTGCCTCATTCATAAGGAATTCACGAAGGTTGTTGTGGTCAGGAATCCATATGCGATCTAGATAGTACAGAATACCGTCAGATTTAGTTTCAATTTTAAGTTCAGCTCCACAGGACAGCTCCTTTCGTACGTCGTCTTCCGTTACTGAAACATGTTGGGCTTCTCGAATTTGATCTTTAATGTCAGTTATGATTTGCGAACATAGAAGATGAATGGAGTTCGCATAACCCTTTCGACTGAGTGCATCAGCCACCACATTTGCCTTGCCAGGGTGGTACCGAATTTCACAGTCGTAGTCATTTAAAAGTTCGACCCATCTTCGTTGCCTCATGTTTAACTCCTTTTGGTTGAAGATATGTTGAAGACTCTTGTGGTCAGTGTATATTTCACACTTAGTACCGTAGAGATAATGTCTCCATATCTTAAGAGCGAACACAACGGCTCCAAGTTCTAGGTCATGGGTGGTGTAGTTCTTCTCATGAGTCTTGAGTTGTCTCGAAGCATAAGCTATAACCTTTCCTCTTTGCATTAGAACACAGCCTAGTCCTTGCCTTGACGCGTCGCAATAAACCACGAAGTCATCACAACCTTCAGGAAGAGTGAGGATTGGTGCATCACAGAGTTTTTGTTTAAGGGTTTGGAAGGCTTCTTCTTGTTTGGGTCCCAAATGAAAGGTTTTCCCTTATGAGTTAAAGCCGTGAGTGGTACAGCAATGCGAGAGAAGTTTGAAATGAAACGGCGATAATAACCAGCCAAACCAAGGAATGATCTTACTTCAGTTGGTGTACGTGGCGCTTGCCATTCTTGTACCGCTTTGATTTTTGAGGGGTCGACATGTATTCCCTTGTCATTGACTACATGTCCAAGGAATTGTACCTCTTTTAACCAGAATTCACATTTGGAAAATTTGGCGTAAAGCTTTTCATTCTCTAGGAGTGTAAGGATGAGTCGAAGATGCCGTTCATGATCAGACTTAGACTTTGAGTAAATGAGGATGTCGTCGATAAAGACTATAACAAAACGATCGAGATAGGGTTTGCAGACTCTGTTCATTAAATCCATGAAGACAGCTGGAGCGTTGGTTAAACCAAATGGCATGACCATGAATTCATAATGACCATAACGAGTTCGGAAAGCGGTCTTTGGGACGTCTTCTTCATGTACTCTGAGTTGATGATAGCCAGAACGAAGGTCGATTTTTGAAAAACAGTTGGCGCCTTGAAGTTGGTCAAGAAGATCATCAATGCGAGGTAATGGATAGCGATTCTTGATCGTTAACTTGTTGAGTTCTCTATAGTCGATGCACATGCGAAACGTTCCATCTTTCTTCTTCACAAAAAGGACAGGTGCACCCCAAGGCGAGGAGCTAGGACGTATGAATCCTTTGTCAGTCAACTCTTGCAATTGACTGGCTAGCTCTTGCATTTCGGATGGGGCTAACCTATAAGGAGACTTTGCAACTGGTGTAGCACCAGGTATAAGATCAATGCGGAATTCGACTTCTCTCAAGGGAGGAAGTCCTGAAATGTCATCAGGAAAAACTTGCGGGAAATCTTTTACTACTGGGATGTCTTCAAGTTTCTTCTCTATGGTTCCCTTTTTGACGACATGGGTTAAATATGCGACATAATTCTTGCGAAGATATTTTTGGACTTGAAGACAGGACATTAATCTGAGCCCTTTCGATGGGGTTTCTCCAAAGATTCGTAGAGTCTGACCGTTTGAAAGAGGATTGCGTATAAACTTTTCGCGGCATACAACTTCAGCCTGATGTTGGCTGAGCCAGTCCATACCAATTATAATATCAAAGCTTCCCAACTTCATAGGAATGAGGTCAACTGGAAAATCGTGATCGTTTAAGGTGAGAGTACAATTGCGTATAATACAGTTTAATGAGACCGGTTTTCCGTCAGCAACTTCTACTGTTATGGATTCCATGAGCTTATCACGAATTTGGTTTGGGATGGGTTCAAACTCTAAGGACACAAAACTTTTATCCGCGCCAGTATCAAACAACATGGATGCATAACTACCATTGATAAGAAACGTACCGTTAACCACATTGCTGTCAGCTCTAGCCTGGTTAGTGTTGATGTTGAAAGCTCTTCCTCTTGCAGGTGGAGGAGCTTGGTTAGCTTGATTCACCGGATTTGCTTGGGCTTGAGCATGTATAATGTTCACCAAACGTGGACAAGTGTTTCTAAAGTGGCTTGGATCTCCACAATTGTAGCAAGCCCGCATAGGTTGCACCATGGGATAGTTGGGTTGGTAGTATGATTGGGCTAAATGTTGGGTAGGTGGTAGTAGTAGGGGTTGTGGGGCTTTGGGTGGAAGGCTGGTGGCGGTTCGTTCGTTGAGGTATGCGACAGGTTTGAACAGTATGACCTGCGCGACCACAGCCGGTGCAATGTTGGCAGGGCTGATCAGCAAAGTGATGGTATTGGCAACGGTTGCATTTTGGTAATGGGCCAGAGTATGGCCTTTTGTATGGTGCAGGTGAGGGGGCAACTTGGGTAATGGGTGCAGCAGGGATAGGGAAATTGGTTTGTGTGACAGCGAAGTTTCTGGTGTTACGTTTCCTCTTGTTAGCAAATTTAGAGGAGGAGGTGGAATGGTTTGAAGTTTGGCCCTCAACGGGGGCTTTCTTTTTCTCCTCTTTAAATTTACCGTTGCGAATTCGATTCTCGGTCAGTTCAGTAGCTAGTTCCATAGCAGCTTCAAGTGTTGCTGGCGAAGTGCTGAGAACTGAATCTTGAATTTTCTAGGGAAGACCTCGAATATAATGCTCGATTAAGCGGTATACTGGGGTGAACAAGTTAGGGACCATCTGGTTCAACTCTAAGAACCTCTTGTTATAGGAAGTATGATCTCCCTCCTTTTGCTTCAATGAATGAAATTCATCTTCTAACATTTTAATCTCACTTCTAGGACAGAATCGTCTCGTCATGATTTCCCTTAACTCCTCCCACGTTAAGGCCATTGCATCTTCGATTCCTCTCTTACCCTTTTCAGTATTCCACCAGGTAAGAGCTACCCCAAATAGTCTCCCGGTTGCGTATCGTACCTTGCGATCCTCGGGACAATCGCAGTTGAGGAAAGTGTTTTCCATTTCCTCAAACCAGTGGAGGAGAGCAGTGACACCTTCGGTCCCTTCAAATTTAGGAGGATCGCAAGAATTGAAATGTTTATATGAACACTTTTTGGTAGGAGGGTTGCCGATGTTCTGGTCTTCTTGCTGGGGAGGATTGGTGGGATTTGTGGCGAGAGCTTGTTGTACTTGAACCACAATGTCAGGAAGTACCGCGGCCATTTGTTTTGCGATTTGAGTGGCCAAGCGTTCATGTGACCTTCCTGATTTTCTACCCCCTCGTTGTTACCTAGCCGACATCTACAGGAACATACATAAGAAGATTGTGAGTTTATGGAGTCTTTTTAGGTGTCATGTGTCTTAAAGAAAATGAAAATAACATAAATATCAATAATGCAACTACATCCATAGGATGTCTTGGGTTTGCTCATGTTGGGCCTCAAATGTCCCCCATACCTTCACCTGTATAGTCATGTGGGCCCCCATGACTATTGGCTTGGTAGGATTCATATTAGTATTGGCGGTTTAACACTCGCATTACCCGAATGAAAACCACGAAATATGTTTACGAGATGTATGGTTGGAATGTGTCCAGGTGTAGACACAATGACAACTCAAAGTGGGGTTAGCTCACACGACGTTTGGTATAGCATGCTTTGGCCTAATAGGTACTTCGTACTCTCATCGTTAGTCCCCAGGTAGGCAAACTGGTCCTTTATTTTGGATTTATACGAATGCCAGCCTAGACAGGACGTTCCGACTACCGGTACTTGTACCCTTCCAGTTACTACACGCCCGTCATGAGAACTCACTTTGATGTGATTTGAAAATACAAAAATCACTGAAAAAAAAACAATCATGAAAATGATGTGATGTGTGCTTTCATGGATATGATATGTTATGGGAATATGATTTATGATATGCATTATATAATAATATGTACTTATGAACATGCTTGCATAACATTGAATGTAACATTAAACATAAAACATATAAACATCATGAATTTTGCATGTAACACACAAAAATCTTAAAAATTTCTAATCAACTATAGTATAGGCTCTAAGAGTCTAATAACCTATCATATATCCCTATAGTCATGGCTCTGATACCAATCTGTCACACCCCGACCCGCAGCGGAATAAGAGTCGGGGCATAATTGGGTTATCACCAAAGCTCATGATATTTACTAATATGTTTCATATTTATTAAAGTCAAAATTACATTCTCAATAATCCAAACATGTTCATACAAATACAAAGAAAAATAATCAACTAAACAATCCAAGCTCTAAACCAGTTTATTCTTCTAAGCCAATCCTATGTGTTTCTTGCTGCAGCTGGTTCACCTGTATCATGTGTAAAAATGGGGGTTTTTGGGTCAACATAAGTTGGCGAGTGAACCTTGTTAGATAAACATTTATTATTGATTTCTTGTTATCTTTATCAAGGAAAAAATTGTGCAATAGTCATATGTGAGCAAATGTAAATAATCAAAAAATAGCAATAACAACCACAAACAATAACATACAATAACATATGAACTTGCATGAATATATAACATGAATGAAACTGTATATGTTGGCAACGTCACGTTCACGCTCATAATGTAATGGGGAACTGACGGCCTATGATGAGTGTCTGTGCGATAAAGGCTCAATCAAACGTAGCCGATCGTATGTTGGCAACGCCCGGTTCATGCTCATAATGTAATGGGGAACTGCTCAACGCTCATAATGTAATGGGGAGCGGCGGTCTATGATATTGCAGGGTACTGAAAATAATAAATTAAATCTAAACAATAACCACACAAACAGTTGATACAAGCTGAATACACATTTGTTCATGATATGATGTATGCACAATGGTTTAAATATAATAAATGGTAAGACACATGATACACCCCAAAAAAACGTGATTTAAACGGGGAATTTGTAGAGATTCACTCACATTGGGTGCGTTCGGTTGGAGATGATGATATGCGCACGAGTTTGAAGGCTTGATCAACGAGGATTAACTAACCTAAATAATAACGGAAGGTATAGTAAATGAGTGGATTTTATTAATAATTTTAATAGGATTTTTAGATATATTTTTGTGAGTTTAAGGCTATTTCCTATCTTTAAAAACATTATTTTTAAGTATTTTTAATTGATTTTTAAAAATTAAATTAAATAAATAAAAATATAAAAAAAATGTTGACTTTTGCGTTGACCATTGACCGTTGACTGTTTGACAGGTTCTATTATGTGCATGTATGCGCCGGGCAGGACTCGAACCCGAGACCTCCCGTACACGTGCACGCAGCTCTACCAACTGAGCTACGTGTCTAACCCGAAATATTTCTGTTTTTAATTATATTTATATACTGTTTTAATTTATTCAAAATTCATTTATTTTTAAAAAGGATTTTAATTATCGAACCGGTGCCGTCAACAGGTCTCTAACCCGGGACCTGTGATTTAATGTTGCACACAGTCCACCGCTGGATTGTGTGTCTAACTTGGTTAATATACTGATTTTTATTATACTTAACATCTAATTGCGAATGGATCCGGCTCAGTTTAAAAAGGAACATTTTAATTACAGAGAGTGTGTGTGTGTCAAGGATCGAACTCGGGACGTATGCGTATTGTTTGCACACAGTCCACCGCTGGACTGTGTGTCTAACCCGTTTATAATACCGATTTTAATTAATCTTATAATCATAATAAACTTCATCTTCTTCGTTAAATTCACAGACAATGATTAATCAACTGTTTCTTGCTTAATTCGATTAACAGACGTACTAATGATTTATATGTAACGGATAGGAAAAGTTTCGGGAATGAACATACCGGAATGGTGATCTTTTTCAGAACTCCGGTGAAGTCGTCGGCTCTGTTTTTATGAACTTCGACTGAGCGAACAAATTAACAGTTTTGATTAGCTAATTGTGGAATTGAAGTACTAAACAAGAGTTATCAGAAGGTTTGAATGACTATACCGTTTCACAGCGGAAAATAGGAATTTTCAGAAGTTTTCCGGCGAGAGTGAATTATCCGATATCGACGTCTGAAACTGATTCTGATTGAAGGGTTTGAGGTAGCAAAAACTTAACAACTGATAGACGATGAAAGAAATGAGAGACATACTGATTTGATGGAAGACACGGTTTTCCGGCGAAAGTCCGGCGAGGTCAAAAAAACTGCTCCGACGAACTGAAAGTAGTGCGAAAATGAAATTGAAGGTCTGCAGATGAGTTTGAGTCGCGAGAGGGGACTAAGGTTGGAGTAAATCAGGAAGTGCAGATTTTTCGGTTATTAAAACCGATCAACTTATGAATTCAAGTCCATTCAAGATCAAATTGATTGAAAGTGTCGGTTTATCGGTTATAATCAGAATTCCGTGATCACTCAAACGTCTAGGACGTTTGGAAGCCGATAACGGTTTCAGTTAGCGTAAACCGGTTGATTTATGGTTGAACATAAGATTTAATTGATTCCTAAAACTAACAGAAAACATCAAGTGGCGGAGTGGTTATGAGTGCGCGTGTTAAGTCTTTGAGTCTTTCCGGCTGACCCGGGTTCGAGTCCCGGCAGCCTATTTTTCATTTTAATTATTTTATTTTTACTTTTTATCAATTATAACTTTTATGTTATAGTTTGTTTATTAATTATGCATCATTAAAAATTAAAATTGACATAAATACGTAACGAAACATTTATAACTTGATATTCGATTACAAACGGAGCGGGTTTGGAAAAACCCGTTTTTGACAAATGTTACATCAGCGCAACGGTGAATTAGACCAACACCAATAGGTCATACAATGAGCCTTGCCCATTCAACGCAACGGTGAATTAGACCAACACCAATAGGTCATACAATGAACCTTGCGCACTCAGTGCAACGGTAAATTAGACCAATACAATCAGGTCAAACAACGAGTCTTGCGCACTCAGCGCAATGGCAAGTTAGACTAAACAATACAAGTCACACAACGAGCCTTGTGTACCTGGCACAACGGCAAGTTAGACTTATGCGTGCAGGCTACTAGACCCTGCGTAGAACAACATCTCTCTGAGTTGTGAATCCTCAAACCTTGCAAGGACAAGACACACATGAGAAGTGCCTCATAGTCTTGGGACAAAAGGATATACCCCTGACACCCTGCGCTGGCGGGAAAAACACTGACAACCTCGCAGAAGGGATAAGCACTAAGAGGTGTTGACCATACTCAAGGGTACAAAGTGGCTGAACTGTGACCAAGGGTTGCTCGGCAGGTTGCGTGTGACAGTATCGCATGAGCAGTAATGCAGACGTCAGACTGCACACCAACCATATCTCTGCCAGTGACTGTTCTACCTTCTCCACTTTCGGCTGGTAGCAGGCCTGACACCAGAGACGGTTGCCTTTACACGTGGCACCACTCAACATCTGACAGGACACGCCTCCTGTTAGTGGACATTAATTCTCCTGCAGGGAACATTTAATGTCTGACACAGAGGGATAAAACGGATGTCTCTGGCTGTATGGCCGGGCCCAAGGCCCACCAGCCTATTTCCTGAACATACCTTTTCGGCTATAAATAAGTATCGGATCTCCAGGTAAAAGACACGCTTACGGACTTATCTACATACACACTTACAACTCACTTACTACCTTACTTACAATCCTCAAATACTTATTCTTACGCAAGTGTGGTCACGGAGAAAACCACCCTTTTCCCTGTGACGAGACTAATGGCGCTGCTAGTTTTGCAGATCATCTTAAATGAGCTCACCTCAGAAAGTGAAGTGAAAGGACAACCCTTTATGCAGAAATACATTGGTTGTAACTTATATATCCCCGGATATCCCTAGATTCAACCGGTGCTTCTTCATATGCTTTATATAAAGAAGTGGGTTTTTGTTCTTGTATGATAAAGCCCCAAGTGATTGTATGAAATATGAATGTAATCATGTAAGTTTGTTGAAATGGCATATTAATATGGACTATGATGAATTATTGAGATAGTGAAATTGTAGTATTGATATTAAAATGTTAAATTCTAGATGTTAATTATACATACTAGAAATAAAGGTTGGAAAGGATGAAAATACATGGCTATTAGACAAATCATAGACTTGATAAAGTTAGTATGTAAATCTTGCCCACAAGGTGTTTGATGTAATGTTTAAATGATCATGAATGGTTGAGAAGTATGAAAGAATCACGTAAACAAGATTTTATAATGTTGCGTGTTCTATGTTGTATTATGAGTTCTAAACGATATATCAGATTGAACACTATAGGCAAATTGGGTGAAGCGTCAAGTGGCCAAGCCGGGACTGATACGCGCTTGAAAGAAAGCTTTAAGGTACGTGGTCTTATGCTTTGTAGAATTTTAGTACTTATTTTGTATAGTTATATGTTAAATATTGATGCAATACTTACGGAATAAAGGTTTGGTTGAATAAAAGTGATGGATTTCGCTAGAGAAACCAAACGGGTCAAAATAATAAAAAGAAATAAAGGTTTGGTTGAATAAAAGCAATGGATTTCCCTAGAGAAACCAAACGGGTCAAAATGATAAAAAGAATAAAGGTTTGGTTGAACAAAAGCGATGGATTTCGCTAAGATAACCAAATGGGTTAAGCGAAGTCTTAATGCATACCGGAAGGATTGCATGAGTAATGACATTGACATACTACCCGGATAATGGGTAGGAAATTCAAATATGTTTGTAAACCGAGAAACGAAAACGAGGATTTAAAAGGTAACAGACTTGGATTGCGAGTCATAACAAAAAGATAAACATTTTCGTATATGGAAATTTCATGACATAAGTTCAACTATTCTTATTTGAAAGAGGTTGGATAAAATAGAAAGCATACCGGATAATGGATGATTGAATCACGCTTATAGGACCCCGAGTATTAGGAAACATTCATAGTTATGATGTTTGTAAGAATTAGAGATGATCAAATGAGCTGTTTAATAAAAATATAAATGAGTCAATAATTTCGTAAATAAATAAGAAGCTGAAGGCTTACAAGTTAAAATTATGGTTAGTCTGGATGTTGGATTTCGAGTTTATAAGATAGAGGCACAAATTACGATCATGTAGGAAGAAACGGTAGGCTGCTGCTGTTTGAAGCAGGAAGCCCAGACCGTAAGCTATGGTGGACAGCCGTAGCTTACGGCAGGGTCCGAATCAAGACTTTTGTTTTGATTGTTGGGCCATGTTTTCGAGGATAGGTTATGTTTAATATGTTACATAAATTATATAACTAACGTTCTTAATAAATTTTGTGATGTAGGTGATTAATGTAACGTTACGGATGATTGATCAAGCTAGACGAAGAACCGAACACTTCCGAATTTCAAGCTTCCGTTTTGCTTGTTTCATCTTACGTATCAACTAATGTTAGAATGTCTTAAGATGATTTAAATACTTATAACTTTTAAACAATCTAGTATTTTGGATGTAAGTTAAAGTTGCATTACTTCTAATTAATGCCAAATTTTGTATAAATTTGTATAAAGTAAGTACGGGTCTTACAAGTAGTATGGGTGTATCACAAAGTTTTTTTGAGATGTAACAACTCCCAAAGGACCTTAAAAGAACCCATAATCAAAACCTCAAGTGCATGCAACGAAACTTGTAGTAATCAATCAGAAAACTTAGCAGTTAAGAAACCTTGGCAGTTGATGAACCAACCTGCATAAAAATACCCTTAATAGACTCACAATTAAAAACCGAATCATTTAGGATCAAGACCCGAGCATACGCAATAAGAACTGGCACGAAAATATAGAAAGACGCGCGATTGGACAAATAAGGCGGCCAAGGACACGTGACATGACATCGCGCCACGTGTCAGACTTACCCTGGACAAGTGGTAGGTCTAGGCCAGGTCGATCGCCCTGGCGCCACGTGAGAGTCACCCTGGTTTCTCCCACGACGTGCTAGAGATGCAAGTTTGGGCTGTATAAAGCCAAGTTGGGAGAAGTTCATTTGCACTTGTTTGATCGAAAAATCGATACTCTTTCTCTCTCGAAATACTGTTCTAATACCCGAAGCCCCTAAACCCCTAAACTCTGCTCCGTAATCAGTGTGCTAACTGAATCATTGGTAGGATACCCTATCCGGTGATCTATAAACAATTCAACGGATGTTTAAGTGCTGCCTTAATAAGGCTATACTTTGTCATCACGTTGTAGTTTTGATCTCGTGATTATCGTTAAAGTTGAAATGGGTTAATACACTAATACGTGTGCATTGTATGTTTAATTAGGAACTCGGACTTAGACTAGAAGACTATTACTGAAATGAAAACTACGGCGTTTGAAAACTCTGATATTTTTCCTGACACCCGGTCCTAATGAAATTTCCGCTACAATAATTGTAATAAACACCGGTAGCACTTGTATTTGATCACGGCTCCCCCCAGGTAGGGTCGGGGGCTGTGACAGAAGGTAGTATCAGAGCCACTGGTTTAAGATAATTAAGTATTGTAAATATACTTAATATTAGTAGTCAGGGAATAAATAAAATGACTACTGTGATATTAATATTTGAAATATGTTTATAATACAGATGTCGAATGAAGTTGATCAATTTGCCCCGAACAATCATGACAACTCTTTGGATAAAAGTGTCATAGAGAATATAGTAGCTCAGGGAATAGCTGACGTAATACCTTTAATTTCGAAGCTCTTAGAAACCATGTGCCTATAGAAAATAATAAAGTTGTGAGTAGCAAGTGTAACCGTAGTAATGATTTTAGTCACAGTGTTAATGGAGATAATGATATGATTATCAAAGCTCCATTTCCTAAGAAAATGAAGGCAATGACTTCCGGATGTACTTATAAAGGTTTTCTAGCCTGTAAGCCAACTGAATTCGCAGGTAGTGAAGGAGCCATGGCTGCTCTGCGATGGTTGGAAAAGACTAAAGTTGTTCTTAAGATCAGTAAATGTGTTGAACAAGATAAGGTAATGTATGCTTCTAATCTCTTTAGAGACGAGGCATTAGAATGGTGGAATACGATTCTTCATGCAAAAGGAAGTGAGATGGCCTATGCCATGAACTGGAAGGAATTTAAAGAAATGACAGAAAGGATATTCTGTCCTCCTCATGAAAAGGAACAAATGGCTAAAAAATTCCTAAATCATAAAATGGCTTATGCAAAAGGAAAGTATCACAATCCAGGGAGACAAGTCAGCAACATCAACAAAATTCATCTTTGTGATGAAAACTGCAAGCTACACACGAAATGGAGGAATAGTGTATGTGATCTCTGCGATCATTAGCACTAAAGGAAAAGAATTGAAAGATATTTCTGTAGTCTAAGATTTTTCAGATGTTTTCCTAGAAGAGCTACCTAGACTACCGCCTGATTGCGAGGTTGAATTTAGAATTCACCTAATACCAGGAACTGCACCGATTGCCAAAGCCCCCTATCCTTTAGCACCAACAGAAATGCCGGAAATGAAGAAACAACTGGACGAATTATTAGAAAAAGGTTTCATACAACCTAGCTCATCGCCTTGGGAGCACCTGTGTTATTCGTCAAAAAGAAAGATGGATCGATGCGCATGTGTATTGACTACAGAGAATTGAATAAAGTCATAATTAAAAATCGGTATCCACTACTGAGGATCGATGATTTATTCGATTAACTTCAAGGAGCTCGATTCTTTTAAAGATTGATTTACGCTCAAGATATCACCAATTGAAAGTACAGTAAGAGGACATTCCTAAAACTGCTTTTAGGACAAGGTATGGATATTATGAGTTTATAATTATGCCTTTTGGTTTAACAAATGCTCCAGCTGCATTTATGGACATGATGAACATAATATGTAAACCATACCTGGATAAGTTTGTAATTGTTTTCATAGACGATATACTTATTTATTCCAAGAGCAAGGAAGAGCATGTTAACATCTACAAGTACTTCTAAAAGTATTGAGAAAAGACAAGCTTTATACTAAATTCTCAAAATGTGAGTTCTGGTTACAAGAGGTACATTTTTTGGACATTTGATTAATCACGAAGGAATTCATGTGGACCCTACAAAGATCGAGGCAATTACCAAATGTAAAGTCCCTAATTCACCCACGGAAGTAAGAAGTTTCTTGGATTGGCAGGATACTATAAACGCTTTATTCAAGATTTTTCTAGGATAGCCATTCCATTAATCAAGTTAACATGTAAATCAGTTAAGTTTGAATGGGGACCAAAACAGGAGGAAGCTTTAAAGATCCTAAAGTAAAATTTAACTAATGCACCGATACTTTCTCTACCAGAAGGAACTGAAGATTTTATAGTATATAGTGATGCATCAAAATCAGGTTTTGGATGTGTGCTGATGCAACATCAGAAGGTAATTGCTTATGCCTCTAGACAATTGAAGCATGAAGAGAACTACACAACACATGATCTTGAATTAGGAGCGATAGTTTTTGCCCTCAAAATTTGGAGACCTTATATTTATGGTAGTAAGTTCACCGTCTTTACAGATCATAAAAGTTTAAGATATATTTTTGGGCAAAAAGAACTGAACATGAGGCAAAGACGTTGGATGGAGATGCTTAGTGACTGCGATTGTGATATTCAATATCACGAAGGTAAAGCTAACGTAGTAGCTGATGCTTTAAGTTGTAAGTATCATGAGAAGCCAAGAAGGGTACGCGCTCTCAGATTAAACTTGCAAATAGACCTAATGGAACAATTGAAAAGGACTAAGGAAGCAGCAAACAAGGATGATGCTGAAGGATTAAAGGAATGATGAAAGAATTAGACAAAGAAACAGATGGAATTTGGAAATTTCATAAGAAAAGAATTTGGGTACCTATCCAAGGAAATCTACAAAACCGAATTCTGGGAAGAAGCTCATAAGAATACGTATACAATGCATCGTGGAAGTGACAAGATGTATCAAGATTTAAAGAAAAATTTCTGGTGGATAGGAATGAAAAAGGACATAGAAAAGTTACATTTCTAAGCGTTTAATCTGCTCACAACTTAAAGCTGAACATCAGAACCTTCAGGTTTACTTCAGCAATTGGAGATGCCAGCTTGGAGGAACTGATAATAATGGATTTTGTTACCAAACTACCGAAAACAGGAAAAGGTAACGACACAATCTGGGTGATTGTGGATAGATTCACTAAGTCTACACATTTCTTACAATGAAGGAAACTTTCAGTATTGAATGTTTAGCTAAACTATATGTGGATGAAATAGTTTTATTACATGGAGTCCCTTTATTTATTGTGTCCGACATAGATAGTCGTTTTACCACTCATTTTTGGACAAGTTTTCAAAAAGCTATGGGGACCTGATTAAATTTAAGTACAACTTATCACCCTCAAACAGATATACAAAGTGAAAGGATGATTCAGACTTTGGAAGATATGCTTAAAGCCTGTGTGATAGACTTAAGAGAAGTTGGGATGAACATTTGCCACTAATAGAATTCTCTTATAACAATAGTTATCATACAAGCATTAATGCTGCACCATTTGAAGCACTCTACGGATGAAAATGCCGAATACCTATGCGTTGGGTAGAAATTGGAGAAAAACAATTTCAGGACCCGAGATTGTGCAAGAAACAACTGATAAAATAATTCAAGTCAAGAAAAGACTGAAACCAAAACGAGATCGTCAAAACAGTTATGCAGATAATCGTCGAAAGCCATTAGAATTTCAAGTCAGGGACAAAGTGCTATTAAAAGTTGTACCTTGGAAAGGAGTCATCAAATTCGGTAAAAGAGGAAAATTAAGCCCAAGGTATGTTGGACTATTTAAAGTTATCAAGCGAATAGGACCAGTAGCTTATCAGCTACAGTTACCCGAAGAAATGGCTAATATACATGATGTATTATGTAATTTAAAGAAATGTTTAGCCGGTGAATCGTTGATAGTACAATGAGGAAACTAAAATTTGTTGAGAAACCTCTACTAATTGAAGATAGGAAGGTCATGAACCTCAAGCGTAAAAGATTGATTTGGTCAAAGTGAAATTAGATTCAAAAAGAGGACCGGAATATACATGGGAACTAGAGTCGGAGATTAAAAAGAAATGCTCACACTTGTTCAACTAAATCTCGAGGACAAGATTTAAATAAAGGTAGGGAGAATATAATATTCTATTTTTTTTTGTTTTTTATAGATTAAAATAAAATATAAAACTTATATTATTAAACAAGTAGATTACAAGTAAGTTGATTCTTAGAAATATGAGTTATCTAGACGAACATAGGAACCGTTTAATAATTAATAATAAAATATAGTATAATTGACCTTATTCCGTTTTTAATGAAACTTAAGGTCAAAATATAGATAAAAATATGCTCGTTCCAATGATAAATTCATTGTTTTATAAAACGTTATATTTTAAAAGTTATAAATGATAAATGAGTAAATCAGCTGAATTAATTATAATATATAAGATAATAATAAAAATCTTTAACATATATATGAATTATCGTGTGTACGTATGTAACTTTAGAAGATCAGGAAGAATAAAATTAACGTGGCTTCCATTTCCTCAATTATATAAATAGTGCAGATGGTCGAGTTATTTAAAATTTGTTCACACTTTTTTTTCTCTCTCGTTCTTTCTACTCTGTTGTTTTTATACCTAATGCGTTAAAACTTGAAACTTTGCTTCGTAGTAAGTGTTTTTATAGCTATAAATAAATTTAAACTTAAAATGTATTATATAAAAATAAGAAGTTAAAAGATAAGCATATATGAAAATTCAAAGTTAAAAAAAGAGTAAATTACACAGTTTGTTCTTTAACTTTACATCAACTTACATCGTGAGTCCTTTATCTTTAGAAATTACACCGAGTGTCCTTTATTTGAAACTTTTGCACACCACATGTCCTTTTTACTAACATCTATCCATTTTCATGGTTAAGACCAATCATGTGCCCTCACATGAGGGGCAAAATTGTCATTTTATCATTTATTATAATTGACGTGTATTATCCTTAAAAAAATATCCCAAGTTTATATATATATGGAGAGGATAATGAGAAAACTAGATATAAATGAGAAAACTAAAAAATTAACAAAAAAAACCTAAAGAGCATGCCAAATTTTGTTTTTTATATTTTTTTTTATTAAAAATCACTATTTTTAATGTTTGAAAAACTTCAAAAAAAATATCATATGTGCATTATATGTATATGTTGAACATGCAATTTAGCCTTAGGGTTTAAGTTTTGGGTTTAATTTAGCTTTTAAGGTTAGGTTTTTTGGGGGTGTAGTTTTTAGGTGGGGGAGGGGGGTGGGTTAGGGGGTTTTTTCGTAATAATGCACATATGTATTACTTTTTATTATTTTATATACCAAAAATAGCGAAATTTAGTAAAAAAAATTGTATATTTTTAGTTTTCTCATTTAAACTATTTTCTCATAATCTATCCCCTATATATATGGCTGAGTTTATTTTAGAACTCTAAATAATTGCAGAACTTTTAGAACTCCTAGTAAACAATCATTATACATACATGATATTTTTATCAGTTATTATATGTATTTTTATGATTAGATATATGTTAAGAGTAATTTACATATGTGTAATAACCAAATTATATATACTCGTTATAAGTAATTACATATATGTAAAAAACTAGTTTACATATGTGTAATTATAAATTTTCATATAGAAAATGATAAAACGACAGTTTTGCCTCTCATGAAGGGGCACATGATTGATCTTAACCATGAAAAATGATGGAACTTAGTATAAAGGACTTGCGGTGTGCAAAAGTTTCAAATAAAAGACACTCGGTGTAATTTCAAAAGCTAAAGGACACACAATGCAAGTTAGTGTAAAGTTAAAGGACAAATCATGTAATTTACTCTTAAAAAATAAGGGTAAAATGATTATTTATCATATTGTTCTTTATAAAATTGAGTGTATTTGATATTTTAACTATTTTGTAAGGGCATATATGATATTTTTAGTTTTTTTTGTATATATGAAAATTTTTAAATTTGTAAAGGTGTATATAAAATTAATTATATTTTAATTGATGAGATATTTGTATATGTATACTTGATGTTTAATTCGATTATAAGCATATGATTGCGTTTTTCACACTCATGTGAAGATTTGTTGGTTGATTTTGAATGTAAGACGATATCATTGTGAACTCCTCGTTCGTGTAGATTCTACCAATTATTTAGTTAAAAATAAATGGGCAGTGTGGTATGAAGTTGATTTATATTTCTTAGTTTTGATGATTTTGGTTGATTCTCTGTAAAAGGAAAGGAGTTAATTTTACAAACCATTGAGTGAAATGCAATTATTTCATGTTTAATATGATAAGTTTAACAATCACACCAATTTGTAGGTTCGGCGATGAGTTTTCTTGACCTTTTTACCTAATATCGATATTAAAATTTATTAGATATCCATTATAATATCCCAATATTAAAAATCATTAGATATCTATTATAATATCATTGTTACTTATTTCTTTGTGTGTGTTTCTTGTTTATCTATCGCTATCCCCTTATTGGATAATAAGAGTTGATATGTTTTTTTAATTTTATTTTTTTTCGATGTACACATGTCGGATACAAATATATGTAATAATAGTTATATGGGTTGAGATATAATGAGTTGAGTTATAGTATAAAGGATTTAAAAATAAGAATTGTAATAAGCTATAGAGAGTGACAAGTGTTCTAAAAAAATCAAGTGGTAAGGGTAATATTGTCCATAAGAGGTATATATATATATATATATGCAGGTCACATGCTATTTCTCTTAATTTTTTAAGTCTGTAACTTTTTTATATATTATTTTTTTAAAATATACCATAAAATTAAATGTCTTTTTATCTTTAATATGAGTACCATATTATTATTTTTTTTTCAAATTTTTTTTGAAAACCTAGTTGCGTATTACACAATGGTCATGACATAAAACACAATGGAAAGTAGATAAAAAACACAATCAATGACAATAGATAAAGACACAATGGACAACAGATTAAAATACAATGACCATAACATATAACACGGTGGCCATAGCGTATAACACAATAAGTATCAAACTAATTAAAAACACAATTGACGACAATAGATAAAAGACACAATTAATAACAGCAGATAAAAAACACAATGGAGAGCAGATTAAAACACAATGAAGAACAAACTAAAGACACAATACACAACAAACTAAAACACAATAAACAAGAGATTAAAACACAATGGACAACATATTAAAATACAATGACCATAACCAATAACACAATGTATAGAAAAACCTTATATAACACCATCTTTATTGTGTCATATATGGTGTTATAGGTTCTTATAAAAACACAATGGGTAGAACCCAAGTTAACGTTGTGTTATAGGTTTTGATAATAACAAAATGTATAAGAAACCTAGTAAAATGTAATGACCAAAACCCAGTTAAAAGACATAATGACCAGAACCTTTAACACAATGCAAAAAAAACTCAGTTAAATGAAAATTTGTAATTTTTTTATATGACAAAATGATACTCATATTAAGATAAAAAACGCTCGTTATTATGATGATTTTTTTTTTTAAAAAAAAATCGTATGAAAAAAGTTATGGACGTTTAAATTGTTGGAGGGAATTGACATGTGTATTAAATGTAAAGAGAGAAAATCTATAAGTGTAGATTCCCTTTATGTGTTTTCATTATCTTCTTTTCCCTAAAACTAATCTTAACCCTCCAAATATAAGATAAATGGATTAAAATCATTCTTACCCTTTTTATTTATATTATTATTTGTATTTGATCCTAATCATAATTATATATGCGATAATAAATAACAACAAAAAACCATACATTTAGTATTATTTAATAAAGATAATAGTAAATTGTATAAAAAGATAAAAAGATGACAACAAACATCCAAACATTTATTGAGTATTAATAAAAAGCAGTAAATTGCATAAAACAGATAAATGGATAACAACAAAATACGAAATATTTATTCCCGAATATATGTGATATGAATGTAATGTATAATGTATAATCAAACCAACATATACACAATCCAAGATAGGTATCATGTATGTATGTATATCCACATAAAGACACAAATTGTAAGCACATCTGTTGTGGGTAATCTTACCAATTCCCACCATTACACGGGCGTTAACGTGTAGATAATAGTATTTTTTAATTATTACTTAATATATAATCTATTATTTAAAGCCAACTCAACTTATTACATTTTCATATGTCACATGCATCATAACACATCCTAAGAGGGCGCAGAGTCATCCGGAGAAATGGGAAATCGGGAGATGAGTTGTATGATGAGTTGGCATATGCGTCCGAGGAAAAGAGGTCGACTCAGGAAAATTCACCGAATTAAGTTGAAATGCAAGAAGAAAATGGTGCAAAGGGGAAAAGCAATTGGAGAATTGCATTTGCATCCTTGAAAAACGGGAACATCGTTGCCCCTCGATAAAAAGGGAATGCTTGGAGAACTGGGACGACTCCGTACTGCCGTGGAGTGAAAGATGAAAGCCCTTGTCGCCCATGTGGCACATTTTCATATGCACCACAACACATAGCCTAACTGAATGACCGGCTTTGTATTATACTTAATCTTTAACGGTCATATGAATAAAAGTATAAATTTAGTGTAAAAATATCCCTAATTAATAGTCACCCGTGTTGTATTTTAATGCATAAAACTTTTGAAATCAAATGTATCATTATATTCACAAACTCGTAAATTATCAAATTATCTACTTATAAAATCCAAATAAAAAAAATGAAAATACAAGTGTTTAGGTCGTACCAAACAATTTGAAATGTGACCTTGAGCGTTTGTGTATTGATTAAATTACAAAACAAAGAGAAGATCAAGGACCAAAATGAGATCGACATGTGCAAGTGGTCATGTTAAGCACATTGGGAATCAATAAAAGAAGGCCAAGTTTGAGTAAAGTTTCAACTTTTAAAGCATCAGCAATTCCACATCCTCTCTTGCTTGTAATACAAACAAAACCTATCTTTTCACATGGGCATTACAACAACCTACTCAATTATCATTTTTGCATTTAATATGGCCAGGAAGTAAGCTCTTGTGCACTATATAAGCACTTAAAAAGTTCATTTTGATGCATCAAGTTAGGTTGGTAGATGTGGCATGTAGGTTTGTTAGTGGATCAGATTCAAACCAAATCATCAAACCAAATCATCTCATGGTTCAATCTGACCCACTAATCATGATCCTGGTCTATCATGGTCCACCAGCACACATGATTAAGATGGTAGACAATACCTTGGTATTCTCTGATGGTCTTGACTTGCCTCTCAGAAGGCCAGAGGCATCACTACATTTTTTTTAATTGTGCATTTCATTTTTTCACACCAAAAAACAACTTTTACCAATGGGGTGGTGATCGATTGACAAAGGCAAGGCATTTATACACCTTGGAAGGGAAAGGTGTTGTGTTCAAGTCCCATAGACAGTAGTGAATAAATGAAATTTTCCGTTCAAAATAAAAGCAATTTTAAACTTTAAAATCCGATATAGGTGTCAATTTTGACTTATTTACTCGCAATTACGTTGTTTTGGTTTCATGTTTAACAGGTCATTCTGGTAATAAAAAGTTAAAACTATTATTGGTATCATATTATATCTGTAGTCATATTTCATACGCTAAGTATTTATAAAAAATAAAAATTTGGACATGAAATGTTTCTCGTCAACACAACCAGAGCTGTATCAAAACTTTTCGCTTTGAGTTTTGACATGCTACACAACCTATCTGACCCACCTATTTTGCCGCCTCACTTGATATGATAACACAATCCATACCATTTGATGGATTTGGATTTGATAAAGAATCAAGACTTTAATTGTTACATTAAGTTTCTTCATTACAAGAATCTGATTCAGTGCTAGACTCATCTGTGCAGTTCATATCACTTGGGCCATATCATCATCATCGTTGTCGTCCTCATCATCATAATCATCTTCATTTTGTGATAGTTCGTCGTTGGTGCTGTCAGTTTCTACGACTTTTTTTGGTTCTACTGCGCCTTCACTTGCACCACTAATGACGGTTTTAGGTTCATGATCAGCATGGTTACCATAGAGTGCACTGTGCCTTTGATAGAGTTCTAGTTCCTTCTCGGATATAGCAATGAAATGCCTTACAGATTCGAGTGATTGTTCATATTTTGACTTTTCTAGTGCCTGCGGGAATCAGATGACAAATGAGAAAAGCAGAACTTGTAAATTAAAGTTACTGCCATTGTTATGAACTAATATAAAAAAGAAATTTTAAGTCTTTTAGATTACATGTCATTTCAAAATACATTTGGTTCCAATAATACAAGGAAGTTGAACTACTGCCACAAAAATAAGCAAATAATTATAAAGGATATATAGAAGTATATATTTCCTTCTAAAAGAAGTTTAAGTTGTGTAATAATTAAGTTTATCCTAAATCCCTAATATAGTAATAATTCTGCCAGATAGAAGCATTCACATTGATCTTTAACTTGTAACATAATAATGCTGAATTAATAATTTCCTTAATTGAGCACTAGTGCCTTTGTCTTCTCATCATTCTATCCTCTGTAGAAAGAATCTCTTTTGTAGATGACCAACAGTTTGGTCAACTTTCTTACGGAAAACTCAATGTTTTCAGTCAGTCTTAACGAAACATGTTCTAATGGACCAACTATTTTACTTTATCTGGTCGATATTTAAAAGTTTGTAATTTGTCAAAATACATAATGTAACACATGACTTGTGTTCAAAGATTTTTCATTCCATTTTTTCTGAAGAAATTGTCACTATAAAAACAACCACATTAGAAAAATGACATAACGAAACTAATTAAACTTTTAGGATGTCATTTTCTGTTGCTTTTTAAAGTTGTATAAAGATCAGCTCATTTCTCGAAAAAAGATGACTCCTGTCATTTTTTTAGAAAATCTGTGTTAAGCAATATAGCCATATCAATAAACTAAGAAGAGATTAAAAATATAGGTCTTATACTTGGTAATTATATGATTCAGCCCAAGTATTGACCCGCCTAAATGGGCCAACCTATTGGATCATGCAACTGGATTGGATCAGATCCAGATCAAGACCCAACCCGTTGACCCGCTTGTATATTCTTCTAAAATAAATAGCAGCAGCCCTTCTTATAGTCATATATAATGCAGTCAGCTAAATATATCACAAATAAAAACATAACCTATAATTTAACAAAAGAAAATTAACAATCAATCGAGCAAAATAATGAGAATATAAAAACATAATTATATACTGATATAAATAACTTAAATAAATATAAGGATGCTGACCTTTTTTTTGGACAAAGTGCCAATCGGACTCATGACCTCAGGCTGCACATAATCCTTTCCATGATAAAAAACTATCGTATCATCTCCAATTATTTGTATCGGTATTCCGCCGCTTAATCTTGCAATCTCATTAGCATAATCTTGTACTTGACCAGGTTTACAAGGCTTGCAGATCACCTTTACCGTCTCATGTTTTTTCCAATGCATATGCATATTAAGAATAACACCTCCAAATACACCTCTTCTTCCAACCGGCACATAATTCGACCCTTTTTGAGCCATCTTTTTCATGTAGAATCTTTCTTCACCTGTAATCTCAACCGGTTTCACCATTGGTCCCTGAAGTTTAGAAACTTCGTACCGTTTGAGTCTTTCAATAAGTAAAGATTCCTTAAGTCTTGCCTGAAATACAAAAAGGTTGTTTGAAACAAAACTACATAAATTTGATCACTATAATCTTTTCTGATGTTTGAAAAGCAATACTGACCTTTTCGAGCTTATATTTGATTCGTTCTTCGGCATTAGAGAACTTGCCTTTGCGTTTAGATCCTTTTATGGTGAGACGACGGGGGTCATTTTTGTTAGCCGATTTTCTTTTTTGCTTCTCTTTCTTCCTCTTCAGCTTCAGCCGTTTCTTTGTCTGCCACTTGTACTTCTTCGGCGGATCAATTTCAAATATGTCAAATTTGGTTTGCCTTCTGATATGACGCATCGCACAGATGATGCATGTGATGTCGGTGACCCATAGTGTCTAAAAATGGTCAAGTTTCTGAACGCCGGCCAACTGTTCGACGAAATGAGTGAACCAAAAGTGGGTTCTTGACATATAATTGGCCTGGATTAAGTTCAGCAAACGGTTAATTGGCTTTCGTGCGTGAAATGTAACAAGTATAAATTGTCGATATGGTGATTGAAGCAATTGTGAAGATGGATGGATACCTTTGAGAGGAGGTGAAAGCGGGTTTAAAAAGTGAAGCAAGCATCGTCTTGTTAAGCCGCTAATTGAACGACTTGCCATACGAATGATCTCGTGTGTGCAGCCTATAGAGAGAGAAGCAGAGCACATCAAACGAGCCCCCCAAGGCACAATTCATGTGTGTGAATCATCATTGAGCTATCTAGGATACAAGACCAGTATAAGCAATCAACAATCAAGTAAACAATCTCAATCTAATGGAATCACACATATCGATATCTGATAAACACACAAATTTAATGAAACCCAGATGCTATTCATAAAAAGTTGAACACCAAACACCTGGAGTCCTTTTTTGAGAAAAACTCACTGAGACAAAACATCAAACACCTGGAGTGCACTTTTTTTCTCCTCTTAGTAACTAAACTCACACATATAACATCTCTAACCCAGATTACAACAAAACAAATATACGATTTCGAACAACCAGAAGTTAAAATCTTTTATTCAACATAACCAAAAACTGACACAAGAGAAAATCAAGCACCCATCTCAAGATTCGATAAAAATTTAACGAGTCTAGAAAACAGTAATGATTCACATGATGACATGAAATATTTGAGTGGGGAAAAACAAACCAATGATCAAAAGCTCGATGAGGGGAAGACGATCATCAGCGCCGCTAAAGAAGAATCCCTATGCTGATTCAATGTGTTTATGTAAACGAATAACCATTAATTTGCAGGCCCCTTATCTAAAGAAGAGTCTCTGTGAAGAACCAAATCATATGAACCCGTGTGCTCATGTTCAATTAACCGAGTCCCTATTTTCAGCAAATGAAAATGTGAGTCCTTCGGTTTCCATTTTACTTCACCGTGAGTCTCTCCGCTTACTTTCTCTTTGAATGAAATATTTTCCCGTCTATTAATTAACATTAATTGATGTTTTTTTCTAAATCATATATATTATATATTTCTCATTTCTAAATCACATATATTACATATTAAGGTGTTTCAATCTTAGAATTTTGAAAGCTATGATGAAATAAGAAATGGTGAACACTTGATCTATTTGATGACCTTGGTATTGATTCAAAGTTTCAAACAGTGGTGTTTAACCCTAACCTTTCTGACGGATATTGTGAATCACAATTGTTGCTGATATGTTTGTTTTGTATTGTATAGAAAGAGAAATAAGATGCAGATATGACGTTTCTTATGATTTCCGGCCAAGCACTGATCAGTGGCGAACGGGAAACACGCGGCTAAGGTTACAACAACAATTACCCTGGCGGAAGTCTTTTAACCATCACCACTCTTGATGTGTGTTCTACAAACAACTGTGATGTTTTCTTATGGTCGTCTCTGTTTGATCTTACCAAAGGTGCACCACAATTTTGCCCTAAGTTTTTCCTGATTGCAAGTTATATTTATATAGTGAATTATATTAATTGGACGATTGTTGCAATTTTTGGAATAAAACAAGAGATTTTGCGAATGTTTATACTTTGTAGGCGATACTAAATAAATTCGAGGACTTAGATCTTGATAAAGGAATTGTATATGTTGAGATCACTCCATCCTCTACATTTTATTAAGGTAAAAGTTGAAATAAATTTAGGGAATTTTACTCATTAAACAAATACGTTTGTTTTTGTGTCAATCTATTTGTATTGTGAAAAAAGGGTTTGAAGTCGGTATGCTTAATTTATGTTTAAACCTTATAAAGTTGCGTCTGAGATTCTTATTGTTATTGATATTGTGATGGATATATGATTATCATTTATTTATTGACTTTGTTACAAACTTGGAAATTGGTTATCTGATTCTTGATAATTTCAGAAAGTTTAAGGAGTTTTAACAACTAATCCCAAACACCACCACTAATTGTGTGTGTGTTTTTTTAAGTTGAAATGTGCGTTTTTACAGTAAAAGAACTTATTTTTATGAATGTACTGGCTTTTAAAAAGTCAATTCTTGGTTTTCTGATTCTTTATTTATTGTGAAAGTTTAACCAATTTTGACAAGCAATCTTAAACACCTCTAATTTTGTGTTATTTTTAAGTTAAAAAATGTTTCTTTAACAATAAAAGGACTGAGTTTTATAAATGTTTTGCCTGGGTGGTCTCTTAAAGTGGTGTAATAGTTAGGTGGTATTACATAAAGCGTAACTTAAGGATAACTAAGTCTTAAAGGCTGGTACATGGATTCTGCTTACTAGGCTATAACCAAGTCATGGCTTGATATGTGATTTTGTGAAGTTTGCTTCTGTTTGTGTTCTTCGTAATTTGATTTGTTCTATAAATTTGAAGAGGATTTCAATTTTGATTTCAAATTTGTGTAAGGTTTGGAAGGCTATTGTTGCTTCTTCATGTCGAACTTCTCTTTTTATATTGCTTTTCTGACCAACTCACACTACTTTGTTTTTGTTGTACACCATTCTCCCTTTAGGATCTTTTGTTTTTGTGAAAATTGTTTCAAATCTTCTTTTAATTGACGTTTTAGTTTACCGGTTGTTGACTTGTTTAGTCTAGGGATTGTTTTGTATATTTAATTTTAATAACCAATCAAAGACTTGATGATCCGTAATCATTTTTTTGGGTAATGAAGTTGTTTCTAGTGAGTAACTTTTTTTATATGATTGATGAGGAAGGTTATATAATTTGTCCAGAGTGGGGGAATTAAAATCTGTGAGGATTCTGGCGCTTGTTTTGTTACGATGTTCTTTTATGATCTTGAACTGGGTTTGTTGTTTACTGAAAAAAGATAGAACTTTTGTTGATGTTTATCATCTTTAAATGTTGAAAAGGCATGCAAGAGTGAGTTGTTAGTAGAAAAGGCATGTGAGAGTGAGTTGTTAGTGTTTACTGAATGTCGTTGATTCTTAACATATTATATTATATTATATTAATATGGTTAAAATTAAAATAAATTTGGTCTTCAGTTTTATCTGGCTACCGATACGGTCTTTGGTTTTCGTGTTTTTTTCACATCCCTAAACATGAGAAAAGCTACTTTCTTCATTTTAACTTGAAACTTAGATTTTAAACTAAATTATGTGATGTTTTTTGACAGGTGTGTTGTGTCATGGGCTTCCAGGCGTTCATCAAATTATGCTATTAATTTGTTATTGGATTTAGAATTTGATTTTGATTTTGTAGGATTGCATCGAGACACTTGACGTCGGCGAAACAATCGCTGCCAAATCGAAACGTCACAGCTTTATTTTATTTGTAAACGACAACCCGAGGTATGATTTTCGTCTGAGACTAGGGCTCCAACAGGTTCAAATAATTCGTTTTGTAGAATTAGTGATTTAACTGCCGGTGGAATGATGGTTTTGACGTTTTTTATTGCGATGTTCTTTTATATTTTTTGGTTTTATTTGATCAGTTAGGTTTCTGTTAATGAATTTAGATGCAATTTAGATATCATAAATTGCAGTAAACATCTAGAAATTTGCTTTGATTTTGGATGAAAATTTGATTTTTGCATGTTCTAGATTAAATCTGGCTTTTCAACTTTTAGAATTTTGTTTGAATGACAATTGAAGGTAAGCCTTAATCGTAAGCTATTGCTGCTTTCTATATAATATTTATTTTTCTAACATATTATTGGCTGAGGAATAAGGAATTAAGGATGCCTAACAAAACTCTAATAGCTTTCTTTATAACTGATAGCTGTAACACCCTGTAAAATCGTGTCCAATAATATAGCGACACGTGTTATATTTTTATTTTTAGTCTATTAAAGACTAACAGGGACTAAAAGCGTCAACATGCTCAAACTAAGTCTTTGGGTGATCTTCTGATATTAACATGCATAAACCTAGCCTCTGAGTGACCGTTGTGTTAAAATGCTTAAAAACATAGCCTCTGAGCGACCATTAGTGTCAACATGCTAAAATTTGGCCTCTGAGTGACCGTTGTGTCAACATGCCCAGCCTCTGAGTGACATCGGGGTCAACATGCTTATAATGAGCCTCTGAGTGATCTTTTACGAAGTCCTAACTCTCATGTGTTCCATTTGTGGACGAGAGGGATTAAATCCGTAATTTTATAAAAGTTGGACGTTGGAGGGTTAAAAGTGTCAACATGTTAATTTATACCCCTTGAGTGACCTTTTAACGAACCGAGAGCTCGACAATGTTCGGGCATAATCCCGGGTACGCCAAATATTGGCTACGAGGGCTAAATATGCTAAAAAGGTGTTTTAGAAGGTTAAAAAGGGGTTTAATAAGTTGGAGGGGCTAAATGTGGCAAATTTTGAAATCTGACATGGGGCGCTCGTGGGGCGCGTGAGGCTAAGGACTGGCCTCTCGCGGGGCGCGAGAGGCCTGTGTCTGCAGAAAATTTCCTTGGCCACCAGACAAAGGTGCCAAAAACCATTAAATCAGAACATGGTCTTCCAAACTGCTATGCCACGTTTTAGGACACTTGTAAGCTCCCTCTTACACCTCTTAACACCTGGCATCACCTCCTTTCAAGCTCTCCAACTATAAATAGGTGCCAAGGTTCACCATTTGAACTTGCACCTTTCTCATTTTCAAATCTTCTCCCTCCTCTGGAAGTTCCTAACTGAAAGGAGCATCCAACTTAGTTCTATTGCATTCTAGAACTTCTTGTAAGTGTTCCTTCCTCTTGCATTTTCATTTATAGTCTTTTATAGCCAAAGTCAAGCGTTTTACGGAAAACGCCTTGACTTTCGGTTAAGACCATTATGGTCCAGCCATTGTTCGTAACGAACATGGCTAAGTGATCGTAGTAAGGTAGGTGTTAGTCCCTATAAAGGGCACCTCCTGAAGATCACGTTTGCTAGACCAATTGACAGGTCAAAGTTATGATGTTAAAAAGTCAAACATGCCATTTTTCGGAAAAATTATGAATTGTTGTTATGTATGTTATGAAACCTGTTTTGACACTTAAACAAGTTGGTAATAATTATTAGAACATGTAAGAACATGTTCGGTTGGTCAATTTTAGTTCTAGGGTTGGTTCGCAACCGAAAGTCGCAAAGTTTGACTTCTGCTTTGACTTTCGATTCTGACATGATTTAGATTAGTTAGCTACTGATCTAAAGTTGCATTATGATTGTTATATAATGTAGCATAACCCTCTGAGGTTATATTACATGATCATAATCAGAATCTGAGTTTATGCACAAGTTCCGTAATTATGCCATTTTGACTAAAATGTCTTTTTGCATAAAATAAGTTTTAAAAGATAATGAACTTGAAAATAAGTTTCCTATGATGTAATATATAAGTAGGATTATTTGGGATGTTAAATCAGATTATAAACTGAGTTTATGACAAGTCCTTGTACATGTCGGTAAATGACGATAAAGCCCTTATGGCTTATAAAATGGTTTTAATCATATCTTTTCAAGGTAAATCTTTTACCTACTGATATGTTATATTAAATAACATATCTAAGACATTTTAATCTGACCCTAACATTAGTTTTCGTTAAACATCGCATAAATCGTCATTTTACGACATAAGCGTCGTTTCGGCGCATAGTATGGTTTTAAACCATAACTATTAATCAAGACTTGTTGTCTACTGATTTTAAAACTTATTTTAAATATTTATATAGTAGGTATTTGATATGAACTCAGAATCTCAAATAAATTGTAAACTATGTGAAAAATACCAAAATGCCCTTTCGGTGCATAGTTTGGTCATAAAAGATAAACTACACATATAATTAATATCCTACTGATATTATATCATATATAAATTATTTTTCCAGAATATTTGTAATTATAACATTTAATTATATTCAAGTTCCTTTTGATATGGTATGAAATTACCGAAATGCCCTTTTGAGGCATAGTTAAATTAAAACCTTAACGGGCATATAAGTTGATATCCTAATGATATTACAAATTATTTAAAGTATATTGGCATATAGAACTTCTCAATGACTTATCCGGTTACCCGATATCGCTAATATACGTACGGTTAAGTATATGTAACTAGTTTACGAAAATTAACCGAACCGGGTTTAACCTTGTCATTTAAGTTTCAAAATCTAGAATGTTTATAGTTTACCCCTATAATACAAGTCAAAGTACTTGGCGCGGGTTTAAACTACATTCTATCCGATCATGGTTTAATCTAACATTATACGTTTTGATCAAGTATGCTAGTCGGTCTAAATCTACAACTTAAATAAGACCGATAGTATTTAGTTGGTTAGCTTATGCCATAATCCAGACTAGAGCTTTTTGGTAAATGCTATCTGCACTTAGATCATGTTGGATACGGCTGAGAAATTAAATCTTGCATTTTTAAATCAAGACTAGCTCAGGTAAATACTCTTGACTTATTTTCCCTATACGGGCTTGGGATACGGTAAAATATTACCGCTTGGTCAGAAATGGGATCAATCGATGCCGGATTGTGGCTAGTAAATCCGCATATTTTGTTTTAATCAGTTTTGTTTGATAACTTAAACATCGGGGGTTAAATACCGTGTCCAGAATATCCTCGGCTCATTACATTAGATAATGGCCACGACCTTAGCGCGTGGTGTAGGCATACACATGACAGACGCTCAAATGCAAATTACCCAAGACGTTGGGGATAAATCCTCTGTGAGTTCTAAGTGGTGTGTACTTAATCATGTCTCGGTCTACGTACTGGGCCCTGTGTGTATGGACAAAATGTGAATCTGTTAACAAGGTTATAAAGTAACTTTCCCAAGTTATAAAAGATTTGTGCCCTGTGCACTTAAATCTAATTTCTAAAATGTTTTCAAAATGAGTCAGTCTGGTGTATTTACCAACGAAAGCTGACATATTTTCAATAGACTAAGCTTGCAGGTACAATACGAAATAGGCCGGAAGCTGCTCGGTAGTGAAATAAGAGGATCTTGCAAATCCTTAGATCTGCCTAAAGTCTGTTTTATATTCTTTCTTTGTACATTTTATGATCCGCCTGTGGATCTTCTATTACGAGCCTCTATATTATTTTATTTTGAACATTTGGCTTGTAATAGTAATTTTACCCCAAGACTTCTGCTGTGTCGTGTTTAATTGACAATCATGTTATCAACTGACGTCACGATTCTCCCCACCTGGGCCAACCGGTGTATGGATTTGGGTTGGAAATCCGGAGTGTGATAGGTTGGTATCAGAGCCAACGTTTGAGAGAATTAAGCACTACTCTTCTTGTGTTTAATCTCAAACCTACACGAGCACATTCCTTAGACTTCCGAGTCTAGGCATCGACCTAGGATTACTCATTTCATTATTAAGTTATTCGTGTTGTTTTTGAATTGATTTCTTAACAGGAAAATGCCGCCACATGTGCGAGGAAGAGGAAAAGACAATGAGGGGAGGACATTCAGGACATATCCCTTCACATCCACATCACCCGAACCCTTATGAAGATCCGGGGGATTCATGGCCATTTGCCCAACATGCGCCTACCCACACTCAAAGTTCTTACCACTCGTACCATTCGCACCACTCTCACCACTCCCATCACTTCATCATTCTTACCATGACGAGTTTAATCCAAACCAATATTTAAATACACCTCCACCGATAAAAATCAGTTGGACCAACCAAACCCCATGGACGAGGACTCCGACACGGAGATGCCGCCGTCGGGATCGCATACGCATCCCATAGAAATCTCAAACGATTCAAACTCTTATGCCGGATCGCCTTACCAAGGTCCTAATGAGTGGGAACAATATTGGAACCAATTTACCTTCGCCAATACTCCTTCCCATCACTCTCAACCACCTCCTATACAAGAAGACGTTCACATGGAACCGATGGACTGTCACACCCCATCCGATGCCGGAAACATCGGAGTGAGACGTAATAGATTGCTCATCACACATAACATTATTTGCGACATTAATTAGATAAACCAAATTTCATTTCACAATAAATTGTCAAGTACAACAGGAAATCAAATACAACAACAAAATTCTTAGTATTCTAGTTGTGTTTCTAAGCCATCCCTACTAAGTTCCATCATGATCAACATCTCTAACCTGCAACATGTTAAAAGTATAGTTCATACAAAAAGCATTGGCGAGTACACAAGTTTGAAATACATAGCATAAGTATAAAGAATTTACTCAATCCACATGGCAATTGTATACAAGGTAAGCTAGCATGCAATACTAATTGTCAAACCCAAGTATCCACAAGAATGAATGTGTCCCTCGTCACACGAAGTAACAAGACTAAAGTATGAATGTAACAAGAATGCATCAGCTTTGAGACTTAACAATACCCCAACGGGCGGTGTGCTACTCCTATAGCGCCGTATATGTTAAGTTGGGGCTAGCTAAGTTAATGACAAGTAGCATGTACCAAAGCATAACAATAAGCATGTATGAAAGATTGAGTGAATAAACCATGTAGTGTGTGTATTTGTGTGTTTCTATATGATAACATGTTACAACCAAATTGTGTAAAAGGTAAATGGGTCAAGTGTACTCACGGTTTTGCAAGCTTCACTTGTTAGTCCCGTGAAGAGTTTGGAGGATGGAAGAGGCACCGGGTTATCCTACAAGAGGAAAAATGGGCTGGTAAGTATTCGAATGATTAGGAATAAAACATAATAAAGTAGTTTACACGGAAAAGTAATCATCTAGACTTAATACTCGTTCTTGACACTATAATACCCATTCGGGTTGATGTGTTTTCATGGGTTATGATACCCATTAGAATCGTAACGAGAGATTAAGTACCTAGGTGATGTAACCTAATATCATGATGGCTAATCATTTGATTATCATCAAGAGTTCGGTTAGTATATTATATATCATGTAGTATACGTATAAGTAAAAACATCAGGGAAAGTTCATGGAAGTCATGCATGGAGGTAGGAGGATAACCTTCCTTTTAAACCTCTCTTGTGTAGTTTACCAATGCACAAGTCGTCACAAGGACGACAAGGATGGTCATGAGTATGCTTAAACATAAAAGTAAAAGACAAAAGTAATCAAAATCATCAAGTAAGGTGGTGGATCGAAGGTAGGATGGCCAAGGCTTCCAAGTGATCACACTCTACCAACTCAAGTCTTGTTTCGAGAACAAGCTTGGAAGGATAAACACTTGTGAGTAAAACCCTATTAAAACCAAACAAAGCTCTTACACTTGGGACCTTTAGACATGGTGATGTCCAAGTTGGTCTTCCATGGAAGACTTATGGAGACATTCCCAAAAGGTGTTTCAAGTAGTAAGAAGGAAGAAAGATCAAAAGGAGAGAGGTGAGTTAGAACTCACTTTTTGAAGCCTTGATCTTTTAGTGAAGAAGAGCTCTTAGAGCTTTTTATAGAGAAAAAGAAGAGAAGAGAAGAGAAAAGAAGATTGAGGTGTGAAATGAGAGGAGGTGGAGTGGGGTAATTTATAGGTAAAATTGGGAGGGTGTTAGTTGGGGGTAATAAATGCAAGAAACACAAAATTGGCCAATCCATGAGCTTGAAACCAATATTTCCGGATTATGCCCCTCTCGCGGGCCGCGAGAGGGTGAAGGCGGCTCGGTCGCGGGCCGCAAGAGGCTTTCAAGGGGTCGGTCGCGGGCCGTGAGGCAGGTTATTCCAGAAGATTCTTTGGTTTTTATCACTTTTAGTCCTTGAACTTAGTTTAAGTTGCTTTTTTTGCATGTTTTAAGCATATTACGTTTGTAAGTGTCGAATGCATGAATCTTTGCACGTATAACAAGTATTTAGCATGAATTTAATGATTAAATGTATGTAAGACAAGCATGTATCAAGTATATTTATACTACGATTCAAGTCTCGGATTACAAGATTGAAAAAGAAATACAAATACAAGTTCCCAAAAATAGAAATACAACAATCCCTTCTAATTAAGGAAGGCATGAAAAGCAAGGCGTTACAGTCTACCATCCTTTTGGAAGTTTCGTCCCGAAATTTATTCAGAGGAAGGTGTAACGAATAGGTGCGGATACTTAGTCTTCATATCACTTTCGAGTTCCCAAGTAAGTTCGGCGCCACGTTTACCTTCCCATCGAACCTTGACTATGGGAATTCGACTGCGTCTCAATTGCTTGATTCCTCGGTCCATGATTTCGACTGGTTTTTCCACGAAGTGTAGAGTCTCGTTGATTGAAGATCTTCAAGCGGAACCTGAAGCCCTTTGTCAGCTAGACATTTCTTCAAGTTTGAGACATGGTGAATGTAGGATGAACGTTGTTGAGTTCTTGAGGTAGATCCGTCTATACGCTACCTTGCCAATCCTTTCGAGAATTTTGAAGGACCTACATAGCGAGGAGCGAGTTTGCCTTTCTTACCAAATCGAACTACACCCTTCCAAGGGGATACCTTGAGGAGTACAAAGTCACCCATGTTGAATTCCAACGGTTTGCGCCGTCTATCCGCGTAACTCTTCTGTCGGCTTCTAGCTTTAAGCAGGTTGTCTCGAATTTATAAGATCTTGTCCGTCATCTCTTGTATAAGCCGGGACGGTGATTTGAGCTTCCCCTATCTCGTGCCAACAAATAGGCAATCGGCACTTACGACCATACAATGCCTCGAAAGGTGCCATTTGAATACTCGCGTGATAACTGTTATTGTACTAGAATTCGATCAAAGGCAAGTGCATATCCAAGTTTCCACCAAAATCGATTACGCAAGAACGAAGCATATCCTCTAGAGTTTGGATGGTATGCTCGGTTTGTCCATCAGATTGAGGGTGGAAGACAGTACTAAGATTGAGATGAGTACCAATAGCTCTTTGAAACGTTTGCCAAAGGCGAGAGGTGAAACGACCATCTCGGTCTGAGATGATGTCAATGGGGATACCATGAGGACAAATGATTTCATCCGTGTAGATACGAGCCAATTTCTCGACCTTGTAATCTTCACGTATGGGTAGGAAATGAGCGGATTTGGTCAAACGATCGATGATTACCCAAATACTATCGTGACCAGGTGAGGTACAAGGGAGTTTGGTGATGAAATCCATGGCAATGCTCCTCCATTTCCAAATAGGAATTTCGGGTTGTTCAAGCAAGCCAGAGGGACGTTGATGTTCAGCTTTCACCCTAGAACAAGTAAGGCATTCCGAGACGTAGAAGGCGATATCTTTCTTCATTCCAGGCCACTTGTAAGACGTACGAAGGTCATGGTACATCTTATCAGCGCCTGGGTGAATAGAATATCGAGATTTATGAGATTCACTCATCAAAAGGTTTCGAAGGTTGCCACGGTTCGGAATCCAAATACGGTTAAGGTAGTAATGATGCCATTGGGTTTTGTTACGAGTTGGGTTTCGACACCACACTTCAATTCATTATCGAGGTTACCCTCATTAATGGTTGAGTATTATGCCTCACGAATTAGCTCTTGAAGTTTTCCCAATGTTTGGTGCAACGGATACTCTTAACGTGAGTTTTTCGATTTACTGCATCGGCTACAACATTCGCTTTACCGAGGTGGTAGCGAATATCGCAGTCATAGTCGTTTAATAACTCCATCCAACGACATTGACGCATGTTGAGTTCTTTTTGATTGAAGATGTGTTGGAGGCTTTATGGTCGGTGAAGACCGTACACTTTGTACCATAAAGGTAGTGTCGCCATATCTTCAATTCAAAAACCACTGCACCAAGTTCAGGTCATGGGTAGTGTAGTTTTTCTCATGAATTTTGAGTTGTCTTGAAGCGTAGGCGATGCCTTTATCTCGTTGCATGAGGACGCAACTGAGACCTTGTTTCGAAGCATCATAATACACGACAAAGTCGTCGTTACCATCAGGAAGAGTTAAGATAGGAGCATTACAAAGCATGTCCATGAGCGTTTGAAAGACTCCTCTTGTTCTGAACCCCAAACAAAAGGTTTATCTTTATGGGTCAAAGGGGAAAGAGAGGAACGACAATCTTAGAGAATTTCGAGATGAAGCGACGATAGTAACCAGCTAAACCAAGAAACGAACGAATTTCGGACAGAGACTTAGGAGCAATCCAATTCTTTACGGCTTTGATTTTTTCCGGGTCAACGTGAATACCAAGTTCGTTGATGACATGACCAAGAAATTGAACTTCCTTTAGCCAAAATTCGCATTTCGAGAATTTGGCGTAAAGACGTTCAGTAGCAATAACTGAAGGATAAGATGCAAGTGTCGCTTGTGCTCTTCTTGTGTCTTAGAATAGATAAGAATATCATCGATGAAGACAATTACGAAATGATCGAGATACGCTTGCACACGCGATTCATCAAATCCATGAACACGACAGGTGGTTGGTCAAACCAAACGGCATGATTACGAACTCGTAATGTGCATAACGTGTACGGAATGCGGTCTTGGGTACATCTTCTTCGAGGACTCGAAGTTGATGATAACCAGAACGAAGATCGATCTTTGAGAAGCAATTTTGCGCCTTGAAGTTGATCGAAAAGATCGTCAATACGAGGAAGAGGATATCGGTTTTTGACCGTAAGCATATTGAGCTCACGATAGTCGATACACTCCGAAATGATCCATCTTTCTTCTTGACAAACAGAACGGGAGCGCCCCAAGGAGAAGTACTAAGGCGTATAAAGCCTTTATCGAGAAGTTCTTGAACGTTGGCTAGATAGTTCTTGCATCTCCGAAGGTGCTAGACGATAAGGGGACTTCACAACAGGAGTTGCGCCAGCTATGAGATCGATTCGGAAGTCAACAGAACGAGGAGGAGGTGGACCAGGAAGATCTTCTGAAAAACATCAGGAAATTCGCAAATGATAGGAACGTCACTTATGCTTGGACCCTTGTCCTTGTTTTCCATAATGTGGGCGAGAAAGGCGAAGTATTCCTTGTGCAAGTATTTGTTGCTTGAATACACGACATAAGCTTGAGACCTTTTGAGGGTTTCTCGCCATAGACGTGTAGGAAGTCATCGTTAGGAAGAGGAAGACGGATAAATTTTTCGAACCAACAACTTCAGCACGAACTCGCCTAAGCCAATCCATGCCTATTATGATATCGAAACTTCCAATTTTCATGGGTATGAGGTCAATAGAAAACGTATGATCGTTAAGATTCAAAGAACAGTTGAAAAGGACGGAATCGACGGTGATGGATTTTCCATTAGCGACTTCGACTTCAAATAATTTTGGCAGTTTAGAGCGTTTACACTTAAGCATGGGTTCAAATTCAACGGATACAAAACACTTGTCCGCGCCAGTATCAAAAAGACAAGAAGCATAAATATTGTTAACGAGAAACATATCGGTTATGACGTCATTAGCGTTTTGCGCTTGGGCGGCGGTGATCACGAAGGCTCTGCCTCGAGCTTGTTGAGGTTGATGCGGTTGCTGCTGTTGCTGGTTGTGGGGTTGTGAGCAAGCTTTGGCAAAGTGGGGGTGGCGCCACATTTGAAACATGCGCGATTGATGGCGGCTGGAGGTTGCGGTTGGTTTAGGGCAGGGTTCGCAATGATAGGTTGATCTTGGGTAGGCTTTAGGTTTTGGCGACATCGATTGGCAAAATGCCCAAACCTGTTATAGGTAGCGCATTTGCGACACGGGGTGTTAGCGAGATGGTGGTAGGAGCATTGATTACACTTGGGCCATGAGCCGGTATAGTTCCTCCTTGGTGGTTACGGATTGCAAGGGTTCCGGGTTTTGCGGAGTAACGACCGCATAATTTTGGTTAGAAGCCTTCCGCTTCTTACCCTTGTTGTTGTTCCTAGGTGGCTTGGATGGGGTAGGTTCTTTGGTGGTATCGGTGGTGGCTTGGTGTACATTCTTTGGTGGAGCTTTATTGGAGGTTTCACGGAGGATGCGGTTGTTGTTAAATTTGGCGGCGAGGCGATAGGTATCTTCGAGGGTTTTGGGTGCAGTGGCTTCAACTAGATCGATGATGGTTGGAGGTAGGCATTCGATGTACTTTGCGATATCCTTGTCGAGGGAGTCGACTTGACCGGGGCAAAGTGCTATTAACTGCTTGAAACGGGTGGTGAGGCCGGTAATGTCGTTCCCCACTTGCTTCAGGTTCCAGAATTCGTTCTCTAGTTTCAAGCTCGTGCGGGGGACAAAACTCATCCCTCATCAGCTTTTGGAGGTCAGCCCAAGGGAGGGCGTGCGCGGTGTTGCTTCCACGAATGTTGCGTTCGGAAGTCCACCAATAGAGGGCTCTTGATCGGAAACGCCCTTGCGTTAAGCGTACGTAGGTGGTCAAGACATCCACTTTGTAGGAACGTCACCTCTATGGCATCAAACCATTGAAGCAACTGAGTGGCGTCCCCTTCACCGTGAAGGATAAAGGGTTGCAAGAGCAGAATTGCTTATGGGTAAAGGTCGTCTTAGGTGATTCTGCCTTTAAATCGACGGAGGTATGAGGCGATTCGGCGTTTGGCGTGGGTTGAACTTTGCTAACAATATTGGGTATGATCTTAGCCATTTGCTTTGCCATAAACCTCACGCAATCTTTCTTAGACATCGAGTTGGAGTTGGTTCTTGACTTCAACCTTGCGCCAGATTTTGCGAAGATATCTATGCGATAGAGGTAAGGATGAGACTTGATCGTAGGGTAATGTAAAAATCACATTGGGTATGCAAGTAACACGTATAATTTCCTATAAGCAAAATAAGTACCTCAAAAGTTTAAACACTTATGATTGTGTAAAGAGTATAAATTTAGTTGGTTCGCAAGGATTATTATTGTTTTTGATTGCGATAAACGTGCGAATCGTGCAACGGTTCGAAATGAATGAGGTAATAAGTATTAAAACACACAAAAAATTGAATCACATAAAAGAATAGGCTCATAAATCTTAGGAATGTTTTGGGTAGAGAAACTTCGACAATTCCAAAGTGAATCGGGATCCTTTCAAATTACAGGGACGTGCTTTGCCCTATAGGTGAAATGCTCTCATCGAGAAGCATTCACGGCATTTAACCCTTCCAGTTACTACACGTATCTAATTGATCGAATAATCGAAACTTTGCGAGATTGAAAATCGAGGAGTGGGACTAGTTGAAAGGTGCGGGTTTCACCCCTATCTTGACAACACGTACCCTAAGTGTGGTTGATACTTACCAAACGAGGAGCGAATTCCGACTCGTTGGTAAGGGTCCACTAGAGTATGAAATGGAAAATTTCCATCAAGGTATGGATGTCACTCCTAACTTGATGGCGTAATTTCGTGGAAAGTCGAATACGCGGATTGAGAGTGACGACCAAAGTGCGGGTTTCACCCCTATTTTGGTGAGATCGTCTCATTTGTATGAGTGTCTTCAAGTCTTCAAGTGTGTATATTGTGTAAATGTCTTAGGAAAGACATTTTGCATGTATGAAGACCAAAAGAAAAGATAGAAGCAACATAGGAAGAATTTACATTTTAAGCGTAAGTCAAGAATGGTCATAATTGGACTCTTAAACTATAGACTAGGTCGAACATGGCAATTCTACCTAATTCCCTATAGTTATGGCTCTGATACCAATCCGTCACACCCCAACGATGGTGGAAACATCGGAGTCAGACAAAATAGATTGCTCATCACACATAACACTATTTGCGACATTAATTAGATAAACCAAATTTCATTTCACAATAAATTGTCAAGCACAACATGAAATCAAATACAACAACAAAATTCTTATTATTCTAGTTGTGTTTCTAAGCCATCCCTACTAAGTTCCATCATGATCAACATCTCTAACCTGCAACATGTTAAAAGTATAGTTCAACACAAAAAGTATTGGCGAGTACACAAGTTTGAAATACATAGCATAAGTATAAAAGAATATACTCAATCCACATGGCAATTGTATGCAAGGTAAGCTAGCATGCAATACTAATTGTCAAACCCAAGTATCCACAAGAATGAATGTGTCCCTCGTCACACGAAGTAACAAGACTAAAGTATGAATGTAACAAGAATGCATCATCTTTGAGACTTAACAATACCCCGACGGGCGGTGTGCTACTCTGATAGCGCTATATATTTAAGTTGGGGCTAGCTAAGTTAATAACAAGTAGCATGTATGAATTTAGCATGTACCAAAGCATAACAATAAGCATGTATGAAAGATTGAGTGTATAAAGCATGTAGTCTGTGTATTTGTGTGTTTTTGTATGATAACATGTTACAACCCAAATTGTGTAAAAGGTAAATGGGTCAAGTGTACTCACGGTTTTGCAAGCTTCCACTTGTTAGTCCCGTGAAGAGTTTGGAGGATGGAAGAGGCACCGAGTTATCCTACAAGAGGAAAAATGGGCTGGTAAGTATTCAAATGATTAGGAATAAAATATAATAAAGTAGTTTACACGGAAAAGTAATCATCTAGACTTAATACTCATTCTGACACTGTTTTCATGGGTTATGATACCCATTAGAATCGTAACAAGAGATTAAGTACCTAGGTGATGTAACCTAATATCATGACGGATAATCATTTGATTATCATCAAGAGTTCGGTTAGTTAATATATATATTATTGTTGTATACATATAAGAAAAACATCATGGAAGTTCATGGAAGTCATGCATGGAGGTAGGAGGATAACCTTCATTTTAAAACCTCTCTTGTATAGTTTACCAATGCACAAGTCGTCACAAGGACGACAAGGATGGTCATGAGTACGCTTAAACATAAAAGTAAAAGACAAAAGTAATCGAAATCATCAAGTGAGGTGGTGGATCGAAGGTAGGATAGCAAGGCTTCCAAGTGATCACACTCTACCAACTCAAGTCTTGTTTCGAGAACAAGCTTGGAAGGATACAACACTTGTGGGTAAAACCCTATTAAAACCAAACAAAGCTCATACACTTGGGACCTTTAGACATGGTGATGTTCCAAGTTGGTCTTCCATGGAAGACTTATGGAGACATTCCCAAAAGGTGTTTCAAGTAGTAAAAAGGAAGAAAGATCAAAAGGAGAGAGGTGAGTTAGAACTCACTTTTTGAAGCCTTGATCTTTTAGTGAAGAAGAGCTCTTAGAGCTCTTTAGAGAGAAGAGAAGAGAAGAGAAGATTGAGGTGTGAAATGAGAGGAGGTGGAGTGGGGTATTTATAGGTAAAATTGGGAGGGTGTTAGTTGGGAGTAATAAATGCAAGAAACACAAAATTGGCCAATCCATGAGCTTGAAACCTACATTTCCGTATTATGCCCCTCTCACGGGCCGCGAGAGGGTGAAGGCAGCTCGATCGCGGGCCGCTAGAGGTCTGGCGGGCCGCGAGAGGCTTTCCAAGGGGTCGGTCGCGTGCCACGAGGTTGGGCTTATTCCAGAAGATTCTTTGGTTTTTATCACTTTTAGTCCTTGAACTTAGTTTAAGTTGCTAGTTTTTGCATGTTTATGCATGTAACGTGTATAAGTGTCGAATGCATGAATCTTTGCACGTATAACAAGTAGTTAGCATGAATTTATTGATTAAATGTATGTAAGACAAGCATGTATCAAGTACAAATTTTAGTACGATTCAAGTCTCGGATTACAAGATTGGAAAAAGAAATACGAATAAAAGTTACCGAAAATAGAAATACAACAATCCCTTCTAATTAAGGAAGGCATGAAAAGCGAGGCGTTACATGGACCAACCTCAACCACCACCTGAACCACCAAGGAGAAAGCGTGGAGCACGTATGTCGGTACATGCAGGACAAAGGTCGGGATCGCTGCCACCTTTGCCCAACCCTTACCCCACAATTCAAGAGGACCCACAAATTGGTGGACCCTCTAACACCTCACCTGTGGTGGAACCAACACCAAGACCTATAGTTCAACCACCACCACCGGGTTATAGTAACTCTATCCCAACATATCCGGATACGTCTAGATATGATCCTTTTAACCCGTCTACACCAGTAGACTATCAAGCACGGTCTCATGACCCTTACATGCAAGCGGTCATGCATAATGCACTTTACCCGTCTCCTTTCCCACCGACTGGATATCCAAGTTATGGATACCAGTATCCGGTTATGCCATAACCACAACCTCCGCCACCACTTGAGGCCATTAACGAAGCCTTAGAACAAATGAAAGAAATGCAACAACAAGCGGAGAAAACGGAGAAGAAGACGAACAAGTTCTTCAAGAAACTCTCCAAACTGGTTAAGGGAAAGAAGGACGAGTGAAGTCTCTTCTAATAACTTATGTTAGTCCCTGCGAGGACATTGTTATTTCCTTCGTCCCTGCGTGGACATTTTTATTTCTTTAAGTCTTTGCATGGAGAGTTTATTTCATTGTTTCTAGTATTGTAATTTTATTTGGAATTTAATGAAGTATTTTTGGAATTATATATAAGTATTCATCCTCTTCAAACGAGCTTCTCGATTTTACTCGAAATTTGTGCTCTGCGATATAATTCCAAAAAGATCTTAATGGTTTTGATTAGCCAAGTGGCACAGACACATAATTAGCCAACATTATAAATGATAGTTAAGGATAAAAGGGCCTTCTATCATGATAGTTAAGGGAAGTTATCCTTATATCCAGAGGTGGTGAACTTAAGTTCAAGCCTCCAAGTCGTTAAGGTCAATGCGACCGGGACTATTAATCAATCATTAAGGTACTCTTATGTTAATATTCAGGAATGTTCATACTCCTGGTAGTGTGACTTGAGGAACCACACTAGCCTTCAAGGTAATGGACTATGTCCTAACTTTATATAGCCTATGTGATCAAATTTGATCCTGGCTAATATCATCAATGCGATGATTAAAAACATCCATTAGTGATGTATTGCCCTTGGGACTATGATTAAACATCCATTAGTGATGTATTGCCCTTGGGGCTATGATTAAACATCCATTAGTAATGTATTGCCCTTGGGGCTATGATTAAAACATCCATTAGTGATGTATTGCCCTTGGCTATGATTAAAACATTCTTAGTGATGTATTGCCTTTGGAGCTATGATTAAAACATCCATTAGTGATGTATTGCCCTTGGGCTATGATTAAAACATCCTTAGTATGTATTGCCCTTGGGGCTATGATTAAAACATCCATTGTGATGTATTTGCCCTTGGGACTGTGATTAAACATCCATTAGTGATGTATTGCCCTTGGGCTATGATTAAACATCCATTAGTGATTATTGCCTTTAGGGCTATGATATAACATCCATTAGTGATGTAATGCCTTTGAGCAACATTAAATTGTCAAAATGACAACAACAGTTGGTTAATATAACCCCTGTCCATATTTTATGTCCATTAGTGACAGGCCAATGTGCCATATTTTATGTCCATTAGTGACAGGCCTATGTGCCATAAATTTTATGTCCTTCATGACAAGCTTATGAGCTAAATATAATGTCAATTATGATAATGACAGTTGTGACAATGCGATCCACTGTCCAATATCATATATGGACTATGTCCAAATTGTAATTTGCCTTTGATGGTCCTTTTGAGACCTAGGCCAAATATAGATATCATGAGCCTAAGAGTTGTGATGTTATTCACACTAGATTAGACAATGGATTGTTATATCCAATGTTTAAAGCCAATATGGTTATTAATACCATGGCTAAGAAAGAATTTTATTTGGTATTTAGAACCAAAGCTTTGAAGAAATGGCTAACTCGCATGAGGCACAAAGTAGCCACCTGGATGTTAACTCCAGTAACACAGAAAATATAGCCATTAATGATGACAACTTCCAAGCTCGCATTGATGCAGCTGTTGAAAAGGCCATGGGAAAGACCATAGAAAAGCTTAAAGAGTCGAGTGCTACTCGCTCTAGACCTTATTGATTACCCCATCGTCAGCTCATAAGGAGAGCTCCGCTCATCTTTAAATGCGAAGAGTGAACCAAAGAAAATAGATTTTGCTGATAGGTTCCGTTTAGTTAAAGACGGATGTACCTATAAATATTTCGTCTCCTGCAAGCCCCGAGATTTTAATAGGGAGAAAGGAGCGTGGAAGCCCTAAAGTGGCTGGATGAGATGGAGACAATCGTAGATATCAGCAGCTGTGCTGATATGGATGTGGTCAAATATGTATCACATTCCTTTAAGGGTATTGCCCTAATCTGATGGAAAGCTATGATCCAATCCACGGAAAAGTCACCTGTACAACTTAGGATGGTCTAAGCTTGTCGAACTGTCAAGGAAACTTACTGCCTACCTCATGAGGTGGAGAAATTACAGACAGACTTTTTGTCTCTTTCAATAAGAACCTAGATTGTCGGAAGTACATTTCTGACTTTAACTCCCTATCTAGGTTAGTTTCCTATCTGATCACCCCTGAAACCAAACGCGGTGCGCGTTTTATCAATGGGTTAGCTCCTGAAATTAAGGGTATGGTAAAGGCTGCTCAGCCTAGTACCTATAGGTCCATTGTTGACCTATCCCTATCCCTCACCCTTGATCTAGTGAGGCAAAAGTCTGTTAAGTCTGAAATTGATGGGAAAAAAGAGAGAAGAGGACAACTCCCAAAGGTTTAATAAGAAAAATAAAGGGAGATTTGGGCTCAAAAGGAACCAAGACAAGTTGGCTGTGACGCCAACATGCAAGACTTGCAACCGCAGGCACTGGGGACAGTGTAATTATGATCCACAAGCCAAACTCTGTGGCATTTGTAAGAGAAGGGGCATAGGACCCTAGAATGCAAGGATCTTAAGGATGCTGTCTGCTATGTCTGCAATGAAAAATGGCATATCAAGACTAACTGCCCTAAGAATCTTAAGAATAATAATGCGAATCCTGGAGAGGACAAGAAGGGGAATGCTCGTGCCTTTCAGATGACTACAAAAGAGGCTGTTAATGACAACAATGTCATAACAGGTACATTCCTCATTAACGATATTTATGCTAGAGTTCTTTTCGATTCGGGTGGAGATAAATCTTTTGTTGATCATAAGTTTAGTAAACTATTAAACTTGCCCATAAGAACTCTAGATATAACATATGAGGTAGAACTCGCTGATGGAACCTTAGAGATAGCATCTTCCGTTCTCTATGGATGCTCTATATCCATTAAGAATCATTCTATCCCCATCATTCTTTTGCCAATGAAATTGGCGGGGTTCGATGTAGTTTTAGGCATGGGTTGGTTATCCCATAACCAAGCCCGCATTGCCTGCGATAAGAAACTCATCAAAATTAAAACCCCATCTGGTGAATCGATCACCATCCCTGGAGATTTGCACTACGGATTGCCAGACAAGGTGTCGTTATTTAAGGCATCCAAGTGTTTAAGGAAAGGTTGTGTCATTTACATGGCACAAGTAACTATCAATGAGCCTAAGCCAAGTATCGAAGACCTTCCGGTTATCTCGGAGTATTTCGATGTTTTCCCCAAAGAATTACCTAGCCTACCTCCAAATAGGCAAGTGGAGTTTAGAATTGATATCCTACCTGGATCAGCACCGGTAACCAGAGCTCCATATTGGTTAGCACCGACGGAGATGAAGGAATTGAGATTACAATTAGATGAACTCTTAGAGAAAGGCTTTATTCAGCCGTGTTCCTCGCCTTTGGGAGCTCATATTCTATTCGTAAAGAAGAAAGACGGTTCAATGCAGATGTGCATTGATTACCGTGAGCTGAACAAGTTAACAATTAAGAACCGATATCCTCTGCCCAGGATCGACGACTTATTCGACCAACTTCAAGGGGCTAATTATTTCTACAAGATCGATCTAAGATCTGGATATCATCAGCTGAAGGTTAGAGTGAGGACGTTCCTAAGACTGCCTTCAGGACCCGATATGGTCATTTTGAATTTCTAGTGATGCCTTTTGGGCTCACAAATGCACCTGCAGCATTCATGGATCTCATGAATAGAGTCTACAAACCGTATTTGGATAAGTTTGTCATTGTCTTTATAGACGACATACTTATCTATTCTCGTAATCAAATTGATCAGGAGAAACACCTTCGGTGCATTCTAAAATTGCTAAGGCAGGAGAAGCTTTATGCTAAATTTTCTAAGTGTGAATTTTGGCTTAGAGAAGTCCAATTTCTTGGACATATTGTAAGTGAGCGTGGTATCCAAGTGGATCCCGCCAAAATAGAAGTGATAATGAAATTGGGAAGTGCCCAAAACCCCATCAGAAATACGTAGCTTCTTAGGATTGGCTGGTTACTATAGAAGTTCATTGAGAACTTTTCAAGGATAGCCATTCCTTTAACTACCCTGACCCGTAAAAATGTTAAGTATAATTGGGGTCCAAAACAACAAGAATCTTTTGAGATTCTGAAAACACAAGTTGAGCAATGCTCCTGTGTTATCCCTACCTGAGGGTGTTGAAGACTTTTGTTGTTTACTGTGATGCGTCGCACACTTGCATGGGCTGTGTGCTAATACAAAAGGCAAGTTAATTGCTTATGCATCGCGACAGTTAAAGATGCACGAAAGGAACTACACCACCCATGATTTGGAATTGGGTGCCGTTGTATTTGCACTAAAGCTATGGAGACATTATTTATATGGCACAAAGTGTATTATACACTGACCATAAGAGTCTCCAGCATTTGTTCAATCAGAAAGAATTGAAACATGCGACAACGTCGTTGGATGGAAACACTTAATGATTATGATTGTGAAATTCGCTACCATCCGGCAAAGCAAATGTAGTTGTTGATGCCTTAAGTCGCAAGGAAGGGTTTAGCCTATAAGGATTAACGCCAAGAGCATTGAGCTCAGAAATAGCTTAAATGAGAAGCTATTAGATGCGCAAAGACAAGCTCTATTAGAGGCTTTAAAGCTCCTAATGAAGGATTGGGTGAAACTGTTGATCAGTTAGCGCCTGGAAAGGATGGAATCCTTAGGTTCACTGATAGAATCTGGGTTCCAATTTTTGGAGGACTTAGAGATCTAATCCTCCACGAAGCACACAATACGAGATACTCAGTTCACCCTGGAGGTGACAAAATGTATCAGGATCTAAAAGGGAATTATTGGTGGATGGGTTTGAAGAAATCCATAGCCACTTATGTAGCTAAGTGTCTGACGTGTTCGCAAGTTAAAGCGAACATCAGAAGCCGTCAGGACTTCTACAACAATTGGAAATCCCCACATGGAAATGGGAAATGGTAACTATGGACTTGATTATTAAGTTGCCTAAGACCAAACGTGGTAATGACACGATTTGGGTCATTGTAGATAGGCTGACCAAGTCAGCGCATTTCTTGATAATTAAGGAAACGTATAATTCAGACAAATAGGCTAAGTTGTATGTGGATAAGATTGTGTCCCTACACGGTGTGCCGGTATCTATTGTATCTGATAGAGATACTAGATATACATCTCACTTTTGAAAAGTTTTCAAGAATCTTTAGGCACACGATTAAACTTTAGTACGACTTACCATCCACAGGCTGATGGTCAAAGTGAGCGTACTATCCAAACATTGGAAGACATGCTTAGGGCATGTGTGATTGATTTAGATGGAAGTTGGGATGACCACTTACCTCTATTAGAATTCTCCTACAGTAATAGTTATCATACTAGCATCAAGGCTGCTCCTTATGAGGCCTTGTATGGGAGAAAATGCCGAACGCCCATGTGCTGGGCAGAAGTTGGGGAAGCCCAACTATCAGGACCGGAAATTGTCCTGGAGACCACGGAAAAGATTGTGCAAATTCGTGATCGTCTCAAAGCTGCCAGGGATAGGCAGAAGAGCTATGCTGACAAGAGGCGTAAACCTCTTAAGTTCCAAGTAGGGGACAAAGTCATGCTAAAAGTGTCACCCTGGAAATGTGTGATGCGCTTTGGGAAGAAGGACAAGTTAAGCCCAAGATATATCGGACCATTCGAGATAGTCGAATGTGTCGGCACTGTAGCTTATAAGCTCAGATTGCCAGAGGAGCTTAGTGGAATCCATGATGTATTCCACATATCTAACCTTAAGAAATGTCTAGTCGATGAGTCGCTAGCAATGTCGCACAAAGATGTGCAAATAGATGAAAGCCTGAGGTTTGTTGAGAAACCAATTTCGATCGAGAATCGACAGGTTAAGAAGCTCCGAAGAAAATTGATACCTATAGTAAAGGTTAAATGGGACGCCTTTAGAGGTCCCGAGTATACATGGGAGGTTGAGTCCACTATGCGACAAAAGTACCCCCATCTTTTTGAATAAAATCTCGAGGTCGAGATTTCTTTTAAGGAGGCGAGGATGTAACACCTGTAAAATCGTGTCCAATAATATAGCGAAACGTGTTATATTTTTATTTTTAGTCTATTAAAGACTAATAGGGACTAAAAGCGTCAGCATGCTCAAACTAAGTCTCTGAGTGATCTCTGATGTTAACATGAATAAATCAAGCCTCTGAGTGACCGTTGTGTCAACATGCTTAAAAACTTAGCCTCTGAGTGACCATTAGTGTCAACATGCTAAAACTTGGCCTCTGAGTGACCGTTGTGTCAACATGCCCAACCTCTGAGTGACATCGGGGTCAACATGCTTATAATGAGCCTCTGAGTGATCTTTTACGAAGTCCTAACTCTCATATGTTCCATTTGTGGACGAGTGGGATAAAATCCGTAATTTTATAAAAGTTGGACGTTGGGGATTAAAAGTGTCAACATGTTAATTTATACCTCTGAGTGACCTTTTAACGAACCGAGAGCTCGACAATGTCCAGGCATAATCCCGAGTACGCCAAATATTGGCTACGGAGGGCTAAATATGCTAAAAAGGTGTTTAGAAGGTTAAAAAGGGGTTTAATAAGTTGAGGGGCTAAATGTGGCAAATTTTGAAATCTGACATGGGGCGCTCGTGGGGCGCGAGAGGCTAAGGCATGGCCTCTCACGGGGCGCGAGAGGCCTGTGTCTGAAGAAAATTTCCTTGGCACCAGACAAAGGTGCCAAAAACCATTAAATCGAAACCATTGTCTTCCAAACTGCTATTCCACGTTTAAGGACACTTGTAAGCTCCCTCTTACACCCCTTAACACCTGGCACCTCCTTCAAGCTCTCCAACTATAGATAGGTGCCAAGGTTCACCATTCTCATTTTCAACTCTTCTCCCTCCTCTGGAAGTTCCTAACTGAAAGGAGCATCCAACTTAGTTCTATTGCATTCTAGGAACCTCTTGTAAGTGTTCCTTCCTCTTGCATTTTCATTTATAATCTTTTATAGCAAAAAATCAAGCGTTTAATGGAAAACGCCTTGACTTTCAGTTAAGACCATTATGGTCCAACCATTGTTCGTAACGAACATAGTTAAATGATCGTAATAAGGTAGGTGTTAGTCCCTATAAGGCACCTCCTGAAGATCACGTTTGCTAGACCAATTGACGGGTCAAAGTTATGATGCTAAAAAGTCAAACATGCCATTTTTGGGAAAAATCATGAATTGATCTTATATATGTTATGAAACCTATTTTGACACTTAAACAAGTTGGTAATAATTATTAGAACATGTAAGAACATGTTCGGCTGGTCAATTTCAGTTCTAGGGTCGGTTCGCAACCGAAAGTCGCAAAGTTTGACTTCTGCTTTGACTTTCGATTCTGACCTGATTTAGATTAGTTAGCTACTGATCTAAAGTTGCATTATGATCGTAATCTAATGTAGCATAACCCTCTGAGGTTATATTACATGATCATAATCAGAATCTGAGTTTATGCTCAAGTTCCGTAATTATGCCATTTTGACTAAAATGCCCTTTTTGCATAAAATAAGGTTTAAAAGATAATGAACTTGAAAATAAGTTTCCTACTGATGTAATATTATAAGTAAGATTATTTGGGATGTTAAATCAGATTATAAACTGAGTTGATGAACAAGTCCTTGTAATATGTTGGTAAATGACGATAAAGCCCTTATGGCTTATAAAATGGTTTTAATCATATATTTTCAAGGTAAATCTTTTACCTACTGATATGTTATATTAAATAACATATCTAAGACATTTTAATCTGACCCTAACATTAGTTTTCGTTAAACATCGCATAAATCGTCATTTTACGACATAAGCGTGTTTCGGCGCATAGCATGGTTTTAAACCATAACTATCAATCAAGACTTGTTACCTACTGATTTTAAAACTTATTTTAAATATTTATACAATTGGTATTTGATATGAACTCAGATTCCCAGATAAATTGTAAACTAAATGCCCTTTCGGTGCATAGTTTGGTCATAAAAGATAAATTACACATATAATTAATATCCTACTGATATTATATCATAAATAAATTATTTTTCCAGAATATTTATAATTATAACATTTAATTATACTCAAGTTACTTTTGTACGATATGAAATTACTGAAATGCCCTTATGAGGCATAGTTAAATTAAAACCTTAACGGGCATATAAGATGATATCCTAATGATATTACAAATTATTTAAAGTATATTGGCATATAGAACTTGTCCATGACTTATCCGGTTACCCGATATCGCTAATATGCGTACGGTTAAGTATATGTAACTAGTTTACGAAAATTAACTGAACCGGGTTTAACCTTGTCATTTAAGTTTCAAAATCCAGAATGTTTATAGTTTACCCATATAATACAAGTCAAAGTACTTGTCGGGTTTAAACTACATTCTATCAGATCATCGGTTTAAACTAAAATTATACGTTTTGATCAAGTACGCTAGTCGGTCTAAATCTACAACTTAAATAAGACCGATGGTATTTAATTGGTTAGGTTATGCCATAATCCAGACTAGAGCCTTCCGGTAAATGCTATCTGCACTTAGATCATTTTGGATAAGGCTGAGAAATTAAATCTTGCATTTTTAAATCAAGACTAGCTCAGGAAAATACTCTTGACTTATTTTCCCTATACGGGCTTGGGATACGGTAAAATATTACTGCTTGGTCAGAAATGGGATTAAACGCATGCCGGATTGTGGCTAGTAATCCGCATATTATGTTTTAATCAGTTTTGTTTGATAACTTAAACATCGGGGTAAACTACCGTGTATTGGATATCCTCGGCTCATTACATTAGATAATGGCCACGACCTTAGCGCGGAGTGTAGGCATACACTCAAATGCAAATTACCCAAGACGTTGGGGATAACTCCTCTGTGAGTTCTAAGTGGTGTGTACTTAATCATGTCTCGGTCTTTGTACTGGGCCCTGTGTGTATGGACAAACATGTGAATCTGTTAACAAGGTTACAAAGTAACTTTCACAAGTTATAAAAGATTTGTACCCTGTTCACTTAAATCTAATTTGTAAAATGTTTTCAAAATGAGTCAGTCAGGTGTATTTACCAGCGAAAGCTGACGTATTTTCAAAAGACTAAGCTTGTAGTACAATACGAAATAGGCTAGAAGCTGCTCGGTAGTGAAATAAGAGTATCTTGCAAATCCTTAGATCTGTCCTAAAGTCTGTTTTATATTCTTTCTTTGTACATTTTATGATCCGCTTGTGGATCTTCTATTACGAGCATGTATATTATTTTATTTCGAACATTTGGTTTATAATAGTAATTTTACTCCAAGACTTCCGTTGTGCCGTGTTTAATTGATAATGATGTTATCAACTGACATCACGATACTCCCCACCCGGGCTCACCGGTGTATGGATTTGGGTTGGAAATCCGGGGTGTGACAATAGCCTTGGGATAGAGCCAATCTGTTGTTTCAAAAGAAGAACAAAAGTTCAAAGATGGAAAAATGAACCGTGAAAGTGTTGTCATTCAACTTAGAGAGCTTTTGTAGCATTCTGGATCTTTCACTGCCAAGCATTGTTTCATAATAAAGATTAGAGGCAACTTAATGGGTTGGTTGGCTAACGGTTCAAAACCAGTGGTTTTATACCGTTTCAAATGGTTTGGCTTGGATTGACCTGAAATACATTTTGTTATCTGTTATTATAAATAATTAGTGTCTAAATGACATTTTAAATAAATTATTGCATAAAATATCAATGTATTTTCACTTTCTCAGCGTTAGCCAACATTTGAGTCATCAAAAGATGGCTTTATGTCCCATTTGGGTGTACATATAAGATGATAAATCAATATCAATTATCATCATTTGTTACAAAAGAATACTAATCCTAGAGGCATAGTTCTACCATTCCAACCACTTTTATGGCATTTAACAATATAAATTATTATATTGATGTCCTTCTGGTGTGTAACTTTCCTTCATGTTTCTCATTCTATTCATTTAATTAAATATATGGCTGATTATATATCTAGGAACTGAAGCAAAAGATGTTGTGGAAGATAAACTAAAATTATTGACGAATGTTATTGGAACATTTAGGCTTGTTGTGCTTACTGCATTAGTGGGAAGATCACCTTAAGGTATGTGTAAGCTAGCAGCAAATTGGAGTAATAGAGGAAGCATTTATATTTTTTGATATCCAAAGTCACAAGAGGTATGTATGAAGTTTTTTTTTTATTCGTGACACGTTTATGGTAATTCTGCATTTATGTTCTGCATCTTTTTTGGTTGATTCTTTTGATAAGAAATTATATTTATAGATGCAAATAATTTCAACTAGCAAAGCCAACATGCTAATGAAGACTTCTGGCAATTGTTTATCTACGGAGCTTTTGCTCCAAATGAACCAGAAGAGTATGAAGGAGTTTGAGGTTTACTTTGCTTACATTTGGTATAATTGATCTGGTAATGGTAGTGACAAAATAGAACTTATAAAAAATATCCAGTCTACTTCTACTGTATATAATAAATAAATCCTTTTGTGTGACACGTGTTATATGTTTAGGGCTATTTCTTTCTCCTTTTCCCACTCATTGCCTAAATCCGAGATGGTGTAACACGCAAATTCTATAGTCCCAAATAACTCAAACCGGTTTCACCTTGGACTTACCCCCAAATTGATTATTGTGACTTTCTTGTCCATTCTCTTTTCTTCATCACAAACTCTTAACGCTGATTATTTTGTTGATACAGCCTCATCATTCCATTCAAGTTTGCTAAGGATTTCACACTATTGTGGGGGATTAATTTATAGGTTCTCAGTACCTTTATGTTTGGTATATTTTCTTTGTTATGCTATCTGAAAATTTTGTTTTGCTATTTCAATACATAATATCTATACTTATAATTTTTCCTTGCTCTCGCTCGGACAGGTACGACTGTAGCATGTCCGTGATTAAATATATACCTAGATCAGTTTTTGATATTATCAGTCGGATAGGTGCACTTCGCAACAAGTGTGACGCGTCATCTCAATCTTAACCATTTGGATCCGATTATAATGTTCACATTGTTAAGAAACTCAAATCTTCATCTTACATAGATCTGAAGAAAAGTTCAAGAAGTTCTGTTTCTAGGCCAAGTCTTTATCCTCAAAATTTAACACCCCTTTTGTGAGAAACTCATGTAGGTTTGTTAGTGGATTCACATCTAAACTGAGAAGCTTATTTACTTATTTAAGTGGAATCGCGACACAAAAATCTGTTTAAGGGGAATGCTCAGTATTCAAATTACAGTCACTCAATGGAATCTAGAATTTGCAACTGGTAAGTGCAAACATGTTATATTTGAAGAAGATAAGTGATGTGGTTTGAGGTAATTGATGTTGATAAAGATGAGGCTAATTCAAGGAGTTCAATTGTTGATGTGATTAAAATGGTGGAAGATGAGAGAGAGTGCAGTAACATCTCAGTTGAGACAAGAGATAGTAGCAAGAATAGGGAATTGGATCAAAGAGGGTGTCTACTTCCCGGAAGTGGTATCAACATTGCCAAATGGAAAGATGTTTATATCCTTATCCCTAAGTCAGGGTTTTGATATGTATGTAGATGTGGGTTTGCCTTTATAAAAGAAGTTGTTGCCTGAATCCGATGAAAATCATAATTTAAGTTTGAGGAAATTAAGGTTTGATATTAAGTTACTAGAAACAAAGCGAGCTTTATATCAACAATCATGTCGTCTTAAATGAAAGAGATATAATGATTATACATTGCTCATTGGAAGTAATTTTATACATTCAATGGTTGGTTTCTTATATCAAATTGATTGTTGTTTTAGGATGTAGAAAAATGACCCCTTTAGGCCTATTTATATAGGAAGAAGAGGAAATGGTTGCCAATGCATTTTCTTATTCAATCGGTAAATATTAATGTTTATGTGTAGTGTAGAATCGTATACGTAGCGAACCATAAACATTGGTTGCTTTATTTCTTATTATATGATCTGATATTTTTATCAAACACCTTTCAAATTTGTAGGGATAAGGTTTTGATCACTTATGAGAACTAAACTATAACGATCATGGAGGAACGTTTGTAATGTTTGAGACCTCGGGCATGGTTAAACAATAAGGTGCTTATATATTTCAAATGCTATATTTGAATGCATTAACATATTAGAATGTATGTGGGCAAACGCTACTGATGAATTTCAGGTCAACAATGGGGCGTGTATACTGTAAACTTTGTTGCTGAAAATATATTGATGCTTTTCAAGCTTAACTAAAAATGAATATTTGATTCGTTGGGAGGGATTTGACCATTCATATAATAAATTTTGCTTATTGCTGATGGTTTAATGTATTTTTTATCAGATCCAAAGAAAATTGGGCATATGCTTAACCAAAAAACATATTAGTTATTACCAACTAAACAGATTAATAATTACATGCTATTCGAATTCATTACTATATTTAATTATCAATATACTGATTACTATATTTAATTATCAATATACTAATTAATTTAAAGTATTAATAATAGAACACTGACTATTTTAGAAAGATATCAACAAATCTGACACATTAAAATAAAAATTGTACTATATGGATTTAGTTAAATAGTTTGATTTAATCACATAGAAATCAATACTATACTTAATTATAGACTTGTGATTACTATACTTTTGTGAGTTGTAATTTTATTTTTTTATTATTAAATTCCATTGTTGTTTCGCATAACGTAAACTACTTTTCATCATTTATTATATACGTAGACGTTGATTTTTTTTAGTTTATAAACCTTTTTTATTGTAGAAGAATTTCCTTAAACAATTCCATTATAATCATCATAAACATATAATGTTCTTAGTCAAAACCTTGAAAACATATTATTTTGTCAAACCGCAAACTTCACGGTATTAGCACTAGTATGTAATAAGGCATCTTGAGAAGCGAAATATGTAAAAAACCCAAACTGAAAAGACCGAAATAACCTTTTTTGTTTGCATCTTCTGTTATGTAATTACTATAACTAGGAGGTGCTCGCGCGACATGGCGAACACAAACATTGTCAGTACGCTCAACCGAAGTCGAACTCGAAGATATCAGTTAGTCTATTTTTTTAAACAATTGGTTTTCGTTAACCAGTTCAGTTTATACGGTTAGATTAATGATTATTTGTTCGGCTTGTTTAATATCGGTTAATTGTCAAAACCAAACTTAGGTTAAAACAGCTTTTTGCTTAAAATATATGAAATTGAGATTTAAATACATACAATGGATGTATTAAGACATGAAATGAAGGTATAAAATATAAACACATGAACCAGAGGTTAGAAACTAAATATTTATGAAAATATGAATACCGTTCCGGTCCGGGTAATTTTGGTTAAGCTAGGGTACAAGAAACCGATAATTGTTTTTGGTTAATGCAGGTTTCCATTCGATTTCATCTGTTTCGGTTCGGTTTCGATTAAAGTTTAGTTATTGCTCACCATAAACATTGTTTAATCAAATATCATATCAATTTTTAATTAAAAAAAAGAACAATACTACACTTAGATCAAAAAGAATAATATGCTTATTTTTATAATGTACTTTTTTTAAATATTAATGTACGAGAAATTAATGTCGTTTAAAATCGTGGGGTAATTAGTTTTTCATAAGTGGATAAAGTGTAATTAATAATTAACTAGGTTATTGTCCGCGTTAACACGCGTTTCACAATTGATATTAATATTGTTTCTTGACATTTAAGATCGTTTAATAAACAACTACATTGGAATAAAGAAATAACAAATCACTAAAATTTCAGTAAAAACTTTCTTGTAAATCACATTGGTTGTCTTATCTATAACACATATATTTGATCACGTGAATAAGTAAACGAAGACTCAAATGGCAAACTAGTGTTCGTAGTACGAAAAGAGAATTGTACACATGAAACTACTTTGTCATATGCAACATCAAAACTACTTTTCAGAGCAACAAAAAATAAAAAAAAACTACTCTGTTTGGATGGCAAACAATGATTTTATATTATTCCACACCAAAATTATATACATTACAAGGGCATGTACCAATAAGTACCCATTAGCCCATACCCCATTACATAACTCTCCCCATACACCATTTACAGGTAAGCCGAGAACATCAAACTTTAGCCACTTCGCCCACTCTAACCCTGGTCGTTTCAGCAGCAAGAACGACATCGCCTGAGTTTCCGCAAATATCCGATCAACCGATACCCGTTTGCCTGAAAATATCAATTTGTTTCATGCTAACCAAATCGCCCAAGTTGACACAATAACAATCAATTGCACCAACTTTCTTTTATTTTCCAATATGCCTTGTGCTTTATAAACTTTGAATAGCTCTCTCACCTTTGTACCTGAAAAATAAAGGATGCTGCACCAAAGACTTACCTTTTGTCTAACCGATGACTCCACCAAAGTTTTTTCTCCAAGTTGGAAATGCTATTCCATCCGCCCGATACCCCAACTTGTGATTGGCATATAAGACCAAGAATCAGAATGTGAATGAATAGCTGATATCACTTTTCGCCATAAGTTACCATCTTCTCTTTTATACCTCCACTACCACTTCAACAATAGGCTAATATTCATATCTTTCAAGGAACCCAATCCAAGTCCACCCTTTTTTCAACCGGTCCAATGACCCGTTCCCAACACACCGACACCATTTTAATTTTTTCTTCAACTCCACAAAAAAACCGTTGTCTAAGCCCTTCCAAAGCCTCCAAAATGTACTTGGGCGCTATGAAAAGAGAGAAATGGTACAACATATACTGATACAATAATTGATTCCTCTTGAGTGCATGGTGTGATCTGTTATGGTAATTTTATTGATTCCGTCTGAGAATCACAGCCTTGTGGTAATTTTATTAATTCCGTCTTGAGTGCATGGTGTGATCTGTTAAAAAACAATTAACACAGTATGTTTCACGATATAATCTGAGACAACATATGAGCATAACTCGTAATCAACTATTAACTACAAAAGCTTCAACTTACGGTAGGACATTTCTAAGTACACAGTGTGAATTCTTAACAATTGCTTTTACTATATCACTTCTCTTTCAAGATAACAATTAAGGAAAACCACTTTTAAGTTTATAACTCATCATTAATTCACCTCCAACTCCAGCCCCTTTCGATGCTTCAGGTGCAGCTGCCTCCTCAATATTTTCATCATTTTGCCATCCACCAATGAAAATCACCAATAACTACCTAAAAAAATATTAACACTAATATTTATGTTTAGGATTACTCATCAGAACAGTTTGTCAGCTTATTCCATTTTGATACAACAATAAGTTGTAACGGGCCGTGTTCGGTTAAACACTATTAGATGTGTATGGGATAGAGCTGATAGTGTTGACATGAATAAACATATATGTCTTTCATAAATGTGTATATTAGTGTAGATAATTGCAAATAGACGTGATTACCAGATGGAGTAATTCTCAGGCATACAAAAGTGTCGTGCTCTGGTTCTTTTATAAGAAATATATATAATATATATATATATATATATATATTATATATAATATTATATATATATGTTTAAGCTATAGGATTGGGTTGAACACACGCAAGTCCCCAGACATAGTTATGCGGCCAAATTATGCTAGACGCAGCTATAGGTAACTGCTCACTATTTGGAATGACATGTCCTGATAAATTTTAAATTATGCACCTATTTTCCACGCACATAAAGCAGGGTAAAAAAATAAATTTTTGGTTCTCAGAAGACACACAGATCAACGGTACAAACGCTTACATAATTTCCATTGGTGTGAAAGCATGCTTAGAAATCTATCTCCTGGCCTAGCAGGGACAATGACCCACAGATTATGAGCCTGGAGAAGTATGAAAGCAGAACGACCATTTGACGGATACAATAATAATAGATACACATACAATGTCACATCCCAACCGATGGCGGAAACATCGGGATGAGACGAACAATTGCTCAAAACTTCATAACGCTATGTGACAATATAGATTAAATTCAAATTTCATTCAAGACTAAATTGTCATACAAAAATTCCAAATAATAGTCAACAATTGTTTCAAAACGTCATAACATCAAAATAGATAAATTAATCTAGGCGTGTATCTAAGCAATCCTACTAGATTTCTTGCATCATCAGCTTTCCTGCAACATGTATTAAAAGCGTAGATCAATACAAAAGTATTGGCGAGCATACAAGTTTGAAATAAATTATAAGTATAAAAGTTTGTTTTGATTGTGACAAGTATATATTCAAGTCGAATCGCACGAATATGTAGACCACTTTCGCATAACAATAGCATATAATCGAACTCCTTAACTAGCAAACATAGTATTCTAAGCATAACGATATCATGAGAATACAAGTCAAAACTAATAAGCATAAACAAACTCAAGCATAACAAGTAGCATGTATAGACGAGTTTAAACTAACACCTATAACTCACATAAGCGTAACTGATGGCACATTTGGTATTGTGAACACATTTAATTTTGTTTAAAATAAATTTTGTAATTTATACATGTTGCACCCCAAAATGCATTAAAGTGTAAAAAGGGGGTCGGGTATGCTCACAATTTCGTAACGCATTCCTTGAAATCCCGCGCAGAAGTGAAGAGTTTGGTAATGCAACTCGAGGTCGTCATACATGGATAACGAAAGTATATAAACATTACAGGTTGTCGAAGCGCTAATAATATGAATATATATTTATATATTTATAAAATTAATTAAATTCGAGGGGTTTTTTTATATAAGTTAACGAATTTTGATCTTACGGATTTGACGAAAAACGGGCAGAGTTTCACCTGTTTTTGGACGATCCCGACAACACCAAGGTGTCGATTAAATGTTTTCAAAAACTCAACATATTTTCTCGAAACAATATAATTATATATTTACATACCCTAATTATGTTTACAAATTATATATAGTTCAGTTACATGATTAAAACAATAAATAATTGCAAAATAATATAATTAATATAGGCGTCATTATACCGAGTCGTGTTTGACTGAGTTTGACCGAACTGAAACTGAAACTTGAAACAAATCCGAGCGGAAACCCCTGTTGACCAGCTCTGACCGGGGACCGTCACCTGACTTGAACTAAACATGAGCCGAATTTGAATTGGAATCGAATTATACCCCGAATCAAAACGAATCACTCTTGAACCCGCGGAACCAATCACGAGGATTTGACCCGAAAACCCGAAGCAAAACCGAAACTTGAACCATACCGGAACCAGGTTGAACCGAAATCGAGATTGAACATACCCGAGCCCAACCTGTAACTGACCGATGCTTGCTGAACCCGAGTCAAAACCAGAACGGGTACAACCACCACTGCATCTGACTGGTTTTGGCCGGCCACCGCAACGGCCGCCGCCGTTGTTTACCAAGGAGAGAGACAGAGCGAGAGGGAGAAGGTGGTTCGCCGGAGATGAGGGGCCGCGCCGGAGAGTCGCCGGAAATCACAGAGGAGGGGAGAGGCTTGCGGCTGCAGTGTGTGTGAGTGTATGCGGCCGAAGAATGTGTGTATATAGTTTTAATTAGGTTTAGGTTTAGCTAGGTTAGTGTGTTGGGCCAAGGCCCGTTAACCCGTTCTAACGTCTTTGAGTGGCCCGAACGTACCGACGAGATCTGATTTCAAGTACAAGTTTCATAAAACTCCGAATTTATTTTGTTTATTATTATTATTATTATTATTGTTATTATTAATATTTATAAAAATAATGAATAAATTCATAATAATAACAATGATAATAAAAATGGACAAATAAATAATTTAATGGTACGACGCGTATTCTTAAAATAAAATTTTACGAGAAACGCGAGCGTTACAGTCTCCCCTACTTTAGGAATTTTCGTCCCGAAATTCATTTAAGAGGGAGACTTTAGAATAATAGGACATTTTGAAGCATGTATGGGTATAATCGCGAAATAGGTTGTGAGTGATTAAAGTTTGTATTAAACATAGTAATGAAACACCGAATTTCTCATGGCACGTTTTACGAAAGTTTGGTAATATGGTAGTAACACTTATATATAGGAAGTACCCGCGGCGTATCCACCATGTTTATACTATATTACTTCTGTTTCGCTAATCGGTGTCATGTTACGTTTCGTGTCACGATTAGGGTTTATTAACGTATTACAAGTGAGAATGATAGCATATATAGAGTCTCAAGTATATAAGTATAATTGCATTTAAGTATGAGAGAGTATACTGTATAAGTATGAGTATAAGTGTAAGTGTGCGTATTCGCACATTCGTGTACATACAGATGATATATTTTAGTTTAACCAAGATTAACGGATTACTGGCATGTGAATAAACATGTCAAACCATCGTGTATCGCAATGTAGACTACCCATCATCGTTAAAACGAAAAGGGTGTAAAATAGTTTACTTAACATGACCTCAAGAATACGGGCGGGCGTCACTCCTATAGCGCTACACAAGCGCTATACATGTTAAGGTGTGGCTTGATCAAAGTTAATGACGAGTCTACCACATAAACATGTGAATAAACAAGTCAAACCATCGTGTACGCAATGTTGACTAGTCAATATTGTTGAAACATAGTGTAAAATAGTTTACTTAGTATGAAATAGTTTACTTAACATGACCCCAAGTCTCAAGGGTGGTGCGCTACTCTATAGTGTCACACCCCGACCCGCAGCGGAATAAAAATCGGGCATGATTGGGTTATCACCAAAGCTCATGATATTTACTAACAAGTTTCATATTTATTAAATTCAAATTAAAATTCAAATTATCCAACAAAATTTCATAAAACACAAATAATAATCTAAATGCTTGTTCCAACGAAATAACTTGATTATTCTTCTAGGCCATCCTAGGAGTTTCTTTCCTCAACTTGATCACCTGTATCATGCGTAAAACAGGGGAAATTTGGGTCAACAAAAAGTTGGCGAGTGAACCTTGATAAAACATTTAAGTAAATCAATTTTATAGTTGTTTAAATAAGATTGTGCATAATCACATGTGAACAAATGTATAATGTAACAAATCACAAACCACATTGAATGAATATATGACATGAATGATGATGTATCTGAAATCAAGGCTCAATCGAACGGAGCCGATCTAATGAGGCACCTGATGCTCAACCCGTATCCCACGAGCAACTGATGGGCCTAATGAAATGAGTGCACTAAAATGATAAAATATATCCACATATATACCACACTACAAGCAATACACATTTGATCACGAAATGATATAAGCACAAGTGTTAAATAAAATAAAGAAATGATACGACACATGATACACCCAAAAACGTGATTAAAACGGGGAATTTGTAGAGATTCACTCACCTTAGGTGCGTATTCTTGAGTGGTAAAGAGAGCGCACGAGTTGGGAATTTATCCGATGAAGGAGTACTAACCTAGGAATAATAACGTGGTAATTCGGTAAATAAGTAAACTATTATTTAGGTTATAATCTTTTGTTTTAGGTTTTTAAATTATAATTTTTTTTTTTGATTTGTTTTAATATCGATTAGTTTAAAATTGTGTGTTTTCTTTTTAAAATATAATCCCCTTTTAATAAATAATGGAATGATAAAAGAAAGATGAAATAGAATAAAATAGAAATAAACTAAAACTAAAAGGAAAATAAAATAAATAAAAAGTAAGAAAAACGACAGTCTGACACGTGTCAGACCGGTTCGTTCCCTGTTGTAGGTATGCGTGTGTGAGGCTCGAACTCGTGACCTCTCGGTTGCGTGCACGCAGCTCTTCCAACTGACTACGTGTCTAACCCGAAGGAATCTGAATTTTAATTATATTTATACACAGGTTAGGTTTATTCAGATTTAATTAATTTTCAAAAAGGTTAAATTGGATTCAACCGGACACATACGACCAGTCTCGAACCCGAGACCTCTGCGGTGACTTGCACCCAGCCCGACCAACTGGGCTGGGTGTCTAACCCAATTATACTTGCAATTTAATTATATTTATATACTAGTGGGTTTATACAGATGTGCTAAATTTAAAAAGGGTTTAATTAAGTCAGACCGTGTGTGGGCGTGGGGTCGAACCATCGACTGTAGGTTTGGTTTGCACGCGGCCCAACCAGTTGGGCTGGGTGCTTACCCGGTTGAAAACTGGATTATAAAATATATGATCACACACACTGCTTATCGTCTTCTTCATTCAAAATCTTTTATCAGAGACATTTACCCGCCCAAAAACAAGAGTATGCTTAACCACTCCCATTAATCTAAACAGAGGACAAAATCAAATAGGAAAAAGGGGTCAATACCGATGGTGGTTTCTCTTTTGATTTTCCGGTGAAGTGTGGCGTTTTCCGGCGAACAGAGGATTCCGCAACAGCGGGGAGTTTAGAGAAGCAGAAAGAGTGGAAAGAGGTGCGAGTCTCGATTGAGTAGGCGTTTAGTATTTATAGGCAGAGGTAAAAGGATTTCGATTTCGGTTTATGGTAACACGGTTTGTGATTGGCAATTGCCAGAGGAATGACAACCGAGCTGATTGGGTGTTACCATGATTGATTCCGGCCAGTTGTCGGAGATATCAACAAGAAAGGAAAGGCGCGTTCTTTGATCGCGGCCTTGATTGCAGGTTTAAATCTTAGATTTCGTACAAGAGTTTTAAGATTTCAATATAAACACAACTGGTGTGTGTAGTCCAGCGGTGTTTGTAGTGTGTGTGTCCGGGGAAACCCGGGTTCGATTCCCAGTTCACCCATTTATTTATTTTATTTTATTTTTCCTTTTCTTTAAACTGTTTTCCTTTATAAATTTTATAAGTATTTATTAATTAGATGATTTATTTATTTATGAATTATTATATCATTTATTTAAACTTTATTAATTTATTTCATCATCATAAATATAATATTGAAAATAATAAATTAAACGCCGTAAACGAATATCCTTTGATTAATAAAATGGGGCTGGTTTTCGAAACCCGATTTACACAAATGTTACAGTATCCCCTACTTTTAGAAATTTCGTCCCGGAATTTAAGTAGTAGTGGTAACCGGAAAGAGATGCGGGTACTTTTCGCGCATTGAGTATTCACGTTCCCAAGTAAACTCGGGTCCTCGTTTTGACTCCCAACGCACCCTGACGATTGGAATACGACTTCGCCTTAAACGCTTCTCACCGAAATCCATGACTTCTACTGGTCTTTCAACGAAGTGCATTGATTCATCAACTTAAATGTCTTCTAGAGGGATATGGAGGTTTTTGTCAGCGAGGCACTTTTTCAAGTTTGATACGTGAAACGTGGGGTGAATTCTGTTAAGTTCTTCTGGTAGGTCAAGCTTGTATGCTACAGGACTTACTCTTTCGAGTATCTTGAAAGGTCCTATGTAGCGTGGTGCTAGCTTGCCCTTCTGGCCAAAATGAACCACTCCCTTCCACGGTGATACTTTCAAAAGTACTTGATCACCAACGCCAAACTCCAAGGGCTTTCGTCGTTTGTCCGCATAACTCTTTTGACGACTTTGAGCCGCTAGAAGATTATTTCGAATTTGAATGATTTTGTCGGTTGTTTCTTGAATCAATTCAGGTCCGGTGATTTGCGCTTCACCAATTTCGTGCCAACATACTGGAGATCGGCATTTACGACCATATAAAGCTTCGAAAGGAGCCATGCCGATACTTGAATGATAGCTATTGTTGTACGAAAACTCGACTAACGGTAGATGAGCGTCCCAATTCCCTTTGAAGTCTATGATACATGCTCGAAGCATGTCTTCGAGGGTTTGGATGGTGCGCTCAGATTGACCATCAATCTGAGGGTGGAAGGTGGTACTGAGGTCTAAACGCGTACCTAAAGCAGTTTTTACGGCTCGCCATGTGCGTGAAGTGAAACGACCATCAATGTCTGAAATGATGCTTAATGGTACACCATGACGGCTTACAATTTCGCTGATATAGATACGAGCTAACTTCTCGTTCTTGAAGTCCTCGCGAATCGGAATGAAGTGAGCTGATTTTGTAAGACGATCAATGATTACCCATATGGTGTCATACCCACTAGAGGTGCGAGGTAACCTGGTAATGAAGTCCATGGTTATGTTTTCCCACTTCCATACAGGTATTTCGGGTTGGACTAGAAGTCCTGAAGGTCTTTGATGTTCAGCTTTCACTTTAGAGCATGTAAGGCACTTGGAAACAAAAACAACGATATCCTTTTTCATGCCAGGCCACCAGTAGGTGTATCGTAGGTCTTGATACATCTTATCGGCTCCTGGGTGTACAGAGTATCGTGTTTTGTGTGCCTCATTCATGAGGAAATCACGAAGGTTGTCGCGATTGGGAATCCATATGCGGTTTAAATAATATAGAATACCATCGGATTTGGTTTCAATTTTGAGTTCAGCTCCACATGACAGCTCATCGCGTACGTCCTTTTCCATTACATAGATATGTTGAGCTGCCCGGATTCGATCCTTGATATCGGTTATGATTTGCGAACATAGAAGACGAATAGTGTTCGCATATCCCTTTCGACTGAGCGCATCAGCCACCACGTTTGCCTTGCCAGGATGATACCGAATCTCGCAGTCGTAATCGTTGAGCAGTTCGACCCATCTTCGTTGCCTCATATTCAGCTCTTTTTGATTGAAGATATGTTGGAGACTCTTGTGGTCAGTGTATATTTCACACTTGCTACCGTAAAGATAATGTCTCCATATCTTGAGAGCGAACACAACGGCTCCAAGTTCCAGGTCGTGGGTGGTGTAATTTTTCTCATGAACTTTGAGTTTCCTAGAGGCATAGGCTATCACCTTTCCTCTTTGCATCAATACACAGCCTAGAACTTGCCCTGATGTGTCACAATAAAGCACAAAGTCATCGCAACTCTCAGGGAGTGTAAGGATAGGTGCGTCACAAAGCCTTTGCTTTAAAGTGTGGAAGGCCTCCTCTTGCTTAGGTCCCCAAATGAAGGGTTTTCCCTTGTGGGTCAAGGCTGTGAGCGGAACGGCGAAACGGGAAAAATTGGCAATGAAGCGTCGGTAGTAACCAGCCAAGCCAAGAAATGACCTAACTTCGGTAGGGGTACGTGGCGCTTGCCATTCTTGTACTGCCTTGATTTTCGAAGGATCGACATGAATCCCTTTGTCATTGACGACATGACCAAGGAATTGTACCTCTCTTAACCAGAATTCGCATTTTGAGAACTAAGCGTAAAGCTTTTTAGTCCTTAAGAGTGTAAGAATGAGTCGAAGATGTCGCTCATGATCGGATTTTGACTTTGAGTAGATAAAGATATCGTCGATGAAGACTATGACGAAACGGTCGAGATAGGGTTTGCATACCATATTCATTAAATCCATGAAGACAGCGGGGGCGTTGCTTAAACGAAGGGCATAACCATGAACTCGTAATGACCATAACGAGTTCGGAAGGCAGTTTTTGGAATATCTTCTTCGCGCACTCTAAGCTGATGATAACCAGAACAAAGGTCGATTTTGGAAAAACAGGTGGCGCCTTGAAGTTGGTCTAGAAGGTCGTCATACGAGGCAGTGGATAGCGATTCTTAACTATCAACTTCTTGAGTTCTCTATAATTAATGGACATGCGAAACGTTCCATCTTTCTTCCTCACAAAAAGAACGGGCGCACCCCAAGGCGATGAGCTAGGACGTATGAATCCTTTGTCAGTCAGCTCTTGCAGTTGACTGGCCAACTCTTGCATCTCGGATGGAGCTAACCTATAGGGAGATTTTGTGACCAGTGTAGCGCCAGGCACAAGATCGATTCGAAATTTGACTTCTCGCATAGAAGGAAGTCCTGAAACATCGTCGGGAAAAACTTGCGGGAATTCTTTCACAATTGGAATATCTTCGAGCTTCCTCTCCTTGCTTTCCTTCTTGACGACGTGAGCTAGAAATGCGACGTAATTCTTGCGAAGATAACTTCGGGCTTGAAGGCGGACATCAATTTGAGCCATTTCTAAGGAGTTTCCCCAAAGATACGTAGTGTCTGACGTCGGCGAGAGGAATACGAATAAACTTTTCATGGCACACCACTTCAGCGTGATGCTGGCTGAGCCAGTCCATGCCGATGATAACATCGAAACTTCCCAATTTCATAGGAATGAGATCAATTGAAAATCGTGATCATTTAGGGTGAGAGTACAATCGCCTATAATAGAATTTAATGAAATGGGTTTTCCGTCAGCAACTTCCACCGTCAGAGATTCAACGAGATTATCACGAGGTTGGTCGAGAATAGATTCGAATTCTAAAGACACAAAGCTCTTATCCGCACCAGTATCGAATAATATGGATGCATAACTACCATTTATGAGAAACGTACCGTTGACCACATTGTTGTCGCCCTGGCTTGGTTGGCGTTGATATTGAAAGCTCTTCCTCTAGCAGGTGGAGGAGCTTGGTTAGCTTGGTTTACGGGTTTGCTGGGGCTTGGGCATGGATGATGTTCACCAGGCGTGGGCAAGTATTCCTGAAGTGGTTTGGGTCCCCACAATTGAAACAGGCTCGTATGGATTGCATCATGGGGTAGTTAGGTTGGTAGTAAGGTTGGGCTGCGAGTTGTGCAGGTGGTAGAAGTAAGGGTTGTTGGGCTTGGCCCACCATTTGATTTTGGGTTTGGGTTGGAGGTTGACTGCGGTTCGATCGCTGAAGGGTACAGCAGGTTTGGATAGTGTGATCTGCACGGCCACAACTTGTGCAATGTTGGCAAGGGTTTTCAGGAGGGTGATGGTATTGGAAACGGTTACAATTTGGGTGTGGGCCAGTGTATGGCCTTTTGAATGGTGTGGCTGGAGGGGCAACTTGGGTGATTGGAGCAGCAGTGATGGGAGGGTTGGTTTGGGTGACAGCAAAGTTCTTGCCATTTCGCTTCCTCTTACCAGTAAACTTCGAGGATGAACCTGAGTGGTTTGGAATTGGGGTCTCAATGGGTGCTTTCTTCTTCTCATCTTTAAAATTGCCATTTCGAATGCGATTTTCAGTGAGTTCCGTAGCTAACTCCATTGCGGCTTCGAGTGTTGCAGGCGAAGTGCTTAAAACCGAATCTTGGATTTTCGAGGGGAGGCCTCGAATGTAGTGTTCAATTAAGCGGTATAATGGGGTGAACAGATTGGGAACCATTTGGTTCAACTCAAGAAACCTCTTGTTGTAGGAGGTGTGATCCCCTTCTTTTTGCTTTAGAGCATAGAATTCATCTTCAAGCTTCTTGATCTCGCTTCTAGGGCAAAAACGTCTTGTCATGACCTCTCTTAATTCTTCCCATGATAAGGCCATGGCATCGTCTACACCTCGCTTTCCTTTTTCCGTGTTCCACCAGGTAAGGGCTACCCCAAACAATCTTCCAGTCGCGTAACGTACCTTACGGTCCTCAGGACGGTCGCAATTGAGAAAGGTGTTTTCCATCTCCTCAAACCAGTGGAGGAGGAGGGTGACAAACCTTCAGTCCCTTCATATTTTGGGGGATCGCAAGACTTGAAGTGTTTGTAGGTGCATTTAGGGTTTTGGGAGGAGGGTTTGGCGACGCTTTGGTCTTCTTGGTTGGGAGGGTTAATGGGATTAGCGGTGAGGGCTTGTGAACTTGTAACACGATGTCAGGAAGCACTACGGCCATTTTTTAGCAATTTGCGTGACCAAGCGTTCGTTTGACTTTCCTGACCTTCTACCTCCACGTAATTGCCTAGCAGACATCTACAGGAATATATGTAGTGAGATTGTGAGTTCAAGAATTTCCTAGGTGTCATGTGTCGTAAAAAGAATGAAAACAACATAACTGAAAATAATTTAACTACATCCATAGGATGTCTTGGTTTGCTCGTGTTTGGGCCTCCAAGTAATTGCTGATGTCATGTGGGTTGTAGTATGGTCGGAGGTCCTCCACACCGAATGAAAATCGTAAAACATGATTGCGAGATGTATGGTCGGAGGGTGTCCAGGTGTGGCACAATGATAGCTCAAAGTGGGGTTAGTTCACACGACGTTTGGTATAGCATACTTTGGCCTAATAGGTCCTTCGTACTCTCATCGTTAGTCCCCAGGTAGGCAAACTGGTCCTTTATTTTGGATTTATACGAATGCCAAGCCTAGACAGGACGTTCCGACTACCGGTACTCGTACCCTTCCAGTTACTACATGGCCGTCGTGAAAACTCACTTTGATGTCATTTGAAAAAAAATATGAAAACATTGCAAAAATCTTTGAAAAGAAATAACGGAAATTGTGAAATTGTGAGGTGTGTGCTTTCATAGAATGATATGACATGAGGGTATGATCTATGATGAGCATTGCATATTAACATGTACTTGTGAGAATGTTTGCAAAATGTTGTGTGTGAATATAAACATGAAACATATAAACATCATGAATTTTGCATGTAACACATAAACAATTTAAATCTAGTCAACTATAGTATAGGCTCTAAAGGTCTAATAACCTATCCTATATCCCTATAGTCACAAGCTCTGATACCAATCTGTCACACCCCGACTCGCAGCGGAATAAAATCGGGGCATGATTGGGTTATCAACAAAGCTCATGATATTTACTAACAAGTTTCGTATTTATTAATTCAAATTAAAATTCAAATTATCCAACAAAATTTCATACAAACACAAATAATAATCTAAATGTTTGTTCCAACGAAATAACTTGATTATTCTTCTAGGCCATCCTAGGTGTTTCTTTCCTCAACTTGATCACCTTGTATCATGCGTAAAACATGGGAAATTTTGGGTCAACAAAAAGTTGGGAGTGAACCTTGATAAAACATTTAAGTAAATCAATTTTTAGTTGTTTTGATGCATAATCACATGTGAACAAATGTATAACGTAAAAAATCACAACCACATTGAATGAATATATAACATGAAAGATTATGTTTTCTGAGATCAAGGCTCAATCGAACGGAGCCGATCTAATGAGGCACCTGATGCTCAACCCGTATCCCACGAGGAACCTGATGGGCCTAATGAAATGCACTAAAATGATAAAATGTATCCACATATAAACCACACTACAAGCAATGCACATTTGATCACGAAATGATATAAGCACAAGGGTTAAATAAAATAAAGAAATGATACGACACATGATACAACCCAAAAACGTGATTAAAACGGGGAATTTATAGATATTCACTCACCTTGGGTGCGTATTCATGAGTGGAAATGAGAGCGCACGAGTTGGGAATTTATCCGATGAAGGAGTACTAACCTAGAAATAATAACGTGGTAATTCGGTAAATAAGTAAACTATTATTTAGGTTATAATCTTTTGTTTTAGGTTTTTAAATTATTATTATTTTTTTATTTATTTTATCTTTCTATTTCTATTTATTTTAGTTTAATTTAGTTTATTTTATTTTATTCTATTATAACCTAAATAATAGTTTACTTATTTGGTTATAATCTTTTGTTTTAGGTTTTTAAATTTTTTTTTTTTTGTGATTTTTTTAATATCGATTGTTTAAAATTGTGTGTTTTCTTTTTAAAATATAATCCTCTTTTAATAAATCATGTAATGATAAAAGAAAGATGAAATAGAATAAAATAAAATAAACTAAAATTAAAAGGAAAAAAAAATAAATAAAAAAAAATAAGAAAAACGACATCTGACACGTGTCAACTGGTTCGTTCACTGTTGTAGGTATGCGTGTGTGAGGCTCGAACTCGTGACCTCTCGGTTGCGTGCACGCAGCTCTTCCAACTGAGCTACGTGTCTAACCCGAAGGAATCTGAATTTTAATTATATTTATACACAGGTTAGGTTTATTCAGATTTAATTAATTTTCAAAAAGGTTAAATTGGATTCAACGGACACATACGACCAGTCTCGAACCCGAGACCTCTGCGGTGACTTGCACCCAGCCCGACCAACTGGGCTGGGTGTCTAACCCAATTATACTTGCAATTTAATTATATTTATATACTAGACGGGTTTATACAGATGTGCTACATTTAAAAAGGGTTTAATTAAGTCTGACCGGTGTGTGGGCGTGGGGTCGAACCATCGACTGTAGGTTTGGTTTGCACTCGGCCCAACCAGTTGGGCTGGGTGCTTACCCGGTTGAAAACTGGATTATAAAATATATGATCACACACACTGCTTATCGTCTTCTTCATTCAAAATCTTTTATAGAGATATTTACCCGCCCAAAAACAAGAGTATGCTTAACCACTCTCATTAATCTAAACAGAGGACAAAATCAAATAGGAAAAAGGGGGTCAATACCGACGGTGGTTTCTCTTTTGATTTTCCGGCGAAGTGTGGCATTTTCCGGCGAACAGAGGATTCCGCAAAACAGCGGGGAGTTTAGAGAAGCAGAAAGAGTGGAAAGAGGTGTGAGTCTCGATTGAAATAGGCGTTTAGTATTTATAGGCAGAGGTAAAAGGATTTCGATTTCGGTTTATGGTAACACGGTTTGTGATTGGCAATTGCCAGAGGAATGACAGCCGAGCTGATTGGTGTTACCATGACAGAGGAGATATCAACAAGAAAGGAAAGGCGCGTTCTTTGATCACGGCCTTGATTGCAGGTTTAACTCTTAGATTTCATAAAGAGTTTTAAGATTTCAATATAAACACAACTGGTGTGTGTAGTCCAGCGTGTTTGTATGTGTGTGTGTGTCCGGGGAAACCCGGTTCGATTCCCGGTTCACCCATTTATTTATTTTATTTTTTTTCCTTTTTCTTTAAACTGTTTTCCTTTATAAATTTTATAAGTATTTATTAATTAGATGATTTATTTATTTATGAATATTATATCATTTATTTAAACTTTATTTATTTATTTCATCATCATAAATATAATATTGAAAATAATAAATTAAACGCTGTAAATGAATATCCTTTGATTAATAAAATGGGGCGGTTTTCGAAACCCGATTTACACAAATGTTACATATAGCACTACGCATAGTGTTATACATGTTAAGGTGTGGTTTTATAACGAGTTTATCACATATAATGTTCCAGTAATCCCAAATCAAGTATGATGTTTAGTATGCACCTATAGAATCGTTGCGTAATAGATTTAGTATAAATGCAAGTTTGTCGTGCATAAATTTGATTTTAGTATGGTGTGACATTGAAAAAAAATGAAGGAATAAGAATTATATAGCATAAAATGTAAGATAGCATAAAAGAGAGGCTTGTTAAAATGTTGGAGTGTTTCAGTTTTAGAAACTTCGACTATTCCAAAGTGACTCGTAAGTCCTTTCGAATTAGGGAGACATGATTTGGCCTAATAGGTATAATACTCTCGTCGCCAAGCGATTAACGATACTTTACCCTTCCAGTTAGTACATGTCCCTAATTTGATCGAAAATACGAAACTTGGGCGAGATTGAAAATTGAGGAGCGGGACCAGTCATCAAGGTGTGGATGTCAATCCTGGCTTGACAATTTCGTCCCCCAAATTGTGGTTTATTGAACGTATCAAGATATAGTCTCGAATCATCAATAAAGATCCACTAGATTATGAAATGAAACTCCCATCAAGATATGTATATCACTCCTGACTTGATGGTGAATTTCGTGCGAAATAACATGTAAAGCGGATTGAAACTCGTCACCAATGGCGGGAATCACCCTGTATTGATGAGTTATTTCGATTGTGGAACAAGAATATACTCAAAAGCGTGTATTGTGTTTCATGTCTTAGGAAAGACATATTGTAAGTTTTAGGATCAAAAGGGGAGAAGCATGATAGAAAGAATAACATTTTAGACAAGTATCACAAATGGTCAATGGTATGGTACTTAAACTATAGACTAGGTGGAACATGACAATTCTACCAAATTCCATATAGTTATGGCTCTGATACCAATCTGTCACACCCCAACCGATGGCGGAAACATCGGGATGAGACGAACAAATTGCTCAAAACTTCATAACGCTATGTGACAATATAGATTAAATTCAAATTTCATTCAAGACTAAATTGTCGTACAAAAATTCCAAATAATAGTCAACAATTGTTTCAAAACGTCATAACATCAAAATAGATAAATTAATCTAGGCGTGTATCTAAGCAATCCTACTAGATTTCTTGCATCATCAGCTTTCCTACAACATGTATTAAAAGCGTAGATCAATACAAAAGTATTGGCGAGCATACAAGTTTGAAATAAATTACAAGTATAAAAGTTTGTTTTGATTGTGACAAGTATATATTCAAGTCGAATCGCACGAATATGTAGACCACTTTCACATAACAATAGCATATAATCGAATTCCTTAACTAGCAGGCATAGTATTCTAAGCATAACGATATCATGAGAATACAAGTCAAAACTAATAAGCATAAACAAACTCAAGCATAACAAGTAGCAAGTATAGACGAGTTTAAACTTACACCTATAACTCACATAAGCGTAACTGATGGCACATTTGGTATTGTGAACACATTTAATTTTGTTTAAAATAAATTTTGTAATTTATACATGTTGCACTCCAAAATGCATTAAAGTGTAAAAAGGGGGTCGGGTATGCTCACAATTTCGTAACGCATTCCTTGGAAATCCCGCGCAGAGTGAAGAGTTTGGTAATGCAACTCCGAGGTCGTCATACATGGATAACGAAAGTATATAAACATTAGAGGTTGTCGAAGCGCTAATAATATGAATATATATTTATATATTTATAAAATTAATTAAATTCGAGGGGTTTTGTTTTATATAAGTTAACGAATTTTGATCTTACGGATTTTACGAAAAACGGACAGAGTTTCCCCTGTCTTTGGACGATCCCGACAACACCAAGGTGTCGATTAAATGTTTTCAAAAACTCAACAATTTTCTCGAAACAATATAATTATATATTTACATACCCTAATTATGTTACAAATTATATATAGTTCGTTTACATGATTAAAACAATAAATAATTGCAAAATAATATAATTAATATAGGCGTCATTATACCGAGTCGTGTGTTGAATGAGTTTGACAGGACTGAAACTGAAACTTGAAAAAATCCGAGTGGAAACCCCTGTTGACCAGCTATGACCGGGGACCGTCACCTGACTTGAACTAAACATGAGCCGAATTTGAACTGGAATCGAATTATACCCCGAATCAAAACGAACCACTCTTGAACCCGCGGAACCAATCACGAGGATTTGACCCGAAAACCCGAAGCAAAACAGAAACTTGAACCATTACCGGAACCAGGTTGAACCGAAATCGAGATTGAACATACCCGAGCCCAACCTGTCACTGACCGACGCTACCTGAACACGAGTCAAAACCAGAACGGGTACAACCAACACCGCCGCTGACTGGTTTCGGCCGGCCACCGCAACGGCCGCCGCCGTTGTTTACCAGGGAGAGAGACAGAGCGAGAGGGAGAAGGTGGTTCGCCTGAGATGAGGGGCCGCACCGGAGAGTCGTCGGAATCACAGAGGAGGGGGAGAGGGCTTGCGGCTGCAGTGTGTGTGAGTGTATGCGGCTGAAGTGTGTGTGTATATAGTTTTAATTAGGTTTAGGGTTTAACTAGGTTTAGGTGGTGTGTTGGGCCAAGGCCCGTTAACCCGTTCTAACGTTTATGAGTGGCTCGAACGTACCGACGAGATCTGATTTCAAGTACAAGTTTCATAAAACTGTCGAATTTATTTTGTTTATTATTATTATTATTATTTATTATTATTATTATTATTATTATTATTATTTATAAAAATAATGAATAAATACATAATAATAACAATGATAATAAAAATGACAAATAAATAATTTAGTGGTACGACGCGTATTTTTTAAAATAAAATTTTACGAAAACGCGAGGCATTACATACAAATCTTTGGATCATACCAGCAAGGACATCTCTAGGAACCCAATATGCATAAAAAAACCTGACCCAAGCAATCTGCATTGATCTCCATGGTGTGACAACCGACAATTTGGGATAATATCCATGCGAACTTTAAACAGTCTTTCATTTCGTAATTCCATGTTAGAGTTAATTTTGATAAATTCGGCTTTCATATGTCTAGCAAAGCCGTACTTTATTTTCGTGTTTTGTATTTGGTGATTTTTAGAAATTACCGAATGCATACATTATTTTATACATGATTTTATTATATGCATTTAATAATTCAAGATTCTCTATAACCTTTTCGCGTTAATATGTGTATAGTATTATTTTGAGATTTCGAGATCATGAGCACGTAATTATATATGAATACACGGCATATATATATATATATATATATATATATATATATATATATGTGTATAATTATAGTTTTCATGTACTTTGATCCATCGAATCAAGGTTTACTAGGTTTAATTTAAGTTAGCTATTTTAGAACTTTATGGATTTACTTTAAGTTTGGGTTATTTACCCAAAGTCCTAGTTGGTTGTCTATATTATTCTAGAATATAAACCTCATATTTAGTTGCTTAATACAAGTTAAATCACTCTTAAAATATTATGTTTCATGCCTATAGACATGTTGGAGTTGTATATTAAAAGAAAAAGAGTCAAACTACATTCCTAAATCCTTCCCATCGATTTTTTTGTCAACAAAGAAATACACTCATATGATTATTAGATATTTTGCTATTATTATATTATTTCATCCATACTTGTACGTTGAAACTTACAAGACTCAATTGATTAGTCAAGCCATACCTTACAACTTCTTGCACTTTTCTTTTTGCAACCTTCTGTAGACATTTCCAAAAGAAAGGCATGATTGCAATTTTTTTATTATTAATATTCACCATGCCTTTTCAATTAATACAAGACCACATGTGGAAGTGAATAAAATACTATTGGAAATTAGCACAACTTCAAACCAATCAGTTACATGTACACTCTAAGTAGCTCATACTTGAAACCTAATAAACCCTAAAAGTGTCCCACTCCCTCATCTCACTAGGCCGAACCATCTCTTACGCACACACTTCCCACTTTTTATGTCTTACAAAACAAGAAGAGTATGGAGTTCAAGTTCAAGGTTTTCAAAGTGAGCAATTTACAAGTTTGTTTATGTATAAAAAGTCCACCCAAGTAGTATGTTGTCTAAGACTTGACGAAGTAAGAAACTAACACTACGAACAACATGCTTTTCCTTAATATATTTGGTGGTATTTTAAGATTTCTACAAGAAATTTCACAAAATTCATGTGTTAGTACCTTATGTATTTTACATGGAGGTTTTGTTGGAATAAACAAGCTTACGTTGTTAATCTCTAAAATTCAAGTAATGCATGGTAGTAATATTTTCTTGTGCAAAAGATGGATCTAGATACTAGTTATGTTTACGGTGAAAGAGTATATATGTTAAAAGTTACATTATATTTTGTTAGACAAACGGATAGTATTATATATTTTTGATAAAAATATATGGCTTTAACATCAGTGTCTAAAAATGGTTATACTAAAGATGTATAGGTTTATTACGACTTCGGCAAACTAGTAAAATTATATATTTTAGAAAAAAAATATATTTTTTGCACAAGTTCCACTTTAGTTAAAAATAGTCTTTAACATACTATAATATATCATGGGAGTTTCGTTTCAAATATAAATATAAATATTATTTTCGTCTTTTCGGTCGTTACGATATATATATATATAATATATATAGAGAGAGAAAGAGAGAATTTGTAAGAATAAAAAAATAATTTTTAAACCAATAGATTTCTCCATTTACTTCATTTAATATGTATATTTAATGTTATGAAAATGGCATATAAGTAAATCTATAATTGCATTAATTAGCTAATTATTTAAACTTTAACTCATTTTTTTCATATACTCTTTCAAGATAAAATAATTTATGATGTAGGTCAATTTACGACATGTGTAGGATAAATTTTAGTATGTGTAAGATAAATTTTGAAATATTTAGGGTAAATTTACATGTGTGTAGAGTAAATTACGTAAATGTAAGACATATGTAGGATAAATTTTGAAATGTGTAAGATAAAATGTTTTTGCTTTATTAACGAGAGATAACATAATTAATAAGAGGAGTTATAAACTATTTAATTTTTACCATTATGCCCTTTCTTCCTTTTCTTCTCACATTAAATTTCTTCTCAAATGAACCTTCCCTTATTGTAACACCCTGTAAAAATCGTGTCCACTAGTATAGTGACACGTGTTGTATTTTAAATATATAGTCCATTAAGGACTAAAGGCGTCAACATGCTCAATCTGAGCCTCTGAGTGACGGTCTGATGTCAACATGCCTAGCCTCTGAGTGACATCGGAATCAACATGCTTATAATAAGCCTCTGAGTGATCCTTTGTGAAGTCCTAACTCTCATACGTGCCATTTGTTGGACGAGAGGGTTCAATTTTGTAAATATGTGAAAGTTGGATAATGGAGGGATTAAAAGTGTCAACATATTAATTTATACCTCTGAGTGACCTTTTAACGAACCGAGAGCTCGACAATGTCCGTGCATAATCCCGGGTATGCCAAGTATTGGTTACGGAGGGCAAAAAGTGCCAAAAAAGATGTTTAAAAAGGTTTTTAGAAGCTTTTTAAAGTTAAGGGGCTAAAGTGTCAAAATTTGAAACTGGCCATAGGGCGGTCGCGATCCGCGAGAGATCAGGCCTGGGTCTCTTGCGGGGCGCGAGAACAGGCCTGCTGCAAAAGTTTGGCTTGGCCTCCAAACAAAGCTCCAAAACCATTAATTCAAAAACCATGGACTTGTAATCAGTATACCACGTTTTGGGACACTTGTAAGCTTCCTCCTACACCCCTAAACACCTGGCTTCACCTCCTTTGAGCTCTCAAACTATAAATAGGTGCTTAAGTTCACAATTCCAACTTGCACCTTTCTCATTAAATCACTCTACTCCCTCCTCTGGAAGTTCCTAGCTAAAAGGAGATCCAACTTAGTTCTCTTGCATTCTAGGAACCTCTTGTAAGTGTTCCTTGCTCTTGCATTTTCGTTTATAAGCTTTTATAGCCAAAAGTCAAGCGTTTTACGGAAAACACTTTGACTTTCGGTTAAGACCATTATGGTCCAGCCAAATGTTCGAAATGAACATGGCTAAGTGATCATAATAAGGTAGGTGTTAGTCCCTATAAGGGCACCTCCTGAAGATCATGTTTGCTAGACCAATTGACGGGTCAAAGTTATGATATTAAAAAAGTCAAACATGCCATTTTTCAGAAAAATCATAAATTGATCTTATATATGTTATGAAACTTGTTTTGACACTTCAACAAGTTTATAATAATTATTAGAACATGTAAGAACATGTTCGGCTCGTCAATTTCAGTTCTAGGGTCGGTTCGCAACCGAAAGTCGCGAAGTTTGACTTCTGCATTAACTTTAGATTCTGACCCGATTTAGATTAGTTACCTACTGATCTAAAGTTGCATTATGATCATAATATAATGTAGCATAACCCTCTGAGGTTATATTACATGATCATAATCAGAATCCAAGTTTATGCGCAAGTTCCATAATTATGCCATTCTTGACCAAAATGTCATTTTTGCATAAAACAAGGTTTTAAATAATAATGAACATGAAAATGAGTTTTCTACTAATGTAATATTATAAGTAGGATTATTTGGGAAGTTAAACCAAGTTATAGACTGAGTTTTCAAGCAAGTCCTTCAAACTATGTAAATGCGATTTTAGCCCTTGTGGCTCATAAAATAGTTTTAACAAATCTTTTCAAGGTAAATCTTTTACCTACTGATATGTTATATTAAATAACATATCTAAGACATTTTAATCTGACCTTAACAATAGTTTTCGTGAAAATCGTATAAGGACGCCATTTTACGACATAAGCGCCATTTAGGCGCATAGTATGGTTTTAAACCATATTATTAACCAAGACTTGATACATACTGATTTTAAAACTTATTTTAAACATATTTACAGTAAGTACATATTATAAACTCAGAATCCCAAATAATTTATAAACTTTGTGTAAATGACCAAAATGCCCCTTCGGTGCATAGTTTGGTCATAAAAGATAATTTACACATATAATTGATATCCTACTGATATTATCATAAATAAATTATTTTTCCAGAATACTCATGATCATAAACTTAAATTATATTCAAGTTCTTTTTATATTGTATAAATTACCAAAACGCCCTTATGAGGCATAATTTCGTTTTAAAACCTTAACGGACATAAAGTTGATATCCTACTGAAATCTTAACTTATTTAAAAATATAATGGCATATAGAACTTGTCCATGACTTATCCGGTTACCCGATATCGCCAAAATGCGCACGGTTACGTATATGTAACCATTTTACGGAAATCAACCGAAACGGGTTTAACCTTGTCATTTAAGTCTCAAAATCCAGAATGTTTATAGTTTACCCATATTGTACAAGTCAAGGTACTTGTTGGGATTAAACTACATTCTATCCAATCATCGTTTAATCGAGCGTTATAGTAATAATCATGTACACTATTCGGTTTATAAGACCGTTAGTATTTAATTGGCTAGCTTATGCCATAATATAGACTAGAGCCTTGCCGGTAAATGCTATCTGCACTTGGTACTTTTGTATACGGCTGAGTTATTTAATAAAAGAAGAAGACTAGCTCAGGTAAATACTCTCGACTTATTTTCGCTATACGGGCTTGGGATACGGTAAATTATTACCGTTTGGTACAAAATGAGGTTAATCGAATGCCCGCTTGTGGTTAGTAAACACGCATATTTCGTTTTAATCAGTTTTGTTTGATAACTTAAACATCTGGGGTTAAATTACTGTGTCCTGGATATCCTCGGTTCAATACATTAGTTATTGGCCACGACCTTAGCGCGGGGTGTAGGCATACACCTGACAGACGCTCATATGCAAATATTCCCAAGACGTTGGGGATGACTCCTTCGTGAGTCCTGAGTGGTGTATTTAATCATGTCTCAGTTTCTGTACTGGGCCCTATATGTATTGACAAACATGTGAATCTGATACAAGGTTGCAAGGTCAACTTTCCCAAGTTAATAAAAGATTTTGTGCGGTTTTGCACTTAAAAACCATTTTAAAGTTTTCAAAATGAGCCAGTTGGGTGTATTTACCAGCGTAAGCTGGCGTATCGTCCAAAGGCTAAATTTCAGGTACAATACGAAATAGGCCAGAAGCTGCTCGGTAGTGAATAAGAGGATCTTTCAAATCCTTAGATCTGCCCTAAAGTCTGTTTTATATTCTTTTTTGTACATTTTATGATCCGCCTGTGGATCTTCTATACGAGCCTGTATATTATTTTATTTTGAACATTTGGTTTGTAATAGTAATTTTACTCCAAGGCTTCCGCTGTGCCATGTTTAATTGACAATGATGTTATCAACTTACGTCACGATACTCCCCACCCGGTCCCACCGGTGTATGGATTTCGGGCTGGAAATCCAGGGTGTGACAGGTTGGTATCAGAGCCAACGTTTGAGAGAATTAAACACTATTCTTCTTGTGTTTAATCTCAAACTTACACGAGCACATTCCTTAGACTTCCGAGTCTAGGCATTGACCTACGATTACTCATATCATTATTAAGTTATTAGTATTGTTTTTGAATTGAGTTTTAACAGGAAAATGCCGCCACATGTGAGAGGACAAAGTGGAAGAGGAAAAGGTCCAATGAGAGGAGGACCATCGGGACGCATCCCTCCTCAACCTCATAACCCAAACGCTTACCAAGAATCAGGAGATTCATCTCCTTGGCAACCAACGAGACGTTCAGTCTCTAATAGACACTCGCCCTCACATTCCCAAAATTCTTACCACTCTCACCACTCCTATCATTCACACCATACCCATCATTCCCATTCACATTCTTACCATGAAGAATTTAACCCTAACCATTATTTTAACACACCTCCAGCCGATCAAAATCAGTTGGACCAGCCATATCCTATGGACGAGGACTCTGACCCGGAGATGCTGCCTCGGGATCAAATATGCATCCCATTGAAATTTCGAGCGATTCAAACTCTTATGCTGGATTGCCCTACCAAGGTCCTAATGAGTGGGACCAATATTGAAACCAATTCACCTTTGCACACACTCCTTCTCATCACTCTCAACCACCCCCTGTTCAAGAAGATGTCCAATGGAACGGTGACCAACCTCAACCACCACCTGAACCACCAAGGAGGAAGCGTGGAGCACGTATGTCGGTACGTGCAGGACAAAGGTCGGGATCGCTGCCACCTTTGCCCAACTCTTACCCCACAATACAAGAGGACCCACAAATGGGTGGACCCTCTAATGTTTCACATATAGTGGAACCAACACCAACGCCTGCTGTTCAACCACCATCGGGTTATACTAACCTAATTCCACATATCCTGACACGTCTGGATATGATTCTTTTAACCGTCTACACCGGTAGACTATCAAGCATGGTCGCAAGACCCCTACATGCAGGCGGTTATGCACAACGCTTTTTACCCGTCTCCTTTCCCACCTACTTATCTACCGACTGGATATCCAACTTATGGGTACCAGTATCCGGTTATGCCACAACCTCAACCACAACTTCCGCCACCACTTGAGGCCATTAATGAGGCCTTGGAACGGATGAAAGAGATGCAGCAACAAGCGGGGAAAACGGAGAAGAAGACAAATAAGTTCTTCAAGAAACTCTCCAAGTTGGTCAAGGGAAAGAAGGACGAGTGAAGTCTCTTCTAATTATATGTAGTCCCTGCAAGGACATTGTTATTTCCTTAGCCCCTGCGTGGACATGTTTATTTCTTTAAAGTCCTTGCATGGACAAGTTTATTTCATTTTTCTAGTATTGTAATTTCTTATGGAAATTTAATGAAGTACTTTGGAATTATATATATGTATTCATCCTCTTGAAAACGAGCGTCTCGATTTTACTCGAATTTATGCTCTGCGATATAATTCCAAAAAGATCTTAATGGTTTTGATTTGCCGAGTGGCATAGACCACATATTTGGCCAAATATATATAAATGATAGTTAAGAACGGAAGGGTCTTCTATCATGATAGTTAAGGGAATTTATCCTTCTATCTAGAGGTGGTGGAATAAGTTCAAGCCTCCAAGTCATTAAGGTCAATGCGACCAGGGACTATTAATCAACCATTAAGGTCCTCTTGTGTTAACATTCAAGTAATGTGCATACTCATGGTAGTGTGACTTGAGGAATCACACTAACCTTCAAGGTAATGGACTATATCCTAACCTTATATAGCCCTTATGATCTGTTTGATCCCGGCTAAATATCACCAGTGCGGTGATGAATAAGACATCCATTAGAAATGTATTTTATATAGCCCTTGTGATCTGTTTGATCCCGGCTAATACCATCAGTGCGATGATAAATAAGACATCTTATTTTATATAGCCCTTGTGATCTGTTTGATCCCGGCTAAATATCACCAGTGCGGTGATGAATAAGACATCCACTAGAGATGTATTTTATATAGCCCTTGTGATCTATTTGATCCCGGCTAAATATCACCAGTGCTGTGATGAATAAAACATCCATTAGAGATGTAGTTTATATAGCCCTTGTGATCTGTTTGGTCCCGGCTAATACCATCAGTGCGATGATAAATAAGACATCTTATTTTATATAGCCCTTGTGATCTGTTTGATCCAGGCTAAATATCACCAGTGCGGTGATAAATAAAACATCCATTAAAGATGTATTCTATATAGTCCCTGTGACGTGTTTGATCCCGGCTAATATCACCAGTGCCGGTGACTAAACATCCAATAGTGATGTATTGCCCTTATGGCTATGATTAATTTTATATAGCCTATGTGATCTATTCTGATCCCGGCTAATATCACCAGTGCGGTGATTAAACATCCATTAATGATGTATTGCCCTTTCGGGCTATGATTAATTTTATATAGTCTATGTGATCTATTCTGATCCCGGCTAATATCACTAGTGCGGTGACTAAACATCCATTAGTGATGTAGTGCCTATGTGCCCTATTGTATGTCCGTTAGTGACAGGCCTATGTGCCATATTTTATGTCCATTAGTGACAGGCCTATGTGCCGTATTTTATGTCCATTAGTGACAGGCCATGTCCATAAATTTTATGTCCATTAGTGACAGGCCTATTGCCATATTGATGTCCTTTGTGACGAGCTATGTGCTATAAAATTGACAAATACGACAATGATAGTTGTGACATTGCGATCGCCTTTCTAGTAATAAATGGACTATGTCCAGATTATAATTTGCCTATGATGGTCCTATTAAGACCTAGGCCAAATATAGTTATATTAAGCCTAAGGGTTGTGATGTTATTCACACTAGTATAGGCAATGGATTTTTCTTATATCCAATGTTTAAAAGCCGATATGGTTACTATACCATGGCTATGAGAAATTTTATTTGGTATATAGAACCAAAGCTCTAAAGAATGGCTAATTCTAAGGAGGCACAAAGTAGCCATCGGAACGTCAACTCTAAGGACGCCGAAAATGTAGCCATAGATAATAATGATATCCAAGCACACATTCATGCGGCTGTGGAAAGGGCCATGGGTAAGGTCATCGAAAAGCTTAGAGAGCCGAGTGCTACTCGCTCTAGACCCTTATCTATTCCACCATCTTCAGCTCATAGGGAGAGCTCTGTTCATTCTTCAAATGCGAAGAGTGAACCAAGGAAAATAGATTTCGCTAAAAGGTCCCATTCTGTTAGAGACGGATGTACCTATAAGTATTTTGTCTCCTGCAAGCCCCGAGACTTTAACAGGGAGAAAGGAGCTGTAGAAGCCCTAAAGTGGCTAGACGAAATGGAGACGATAGTAGATATCAGCAACTGTGCTGATAAGGATGTGGTTAAGTATGTATCACAGTCCTTTAAGGGCGATGCCCTAATTTGGTGGAAAGCCATGATTCAGTTTGCAGGTAAAGTATACCTGTATAATCTGGGATGGTCCAAGTTTGTGGACCTTATTAAGGAAACTTACTGCCCACCCCATGATGTGGAGAAATTAGAGACCGACTTCTTGCTCTTTCTATGAAGAACCTAGATTGTCGGAAATATGTTTCCGATTTTAATTCCCTATCTAGGTTAGTTTCCTATCTAATTACCCCGGAGAGGCCCAAAGCCTAGATAGGCCAAGAAGGGGAATGCACGCGTGATGTATAAGAACTTATACATTTTTTAAACGTCAAATATTCCCCATTAATGTGGAAGTTCGTTATGTTTTCATTGACCTAGATACTCATTTGAGTTATTTGTGAAAATGCAGGTTCGGGCTTCTGCCCGGTGAAGAAACAAAGGCTTTTGGAGCAAATTGGAGCAAAAATGGAACATTTCTGCCAAACTGCCAGATATGGCACGACCGTGCCAACCCTTGGCACGATCGTGCCAAGCACCACAGAAGTCGGCACTATCACAAGCACTATCATCAGACTGCACATTCCTAGTCAAATCAACACTTGGCACGATCTTGCCAACCCCAAGCACGACCGTGCTCGTGCAACCATAGGCCCTGATCAGCTAGTTTCCGAGATCAACTTAGTCGCTTTCGAGTACGATTTCGATAAGCACGACCGTGTCAAAAGGTGGCACGGTCGTGCCATGTCACACCCCGACCCGCAGCGGAATAAGAGTCGGGGCATAATTGGGTTATCACCAAAGCTCATGACATTTACTAATATGTTTCATATTTAATAAAGTCAAAGTTACATTTCAAACATCCAAACATGTTCATTCAATACAAGGAAAATAAGCCAAGCATAACAATCCCAACACTAAATCGTTTTATTCTTCTAGTCCAAATCCTATGTGTTCCTAGCTGCAGCTGCTTCACCTGTATCATGTGTAAAATGGGAGTTTTTGGGTCAACATAAGTTGGCTAGTGAACCTTATTAGATAAACATTTATTAAATAATTAATTGTTAGTTTATCAATGAAAATTTGTGCATAATCATAGATGAGCAAATGTAAATAATCAAGTAATGGCAAATAGCAGTCACAACTATAACATACAATAACACATGGCATCATACATGAACATACCAACATCATACTGTAAATAACATAAATGAAACTGTGCGATCAAGGCTCAATCAAACGGAGCCGATCGTATTGCATGTACTGAAAATGAAAATGTCTGTGCGATCAAGGCTCAATCAAACGGAGCCGATCGTATGTGGGCACGCTAGGTTCAACCGCATAATAAAATGGGGAACATGCTCAACGCTCATAATGTAATGGGGAGCGGCGGCCTATGAAATTGCATGTACTGAATAATGAATTGCATCCAATGATAACTACTTAACAACAACAAACTGAATACACAAGTTCATGATATGATGTATGCACAATGGTTTAGTAATAATATATATATACAAAGACACATGATACACCCCAAAACGTGATTAAAACGGGGAATTTGTAAGATTCACTCACATTGGGTGCGTTGGATTGGAGATGGTGAGATGCGCACGATTTAGATGAGCGGATCAACGAGGAATACTAACCTAAATAATAATGGAAAAATATATTAAATGGATGGATTTTATTAAGGATTTTAATGAAACTTTTTAGATATATTTTTGTGAGTTTATGGCTATTTTCTATCTTTAAAAATGTTATTTTTAATATTTTTAATTGATTTTAAATTAAATTAAATAAATAAAAATATAAAATAAAATATTATTTTTTTGACCGTTGACCGTTGACCGGTTCGGTCAGCGAATTAATCTGCACCGGGTGAGGCTCGAACCCGAGACCTCCCGTTCGCGTGCACGCAGCTCTACCAACTGAGCTACGTGTCTAACCCGAAATAATCTTGTTTTTAATTATATTTATACACTTATTTGATTTAACCGAATTTCCTTTATTTGCAAAAACATTTTAATTCAATCGGACCGGTGCTCGTGACAGGTTTCCAACGCGCGACGTGTAGTTCATGTTGCACACAGTCCACCAGTCCACCGCTGGACTGTGTGTCTAACCCGGTTATTATCTCGGTTTTTATTATACTTAACAACTATCTGAGTTAACCCGATTTAGTTCTTGATCAAAAAGGCATTTTATTACACAAGGTGTGCGTGTAGCAGGGATTGAACTCGGGACGTGTATAGTTTTTGTTTGCACACAGTCCACCACTGGACTGTGTGTCTAACCCGTTTATAATTCCGATTTTAATTACTCTTATGTCATCACTGAACTCGTCTTCTTCATTACAAACGCATACATCAATCAAACAACCGATTCGTGATTAATTTAGTTAATAAACATGATGTCCAGTTTGAATGTATTGAACCGAAAAGTTTGGGGAAAGAAGATACCGAACAGGTTGTCTTCTTCAGCGAGTCCGGCGAAACTTGTCGGCTCTGTTTTTGAAACCTTCGGCTGTGAGAATCAATTAACAGGTTTAAGGGATTAGATGTGAAATTGAACTAATGAGTATTGATTATCAGTACGTTGGAATGTGCATACCGGTAATTAACGAGTTTCCGACAATTTCAGAAATTTTCCGGCGAACACAGAAAGTCCAGCAATGTCGTCTGTGGTTGATTATGAGCGATGGGTTAATGTTAGTAAGGTTCTAACAATAGATTGAAACCGTAAAGTAGAAGTATTTTACCGGTTTGAGTTGAATACGGTTTTCCGGCGACTTTTGCAGAGAATTCCGGCGAGCTGTTTTAGGCGCTCTGATGGTCTGAAAATGCGACGAAAAGGAAATGGAGTATTGGTATGATCTCTCTGAATCGCGAGAGTGGTCTGGAGTTTGTGTAATTCTGAACTTGATGGTTTTTCGGTTTTAAAAATCAACAATGATGAGTCTTGAAGTTTAATCAATTTCTGATTGATTAAAAACCGTCGTGCATCGGTTATAAACTGAATGTGTGAGATAAACAACGATTTGACGCTTGGTTTGCCGGTTACCGTTTCTCAGATGGCGCCATCGGTTATAACTGAGTTTGTGTATAAGTTTCATTTGTGTTCCTAGAGTTAGCAGAAAACACAATGTGGCGGAGTGGTCTAGGGAGTGAGTGTTAAGTTTTTGAAGTGTCTTGGCTGACCCGGGTTCGAATCCCGGCAGCTTCATTATTTTTTTATTTATTTTATTTTAACTTTTTATCAAATATAATTTTTATAGTTTAGTTTATTTATTAATTATGTTTCGTTTTAACTCGAAATAATCATAAATATTTAATGTAACTTTTATAATTTGGTACTTGATTACAAAACGGAGCGGGTTTTGAAGACCCGATTTTTACAAATGTTACATGCCACCTCGGGGAACTTTTAGCGGGATCTTTCCGGATTTGGCATCAAACATGGTCAACAACTCAGAAAGGCACCTGCCACTTACCAAGCACGACCATGCCAAAAGGTGGCACGGTCGTGCCAAATGCCCAGTAGCTTAAATACGTGAATTCAGCTCATTTGAAGGAGAGTTGGAGCATTTGGGTGGATTTCTCTCTCAAGAAGCTGATCTTGGAAGCTTGGAGATTGAAGAAGGAGCCTTTAGGAGGTTGTATCACTTGATAATCCAACTTATTTTGCTAATTACCTTGTCTTAAACACTAGCATTTCACTTGTTATTCATGCACAATCCATATTACTTTATATTTGTCTTAGTTATCATGAGCCTTCTAGGCTAAACAATTGAGTTGTTTGAATTTTGTTGAAGCTAATGAACACTTGACAATATGGAAATAGATGTGGTGATTATTGTATGTTAATCTTCATGATGGTATTTAATCAAGTTTCTTGGAATGCATGTTCATGTTTAAAGTTAATATTCTTGAATGTTTGATCATATAAATTTACATGTAGTGTTGGAAAACCCATGTAGAGATTATGATTATTGAATCTTGTTAGTTGTTGATTTGATTCATGGATGAAACTAGGAATGGTAATTGCTAACATGATTAGGATGATGATTTGAATATGAGTATGGATTCTTGCATTTGGATTTGTAAAGATCTTATAAATGTTATATGAATTCTATGGTTTGTGTTCATGTTGGATTGATGATTTAGGCCAAAGTTGTTTTTTAGCATGACCATGCTTGTGATTCATGTCAAGAGCTTGTTGAAGATATCATTTACTTGAAACCAAGTTATGGTTATTAATGTGTTGTTCATGTTTGTTTTCCTTAATTTGTAGAGTTAGGAGTTTTGATTAACAATTAACTCATTATTAAAGATTAACATCAATTTAGCAAGAGAACTTAAAGAATGAATCTTAGGTGATGAAAATGTTGTTCATTATAATTTTCCCAAGATTTATAAAACTAGGGGACCTTGGTTGATTCTAAGACTTGCATCACCATTAGTTTTCCTTAAAAGTTGTCATGTGTTTATTAGTGGATACTTAATTCAAGCAACCTTTCTTAAATATTGTTCTTGTTAATTCATTTAGTTAATTTTTATACTTACATGATAGTTTAAAAACAATCAAGAAATCAACTCATTGATCGGACCAGGTTTAAAAGTAACGAAGATTTAGTACTGAGACACCAAGTCCATGGATTGATATCCGGTTCTTACCAACGAACTATACTACCACCTGACGGGTACACTTGCCCTATGTGTGTGTAGTTGGTTTTAAGTAAAAACTATTTTAAAACCTAATATGTGTGAACGAAAAGTATAATAATAAAAATATATTTAATTCACGCACAACAAGTTTTTGGCGCTGTTGCCGGGGACTCGGTCTTCTTAAGAATGGTTGGAGTTACTTGTTAAATCAGTGTGAAAAGTGTACAAAGTTTTGTCTAGTTGTTTTTATTTGTCTCTCATGATTAATTGAAAAAAAATTTACTATATAAATATGTTAAGTAATTAATTATTTCTTTTTATCTTTGTGTATACATAGGGCATTGTGTTCCTTCTTTTTTCCTTACAGGTCGTGCATGTCTCAACCCCAGTTGCTGAAGTTGTTGAGCCTTCATCGGAACCGGAGCGCAATTTTCATCGAAGACTGCGGGAGCGGGCCCGCAGGGTGGCCGCCACAATTGAGGCAGACGCATTGGGAGACGACACACTTCACGAGGTTCACGTAGAAATGGCAGACGAAGAGGAAACGAGGGTCTTAAACGACATAGGAAAACCTTCACTTGAGGGTTTACCTGCGAGCATCAGTGCACCCACAATAAGTAATAATAATTTCGAGATCAAATCTGGTACCATTTCGATGCTGCAGACTGCGGTTCAGTTTTATGGCAAGGATCATGAGGATCCTAGTGTCCATATCGCGGGGTTTCTAGAGGTTTGTGCCAGATTCACCATTCCTGATGCATTATCTGATGCAATACGTCTTCGGCTCTTTCCATTCTCTTTACGTGGTGGAGCTAAAGAGTGGCTTCTTTCACTTCCAGTTGGCTCTATCACTACGTGGAATAAATTAGCTGAGAAGTTCCTTCAGAAATATTTTCCCCCAAAGAAAACTGTTCGGTTAAGAACCAAGATTCTTAACTTTCGTTTAGGACGATGATGAGCCCCTCTATGAGGCGTGGGATGTAACATCCGTCAAAAAACGGGTTTCCAAAACCCGCTTCGTTTATTAACCAAATAGTCAGTCATAATTTTCGTCGCGTATATATTGGTTATTTTAATTTTAAACGATAAATAATTAATAAACATTGTTAGAATTTTAAAACATAATTAATAAATCATAAAAAATAAGAGAATAAAAAATATTTGAGGCTGCCGGGTTTCGAACCCGGGTCAGCCGGTTCAACAAGCAACCAACACACCACTCCACCACACGCTTAAGTTTGGATTAATACTGAAATAAATAATACTTAACATAAAACTCGAATTCGAAATCGGACTTTCAGCGCGACAGAACTCGCAATCACCGGAAAATCCGGCAATCCGCGAGTTCAACCATTATTCCTTTTGACTATAACGCTATAACCGTCGACGACATCGGTTATAACCGATGTCTAGCCCTAATTCCAGTCGTAACCGCCGATTTAACCGAAATCAAACCTCACCATAGCAGCCTATAAATACAGGGCTAAATTCCTTAATCCAACTTGCTCATTACTCTCAAACTCACTCTGAAAAACCTCGCTGTAAGTCACCGGAAATTCTCTGCAAGTCGCCGGAATTCTCTGCAAGTCGCCGGAAAACCGAACCCATTTCATCTCTTCTGCCTTACCCTAAAATAAGACTTCTAGAGCTCAGACAGAAAGCACCACACTCAGCTCAAACTTCTGATAGAGCCTCTGTCGCAAGATAAACTTCGACGGAGTTAACCTCAGCCGCCGGAACTTCATCAGAGATCACAACTGTTCGGTACAGCACCTTTAATTCTTTCTGTTTAAATTATTTCGTTAACAGTACTGATCAATCAACCAAATCAATAAGAATGATTGATTAAACAGTCGGGTTGATTCCCGGGTTTCATAAAAACGAAGAAGATGAACAGCGAGTAGTTATTAAGTATAATTAAAAATGGGATTTGTATCGGGTTAGACACGCATTTGAAACATAAAGATACCGAGTTCGAGTCTGTACATGCTTTCCGGTTCGCCAATTATACACAACCTTTTTAAAACCAGTTAACGAAATAATCTAGTAAATATATAAATTTAATAAAAATCTTATATCCTTCGGGTTAGTCACACAACCCAATTGGTCGGGCTGTGTGCAACACGAAGCCAAGGTCTCGAGTTCGAATTCGGTTAGTTACACCGCCCCTGAAACTTTCCAAACCTTTTTAAATTAAATAAAAATATGTTAGCTCTAGTATGTGTATATGTATAATTAAATTTCAATATATTTCGGGTTAGACAAGTAGCTCAGTTGGTAGAGCTGCGTGCACGCGTACGGGAGGTCACGAGTTCGAACCTCACTCAGCGCATACAAACACACGGTCCGACCGGTCAATGGTCAACGGTCAACGGTCAAAAAGTCAAAAATTTTTATTTTCTTTTTATTTATTTATTTTATTTAAAATCAATTAAAAACACTTAAAAATAATATTTAGAAGTTAGAAAAATTTCCTTAAACTCACAAAAATAAATCTAACAATCCCATTAAGAACACTAATTAAAAATATTAATCTCAAATAAAAGTTTATTTATTTATCGAATTATTATGTTATTATTTAGGTTAGTTTCTCTCGTGGTTAAAATCCAAATTCGTGCGCATTCATCATCAATCCAAGAAACGCACCCACTGTGAGTGAATTCTTACAAATTCCCCTTTTTATTCATGTTTTGGGGTGTATCATGTGTCGCTTAAATTAATTCGCTTATTCAAACTCGTGCTATAGCATTATATGATCTAAACTTAGAATGTAAATATTGTTTGTTGTGATGTGTTACATATTGTCAAGTTGTGTGCAAATTATTCATTAGGCCCATCAGTTCCTCGTGGGAGACGAGTTGAACAACGCGTGCCTCAAAAACATTCATTAGGCCCATCAGTTCGTTGAACAACGCGTGCCTCAAAATCATTCATTAGGCCCATCAGTTCCTCGTGGGAGACGAGTTGAACAACGCGTGCCTCAAAAACAAACATTTGGTGTGTGCGTGTGTATTAATTAATATTATGTGATTTGTGATTTAATTTACATTTACGTTTACTCATATGTGGTTATGCACTTTATTTTATAATCGATACAATAAACACGTTTAATGTTTTCATAGGATTCACTCGCCAACTTTTTGTTGACCCAAAAACCATTTTTACACATGATACAGGTGAACAGGTTGAAGCAAGGGACACATAGGAAATTGCCTTAGAAGAAAAATAATGAAGTCTTGAAAAATGTATAGAACATGTTGTACTAGTATGATTGATTGTAATGATTCTCCTTTAAAAAGAAATAATAAATATGAAACATTATAATAAATGTCATGAGCTTTGATGAAAACCCAATCATACCCCGATCACCATTTCCGCTGCGGGTCGGGGTGTGACATGGGAGCGGTTTAAAGAGCTCATGAGAAAGGTCCCACACCACGGGTTGCCCAAGTGGCAACAATGTCAGATCTTCTACCATGGTAGATGATGGTCGATACATATTCAGGCGGAGACATAGGCACGAAAAATGCCAACGAGGCATTTGAGATCTTAGAGAAATGCGCCTTGAAGAATCGGACACAACAACCATCGCGAGCGAAGAGTTCTAGACAGGGAGTTCATCACGTGAATGATTTCACCGCCATCACAGCACGAATGGATGCCTTATCTTCAAAGTTTGATCGAGTGATGGAGATCCACTCGAGTGGTTCCTCGAGTAGGGGAGCATATCATGTAGGCGATTTTCCGGCTGGAGAGGTGTCGTACGAGCATGTAGATTTTATGGGAAACCAGTACCGTCCTCAGCATAATCCCTACAGCAATACTTACAATCCGGGGTGGAAGAATCACCCAAATTTCAGTTGGAAGTATGAAGCGTCAAATCAGCATCCACCCGGATTCGCTCCACGCCCCCCAGCTCATGGAGGATACGGTGCACCTCGGCCTCAGCAGATTCCTTCCACTAATGAACCTAGTGTACAGGACATGTTTAGTCAACTCTTAGCTGGTCAAAATTCTCAAAGAGTCAAAAATGAAAAGCGCTTCAAGGAGTATGACGGTCGTTTCATGAGGCACGAGAGTGAGTTGAGAAGCCAAAAGGCTTCCATGCAGACCATTGAAAACCAAGTTGGTCAGATTGCAAAGATGTTGTCCGAGAGATAGCAAGAGGGCCTTCCAAGTAACACAGAGCCAAATCCGAAAGCTACTGCAAAGGCCATCACATTGAGAAGCGGCAAGTTCGCTGAACCCGTCACTTTGGCTGTTCCGAGTAAGCTGATCGATGACGAGATTGTTGAGGAGATTGAGAATGAGTCTCCGGGAGAGGTGCAACTAAGGCGAGACCCAACAAGTACAGCACGTCCCAAGGAGCCAGTGAGAGAGTATGTCCCTCCCGTTCCATATCCGGGAGGTTGAAGAAGCAGAGGATGGAAGAACACTACGGTAAATTCCTTAAGCTTTTCAAGTAACTTCATATAAATCTACTGTTTGTCGACGCACTTGCTCAAATGCCTAAGTATGCCAAGTTTCTGAAAGATATTCTATCTAACAAAAAGAAACTTGAAGAGCTTTCGCATGTGACCTTGAACGAGGAGTGTTCAGCAGTTCTTCAGAACAAGCTACCACAGAGAATGAGTGATCCCGGGAGATTTACTATCCTATGCTTGATTGGTAGTTTGTCAGTCAGCAATGCACTAGCTGATCATGCCTTATGCGGTTTTTGCTAAGCTGGACTTGGGAGAGCCAAAACCCACTCGTATGAGCATTCAGCTAGCCGATCGTTCAGTGAAGTACCCTCGAGGTATAGTTGAGAATATGCTAGTGAAGATCGAAAAGTTTGTCTTTCCTGTTGATTTTGTGATCTTGGACATGGATGAGGACAAAACTGTTCCTCTCATCTTAGGTAGGCTATTCCTTTCCACTGCTTGAGCATTGATCGATGTCTGCACCGGCAGACTTACTCTTAGGGTGGACGATGAAGATGTTACCTTTGATATAGGGAATTCCATGCAGCATCCACAGAGTCATGATGATACACTCTACTTTATCGAGACTATTGACACTTATGTGAGTGATCATCTTCATAGCACGTTTGAGTAGGAAGTTGTGGACACACAGCTAATTGGAGGAGAAACTTTTGGTTCGCCTACTATGGTCTAGTCTGCAAAAGACATGACCTGTCTGATAGGTCATGTGGCTCCCCCACGTACTGAGGTTTTTGAAGTGGTGGATCACGTTGCTGAGCCTAAAGCACGCCCTTCGGTTGAGGATCCACCCTCACTTGAGCTTAAGGAACTTCCATGTCACACCCCGACCCGCAGCGGAAATGGTAGTCGGGGCATTATTGGGTTTTCATCAAAGCTCATGACATTTATTATAAAGTTTCATATTTATTATTTCTTTTTAAAGGAGAATCATTACAATAAATAATACAAGTACAACATGTTCTATATATCTTTCAAGACTTCATTATTTTTCTTCTAAGGCAATTTCCTATGTGTCCCTTGCTTCAACCTGTCCACTTGTATCATGTGTAAAAATAGGGTTTTTGGGTCAACAAAAAGTTGGCGAGTGAATCCTATGAAAACATTTAAACGTGTTTATTGTATCGATTATAAAATAAAGTGCATAACCACATATGAGTAAACGTAGATGTAAATTTAATCACAAAACACATAATATTAATTATTGCACACACATACACCAAATGATTGATTTTGAGGCACGCGATGTTCAACTCGTCTCCCACGAGGAACTGATGGGCCTAATGAATGATTTTGAGGCACGCGATGTTCAACTCGTCTCCCACGAGGAACTGATGGGCCTAATGAATGATTTGCACGTAACTTGACAATATGTAAACACACATCACAACAAACAATATTTACATTATAAGTTTAGATCATATAATGGTAATGGCACGAGTTTGAATAAGCGAATTAATTTAAACGACACATGATACACCCCAAAACATGAATAAAAAGGGGAATTTGTAAGAATTCACTCACAGTGGGTGCGTTTCTTGGATTGATGACGAATGCACGAAATTGGGATTTAACCACGAGAGAAACTAAGCTAAATAATAACATAATAATTCGATAAATAAATAAACTTTTATTTGAGATTAATATTTTTAATTAGTGTTCTTAATGGGATTGTTAGATTTATTTTTGTGAGTTCAAGAAATTTTCTAACTTAAAAATATTATTTTAAGTGTTTTTAATTGATTTATAAATAAATAAATAAATAAAAATAAATAAAATTTTGACTTTTTTGACTTTTTGACCGTTGACCGTTGACCGGTCGGACCGTGTTAATTATGTGCGCTAAGTGAGGTTCGAACTTGTGACCTCCCGTACGCGTGCACGCAGCTCTACCAACTGAGCTACGTGTCTAACCCGAAATATTTCTGATTTTAATTATATTTATATACTATTTGGATTATTCAGAATTTTATTTAATTAAAAAGGTTTTTAAACTAATCGAAACGGTGCGCATACTATACTCGAACCCGTGACCTTCGTATTGATTCGCACCCAGCCCATCCAACTGGGCTGGGTGTCTAACCCGTATAAGATAGGATTTTTATTTTATTTAACCACTTTCTGTGAAGCGATCTGATTGGTTTTAAAAACAATGGATTTAATTTCAGTGGATCGGTGTGGTTCGAGTATCGAACTCGGTATCTTCCGTATAAAATGCACACAGTCCACCGCTGGACTGTGTGTCTAACCCGATTATAACCCGTTTTTGATTAATTATAAACGCAACTTGACTTCGTCTTCTTCCTAGAACATGACCCAGAACTGAACTTCGACTTATAGGAATCTGTATCAGTTCTGGTTATTTGAAAAGATTTATAGTGACATAGAAAGGTTTTAAGGTTGCATACCAACTGGAAAATGCGGAATCTTGATGCCTCCGGCGACTGATTCCGACGGCTCGGAACAAAACTGATGACCAAACTTTAACAGAAATTCCGAGTGATGAGCGAGTGAGTGTGTGTGTTCAGACTGAGAAGCAAATGGGTTTGTATTTATGTGTTATGTCCGACAAGGATTTTTCGGTTTTCCGGCGAGATTCCGTTAAGTGCAGATCTTCCGACAAGTGTTTTCTGGTGAACAGAGAGTTGCGAGAAGGTTTAAGAGTGTGTATGTGCAATTCTAAAGAGTTCTAGAGCTCCTATTTATAGATGAGAGAGATAGCTTGGATTGGGTTTCGGTTTAGAGAATTTCCGGTCAAAAACGGTTATGGCGAGATGTTAGCAGATCAATTGACTGCGGTTTTGGCTCGGTTTGAGTCTAGGTGCCTGATAGAGAGTAAATTTCGTGATAAATTGAAGAGAAACGGAAATCTTGGTGATTTCCGGTTGACTGGGTGCCGTTACATTGGGCGGCATTTTGAACCTGGCCGAGAGTATAAAAGATTATTTGATTAGGTCATATCAGATGTTGAGTATGTGGTGTAGCGGTGTTTGGTGTGTTTGGTCTTGAGAGTGACCCGGGTTCGAAACCCGGCGTCTGCAAATATTTTTTTATTCATTAATTATTAGGAATTTTAAATTATGGTTTTTAAATTTTAATCTATTTATTAATTATGTATCGTTTAAAATTAGTTTGAGCCATAAACATGCAACGAAAATTTTAACTGGATGTTCGATTAATAAACGAAGAGGGTTTGGAAAACCCGTTTTTTGACGGATGTTACTGTATCCCCTACTTTTAGAAATTTCGTCCCGAAATTTAAGTAGTAGTGGTATGTTTGACTTTAAGATGGTGCTTTAATTTTGACAATTACCTAATTAGAAGAGGGTGAGAGTTTGAATTTTTGTTTGAGGCGGTAACGTTCCTTGTAAGGGTTGAATACCCAGCTACACGAATCGCTTTTTGATGCCTAAGATAAGGAATATTGATAAACAAAGTTGATTGACTAGGTATGATCTCATGCATAAGAGTTTTGAGAGAATTGATACGTTTGGAAAGATAAGGTATATATATAAAACAAAACTTCAACCATGACATTACTAAAACCTACATGGAACTTCTCATAACCGCCTGACAATGCCTCTGATCCTTTGGCAAGAATACTTATATATAGGAAGTACCAGCGGCGTATCCACCATATTCTTGTCAAATTTTCATTGGCTTTATCAGTAAATTATGATTAGTTCTATGTGACTCTAAAACATAAACAAACACAACAACCAAAACTTGAGTCTCAAATCTGAGAGTATGCATGATTGAATGATGACAGTACCTCTCTCGTTTGTTATGATGAAGGGGGTTAGTCTATGTAAAAGTGAGACACAACCCAACTTCTTTAAATGATGAGATTGAGATACGTTGAGATGTATGATGATATGAATGTTAAATCAATGAGTATAAAACAAAACTTGAAATAGTAATTCGCATTAAGATTCTTGGATACATAAATTTCAAATTTTATAATTGAGATACGTAAAGATTGAGATAACATAAAGAAAACATAAAAACTTAGACGGTTGGAGTTGAGTCTTGATTCTTGGTGAGGGAAGACTAGTTAGGTGGGTTGTTTGGGCCGTTATTATATTCAATAGGATTGGTGTTGATGTTGTAAGCTCTTCCTCTTGCTGGTGGTGGAGCTGGGTTTGCTTGATCTACTTGGTTAACTGGGTTTGCTTGAGCTTGGGCGTTTATGATGTTAACCAATCGAGGGCACGTGTTTCTAAAGTGGGTAGGGTCGCCACAATTAAAGCAAGCTCGAACATATGGAAACATGGGGTATTGGGGTTGTTGATATGTTTGGATCATGTTTTGAGTAGGGGGTGAGGCTTGGTTTTGAGAGGCGCGACAAGCCTTGCTCAAATGACCATAACGTCCACAATTCGCACATAGTCGACAAGGTAAGGTAGATGGATGGTGATAAAAACAGGTGTTGCATTGAGGGTGAGGTCCAATGTAAGGTTTCTTATTTGGGTAAGTTGAGTTGGGTGCTACTTGAGTGATTGGGATAGCTTGGAGGGGTACGGCTTGTGAAGCTGGTTGATTGTGTTGAGTGACAGCGAAAATTTGCCCATCTCGTTTTCTCTTAGAAGTGGGTTGAGAAGGGGATTCGGTTTGGGTGGAGTTTGAGGTTTCAGTTGATGCTTTATCCTTCTTCTTTCCTCCTTGAAGTCCTTATTTCGTATGCGGTTTTCGGTGAGCTCTGTAGCTAACTCCATTGCTGCTTCCAAAGTTGCAGGTGTGGTACTTATTACAGGGTCTGGAATTTTTTTTAAGGAAGACCTCGAATGTAGTGCTCGATCAAACGGTAGAGGGGAGTGAACAAGTTGGGGACCATTTGATTTAACTCAAGGAATCTCTTGTTGTATGTGGTGTGGTCGCCCTCTTTTTGTTTCAAAGAATAGAACTCATCTTCCAATTTCTTGATTTCGCTTCTTGGACAAAACCGTCTTGTCATGATTTCCTTCAACTCTTCCCAAGTCAAAGTCATAACATCTTCAACACCTCGCTTGGCCTTCTCTGTATTCCACCATGTAAGTGCTACTCCAAACAAACGATCGGTAGCATATCGCACCTTGCGATCATCGGGACAGTCGCAATGAGGAAAGTGTTTTCCATCTCCTCAAACCAATGGAGGAGAGCGGTGACACCTTCAGTCCCTTCGTATTTTGGAGGATCGCAAGATTTGAAATGCTTGAAGGTGCATTTAGTGGCTTTTGGGGGAGGATTGACAGTGTTTGATCTTCTTGGTGGATTGGGTTGACGGGATTAGCGGTAAGGGCCTGTTGTTCTTGAATTACGATGTTGGGTATTACGGCAGCCATTTGTTGAGCGATTTGTGCAGCCATGCGCTCGTGGGTTTTTCCTGATCTCATTTTTCTACGAGAGAGGCTAGAAGACATCTACAAGAAACACGTATCAAGAGTATGAGTTTGGCGTTTTAAGGATCATGTGTCGTATTTAGGAATGAACATTCATAAAATAAATGAAGAATAATAAATTTTACTACATCCGTAGGATGTCTTGGGCTTTGCTCGTAATTGGGCCTTGCATGCCGCCATACTTCACCTTCGTAATCATGTGGGCCCCCATGATTACCGGGTTTTTCATATGGTTCGCATGTGTATAGCCTGGTAACGTACACTAAAACCCGAAGAAAATCGAGAAATATGTATGTAACGTATGAAATTCGGAGTGCATCCAGGTGTGGACACGGTGACACCTCAAAGTGGGGTTAGTTCGAACGACGTTTGGTGTGGCATGCTTTGGCCTAATAGGTCCTTCGTACTCTCATCGTTAGTCCCCAGGTAGGCAAACTGGTCCGTTATATTGGATTTATACGAATGCCAACCTAGACAGGACGTTCCGACTACCGGTACTTGTACCCTTACAGTTACTACATGCCCGTCGTAGAACTCACTTTGATGAGATTGAAAAACGAAAAATGCGACAAAATCTTGAATAAAGGAATATGAGGATGACTTGAATATGTGAACATTGAAATAGGCGTGATGAATGTATATGTAAGCTTGTTATGTTTGACAATAAGTATAACTCATTAAATATCTCACAATATGATAGTGGAAGTGTTTGTATGCATTTGTATGTGTAATAAATATGAAACAAATAAACATCATGAGTTTGCATGTAACCACATAAGCAATTAAAATCTAATTAACTATAGTATAGGCTCTAAGGGTCTAATAACCTATCCTATATCCCTATAGTCAAAAACTATGATACCAATCTGTCACACCCGACCCGCAGCGGAAATGGTAGTCGGGGCATGATTGGGTTTTCATCAAAGCTCATGACATTTATTATAAAGTTTCATATTGATTATTTCTTTTTAAAGGAGAATCATTACAATCAATAATACAAGTACAACATGTTCTATACATCTTTCAAGACTTCATTATTTTTCTTCTAAGGCAATTTCCTATGTGTCCTTGCTTCAACCTGTCCACCTGTATCATGTGTAAAAATAGGGTTTTTGGGTCAACAAAAAGTTGGCGAGTGAATCCTATGAAAACATTTAAACGTGTTTATTGTATCGATTATAAAATAAAGTGCATAACCACATATGAGTAAACGTAGATGTAAATTTAATCACAAAACACATAATATTAATTATTGCACACACATACACCAAATGATTGATTTTGAGGCACGCGATGTTCAACTCGTCTCCTACGAGGAACTGATGGGCCTAATGAATGATTTTGAGGCACGCGATGTTCAACTCGTCTCCCATGAGGAACTGATGGGCCTAATGAATGATTTGCACGTAACTTGACAATATGTAAACACACATCACAACAAACAATATTTACATTATAAGTTTAGATCATATAATGGTAATGGCACGAGTTTGAATAAGCGAATTAATTTAAGCGACACATGATACACCCCAAAACATGAATAAAAAGGGGAATTTGTAAGAATTCACTCACAGTGGGTGCGTTTCTTGGATTGATGATGAATGCACGAAATTGGGATTTAACCACGAGAGAAACTAACCTAAATAATAACATAATAATTCGATAAATAAATAAACTTTTATTTGAGATTAATATTTTTAATTAGTGTTCTTAATGAGATTGTTAGATTTATTTTTGTGAGTTCAAGGAAATTTTCTAACTTCAAAAATATTATTTTTAAGTGTTTTTAATTGATTTATAAATAAAATAAATAAATAAAAATAAAATAAAATTTTGACTTTTTTGACTTTTTGACCGTTGACCGTTGACCGGTCGGACCGTGTTAATTATGTGCGCTGAGTGAGGTTCGAACTTGTGACCTCCCGTACGCGTGCACGCAGCTCTACCAACTGAGCTACGTATCTAACCCGAAATATTTCTGATTTTAATTATATTTATATACTATTTGGATTATTCAGAATTTTATTTAATTAAAAAGGTTTTTAAACTAATCGAACCGGTGCGCATACTATACTCGAACCCGCGACCTTCGTATTGATTCGCACCTATCCCATCCAACTGGGCTGGGTGTCTAACCCGTATAAGATAGGTTTTTTCATTTTATTTAACCACTTCTGTGAAGCGATCTGATTGGTTTTAAAAACAATGGATTTAATTTTAGTGGATGTTGTGGTTCGAGTATCGAACTCGGTATCTTCCGTATAAAATGCACACAGTCCACCGCTGGACTGTGTGTCTAACCCGATTATAACCCGTTTTTGATTATTTATAAACGCAACTTGACTTCGTCTTCTTCCTAGAACATGACCCAGAACTGAACTTCGACTTATCGGAATCTGTATCAGTTCTGGTTATTTGAAAAGATTGTGTAATGACATAGAAAGGTTTTAAGGTTGCATACCAACTGGAAAATGCGGAATCTTGATGCCTCCGGCGACTGATTCCGACGGCTCGGAACAAAACTGATGACCAAACTTTAACAGAAACTTTCGAGTGAGAGCGAGTGAGTGTGTGTGTTCAGACTGAGAAGCAAATGGGTTTGTATTTATAGTGTTATGTCCGACAAGGATTTTTCGGTTTTCCGGCGAGATTCCTTAAGTGCAGATCTTCCGACAAGTGTTTTCTGGTGAACAGAGAGTTGCGAGAAGGTTTAAGAGTGTGTATGTGCAATTCTAAAGAGTTCTAGAGCTCCTATTTATAGATGAGAGAGATAGCTTGGATTGGGTTTCAGTTTAGAGAATTTCCGGTAAAAACGGTTATGGCGAGATGTTAGCAGATCAATTGACTGCGGTTTTGGCTCGGTTTGAGTCTAGGTGCCTGATAGAGAGTAAATTTCGTGATAATTGAAGAGAAACGGAAATCTTGGTGATTTCCGGTTGACTAGGTGACTGTTACATTGGGCGGCATTTTGAACCTGGCCGAGAGTATAAAAGATTATTTGATTAGGTTATATCAGATGTTGAGTATGTGGTGTAGCGTTGTTTGGTGTGTTTGGTCTTGAGAGTGACCCGGGTTCGAAACCCGGCGTCTGCAAATATTTTTTTATTCATTAATTATTAGGAATTTTAAATTATGGTTTTTAAATTCTAATCTATTTATTAATTATGTATCGTTTAAAATTAGTTTGAGCCATAAACATGCAACGAAAATTTTAACTGGATGTTCGATTAATAAACGAAGCGGGTTTGGAAACCCGTTTTTCGACGGATGTTACATTCCAGATCACTTGGAGTATGCTTTCTTAGAGGTGCGACTCAACTACCTGTCATCATCTCTGCTAGGTTGTCAGGAGAAGAGAAAGGTCGATTGCTTGAAGTGTTGAAGCAGCATAAAATGGCGATAGCTTGGAAGATCATGGATATAGAAGGGATCAATCCATCTTTTTGTACCAAAAAGATCTTGATGGAGGAGGACTTCAAACCGTAGTGCAGCATCAGAGGCGTTTAAATCCGAACATGCAGGATGTTGTGAAGAAGGAGGTCATCAAATTGCTTGATGCAGGTTGATATACCCGATTTTTGATTCACCTTGGGTTAGTCCTGTGCAGGTGTCCCAAAGAAAGGAGGGATGGCAGTGGTGACCAATGAGAAGAACGAGTTGATTCCCACTCGTACTGTCACCGGGTGGAAGTTTGCATTGATTATCGCAAACTCAATGATGCCACGAGGAAAGATCATTTTCCTCTCCCTTTCATTGATCAGATGTTAGAGAGGCTTTCAGGGAGGATGTTTTACTGTTTCCTTGACGGTTTCTCTGGCTATTTTCAGATTCCCATCTCTCATGAGGATCAGGAGAAGACGACATTCCATGTCCCTATGGCACATTTGCTTACCGGCGAATGCCCTTTGGACTGTGCAATGCCTCAGCCACGTTTCAAAGATGCATGGTGGCTATTTTTCGCGACATGATCGAGGATTCCATGGAGGTCTTCATGGATGATTTTTCTGTTTTCATGAGTTCTTTCGATCACTGTCTCGGGAATCTGAAAAGGATGTTGGCCCGATGTGAGGAGGCCAATCTGGTGTTGAACTGGGAAAAATGCCACTTCATGGTGAAGGAGGGCATTGTGCTTGGGCACAAGATTTCGCAGGCGGGGCTCGCAGTTGATCGGGCCAAAGTTGAGACTATCTCTAAGCTCCCGCCGCCCACATCCGTGAAATCTATTAGGAGCTTTCTTGGTCATGCAGGTTTCTACCGGCGATTCATAAAGGATTTTTCCAAAATCGCCCGTCCGATGACCCAGCTTCTAGAGAAGGATGCCCAGTTTGTTTTCTTCGATGAATGCCTAAAGGCATTTGAGCTGTTAAAGGAGAAGTTGGTGAATGCCCTAATCATGGTAGCGCCCGACTGGGAATTACCATTTGAATTGATGTGCGATGCGAGTGACTTCGCAGTTGGGGTCTTGGGTCAGAGGAGAGATAAGCATTTTCACCCGATTTACTATGCGAGCAAGACCTTAAACAACGCTCAGGAGCATTACACCACGACTGAGAAAGAGCTCCTAGCAGTGGTCTTCACCTTCGACAAGTTTTGATCTTATCTCATCCTCTCCAAGACCATAGTTTACACGGACCATGCAGCTTTGTGGTATCTATTTGGCAAGCAAGATGCCAAACCTAGACTGATACGATGGATTCTTTTACTGCAGGAGTTCGACATCGAGATCCGTGATAAGAAGGGGGCCAAAATCTGGCGGCTGATCATTTATCCCGTCTGAGCATTGCGAGGGAAAAGAAGTTCGTGGGGCCAACTTCAATGACAATTTCCCCCACGAGTTTCTTATGAGGATCGAGACAAATGACGACTCCCCATGGTTTGCTGACATCGCAAACTACTTAGCTAGCGGCATCCTGATCAAAGGGATAACCTTTCAGCAAAAGGGAAAAGTTTTTGCAGATGTCAAGTACTACCTATGGGATGACCCCTATCTATTCAGGGTGGGCGCGGATGAGATGATCCGGCGCTGCGTGCAGGGCAATGAGGCGAGGGACATCCTTCGCCACTACCACGAGGGACCTACGGGAGGTCACCATGGGGCAAATAATACCGCCAAGAAGGTGTTTGATTTGGATTCTTATGGCCTTCCATCTTTAAGGACGCCCATGAGTTCGTGAAATCTTGTGACGCCTGTCAAAGGGCAAGCAATATTTCTGCACGCCACGAGATGCCGCAAAACGGCATTCAAGTCTGCGAGGTTTTTGACGTTTGTGGTCTAGACTTTATGGGACCTTTTCCGACTTCCTTCGGAAACCAATACATCCTAGTCGCGGTCGACTATGTTTCAAAGTGGGCGGAAGCGCAAGCTCTGCCCACCAACGATGCTAGGGTGGTGATCAATTTTCTGAAGAAGCTGTTTGCGCGCTTTGGTGCTCCTAAAGCGCTAATCAGTGACTGGGGGACACACTTCTGTAATGCTCAATTGGAAAAAGCATTGTCCCGATATGGTGTGCAACATCGGTTTTCCAACCATACCACCCACAGACTAGTGGGCAAGTTGAGGTCACAAACCGGGGCATTAAGCGCATATGGGAGAAGACGGTGAACGCCAACCGTAAGGACTGGTCTGAAAGATTGGATGATGCACGGTGGGCCTTCTGAATGGCCTACAAGACTCCTATAGGCACTACTCTATTTAAGTTAGTCTATGGGAAGTCTTGTTATCTCCCTGTTGAGCTCGAGCACAAGGCATACTAGGCCTTGAAAACAGTTAACATTGACATGGCAGCTGCGAGCGAAAACAGGTTTTGCAGATCCATGAGATCGAAGAGCTCTGAAATGATGCATATGAGAGCTCCAAGCTGTACAAGGAACGCACTAAGACGCTCCACGACTCCCGCCTGAAGGACAAGAAGGAATTCCGGGTGGGTGATCGGGTATTGTTATACAACTTGTGTCTCAAGCTGTTCCCTGGCTAGCTTAAGTCTCGTTGGTCAGCTCCCTACACGGTGCGGTCGGTGTTTCCTTACGGAACAGTGGAAATAGGCCATGAGGATGGCCGCTTGTTCAAGGTCAATGGGCACACACTGAAGTCGTATGTTGGTGGCCCAGTGGATAGAAGTGAGGAGACTGTCACCCTCCATCCCAAAACAAATGAATTCGGGGTGGTGAGTCTAGCTGAAGACTGTAAATAAACTCAGCATGTTTTTGGGGTTTTATTTGTTTTTCTGTTTGGTTGCTTAGTTTCTTTCCAGGTTGCGGTTCGTCTTGGACGCGGGGGATGTTGGAACACATTGTCGATCTTCAGGTATGTTAGTTCGGCTCTTTTCTTGGTAGGAGGTGTTTCATGAGTGGTCCAGATTCAAGTGACGTTTGTAATTGGGTTTTATTAAACTTAAATAAATAAACTTAAAAAAAGTAAATTCGAAAAAACCGGCACTATCAAGAGTGTTTTATGGCATTGTCAGATCTGATAGTGCAGGTCCATTTGCAGAAAAAGCCCATAACCCAATTTTTTTTTAAAATATTCAAAACCCCACTTGAATCTCACAAACTCACTCAAGAATCCTCCCCACTTCCTTCATTCTCTCAAGAAATCTGTATTCTTTTCATCCCAAGCTTCGTTCCAGGTACGAATCTTTCCACTTTCTCTTTGTAGTTGTTAAATATTTAAGGCTTTGTTCTTCAAGTTAGGTTTTCTTTAAAGTTTTTAGGGCTTGGTCTAAAATCGTCCGATTTAAGCCGTTTTTCGTGTTTTTTATGTTGTTGTGCTTCACTCTGGACCGATCTACAAAACCCCTCGGCAAAAGTGTTGAAAAATCGGGGTTTTGGGTGCGTTTTGGGGGATTTTGCAGGCTGCGGTTCCGTCACGCACGGTCATGCCAACTCTTGGCACGACCGTGCTCTTTATAAAAAAGTGATGAACTGCATCAGAAAACCCAGAAAATCTCAAGCATGATCGTGCCATAATATGGCACGGTCGTGCTCTTCATAAATTCTTGATGAATCTGGAAACCCTACACAGAAATTCAAACAGCACGATCGTGCCGACATTTGGCACGGTCGTGCCCTTCATAAAAATTTCTAGTTTTCCCCCAAAATTCACCCAGATTCGGTCTTGCACGATAGTGCTTGAGTGTGGCACGATCGTGCTTCATGAAGAACAAACCCAGAAAACTTCATAATTTTGACATCTTCATAAAGCTTGCTGAAATAAGCACGCACGGTCTGTCATTATATGGCACGGTCGTGCGAGCCCGTCTGTAAATCAGTTTTTGCTGATTTTCCGTATTATAATTGCTGATTTTGTTCTATTCTTGCAGATGAATCACCCATTTCTTCGTTTCAGCGACAATGCCAGGGAAGGGCATTATATTGCAAAGGTTGAAAGGCTGTGGGCTCGGAGGCACTTAATCGAGCCTATGAGGACGCTTCAAACGGTCGATCTCGACCTACTCGCTCAGACTGAAAGATTTGAGGAGCTTATGACCCCTCCTTGGACCGCCTATTCGCAATGGCGGAGCCCCAATATGTCGAACTAGTCATCGAGTTTTTTTGCCTCGTTCAGGTTTATCTTCCCCTGCCCTGATGTTTATGAGAAAAGAGTTGGTGTTAGTTACCGTCTGGGAGGAAGTGGCATCATCAATCGATCAGCAGGTTTGGAGAGATACTTGGGTTATATGAGGAGGATGAGATCGACTCCGAGTTATTTCACGGCAATCTGCAAGAATGGGAGGCTGATACGGATAAAGCACATTCTGGGTCAGATCACTGTACGGGGCCAGGCTGGATCCACGCTGAGCCAAGGACACATGGATCCTTGACCCGTTGCACCGCATCATAGAGCGCGCCATCTTCCACGTAATCGGCGGTCGGGGTGATAGCACAAACATCACTACCCGCGACCTTTTCCATCTCTATTGCATCAATCGGAGTCCAACTGCAATGTCGCAGTTAGTGTTGCAGAGTCCATCCAAAGGGGTAATTGGGTCGACCCCCACATCGAGGCTCTGTGGTGGTGCATTCGCCACCAGGTTAGCTAGGCACTACAGGATGCGGTTGGATGATCTTACCGTAGCTTGTGATTATGGATTACTTGATGTGGCACAGCTGACTGCCATGCATATGATTCGCAAGGTTAATGGCATCCCGAAGTTGGTGGATCGATTGGGCAGGATTTGGGACCCACTTCCTGAGGGAGAAAGTGATCTAGAAGAGGGCAATGTTGGTGGAGCCGAGGACGTCCACATACAGGATGCTCCAGGATTCGGGCCAGGTGAGGCTGCTGGGGGAGCAGACCCTCATCTTCATATGGGTGAAATAGGCCAGGGCTTTGGAAGCCCAAGTTGGGAGCACTTGTTTGGTGGTTTTGATGGTGGTTACGAGCAGGTTGCATATGGTCCGCATGAGCCGTCTACAGTGGATCTTTGGAGAAGAATGGATGGGCTAGCGTTGGATCAGCAGGCTGTACGACACGACGTGGACTTGATCCGCGCTGAGCAGCATCGTCAGGGTAATTTTATGGAAGATATGTACGAGCAAAGTAGGCGTAGTTTCGACTGGTTATTCGGGTCTCAGCAACATCTAGCAAGCTCGCTCGGTCATCCGTACACACAGCCGCTGCCGCACTTCACTAGGAGATCCCGGTTTGACCCCGGGACGATACCGGTCCTTCAGGATCTGGCGGCCGACCCTGATCTTGCAGCTCCTGTCGTACTTTCATTTGCATTTCTATGTTTGAGGGGTGTACCATTTTGGATTGTCCATACACTCCTCCGTTGTTGCTTTAAATTTCGTACATTTTTATTTTTATTTAGTGGTTTAATTTTAAAACTATGATAAGGGATTGTTGGGTGGGTTGTTTATGGTAATCTTGATCATGTTTGCAAGTGTGCAGTTTTGAAATTGATGATATGCTAGTCGCTGGATGGTGCAGTGGTGCATTGGAATGTTTCATTACCTTCTTTCGCTCCATTTCTAGCCTTTGCAAACCAGGGGAGTTTTCGTATTCCCGCTTCCTCCACTGCTATACTATTGCATTACATTATGCTCATTTTTTTTGTTGTACATCGTGGGCGATGTACAATTCAAGTGTGGGGAGGTGGTTAAGCTTGTTTATGGTTGTCCGAAAAAAAAAAATAACAAAACTCTCTTGAATAATCAACTCAACACAAGTTTTATATAAATCTAAATGTTTTTGATAATTCACAAAGGTGAACGAAGAAAAAAGGATTTGCTCAAATAAAAGTTACCATTTAGTAATCTTTTTTTTTTGTATAAAATTGAGCGTGAGAAATCAAGCAAAATTCTTACCTATTTGCCTTGCATAATTACCCAATACGCCCGTTTCCGTGAGCTATTTTTGAGCCTTATAACTTTAGAATTATTTTTGCTCATATTTTTGCGGGCAAAGATTGAGTGCGCCGGATGACTTTCGCGATTTAGAACTTGTGTTAGGCATGCATTTCGAGAACACAAAGCAAGCACATAACATAAAAATGATTGAGGCAGTAGGAAACTTTTATTTTTAACCAATTTCAATTATCCTTACACCCAAATCACACCCTTAGTTAAACCAATTTAAGCCTCTCCCTTTCATTTCATATAAACCACTAAATATCACCAATCAGCCAATTTTAGCCTTTTCTTTTTGAACCCACATTTTTTTGGTTTAAAGTACGATCCGGTTAAGCCTAACTTGTAAGCTTTCTTGTATAGTTTATCAATTTATTAGTCATAACGTCATAGCTTGGAGTTTTTTATCTAAGTAGACGTACTTAGTTCCCTCTAAAGTGGTGAATAAAAAAAAGTCGTGTCAATTGGCTTTGCTAGAGCAATTTTGTGGATACATCCAAGCGGTTTGCTAGCTCTCGGTTAGTTATTTGGATAGTTTTATCTTCCTTCACTTCAAGTTAGTCTAGCGTTCGGTCTTTAGCCGTTTTAGCCACTTTTATAAATCAATTTCCACACCCTTGACCCTAGCCAAATTACAAGCCACACAAGACCTCTTGATTTTTGATATATGTTGGTTAAGTGTTTAGATTTGATCCTTATACAAGCTTATGATATCGCATAGTCATTGTCTTGGCATCGATGTGTTTAAAACATACTCATTGAATTGTATATTCCCTATATTTTAGCCGAGTGTGTGAGAACATTGCGAGGATGTAAGGTGAACTTGTAGGGATGCCGAGATGGATCATTGCTCATAACATATTTTATATACTTTTTGGTTTTTCCTTTTATGTCGAGTAAATCCGTTTTGTTTTACCCAAGTTATTTATTTGTGCTTATATAACGCTAGTTGAGATGATTGCAAGACAGAATTTTGTTTACTTTAGTTTGTTTGAGGACAACCAAAGTTCAAGTGTGGGGATGTTTGATGTCTAAGAATTTATACATTTTTTAAACGTCAAATATTCCCCATTAGTGCGGAAATTCGTTGTGTTTTCATTGATCTAGATACTCATTTGAGTTATTTGTGAAAATGCAGGTCCGGGCTTCGACCCGGTGAAGAAACAAAGGCTTTTGGAGCAAATTGGAGCAAAAATGGAACATTTCTGCCAAACTGCTAGATATGCATGACAGTGCAACCTTGGCACACCGTGCCAAGAACCACAGAAGTCGGCACTATCACAAGCACTATCTTTAGACTGCACATTCCTAGTCAAATCAATACTTGGCACGATGATGCTAACCCCTAGCATGACCGTGCTCGTGCAACCATAGGCCCTGATCAACTAGTTTCCAGATCAACTTAGTCACTTTCGAGTACGATTTCGATAAGCACGACCGTGCCAAAAGGTGGCACAGTCGTGCCACCTCGGGGAAATTTTAGCGGGATCTTTCCGGATTTGGCATCAAACTTGGTCAACAACTCAGAAAGGCACCTGCCACTAACCAAGCACGACTGTACCAAAAGGTGGAACGGTCGTGCCAAATGCCCAGTAGCTTAAATACGTGAATTCAGCTCATTTGAAGGAGAGTTGGAGCATTTGGGTGGATTTCTCTCTCAAGAAGCTGATCTTGGAAGCTTGGAGATTGAAGAAGGAGCCTTTAGGAGGTTGTATCACTTGATAATCCAACTCATTTTGCTAATTACCTTGTCTTAAACACTAGTATTTCACTTGTTATTCATGCATAATCCAAATTACTTTGTATTTGTCTTAGTTATCATGAGCCTTCTAGGCTAAACAATTGAGCTGTTTGAATTTTGTTGAAGCTAATGAACACTTGACAATATGGAAATAGATGTGGTGATTATTGTATGTTAATCTTCATGATGGTATTTAATCAAGTTTCTTGGAATGCATGTTCATGTTTAAAGTTATTATTCTTGAATGTTTGATCATAAAAATTTACATGTAGTGTTGGAAAACCCATGTAGAGATTATGATTATTGAATCTTGTTAGTTGTTGATTTGATTCATGGATGAAACTAGGAATGGTAATTGCTAACATGATTAGGATGATGATTTGAATATGAGTATGGATTCTTGCATTTGGATTTGTAAAGATCTTATAAATGTTATATGAATACTATGGTTTGTGTTCATGTTGGATTGATGATTTAGGCCAAAGTTGTTGTTTAGCATGACCATGCTTGTGATTCATGTCAAGAGCTTGTTGAAGATATCATTTACTTGAAACCAAGATCGGGTGATTAATGTGTTGTTCATGTTTGTTTTCCTTAATTTGTAAGTTAGGAGTTTTGATTAACAATTAACTCATTATTAAAGATTAACATCAATTTAGCAAGAGAACTTAAAGAATGAATCTTAGGTGATGAAAATGTTGTTCATTATAATTTTCCCAAGATTATAAAACTAGAGGACCTTGGTTGGAAACTTAGTTGATTCTAAGACTTGCATCACCATTAGTTTTCCTTAAAAGTTGTCATGTGTTTATTAGTGGATACTTAATTCAAGCAACCTTTCTTAAATATTGTTCTTGTTAATTCATTTAGTTAATTTGTATACTTACATGATAGTTTAAAAACAATCAAGAAATCAACTCATTGATCGAACCAGATTTAAAAGTAACGAAGATTTAGTACTGAGACACCAAGTCCACGGATTGATATCCGGTTCTTACCAGCGAACTATACTACCACCTGACGGGTACACTTGCCCTATGTGCGTGTAGTTGGTTTTAAGTAAAAACTATTTTAAAACCTAATCTGTGTGAACGAAAAGTATAATAATAAAAATATATTTAATTCACGCACAGCAACACGCTTTTCAAAAAACTGCAAGAGAGGCTGTTAATGACGACAATGTCATAACAGGTACATTCCGCATTAACAATATCTATGTTAGAGTTCTTTTTGATTCGGGTGCGGATAAATCATTTGTTGATCATAAATTTAGTAAACTGTTAAATTTACCCATAAGAACTCTAGATAAAACTTATGAGATAGAACTTGCCGATGGAACCTTAGAAACTGCTTTCTTCTTTTCTTGATGGATGCTCTATATCCATTAAGAATTATTCCATCCCTATCTCTCTTCTGCCCATGAAATTGGCGGGGTTCGATGTTGTCTTAGGCATGGATTGGTTATCTCATAACCAAGCCCGCATTGCCTGCGATAAAAAGCTCATCTAGATTAAGACCCCATCTGGTGAAATGATCACCATCCCCGGAGACTCACACTATGGACTACCAGACAAGGTGTCATTATTTAAGGCATCCAAGTGTTTGAGGAAAGGATGTGTCATCTACATGGCACAAGCTACCGTAAAATGAGCCTAAGCCGAACATGGAGGACCACCAGTCATCTCAGAATATCCCGATGTATTCCCAGAAGAATTACCAGGCCTACCTCCAGACAGGCAAGTGGAGTTTTGAATAGATATCCTACCAGGATCAGCACCAGTGGCTAGAGCTCCATATAGGCTAGCACCAACGGAGATGAAGGAATTGAGGACGCAGTTAGACGAACTCTTAGAGAAAGGCTTTATACAGCCTAGTTCCTCACCTTGGGGAGCTCCTATCCTTTTCGCTAAAAGAAAGACGGTTCAATGCGGATGTGCATTGACTACCGGGAGCTGAACAAGCTAACAATTCAGAATAGACATCCTCTACCCAGCATCGATGATTTATTCGACCAACTTCAAGGGCTAGTTACTTTTCTAAGATAGATTTGAGATCAGGATATCATCAATTGAAGGTTAGGAACAAAGATGTTCCTAAGACAGCCTTCAGGACCCGCTATGGTCATTTTGAGTTCTTGGTGATGCCTTTTGGGCTCACAAATGCACCAGCAGCATTCATGGACCTCATGAACAGAGTCTGCAAACCGTATTTTGATAAGTTTGTCATTGTCTTCATAGACGACATACTTATCTATTCTCGCAATCAAGCTGATCACGAGAAACATCTTTGGTGCATCCTAGAATTATTAAGGCACGAGAAACTTTATGCAAAGTTCTCTAAATGCGAATTTTGGCTTAGAGAAGTCCAATTTCTTGGACACATGGTAAGTGAGTGTGGTATCCAAGTGGATCCCGCCAAGATAGAAGCCATAATGAATTGGGAAGTTCCCAAGACTCCATCTAAAATTCGTAGTTTCTTAGGACTGGCTGGTTATTATAGAAGGTTTACTGAAAACTTTTCAAGAATAGCCACTCCTTTGACTACCTGACCCGTAAGAATGTTAAGTTCGTTTGGGGTCCAAAACAACAAGAATATTTTGAGATTCTAAAACACAAGTTAAGCAATGCTCATGTATTATCTCTACCCGAGGGTATTGAGAACTTTGTTGACTATTGTGATTCTTCGCACACCGGTATGGGTTGTATGCTGATGCAAAATGGCAAAGTAATTACCTATGCATCACGACAACTAAAGGTGCAAGAAAGGAATTACACCACCCACGATTTGGAACTGGGTGCCGTTGTATTTGCACTAAAACTATGGAGACATTACTTGTATGGCACGAAGTTTATTATATACACTGATCATAAAAGTCTTCAACACATGTTCAATCAAAAGGAATTGAACATGCGACAACATTGGTGGATGGAAACACTTAATGATTATGATTGCGAATTCGCTACCATCCCGGCAAGGCAAATGTAGTTGCCGACGCCTTAAGTCGCAAAGAAAGAATTAAACCTATTAGGATTAACGCCAAGAGCATTAAGCTCAGAAATAGCTTAAGTGAAAAGCTATTAGATGCGCAGAAGCAAGCTCTATTAGAGGCTAATATCCCTAATGAGGGATTAGCCGGAACTGTTGATCGGTTTGCGCCTGGAAAGGATGGAATCCTTAGATTCAATGATAGAATTTGGGTTCTAATCCTTGGAGGACTTAGAGATTTAATCCTCCAAGAAGCGCATAACACAAGATACTCGGTTCACCCAGGTGGTGACAAAATGTATCAAGATCTGAAGAAGAATTATTGGTGGATGGGTTTAAAGAAATCCATAGCCACTTATGTAGCTAAGTGTCTGACGTGTTCGCAGGTTAAGGCCGAACATCAGAAGCCATCAGGACTTCTACAACAACTTGAGATTCCCACATGGAAATTGGAAATGATAACTATGGATTTGATTACCAAGTTACCAAAGACCAAAAGTGGAAATGACACTATTTGGGTCATTGTAGACAGGCTGACTAAGTCAGCTCATTTCTTGCCAATCAAAGAAACGTATAATTCAGATAAATTGGCTAAGTTGTATGTGGATAAGATTGTAACCCTACACGGTGTGCCAGTATCTATTGTATCTGATAGAGATACTTGATACACATCTCACTTTTGGAAAAGTTTCCAACAATCTTTAGGCACACGATTAAATTTTAGTACGGCTTACCATCCGCAGACTGATGGTCAAAGTGAATGTACTATCCAGACATTGGAAGACATGCTTAGGGCATGTATGATATTTAGGTGGAAGTTGGGATGACACTTACCCGTAATAGAATTCTCCTACAATAACAGTTATCATACGAGCATCAAGGCTGCTCCTTTTGAGGCCTTGTATGGGAGAAAATGTAGAACGCCCGTGTGTTGGGTAGAAGTTGGGGAAGCCCAGCTATCAGGACCTGAGATTGTCCTTGAGACCACGGAAAAGATTGTGCAAATCCGTGATCGTCTCAAAGCTGCCAGAGATAGGCAGAAGAGCTATGCTGACAAGAGGCGTAAACCTCTTAAAGTAGGGGACAAAGTCAAGCTGAAAGTATCACCCTGGAAAGGTGTGATGCGTTTTGGAAAGAAGGGCAAGTTGAGCCCAAGATATATAGGACCCTTCGAGATAATCGAACGTGTCGGCACTGTAGCTTATAAGCTCAGGTTGCCAGAAGAGCTTAGTGGAATTCATGACGTATTCCACATATCTAACCTTAAGAAAAGTCTAGCCGATGAATCGCTAGCAATGTCGCACGAAGATGTGCAAATTGATGAAAACCTGAGGTTCGTTGAGAAACCAATTTCGATCGAGGATTGACAGGTTAAGAAGCTCCGAAGAAAATTGATACCTATAGTAAAGGTTAAATGGGACGCTTTTAGAGGTCCCGAGTATACATGGGAGGTTGAGTCCACTATGCGACCAAAGTACCCCGTCTTTTTGAATAAAATCTCGAGGTCGAGATTTCTTTTAAGAGGGTGAGGATGTAACACCCTGTAAAAATCGTGTCCAATAGTATAGTGACACGTGTTGTATTTTAAATATATAGTCTATTAAAGACCAATAAGGACTAAAGGCGTCAACATGCTCAATCTGAGCCTCTGAGTGACGGTTCGATGTCAACATGCCTAGCCTCTGAGTGACATTGGAATCAACATGCTTATAATAAGCCTCTGAGTGATCATTTGTGAAGTCTATCTCATACGTGCCATTTGTTGGACGAGAGGGTTCAATTTTGTAAACATGTGAAAGTTGGATAATGGATGGATTAAAAGTGTCAACATGTTAATTTATACCTCTGAGTGACCTTTTAATGAACTGAGAGCTCGGCAATGTCCGGGCATAATCCCGGGCATGCCAAGTATTGGCTACGAGGGCTAAAAGTGCCAAAAAGGTGTTTAAAAAGGGTTTTAGAAGCTTTTTAAAGTTAAGGGTCTAAAGTGTCAAACATTTGAAACTGGCCATGGGGCGGTCCGGGCCGCGAGAGACCAGGCTTGGGTCTCTCGCGGGGCGCGAGAACAGGTCTGCTGAAGAAAGTTTGGCTTGGCCTTCAAACAAAGCTCCAAAACCATTAATTGAAAACCATGGACTTGTAATCAGTTATGCCACGTTTTGGGACACTTGTAAGCTTCCTCTTACACCCCTAAACACCTGGCTTCACCTCCTTTGAGCTCTCCAACTATAAATAGGTGCTTAAGTTCACCATTCCAACTTGCACCTTTCTCATTAAATCACTCTTCTACCTCCTCTGGAAGATCCTAGCTAAAAGGAGCATCTAAATTAGTTCTCTTGCATTCTAGGAACCTCTTGTAAGTGTTTCTTGCTCTTGCATTTTCGTTTATAGGCTTTTATAGCCAAAAGTCAAGCGTTTTACGGAAAACGCTTTGACTTTCGGTTAAGACTATTATGGTCCAGTCATTGTTCGAAATGAACATTGCTAAGTGATCATAATAAGGTAGGTGTTAGTCCCTATAAAGGGCACCTCCTGAAGATCACGTTTGCTAGACCAATTGACGGGTCAAAGTTATGATATTAAAAAAGTCAAACATGCCATTTTCGGAAAAATCATAAATTGATCTTATATATGTTATGAAACCTATTTTGACACTTAAACAAGTTGATAATAATTATTAGAACATGTAAGAACATGTTCGGCTCGTCAATTTCAGTTCTAGGGTCGGTTCGCAACCGAAAGTCGTGAAGTTTGACTTCTGCTTTAACTTTCGATTATGACCCAATTTAGATTAGTTACCTACTGATCTAAAGTTTCATTATGATCATAAAATAATGTAGCATAACCCTCTGAGGTTATATTACATGATCATAATCAGAATCCAAGTTTATGCGCAAGTTCCATAATTATGCCATTCTTGACCAAAATGTCATTTTTGCATAAAACAAGGTTTTAAATAATAATTAACATGAAAATGAGTTTCCTACTGATGTAATATTAGAAGTAGGATTATTTGGATGTTAAACCAAGTTATAAACTGAGTTTTCAAGCAAGTCTTTAAACTATGTCGATAAATGGCGATTTTAGCCCTTGTGGCTCATAAAATAGTTTTAATCAAATATTTTCAAGGTAAATCTTTTACCTACTGATATGTTATATTAAATAACATATCTAAGACATTTTAATCATGACCTTAACAACAGTTTTCGTGAAAATCGTATAAGGACGCCATTTTACGACATAAGCGCCATTTAGGCGCATAGTATGGTTTTAAAACTATATTATTAACCAAGACTTATACCCACTGATTTAAAACTTATTTTAAACATATTTATAGTAAGTACATATTATAAACTCAGAATCCCAAATAATTTATAAACTTTGTGTAAATGACCAAAATGCCCATTCGGTGCATAGTTTGGTCATAAAAGATAATTTACACATATAATTGATATCCAACTGATATTATATCATAAATAAATTAGTTTTCTAGAATACTCATGATCATTAACTTAAATTATATTCAAGTTCCTTTTATATGGTATAAAATTACCAAAACGCCCTTATGAGGCATAATTTCGTTTTAAAACCTTATCGGGCATACAAGTTGATATCCTACTGAAATCGTAACTTATTTAAAAATATAATGGCATATAGAACTTGTCCATGACTTATCCGGTTACCCGATATCGCCAAAATGCGCACGGTTACGTATATGTAACCATTTTACGGAAATCAACCAAAACAGGTTTAACCTTGTCATTTAAGTCTCAAAATCCAGAATGTTTTAGTTTACCCATATTATACAAGTCAAGGTACTTGTTATGATTAAACTACATTCTATCCAATCATCGTTTAATCGAGCGTTATACGTAATGATCATGTACACTATTCGGTTTATTAGACCGTTAGTATTTAATTTGCTAGCTTCTGCCATAATCCAGACTAGAGAGGCTTGCCGGTAAATGCTATCTGCACTTGGTACTTTTGTATACGGCTGAGTTATTTAAAAGAAAAGAAGAAGACTAGCTCAGGTAAATACTCTCGACTTATTTTCCCTATACGGGCTTGGGATATAGTAAATTATTACCGCTTGGTCCAAAATGAGGTCAATCAAATGCCGGCTTGTGGCTAGTAAACCCGCATATTTCGTTTTAATCAGTTTTGTTTGATAACTTAAACATCGGGGGTTAAATTACCGTGTTCCTGGATATCCTCGGCTCAATACATTAGTTATTGGCCATGACCTTAGCGCAGGGTGTAGGCATACACCTGACAGATGCTCATTTACAAATATTTCCAAGACGTTGGGGATGACTCCTTCGTGAGTCCTGAGTGGTGTGTATTTAATCATGTCTCGGTTTCTGTACTGGGCCCTGTATGTATTGACAAACATGTGAATCTGATACAAGGTTGCAAGGTCAACTTTTCCAAGTTAATAAAAGATTTTGTGCCGTTTTGCACTTAAAAACCATTTTAAAGTTTTCAAAATGAGTCAGTTGGGTGTATTTACCAGCGTAAGCTGACGTATCGTCCAAAGCTAAATTTCAGGTACAATACGAAATAAGCCGGAAGCTACTCAGTAGTGAATAAGAGGATCTTGCAAATCCTTAGATCTGCCCTAAAGTCTGTTTTATATTCTTTTTTATACATTTTATGATCCGCCTGTGGATCTTCTATTACGAGCCTGTGTATTATTTTATTTTGAACATTCGGTTTGTAATAGTAATTTTACTCCAAGACTTCCGCTGTGCCATGTTTAATTGACAATGATGTTATCAACTTACGTCACGATACTCCCCACCCAGGCCCACCAGTGTATGGATTTCAGGTTGGACATCCGCGGTGTAACACCTATATATATGTATATATATATATATATATATATATATATATATATATATATATATATATATGAGAGTTCATTTGACTATAAACTAACTATTGAAAGTGTAGAAGATAAAAAGAATCTAAACATTAGATATTTAATTAATGGTTGAGATCATAACGCAATTCTATAAATAATGTTGACTATAAACTAACTAATTTTCTAGATTAAGGGTATGAAGGTAAATTTAATAGTTTCAAATTAAGAAACTAATATTAATACACATGCAAAGTTGCCCCTTCTTTTTTAAACATCAATAACTTTTTATACGTAACTCTTTTTAAAAAAAATTACACCATAATAACGAGTGTTTTTTTTTTATATGAGTACCATATTGATATACTTATGTATGTTTTTATATAATTAGGGTATTATTTCTGTTTTAATTCTGATTTAAGTATTGACTGGTGTTATATTAGGGTGTTATTTCTGTTATATTCAATGTTAGGGTGTTCTTTATAAGATGTGTGCCTTCAATATAACTATTGTGGTGTTTTTATGAGTTATGGTGTTATTTTTGTTATATTTCTGTTCTCTATAAGATGTATGCCTTCAATATACATGTTGTGGTGTTTTTATGAGTTTGGGTTTTTTTATTAGTTAGGATTTTTTTATGAGTTATATTTCTGTTTTTTATAAGATGTATGCCTTCAATATACATGTTGTGGTGTTTTTATGAGTTAGGGTGTTATCTTAAATTCGAAAATCCCTACAATAACTGAAAAAAAATCGGTTGCATATATTCATTCCATAATTAGATTTTATTAGTTAATTACGCTTATACCCTTAAACTACCAAAATAAAAAGGAACACATGTCACCTCCATAATCTTTCTTATCCTTCTCACACTCTTAAATTTTCTCACATGAACCTCTACCATATATATATATATATATATATATATAGGGTTAGAATCGTGTAGAATACTAGGCTAATTGAGAACCATTCTAGACCATACATTTTCTCTAAGCTTTTCGTAATATACACGTATGTATAGTTTTAAATTGACTATACACATATGTGTATATTAGGAAAAACTTATGGAAATATGTGGTTCAGAATGTTTCTCAAGTTTCTCAAATAGAGTGGACTTCTATTAGGATCTCTCTCCTATATATATATATATATATATATATATATATATATATATATATATAGTTAAAAGTTATATATATATTTGGCATAATCAAGGGTGGTGAGTCCAAAGAATCGTCTTATAAGCTTATGTATTTTCTTAAAATATTCACAAGTTATTACTATTGGTGGACACTAGAAAATATAGTGGATTTCTATTGATATTTTTACGAGTATCTATATGATGCATATGTATATTTAAGTTATATATATTTATATGAGTTAAAGAAGCGAAATGTCTATTTTTCTATAAGTATATTATTTTAGGGGAGTATGGGTGTCGAAAAAATAATATATATATATATAGTATATTATTTTAGGGGAGTATGGGTGTCAAAAAAATAATATATATATTATTGTTACATAAATACGAGGTTATTTAAAACAAACTCTTTAAAATTAATATATAATTTTTGATATATTGAGTTGCCGATTGAGACGAGTTAGAACTCGGGTTAAGATAAATATTTATTTTATAAACCCGAATATGAGCTCGATAGGAGAATACAAAGACGAGTTATGGTAACTTTATCATATTATATATATATATATATATATTAAAGTATATATATCTTCGAGAAACCAAAGAGAAGTATCACCAACGGTTCGTCAAGTCAAAACACTTGAGACACGACAAGTATTCTAATCGAGGCTAGCTAATTGGGTGGATATTATACATGACCAAATTGTATGCTAGAAACATTATTTAGACCTTAGTATCTTATTGAAATAGGACACTTGTAGGTCGGGAGTATACATTTTATATATCGGAGATTGACTTGTTAGCATACGCATAGAACGCAAACTTGTGAGTTCATGTCCCCCTTTTCTTTTAAACGTTTTCGGTTTTACAACTCTTGGGGGAAATACATGTTTCGATGGTATGGTTTTGCTATGGAATGAAATATTGGATCATGTGCGAATATGGTCTCTCTTAAGCATCATTAATCTTGTATAAGACCAAAGAACAAAAGGGGTAGATCTATCGGGTGTAGGCGAGCCCCACTCATGGGTCCTTGTGTGGCCGCACGTAGTGCTTTGTTGTCCTAGCCGAGTGGACCAGATTGAAATCGTCTAGGATTGAGCGCTTCCTATGTCGTCACACATATTAATGTCCTTGCAAAACATTAATGATCAACAAGCTCATTGACACTTTACATACCACATTTTTAGATACGAACTTTTGAATGTTTTTAAGATTCATTGATGCAGACACAAAACACATGAACTCGCCAACTTTTGTTGTTGTTTTAAACTTACATGTATTTCAGGATATTAAGTGGATCTTGGGCAATGGTTATCATGAAGGAAATGGTTGTCAAGAAAGCGATGTCATCCTTTTTGAAGGGTTTGATCCATATATCTCACGTCGATGAGATATAGAATGCAAAGCCTTGGTATTTAAAAACTCTATTTTGGAACAAGTCTTTTGTAAAACTTTTATGTTATCTTTACTTCTAAACAACTTATGACTTGTATTTTAATTTCGTGGTTGAATGGATGAACATCGTGCATATTTTATTTCATATAGTTGTTTACTTATATCGTATGCATGAAAACCGATCAAGTTCATACCGTGCGCTTCCGCCTACGAGCTGGTGTGACAGATTGGTATCAGAGCTTTGATTGTAATGAACCAGGATTCTTTCTCGAGTCTAGTCTACAATCATTAGGATCCTCTCATGAAAACGGTTTTGCAAAAACAAAGTGTTTTCATTGCATATACAAAACGTAAGATCCACTTCACAAAATTATTTCAATATAAATAATGCAAAGGACACTATACATGTACATCAACTGAAATACGAAGTTAAAAGTAAATATTTTTAACACTTATATCTAGAAAAGATATACACATATATTTGTAAAACAAATATATACGATCGAATTGAACGTACTTATACATGTGAACGAGGTTCACTACCCTTAAACATGTACTGGGATAATATATAACTCGTAATGAACTTACAAACCGTGCGTGACACAGAGACGCTTATGGGGTAGGCCCACTCATACCGTGTGTGACATGAGACTCAAATGGGCTAGGCCAATTCTCACTTGTGCTAAGCAAAAAGACTCTCATGGGCTAGGCCTGCTTACACTCCTGCGAGGTACGAAGACTAACGAAAGGCAAGGCCCGTTTATACACATTATGAATGCAATATATATACTAACAACGGACATACGTGTGACAATTGGCAAAATTCCGGTAATTCTGTACAACTTGAACAACTAGTGCATTGTCAAATTTATCGTATAACATGACTTAATTTTTGATTGTAAGTCTTAAAGGTCTAGGAATTTCAAAATCATAGCATTGTATGATAAAAACCCGCCACAATTAAAACATATAAAATTATATCCTAGACTGATGGCGGAAATACGAACACACTGTACATGTTAGGACTAGTCGCGGTACAGTCTGACACGGCAAAAACGAGAAATTAAGTATGTCTGTGATAATTATTATATGGGAACATTAGTTGTAAATAATGTTGCAAATATTACTTTACGAAGAAATCTTTATTAAAACAACAACATTGTCCGGTCCGCAGAAAACTACAGCAATTTTGCTAAATGTACAGCACTCCGCATAACGAAAACAACAAATGTCGAAACCCAAAAATAAAATTTATTTATCATAAATAATATGTAGGTATTAAAAACAAACAAAACCTTATTTAAACTTTAGGTTTTAAGCTACACGGAATGTTTAGTAAATATCTGACAATAAAGCCAGTACAGGAACTGGGGCCGAGAATAACAAATTTATTAGTCCGGAGAGTTGGATTAATAAATTGGACAATAAAATTTGTACAAAGACAATTGTGTAGATAAAAATTACATAAGAACACAAAATATGAGTATTTAACCCGGTACGAGACCTGAACCGAATCTATCAACCGAACAACGAAACAATTAGCCTAGTGAGTTAGTTTCACATGTTATAACATCACTTTAGTGTGTTGGATCATTAAACTTTATAAAAACTAATATATACAAACATTCAAGATTTTAAAGTTTATAAAATATAACAAGATTTAAAAAAAAAATTTAAAACCATACCCCCCCCTTTTTTTACACGGCTATAGGTGGGTCCCCATGCCCACTCACCTTTCTTTGATGTGTTGGAACAAGAAAAACATGATTAGTATTGGTTAAGTGTAAGAACATTAATCAAAACCACACTCCACCCTTCCTCATTTCCAACATCACCCAAAAATCATTCACCTCTTTCCTTTCTCTCTTTAAAATCTGCCAACATCAAGCACCCATCATCTTCACATTTTAAAATTCAAACTCAAGATTTTAAGCAAATATGGAGGTGCATGAATGATTCAAAGATTTTGCAAGACTTGAAGACCCACTTGGAGCTCTTGGATCATCATCTTTTCTTCATATTATCATCACTTTCATCTTGTTCATCTAGGTAGTAGTAAGCTTCATATTTTATTACTACATTCTTATATTATGATAAGTATAAGATCATCTTGAAATTTCACATAAAGTCATCTAAAAACAATGAAAAGAATAGACATATTAATATGATTATTTAACTTATTTGATGATCTTGAAATTGTCATTTTTGTAGTAGAAGTAATCTTGCATTTTATGGTTGAAAATGAAAATCTAAACACATGCATGTTTAGATCTAGCAAGATTTACTAACAAAAAATGTTATGAACATGATTTATGCACTTAAGATGGTCATATGCATTATACAAAATATAGATTGTTATTTAAAACTCAAGATCTAGAAATTTTGTTGAAAATTAGTAATAAAGTTTCCATTTTTGGAAAGATCATGAACATGCACTTATTTTTGGAAATGATATAAACATGTCTACACACTTAAAAAGATTTCATATACTAACATAAAGTATGGGTTTTTATATAAAATAAATAATCTAAAAGTTTTGTTAAAATGTGATAATAAAGTTTCCATTTCTGGAAAGTTTAGAACCACAACAAGTTCATAACATTTCTTGTTAGAGATTTATGATCTAGAAGATTAGTCATTATACTTGATCATTATTTGAGCTGAAAATGGTTTAAAACATGTTTATTTAAACATGGGAAAGTCCATAGTTTAAGGGAAACTATGGCAAATTTTTTATAAAGTTTAATATGATTAAAGTATGGTTAAACTAAAGATTTTGAATTACTAAGAGTTTTAATCATGATTAAACAAAAATTTGGATGAAAAAGTTTAAGATAAATTTAAGAGTTTTCTTAAACTTATAATGAATAAATATATATTTTTAGATAAAATACATATATTTAGATATGATCAAGTATGTATGTCTAGTTTGTGTATAAATATTATGTATTTAGATCAAGTATAAATATTTATGTCCAAACATGGGCATAAACTAACAAATCAGACAATAAGACAACTCGGACAAAAATGGACAATTTGGACATATCAAACAAATAAAATGACACGGACGAAACAAACGACATGGACGAAATGAATAACGCTAACGAAGTGGGCAACACAAACGAAACGATCAAAACAAACAAACCGTCACACACTATATAAATATATGCATACAAGAATTTATAAAAATAAACTTATATAAGATACTAGTAGTTTTAGAAAATAATTTTTATAAAATATTACTAGTAATATTTAAACACGGATTAAGTCCAATTAAATAAATCATATGGGCTAGCTCACTTTTATAAACTGAATTGGGCTAGAGCCCACTTTTATAAACTATATGGGCTAAAAGCCCACTTTTATAAACTGAAATGGGGCTAAAGGCCACTTTTATAAACTAAATTGGGCTAAGCCCACTTCTATAAACTATTTTGAGCTAGGCCCACTCTTACATGATTGACTTAGGCTAAAAATCACTTTAACAAAGTCATTTGGGCTTGAACCATTTTAAGTAAATTTTTTTGGGCTAGGCCCACACATCTAAAACAAGTTGGGCTAGGCCCACATGTATAAAATTATTTGGGCTAGGCCCATACATTTAAATCAAGTCGGGCCAGGCCCACACATATGAAACCAATTAGGCTAGGCCCACACATACAAAAATATAAGAATTGAATTCTTACACATAACCCTTGGGCTAGGCCCATTCAAATACAAAGGATATGAAATATATATATGGGATATATATATATATATACCAACAAAGAAAACAAACAAATACAAGTATAATTATGAATTCAAGATGAACACTTGTACGAAAACGATCATAAACCTAAGTGTCTAATGGAATTAGAATACTTGTAGGTTGAGAAAACGAACGGAGAATCAAACAATACATAGAGATTTGCACGGAACGCGAATCTATGAGTTCATGTTTCCTTTTTATTTTAACGTTTTTATAGTTTTGAACGTACGGGGATGTATACATGTTACAATTAATATAGCTGGGAAAAATGAAAATATTTAGATCACGTGTGAATGAGGCTCAAGCATTGGGGCCATTAATGAATAACAAGTACCGAGGAACAAGGGGATAGATCTATTGGGTTTGGGCGAGCCCCACTCTAATACGGCAATAATAACAGATCATAATAGAGTGCTTTTGTGTCTAAAACGAGTGTCCCAGACACAATAAATCGTCAAGGTTTGGTTGCCACCTTATTCGGCAACAGATTAGTGTCCTTGCAAAACACTAATGATCTTACAAATTTCATTTGATTACATACCAGATTCAATACTTCAAATATTTTCAAAAATTATTTGATACAAATTAAATACATGAATTCACTAGCTTTTGTTGACGTTTTTCGAAACTAACATGTATTACAGGTAACTAGTGGACAGCTTTGTAAACATATGTTCGTGTGTTTTGAAGTCAAGCAGTTTGATGTCATTCAGTTTTTGGTTATCATATTTGTAAAACTTGTGTTTTAAAGTTTGAACAATGTCGTTGAAAATGTAGTAAGTTTTTGAAACAAGTAGTTGATTGTAAATTTGGTTCAAATAAATGTATGGATGACCATCTTATTATGTTTTAAATTATCGTTTACTTGGTTGAATGCAACGATTGCCGCTCTGGCCACACCTCGCACACGCTTCCGCAACAACAAAAATCGGGGTGTAACCGACCTGGTATCAGAGCTTTAATTGTAGTGAACTAAGATTCTTTTGAGTCAAGTCTACAATTTCAAAATGGTCATTTTATAAAAAGTCGAATAAGTCGTTTATGAAATCGCAACAAGTGTTTTTCATTGCATTGTCACAAAGTGTCCACTGGTACCAAACTAAAGTTTGAAACTATAATGCAAGACATTATACAAGTTAGTCTATGAGGATTAGACACGATAACAAAAAGATTGATCTAAACAATACATGAGGCAACTTACAACAAAACCAAAATACAATTCCCCAAATTTATTTTAAGTAATAATTGTTTACCCATGAGTTGTACGAATTATTTTGCCAGGACCATGTCTTCCAGTACCAGTTCCGACACTGATTCCACAGGATTTACCTCAGATGCTGATTACATACCACTAGACGACCCCGTTCCACCCATCATCATCATCTCCGATGACGACCTCTCGGACGATGAATGGATGAACATTGACTTTCAGCCCTTTGCCCTTCATGAGCCTGTTCCCGCAGATGTCCCTTTAGAGGATGATATACCAGTTGTACCATACTATCATGAGATGATTATCTATGGTCACCCTGAGGGTGAACATGTTGTTGCATATGACCTCATACCACTTAATGTGGTAGGTCCATTAGACGAGGATATCGATGAGAACAACCACCTCATTCCTCCTGTTATCGACGATGACGACGATATCATCTCGGTCGTACATGTTGACCACCTCGAGGACGGCCTCGGTATAGGAGAGGACTTTGACATAGCCATGTTAGAGGTAGCTCAGCCTGAGATCTCGGTTGTCGACATCTCATCTTCTGCACCATCCACACCTGAGACACCATCACCTATGCTTTCATCCGATACCGTTTTACTACCATCTTCAGATACTCCACCTATACATGTTGATCCCTTTTCACCAAACACATTCCCCATTGATCATTTATCTGAGTCTTCACCACCAATGTATTCTATGGGAGATATCACACACCACAAGGATCACCCAATACATCACCCTTTTGCTGGACCGTCTCCTTTTACCCTTGGTGGTATTTCTCAGCCTGCTGATCATGTACCCCCTTATCCTTTGCTGGATCTTTTTCTACTATTGTCACACCAACTCTCAGTTCTTATCAGGACCCGTTTACTGCAGGGCCATCACATGTTCCACATAGTCATTCTATGACTGAGTATCCTTTTTTTATTCCGACCCCTACTGCTGGAGATCTGTCTCATCCCCCACCACATGTGCATAGTACTATTACATACCCCTCACCTTACTATCCTGTTTCACATGTTCAGCCACCTCCGGGCATGAGCCCATCCGATCCGTACCACCTGAACCATTTGCCACCTACCACCACAGAGTATAGGGTCACATCCACCGAGATACAGCTCGATATCTTGTTTCAACGGTTTCATGAGCTTAGTGCTCAACTTTCTGCTATTCGAGCATCTCAGAGTGCGCCATCGTCATCATCCCAGCCACCACTACCTACATCATCACCTCCACCACCACCACCACCACTACCGACATCTCCACTACCACCATCTCCATCAGTATCCTCACTTCCACCACCCCATGTTGTCTCTTCATCTTATGAGAGGCGTATCAGTGCTATCGAGGAGGAGATAGCATATTTTCATGGTGTGATACACGCATCTTCACCCCCACCCCCACCGTCTGTCTAGATTTGGTCTGTGATCATGTTTTAAGGGTAGTACCCGTACCCGCTTGGTTGAAGAATGAATATTTTGAAGATATATATATGTCAACTTGAAGATTTTGAAGAAATGATGTGAAGAAAAATACTTACTTATTTTGTATTGTCTATGACTTGTATTCCAGGGCGATGTAACTCTGAATTATTTTTGTTCTTCACAAAAATTATACCATAAGTTGACAATATATATATATATATGTGTGTGTGTGTGTGTGTGTGAAAGTTTGTATCTTTTCTTTTATTATGCATTGATATTATGATGTGTTGACTATCGTATGGAAACCTTATGTGAAGTATTGATTCAATTTATTCGATTTTTATACATTAGTATACTTTATGATGGCGTATTTATTCAATCTGAGTCCATGAATGACAATATGTATTTAAATATTTGTCTAATCACTTCTATATGTTATATATAACTGAAGATCATGGCACCAAAAAGAAGAAATATACGTCGACGTCAACCAACCTATCTACCTGCATCACAAGCTGAACTAGATACTCTGTTGAACCAGCGAATCGCCTAGGCGTCGCACAACATGAGACTAACCGTACTAATCAAGATAACGAAGCTAGATTTCAATCCCCACCAGGAGTTCAAAATATTGCTAACGGTTGGTTATTCATAACCTTGCCAAAAGGAATTATCATTAATATTTATTTGCGAAATATATATTTTTGACAATTTTTGAAAACAAACATTTCAGGATGCACGTACAAGCAATTTTTGGATTGCAAGCCACACAACTACGACGGCACTAGCGGTGCTGTGGCATTTGTACGATGGACTGAGAAAACGGATTCTGTGATCCGTATGAGCAATTGTTCTCCTAATCAGAGAGTTATGTATGTTTCAGGTTTGTTCATTGATGAAGCTATTTCATGGTGGAATCTACAAGTGCAGACACTAGGAGATGCAACTGCATATGCTATTACGTGGGAAAGATTGAAGGACATGATGAGAGAAAAATATTGTTCAAGAGCTGAATTGCAGAAGCTGGAGACGGAATTTTGGAATCTAATGATGATTGGATCCGGCATTTATGGCTATAGTCAACGTTTTCATGATCTCTCTCGGGTTGTTTCGTATATGGTAACTCCCGAATTCAAGCGAATCGAACGTTACATTTGGAGATTAGCCCCGGAGATCTAGAGTATGGTTACATCGCCGCATCCGGCAACTATCACCGAAGCTATAAGAATTGCCGTGAGTCTTACCGAAGAGGCGGTAAGAATGAATAAGCTTTCAAGAAAAGGTGCTGAGAAGCCCAAGGAGACACATGTGGAGTCATCTTCGCATGACAATAAGAGAGAATTTACTCATTTTAAAAAGGGATCAAGACCGAGCAACAAGAGAAAGGAAACCCCCGCTACGAGAGGAGGTAAAGCATTTGTAGCCACAACAGAAACTAGACCAAAAGGTTATGCAGGGAATGCACCCAGGTGCAACAAATGTGGATATCATCACTATGGTGGATGCCGAACCACCAAGTGTGATAAGTGCGGAAAGTTAGGACACTGCACCGAGAATTGTTGGGGAAATAACAAGGGAGGCAGGAACATAGAGAAGAGAGAAAGCAACAGTGGAAATGGAAATGAGAAAGGAAAGAACCAAGGTTGCTATGGTTGCGGAGATTTGGGTCATTTTAGGAAAATTTGCCCAAAAGAAAACAAAGGTCACGGTCGAGCCTTTGTGATAGGAGCCCGAGAAGCGCGCCAAGATCCTAATGTGATCACGTGTACGTTTCTATTAACAATCACTTTGCATCTATTTTATTTGATACTGGCACAGATTACAGTTTTATATCTTTAGAGTTCAAAGATATACTTAGAGTAAATTCAAATAAATTAGACATTTCTTTCACTATCGAACTAGCGAATGGAAAAATAATTAAATCTACAGAGATTGTTAAAGGATGCTCTTTAGAGCTTGGTGGACAAAAATTTAGCATCGACTTATTACCCGTTCAATTAGGAAGTTTCGATATCGTAGTTGGTATGGATTGGTTATCTAATAACCGAGCTGAAGTTGTATGTTGCGATAAATTCATTCGTATTCCTCTTCCTAATGACGAAATACTTCTTGTTCATGGCGAGAAAAATGAAACACAACTACCAGTTATCACTTGTATGAAAGCTCAGAAGTGCTTACGGAAAGGATGCATAGCATTCTTAGCACACGTAGTTGATAAGAAAGCTAAGGAGCCTAAACTTGGGGAGATCCCTGTTGTGATGGAATTTCCTGAAGTTTTCCTAGAAGACTTTCCGGGAGTGCCACCACAACGACAAGTCGAATTTCAGGATGCACGTACAAGCAATTTTTGGATTGCAAGCCACTCAACTATGACGACACTGGCGGTGCTGTGGCATTTGTACGATGGACTGAGGAGACGAATTCTGTGATCCCTATGAGCAATTGTTCTCCTAATCAGAGAGTTATGTATGTTTCGGGTTTGTTCATTGACGAAGCTCTTTCATGGTGGAATCTACAAGTGTAGACACTAGGAGATGCAACCGCATATGCTATTACATGGGAAAGATTAAAGGACATGATGAGAGAAAAAAATTGTTCAAGAGCTGAATTGTAGAAGCTAGAGATGGAATTTTGGAATCTAATGATGATTGGACCTGACATTTATGGCTATACTCAACGTTATCATTAATATTTATTTGCAAAAATATGTATTTTTGACAATTTTTGAAAACAAACATTTCAGGATGCACGTACAAGCAATTTTTGGAAGGCAAGCCACTCAACTATGACGGCACTGGCGGTGATGTGGCATTTGTACGATGGACTGAGAAGTCGGATTCTGTGATCCGTATGAGCAATTGTTCTCCCAATCAGAGAGTTATGTATGTTTCGGGTTTGTTCATTGACGAAGCTCTTTCATGGTGGAATCTACAAGTGTAGACACTAGGAGATGCAACCGCATATGCTATTACATGGGAAAGATTAAAGGACATGATGAGAGAAAAAAATTGTTCAAGAGCTGAATTGTAGAAGCTAGAGATGGAATTTTGGAATCTAATGATGATTGGACCTGACATTTATGGCTATACTCAACGTTATCATTAATATTTATTTGCAAAAATATATATTTTTGACAATTTTTGAAAACAAACATTTCAGGATGCACGTACAAGCAATTTTTGGAAGGCAAGCCACTCAACTATGACGGCACTGGCGGTGATGTGGCATTTGTACGATGGACTGAGAAGTCGGATTCTGTGATCCGTATGAGCAATTGTTCTCCCAATCAGAGAGTTATGTATGTTTCGGTTTGTTCATTGACGAAGCTCTTTCATGGTGGAATCTACAAGTGCAGACACTAGGAGATGCAACCGCATATGCTATTACGCGGGAAAGATTGAAGGACATGATGAGAGAAAAATATTGTTCAAGAGCTGAATTGCAGAAGCTGGAGACGGAATTTTGGAATCGAATGATGATTGGATCCGACATTTATGGCTATAGTCAACGTTTTCATGATCTCTCTCGGGTTGTTTCGTATATGGTAACTCCGAATTCAAGCGAATCGAACATTACATTTGGAGATTAGCCCCGGAGATCTGGAGTATGGTTACATCGTCGCATCCGGCAACTATCACCGAAGCTATAACAATTGTCGTGAGTCTTACCGAAGAGGCAGTAAGAATGAATAAGCTTTCAAGAAAAGGTGCCGAGAAGCCAAGGAGACACATGTGGAGTCATCTTCGCACGATAACAAGAGAGAATTTACTCATTTTAAAAAGGGATCAAGACCGAGCAACAAGAGAAAGGAAACCCCTGCTACCAGAGGAGGTAAAGCATTTGTAGCGACAACAAAAACTGGCCCAAAAGGTTATGCAGGGAATACACCTAGGTGCAGGATATCATCACTATGGTGGATGCCGAACCACCAAGTGTGATAAGTGCGGAAAGTTAGGACACCGCACCGAGAATTGTTGGGGAAATAACAAGGGAGGCAGGAACGTAGAGAAGAGAGAAAGCAACAATGTAAATGGAAACGAGAAAGGAAAGAACCAAGGTTGCTATGGCTGCGGAGATTTGGGTCATTTTAGGAAAATTTGCCCAAAAGAAAACAAAGGTCACGGTCGAGCCTTTGATAGGAGCCCGAGAAGCGCGCCAAGATCCTAATGTGATCATGGGTACGTTTCTATTAACAATCACATTGCATCTATTTTATTTGATACTGGCACAAATTACAGTTTTATATCTTTAGAGTTCAAAGATATACTTAGAGTAAATTCAAATAAATTAGACATTTCTTTCACTATCGAACTAGCGAATGGAAAAATAATTGAATCTGCAGAGATTGTTAAAGGATGCTCTTTAGAGCTTGGTGGACAAAAATTTAGCATCGACTTATTACCCATTCAATTAGGAAGTTTCGATATCGTAGTTGGTATGGATTGGTTATCCAATAACCGAGTTGAAGTCGTATGTTGCGATAAATTCATTCGTATTCCTCTTCCTAATGACGAAATACTTCTTGTTCATGGCGAGAAAAATGAAACACAACTATGAGTTATCACTTGTATGAAAGCTCAGAAGTGCTTACAGAAAGGATGCATAGCATTCTTAGCACACGTAGTTGATAAGAAAGCTAAGGAGCCGAAACTTGGGGAGATCCCTGTTGTGATGGAATTTCCTGAAGTTTTCCTAGAAGACTTGCCGGGAGTGCCACCACAACGACAAGTCGAATTTCATATAGACTTAATTCCAGGATCCGCACCTATTGCAAAATCCCCTTACCGATTAGCTCCTTCAGAAATGCAAGAGTTGTCCACGCAACTTTAAGAATTGTTGGATAATGGTTTCATTAGACCAAGCTTATCACCCTGGGAAGCTCTAGTTTATTTGTGAAAAAGAAGGATGGAAGCTTTAGAATGTGTATAGATTATCGAGAATTGAACAAACTCACGATCAAGAATCGGTATCCGTTACCAAGGATCGATGATCTGTTCGATCAACTTCAAGGATCAAGTTTTTACTCGAAGATTGACTTAAGGTCAGGATACCATCAGCTTAGAGTGTAGGAAGAAAGTATTCCAAAGACAACATTCCGAACCCGTTACAAGTCACTACGAGTTCCTTGTTATGCCATTTGGTCTAACAAATGCACCGACGGTGTCCATGGACTTAATGAACCGTGTGTGCAAACCTTACCTTAACAAATTCGTGACAGTATTTATTGATGACATATTGATATATTCACGAAATAAAAAAGATCACGAACATCATCTTAGGACCATTCTTGAGTTGTTAAAGTAGGAAAAATTGTATGCAAAATTCTCTAAGTGCGAATTTTGGCTTCGTGAAGTCCAATATCTCGGACATGTAGTCAACGAGAAAGGCATACATGTCGATCCATCAAAAATAGAAGCCATTAAGAATTGGAATGCACCTAAGACACCCACCGAAGTACGCCAATTTTTAGGATTGGCGGGTTATTATCGGAGATTCATTGAGAATTTTTTAAAGATCGCTCAACCACTAACCTCCCTAACTCAGAAAGAAAAAAAGTTTGATTGGGGAGAGAAACAAGAAGCAGCTTTCCAACTGCTAAAGGATAAACTTTGTGATGCACCGATTCTATCACTTTCAGGAGGGCGTAGACGACTTTGTAGTTTATTGTAACGCTTCACATCAAGGTTAGGATGCATATTAATGCAACAAGAGAAAGTTATTGCATACGCATCACGCCAATTAAAAGTTCACGAAAAGAACTATACCACACATGACCTAGATCTAGGTGCAGTGGTATTTGCGTTAAAAATTTGGCGTCATTATCTTTATGGCACCAAGTGTACAATCTTTACCGATCACAAGAGTCTTCAACATATATTTAACCAGAAAGAGTTAAATATGCGCCAAAGACGTTGGCTTGAATTGTTGAATGACTACGATTGTGAAATTAAATACCATCCGGGCAAGGCGAACATTTCGCAGATGCTCTAAGTCGAAAGGAACGAGTGAAGCCTCTTCGTGTAGATCATTAAGACTCACCATTCACAATAACCTTACCTCTCGAATTTACGACGCTCAACAGGAAGCCCTGAAGAGCGGAAATTTTAAAGCAGAGATGCTTAGAGGTATGGAAAAAAGAAAACAATTAGAACCAAATGAGAACGGAACTTTGTATTTTGCAAACAGAATTTGGGTTCCTCTTTTTGGTAACCTGCGAAACCTAATTCTAGATGAAGCCCATAAGTCCAAATATTCGATACATCCCGGAGCGGATAAAATTATCACGATCTTAAAGAATTCTATTGGTGGCCTAATCTCAAGAGAGATATTGCAACTTATGTTGGAAAATGTCTAACATGTGCAAAAATTAAGGCCGAATACCAAAAACCTTCATGATTGTTACAACAACCTGAAATTCCCACTTGGAAATGGGAACAAATTTATATGGGTTTCATAACAAAATTACCCAGGACCTTTCACGTCACGACATGATTTGGGTAATTGTTGATCGACTAACAAAATCAGCTCACTTCTTGCTGGTACGTGAGAAAGATAAAACCAAGAAGTTAGCTGAACTTTATCTTAAAGAGATTGTGGTCAAGACATGGAGTGCATGTTTCCATAATCTTTGATCGAGATGGTCGTATCATATCAAGAATTTGGCAATCATTTCAAAAGGCTTTTGGATCTCGCTTAGATCTAAGTACGGCCTTTCATCCCCGAACAGATGGACAAAGTGAACGCACCATTCAAACCTTAGAAGATATGCTTCGTGCTTGTGTAATTGACTTAGGCAGAAATTTGGATACTCACTTGCCTTTAGTGGAGTTCTCATATAACAATAGTTATCACACGAGTATCCAAGCTTCTCCATTTGAAGCGTTATACGGACGTAAACGTCGATCTCCGTTATGTTAGGCGGAAATAGGTGACAAACAAATGATAGGTCCATAATTAATTCAAGAAACTACGGGATAAAATTTTTAAAATCCAAGACCGTATTAAAGCCGCTCAGGATAGACAGAAAAGTTATGCGGATAAACGCCGCAAACCATTGTCCTTTGAGATTGGAGACAAAGTGCTATTAAAGGTCTTGCCTTGGAGAGGCATAGTTAGATTCGGGAAGCAAGGAAAACTTAGCCCAAGGTATATAGGGCCATACGAAATCTTGGAGAAGATTGGAGCAGTCGCATATAAGCTGAAATTGCCTGAAACACTTAATAACGTTCACGACACTTTTCATGTGTCAAATCCTAAAAAGTGTCTTTCAGACGAGTCACTTATTATCCCCACGGACGAAATTCATATAGACGAAAAACTCCATTTCATCGAAGAACCTTCGAAATTTTAGATTCGAAAGTTCAGAAAACAAGGAGGAATCGTATCAAACTAGTCAAAGTCCATTGGAACTCAAAGCACGGACCTGACTCAGTTGGGAATGGGAAGACGAAATCAAAAGAAAGTATCCCCCTTGTTTGAGAAATCCTACGCAAAGGATGACAAACTTAAATTTTAGGACGAACTTTTCATGAACAAGTGAAGAATGTGACAATTGGCAAAATTCTGGTAATTCTGTACAACTTGAACAACTAGTACATTGTCTATTTATCGTATAAAATGACTTAATTTTTGATTTTAAGTCTTAAAGGTCTAGGAATTTCAAAATCATAGCATTTTATGATAATAAACCCGCCACAATTAGAAACATATAAAATTATATCCTAGACTGATGGCGGAACAAGAACATACTGTACATGTCAGGACTAGTCGCGGTACAGTCTGACATGGCAAAACAGAAATTAAGTATGACCGTGATAATTATTATATGGGAACATTAGTTGTAAATAATCGTGCAAATATTACTTTTCAAAATTTTTTTTATTAAAACATCAAAATTGTCTAGTCCGCAGAAAACTACAGCAATTTTGCTAAATGTATAGCACTCCGCATAACGAAAACAACAAATGTCCGAAACCCAAAATAAATATTATTTATCATAAATAATATGTAGGGTATTAAAAACAATACAAAACCCTTATTTAAACTTTAGGTTTTTAAGCTACACGGAAAGTCAGTAAATACACGACAACAAAGCCGGTACAGGAACTGATGCCGAAATAACAAATTTGTTAGTCCTGGAGAGTTGGATTAATAAATTGGACAATAAAATTTGTACAAAGACAATTGTGTAGATAAAAATTACATAAGAACACAATATATGAGTATTTAACCGGTACGAGGCCTGAACCAAATCTATCAACCGATCAACGAATCAATTAGCCGTAGTGAATTAGTTTCACATGTTATAACATCACTTTAGTTTGTTGGATCATTAAACTTTATAAAAACTAATATATACAAACATTCAAGATTTTAAAGTTTATAAAATATAACAAGATTTTTATAAAAAAATTAAAACCAAACCCCCCCTTTTTTACACGGCTATAGGTGGGTCCCCATGCCCACTCACCTTTCTTTGATGTGTTGGAACAAGGAAAACATGATTAGTGTTGGTTAAGTATAAGAACATTAATCAAAACCACACTCCACCCTTCCTCATTTCCAACATCACCCAAAAATTCACCTCTTTCCTTTCTCTCTCTAAAATCTGCCAACATCAAGCACCCATCATCTTCACATTTTCAAAATTCAAACTCAAGATTTCAAGCAAATATGGAGGTGCGTGAATGATTCAAAGATTTTGCAAGACTTGAAAACCCACTTGGAGCTCTTGGATCATCATCTTTTCTTCATGTTATCATCACTTTCATCTTGTTCATCTAGCTAGTAGTAAGCTTCATATTTTATTATTACATTCTTATATTATGATAAGTATAAGATCATCTTGAAATTTCACATAAAAATCATCTAAAAACAATGAAAAGAATAGACATATTAATATGATTATTTAACTTATTTGATGATCTTGAAATTGTCATTTTTGTAGTAGAAGTAATCTTGCATTTTATGGTTGAAAATGAAAATCTAAACACATGCATGTTTAGATCTAGCAAGATTTACTAACAAAAAATGTTATGAACATGATTTATGCACTTAAGATGGTCATATGCATTAACAAAATATAGATTGTTATTTAAAACTCAAGATCTAGAAATTTTGTTGAAAAGTTAGTAATAGTTCCATTTTTGGAAAGATCATGAACATGCACTTATTTTTGAAATGATATAAACATGTCTACACACTTAAAAAGATTTCATATACTAAATAAAGTATGGGTTTTTATATAAAATAAATAATCTAAAAGTTTTGCTAAAATGTGATAATAAAGTTTCCATTTCTGGAAAGTTTAGAACCACAACAAGTTATAACATTTCTTGTTAGAGATTTATGATCTAGAAGATTAGTCATTATACTTGATCATTATTTGAGCTGAAAATGGTTTAAAACATGTTTATTTAACATGGGAAAGTCCATAGTTTAAGGGAAACTATGGCAAATTTTTATAAAGTTTAATATGATTAAAGTATGGTTAAACTAAAGATTTTGAATTACTAAGAGTTTTAATCATGATTAAACAAAAATTTGGATGAAAAAGTTTAAGATAAAATTTAAGAGTTTTCTTAAACTTATAATGAATAAATATATATTTTTAGATAAAATAGATATATTTAGATATGATCAAGTATGTATGTCTATTTTGTGTATAAATATTATGTATTTAGATCAAGTATAAATATTTATGTCCAAACATGGGCATAAACTAACAAATCAGACAATAAGACAACTCGGACAAAAACGGACAATTTGGACATATCAAACAAATAAAATGACACGGACGAAACAAACGACATGGACGAAATGAATAACGCTAACGAAGTGGGCAACACAAACGAAACGATCAAAACAACAAACAAACGTCACACACTATATAAATATATGCATACAAGAATTTATAAAAATAAACTTATATAAGATACTAGTAGTTTTAGAAAATAATTTTTATAAATTATTACTAGTAATATTTAAACATGGATTAGTCCAATTAAATAATCATATGGCTAGCTACTTTATAAACTGAATTGGGCTAGAGCCCACTTTTATAAACTAATGGGCTAAAAGCCCACTTTTATAAACTAAAATGGGCTAAAGGCCACTTTTATAAACTAAATTGGGCTAATGCCCACTTTCTATAAACTATTTTGGGCTAGCCACTCTTACATTGATCTAAACTACTTCAAGTTTTGGCTGAACCATTAGTAAATTATTGGCTAGGCCACACATCTAAAACAAGTTGGGCTAGGCCCACATGTATAAAATATTTGGGCTAGGCCCATACATTTAAATCAAGTTGGGCCAGGCCCACACATATGAAACCAATTGGGCTAGGCCCACACATACAAAAATATAAGAATTGAATTCTTACACATAACCCTTGGGCTAGCCATTCAAATACAAAGGATATGAAATATATATATGGGATATATATATTATATATACCAACAAATAAAACAAACAAATACAAGTATAATTATGAATTCAAGATGAACATTGTACGAAAACGATCATAAACCTAAGTGTCTAATGGAATTAGAATACTTGTAGGTTGAGAAAAAGAACGGAGAATCAAACAATACATAGAGATTTGCACGGAACCGAATCTGTGAGTTCAGTTTCCCTTTTTATTTTAACGTTTTTATGTTTTAAACGTACGGGATGTATACATGTTACAATTAATATAGCTGGGAAAAATGAAAATATTAGATTACATGTGAATGAGGCTCAAGCATTGGGGCCATTAATGAATAACAAGTACCGAGGAACAAGGGGATAGATCTATTGGGTTTGGGCGAGCCCAACTCTAATACGGAATAATAATAGATCGTAATAGAGTGCTTTTGTGTCTAAAACGAGTGTCCCAGACACAATAAATCGTCAAGGTTTGGTTGCCACCTTATTCGGCATACAGATTAGTGTCCTTGCAAAACACTAATGATCTTACAAGTTTCATTTGACTACATACTAGATTCAATACTTCAAATTTTCAAAAATTATTTGATACAAATTAAATACATGATTTACCAACTTTTGTTGACGTTTTTCGAAACTAACATGTATTACAGGTAACTAGTGGACAACTTTGGAAACATATGTTCGTTTGTTTTGAAGTCAAGCAGTTTGATGTCATCCAGTTTTTGGTTATCATGTTTGTAAAACTTGTGTTTTAAAGTTTGAATAATGTCGTTGAAAATGTACTAAGTTTTTGAAACAAGTAGTTGATTGTAAATTTGGTTCAAATAAAATGCATGGATGAACATCTTATTATGTTTTAAATTGTCGTTTACTTGGTTGAATGCAACGATGCCACTCTGGCCACACCTCGCACACGGCTTCTGCAACAACGAAAATCGGGGGTGTGACAATACGAAACAAATGCCAACATATTAAAATAAACAAGGGTTCCAAACACATAACAAATACAACCTTAACAACGTTCAAGATGAACAACAAGCAAGGACATTTTCATGGGTGAAGTCTATGAGAAATATACACATTACATTATCAGTCTACGCATTATAAACACTTTACAAGTTCGACTTACACAAGATAGAAGTCCTGGTTAGATGGGATTTTATGTGGTGTGTGTGTGTGTATATGTATAATTTATTTATATATGAGTTGTACGGAATATTTTGCCAAGAACGAAATACCTTCGACTTCGAATTTTATTGTTATTCTTGACTCGCATGATGAGAATATTGACCTCGCGTCTATGGTGGAGCTTACGGCGGACATGGTTCCTAAGTGAGACCCTATGCTCATTCCATCGAAGATGGTTGTTTTTCCCCGTGGGTGCGGAGATGCCTGACTTCGGTATTGGCGACGAGACGGAGGCGACAGCATTGGACGACAACTCTATTAGCGGGACGAGGTCCCTATGGCTCAAACAAAACATGATTGATGACACTCTTGTCCACACAAGGAAGCTGAGGGACTCATCTTAAAGGTGCACCTCCAGTTGTTATTGTTACGGATTCTTACTATTTCTATTCCATCTAACGTCGTGCCATTCCGCGAGTAGTGTCGCTCTCTTTAAACGAGAGAACGCTAGGGTGACCATGCAAGGAAATTTATTATTACGGTGGCCCACGTAATAACAACTTGTAGTGCATGGGAATCCTGGTGGGCTCTCCAGGTCAAGCTAATAATCACTATCCATTCGAAATTCTTAAGATGTTCAAGTTTCTATCTAGTAGAATCCTAACTTAGGCGGTTACTGTAACACCCTTCGATACAGAAAGACCACACATAATTGTTCGCACCTAACATTCGATCTATATCACGAGTCGGTTGAGACTAGCCATCTAAACAAACTAAACTGGTTAACCACCCAGGGAGGAATTTTCCTCAACATTCGAGAAATCTGGTACGTGGGTTGGTTCTTTGGTGTCTATGACCCCTTATCTTAGTTATTGAAAATGGCTCCGTCGTTTGACATTCATCTTATTCCAACGGATGGTATGGCATAAGCCATGTTGCAACTCCCTCATTGCATTCTATTCGACATTCATGGAAATTATAACAATCTTCTTGGAGCTCATGAAGCTCAAGGGATATCAACGTATTTGTCACGCGGGTTAGTGCGGCGAAGGATTTTCCTACTTTGGACGATCGAGGTCCATGAAGTATGGAATACATGCGGTAAGTTTAGAGACGACTGTTTGGTTCCTCCTCTCAACAAATTATTTCTTTTCCACTTAGACATATGACCGATACACACAAGAGGTACCACGCATTTTTATTGCGGTTATTCACGTTATCATTGTTCAAACCTGTATGAACAATGCGATCTTGAGGTTTCCATGACCGATTGCATTCTTAATTTTTAGGTGCTTGGTGGACTACATCTGTTTAAATATAGTCTAGATTCTTTGATATTGTGTATCAAAAATGCCATGGTGCTGAAAAAATCTACACCCAAAAGGGGTTACTTAATCAATGCCCTACTGATTAAGCCAAACTAGAATTCCTATGGAACAACATGGAGTTGCTAAAATCGCACAACATGAGCACAATTAATTCGACAGTAGTGACGGTACTAGTGGTATCGGTGGGTCAAGTGAGTTCATAACCCCCACTTTTTATGGTTTTACATTTTTATAAATGCTTCCGGGGGTAAAAGACATGCAAGTTTTGCAACAGTGCCAAGAGTAGCAGTGTGGTGAGACTGAGCACAAAACATAAACTAATAAGGTAGTAATACTCAAGAAAGATCAAGAATATTTAAGAGTGGTGCAAAGGCCACCACGAGCACTAAACGTCTTAAGAATGAATTAAACTAGTGAATAAGAGTGTGAGTGATTAGAAACTATGGATACCCCATAAGATCCCAATGTGCCATGGGTACTTTCTGCTCTGCAATCATTATGTAGCAATTCTTCTGATACCCTTGTCGATCTAACTTAGTGTCTTTAGGTATTAAGCACATACACGAATTTGAGTCATGTACGTCAGATATACCTTACTCTATCAAGCTAGCTAATGGGGAATTAGCTAAGTCATGTGGAATCATTAAGGGTCACCGGTACGCTTCCTAGCAACCAACATTTCGCATCCATATTATTGGGTTTAGGCATTGATTTTTGTTTCATCTCTACAGAATTCAAAATATACTAGGCCTAGAGTCAAGTAAGCTAGATGTCCCTGATTCTATAGAACTCTTAAATGGCAAACTAGTAGAATCGGGGAAGACATTAGAGGTTGCACACTTGAACTTGGAGCGCGAAAATTCAATATTGATCTTTTACGTGTTCATTTGGGTAGTTTTGACGTAGTTGTCGGCATGGCTGGTTATCCGACATACCCTTACGTGTTCACGAGAAAACCATCTGCATACCGTTACCAGACGATGAGACACTTGTTGTACATCGAGAGAAACGTGAGACACCCTTACGAATCATTAACTGCATGAAGGCATAGAAATGCCTTCGAAAAAGTTATATAGCCTTCCTTGGTCACGTGGTTGACAAGAAGGCCGAGGAGCCGAAGCCGGAAGACATCCCTGTTGTGAAGGAGTTTGCTGAGGTCTTTCTGGAAGACTTGCTTGGACTACCTCCACAACGACAAGTGGAGTTCGCATTGATTTGGTGTCGGGAGCCAACCTGTGGTGAAATCTCCTTACCGATTAGCTCCGTCCGAAATGCAAGAGCTATTTACATGACTTCAAGAGTTGTTAGATAAAGGATTCATTAGACCGAGTTTCTCACCTTGGAGAGCTTTGGTGCTATTTGTCAAGACGAGGGATAGAAGCTTCCGTATGTCCTTAGAGTACCGAGAGTCAAACAAAGTTACTATTAAGAACATATACCCTTTACCAAGAATTGACGATTTATTCGATCAATTGCAAGGCAAAAAACTTCTACTCCAAGATCGGTCTAAGATCCAGTTATCATCAGTTACAGATACAAAAGGAAAGCATACCAAAGACGGATTTTCGAACTTGTTACAATCACTACGAGTTTCTGGTTCTGCCATTCGGCTTAACAAACGCACCAGCGGTATTTATGGATCTAATGACTTGTGTGTGCAAGCTGTACTTAGACAAGCTCGTGATAGTATTTATCTATGATATATTGATATATTCACAATCGCAAGAAGAACATGAACAACATTTACGAACTATTCTTGAGCTTCTTAAGAAAGAAAACTTTATACAAACTTTTCTAAAGGCGAATTTTGTATTCGCGAGGTATAATTTCTCGGACACGTGGTACGAGAAAGGACTTCATGTTGATCCATCTAAGACGAGGTGATCAAGAATTGGGAAGCGCCAAAGACCGCAACCGAAGTGCGACAATTTTTAGGATAAGCAGGCTATTACCAGAGATTCAAAGAGAACTTTTCAAAAGGACAAGAAGTTTGACTGGGGCGAGAAACAAGAAATGGCATTACAATTTCTAAAAGACAAACTTTGTGATGCGCTGACCCTATCATACTCGATGGTACTGACGACTTCATGGTATACTGGGATGCGTCGCATCAAGGTCTAGGTTGCGTGTTTATGCAACAGGACAAAGTCATCGCATACTCGTCACGACATTTGAAAGTTCATCAGGAAAACTATACCACTCACAACCTATAGTTAAGTGTACTTGAATTCGCTTTGAAGATTTGGCGACATTATCTCTATGGTACTCAATGTACTATCTTTACGGATCACAAAAGTCTTCAACATATATTTAATCAGAAAGAATTAAATATGCGCCAACGATGTTCGGCCGAGTTGTTGAATGACTACGATTGCAAGATCAAATATAACCCGGGCAAGGTGAACGTAGTGGCAGACGCCTTGAGCCGCAAGGAACGAGTGAAAACCTTAACGGTATGAGCTTCGGAAATGACTATGCAAACCAACCACACTACTCGAATTCGTGAGGCACAGCAAGAAGCGCTTAAAACGGAAGACATTCAAGCTGAATCATACGAGGAATGGAAAAACAATTGGTGACCAAGGAATATGGAACATTATACTTTATGGGATAAATCTAGGTTCCATTCTTTGGTGTCCTACGGGCTATTACTTTGGATGAAGCTCACAAGTCAAAGTACTCTATTCATCCGAGATCAGATAAGATGTACCAACACTTGAAGGAATTCTATTGGTGGCCTAACCTTAAGGGTAACATTGCGACTTATGTCAGAAAATCTCTTACTTGCGTCAAGGTTAAGGCTGAATACTAGAAACCATCGGGTTTGTTACAACAACCTGAAATTTTCGTTTGATAGTGGGAGCAAATCTCGATGGACTTTATCACGAAGTTACCTAGGACTTCGAGAGGTCACGACATGATTTGGGTAATAGTCAATAGACTAACAAAGTCCACACACTTCTTGCCGATACTCTAGAAAGACAGCACTGAGAAACTTTCCGAGTTATATCTTAAGGAGATTGTGGCACGTCATTGAGTGATTGTTTCAATCATCTCAGACCGAGACGGTCGATTCGTATCTAGAATTTGGAAACCATTTCAACAGGCCTTTGGATCTCGGTTGGATCTAAGCACGGCCTTTCACCCTCAAATGGATGGCCAAAGTGAAATGAACGATACAAACTTTGGAAAATATGCTACGTGCTTGTGTGTGGACTTGGGTGGCAATCGGGATACTCACTTACCATTAGTGGAGTTCTCATACAAGGCGGCTCAAGACAGACAAAAGAGCTACACGGATAAACGACGCAAACCATCAACCTTAGAGATCGAAGACAAGGTTTTGTTGAAAGTCTCGCCTTGGAAGGACGTAGCCAGATTCGAAAAACGTGGAAAGTTGAACCCACGACCCATGATACGTAGGACCTTTTGAACTCTTGGCAAAGGTTGGTAGCGTTGCCTAATAACTGAAACTAGCGGAGCAACTCAGCAGTGTACACGACGCAATTCATGTGTTGAATCTTAAAAAGAGTCCTACACACGAAACTGTTATTATCCCAGCGGATGAGATTTATATCGACGAAGAACTCCAATACACAGAAGAACCTGTTGAGGTTACGGAGTAGAAGGTCCAAAATACTAGGAAAAGTCGTATCAAACTCGTAAAGTTCGTTGGAACTCAAAACGCGGACCTGAGTTGCAAAGATCAAATGAAGGCTAAGTAATCTCATCTAATTGAGAAAACTCCTATTCAGGATGACTTGCTTGAATTTCGGGACAAAATTCTTTTAAGGGGTGGGGGAGGAGGGGTGAAGTTAGTTTTGATAAATTCGGCTTTCATATGTCTAGCAAAGCCGTACTTTATTTTCATGTTTTCATTTGGTGATTTTTAAAAATTACCGAATGCATACACTATTTTATGCATGATTTTATTATATGCATTTAATAATTCAAGATTCTGTGTAACCTTTTCGCGTTAATATGTGTATAGTATTATTTTGAGATTTCGAGATCATGAGCACGCATTCATATATAATTATATACGAATACACGACATATTATATATGTGTGTGTATAATGATAGTTTTCATGTAATTTGATCCATCGAATCAAGGTTTACTAGGTTTAATTGAATTTAACTATTTTAGAACTTTATGGATTTACTTTAAGTTTGGGTTATTTACCAAAGTCCTAGTTGGCGTCTATATTATTCTAGGCTCAAATAGCCTACATCATATGCAAGTCTGGATCCCCATCATTTATGAATATAAACCTCATATTTTGTTGCTTAATACAAGTTAAAACACTCTTAAAATATTATGTTTCATACCTATAGACATGTTGGAGTTGTATATTAAAAGAAAACGAGTCAACCTACATTCCTAAACCCTTTCCATCGATTTTTTTTGTCAACAAAGAAATACACTCATATGATTATTAGATATTTTGCTATTATTATATTATTTCAACCATACTTGTACTTGAAACTTACAAGACTCACTTGATTAGTCAAGCTATACCTTACAACTTTTTGCACTTTTCTTTTTGCAACCTACTGTCGACATTTTCAAAGGAAAAGCATGACTGCCATGTTTTTATTATTGATATTCACCATGCCTTTTCAATAAATACAAGACCACATGTGGAAGTGAATAAAATACTCTTGGAAATTAGCACACCTTCAAACCAATCAGCTACATGTACACTCTAAGTAGCTCATACTTGAAACTTAATAAACCCTTAAACTGTCCCACTCCCTCATCTCACTAGGCCGAACCATCTCTCACACACACACTTCCTACTTTTTAAGTCTTCCAAAACAAGAGTACACCTTGCAATGCAATGAGGAATACCAAAAGGCTGTATCCTGTTGAGCCAACCTGATTCGTACATTCGCACACCTTAAGTAAACCAAATTTAAGAACATTATGCAAAGTAAAAGATTCATTTTGAATTCAACCACACCCTCAATACAAGTAGAACCAAATCATTGTAGCATCATTTCAGATATTCTGGCTAGAAAATACAGAACTAATGTGCATATATGCAGTTTATTTCAAAATTAAACAAAACACAAAATACGCCCACTTATCAAGCAAAATCTTTTAAGAGGGAAATGACACTTTATCCCAGATGCGTAAAGAATAAGAAAAGAACTCACCTGGATTGATAAACCACAAGATTAGAGCCACGGTCTCCGAACATGTGTGATGGCATTACTGAATTGGAGTAATCCTGCATAGAAAGCAAGAAATTGAAATTGGTTGATGACAGTAGATTGGGGAACAAAAATAGCAATACATGGGAATTATAATTGGAAGATCATGAAAAAGAGTGTGTTCCGTCTTTACCATGGAGATTAGAGTTAGCGAAACATTACCTAATTGCTTGCGATTAATGAAGAATAATTGGTGATGAAAACAAAACTATTCTAAACTAATCGATGTAACAAAAACAAACCCTAATCTGAATAAATTGATGTAACAAATCCGAACATAGAAAACCCTAATCTTAACTGATTAGTAAAAAAGAACTGATTAGTAAAAATTTTAATCTGAACAAATCTAAAGAAAAATAATATGAGCAAATCGATGTAACCCTAATCTTAACATCAAATCGGTGAACACAAAGTTAAAACAAAGCAAGATAATTGTAAAAATAAACTCAAATTGGAGTGAAGAATTGAAAACCATCAACACCTTCATCCTTCCATGTACCATCGTACCATCGTTATTGACTCAGACCACCAGCAGATATACAAAGTTGAACGCAAAACCCTAGATTTATAAATAAACAAACAAATGATGAACATATTTTACTTCAAAATCAAATACTGTTACGTGAATAATGAACACCGGAAGACGAAAAAGAGTGTACCTTGAAGATGAAAAAGGAGAGAGATGAGAGATGGGAGGGTGCGACTGATTTTGGAACTAGGGTTTTGGGGTAATAGAACGTCGGTAATAAGCATGTTCAGCAATCTTCATTAATGAGGATTAGGCGGGAAAAACCATTTGTGGTGAAACCAGAGGGTGACATGTGTCCCCAATGGTTTCTTTTATATAATATATAGATTAATCTGAACTTGGTTAAAGATGAGGGATTAAAGTGTAACAAAGATGAGGGATTTAAATGTAATTAGTGTTTGAAAGACTAGCTTACCCTGATTTTAGTGTTGTACTTTATGCATTAAACTAAAAAAAGTTTTAAACTTTTGGGTGTCTTAAGATACTCTTCCCTTATGCATTATATATAGTACAGATTTAGTTCCTGTGTTTTTATATTTTTAACTCCCTTTGATTTAGTGTTTCACTCCAAAATTAACCAACAACATTCATCGGTTTATATCAATGTTGCTCTAGCAAATCAATATCCATAAGTTTTTTTGTAGTTTTTTATATAACTCTAAGTGTTAACAACTAATGGAAAGTTGAATGCATAATACCATGTATCTAATTTGCATTGAATTAATGCATTTCAAACAAGAAAAAAATAAAAGTGGTTTATGGTATTAATTCTTGATAGTTACATGTGAATACATAAACCCTTTATATAGGGAGAATACAATTAAAATCCTAGCACTAGTTTAGGAATTGATATACATCAGACAAAACAATATATATCCTAACTATATATATACGATGCTAATATTCCCCCTCCGTTTGAGCGGGAGGTGGACAAATGCTAAAACTTGAACGTAAGGACGGAAACAATTGTTGCGATAGGCCCTTTGTTAAAATATCCGCATATGTAGAGAAGCTGAACATGTAACACCGTATGTGACCAACTCGGACCTTTTCCCGCACGAAATGGATGTCAATCTTGATGTGTTTAGTTCTCTGATGTTGCACAGGATATTATCGGATAAGTATACTTCAGAAACATTATCATAATAAACTACAGTTGCACGTTGTAGTGGTACCCGCAACTTGAGCAAAAAATTTCTTATCCAAGTAGCTTCAGCAATCGCATTAGCTACCCCTCGATACTCAGCTTCTGCACTTGAGCGAGAAATAGTTGGCTGACGTTTTGATGACTTGGAAATCAAATTATCCCCAAGGAAAACACAATACCACTAGTAGAACGGCGAGAATCCGGGCATCCGCCCCAATTTGCATCGGAGTAAGCGATCAACGAAGGTGTACTTGTTTTAACTATGCGAAGATCATAGTCTAGTGTGCCCTGTAGATTCCGAAAAATGCGCTTCATGAACGCAAAATGTGGGTCACGAGATTCGTGCATAAAGAAGCAGACTGTTGGACAGCATAAGTAATATCAGGACGGGTAAATGTCAGGTACTGTAATGCTCCTACCAAACTACGATATAGTGTGGGATCATGGAAAAGAGATCCTTCAGAGGCACTTAGTTTAGCCAATAGATCAACTGGGGTAGTACAAGGTTTGCAAGATGACATTGAGGCACGTGCGAGTATGTCCTTCGCATAGTGACCCTGAGACAAAAAGAGTCCATTCGGACCATGTTGAACCTGAATACCCAAGAAATGATGCAATTTGCCCAAATCCGTCATGGCAAATTCGCTAGAAAGTGTGTTAATAATCTCTCGCAAAAACAAATCTTGTCATCGACATAAAGAAGTAAATATGCAATGCAATCACCTTTGGCATAAATAATGAGGAAGTTATCACATACACTACTACGAAAGCCATGGGAAAGAATATAGTTTGTAAAACGTGTGTACCAAGCATGTGGCGCCTGCTTAAGACCATATAAGGACTTCTTCAATAAACAAATGTGGTTTGGATGACGATGATCAATAAACCCATGCGGCTGTTGTGTATAAATAGTTTCATTCAAGTGACCATGTAAAAAAGCATTCTTCACATCTAATTGATGAATTGGCCATGAACGAGAGACGGCAAGAGATAATGCGGTGCAAATAGTAGCCGAATTCACAATCGGACTAAAGGTTTCCTCAAAATCAATCCCCATTGTTTGAGATTTACCATTAACCACCAGACGAGCTTTGTATCGCTAGAGTGACCCATTAGCCTTAAACTTATGTCGAAACAGCCACATGCAACGAATAACTGGCTTGTCAACTGGACGAGCAACCAATTCCCAAGTGCCATTTTCCTGTAAAGCGGTAAACTTAGATTGCATAGCATACAACCAATTTGGATCAGCAAAGGCCTTGGCATAAGTAGAGCGTACAGGAGAAACGACATTGGTATGGAGATGAAGCTGGGAGATCGGTTTGCTTGACCCGACCTTGGAACGCGTGCGCATGGGGTGGGTATTTGAGACCGTAACATTTTTAGGAGGTGTAGGAAGGGTTGCGGACGTGGGTGGGTGTCAAACCCAACCCACAGCGGAATAGGTGATCGGGGCATGATTTGGTTGATCCAAAGCTTATGACTTGTTATTACGTGTTTTAAATATTCATTAATCTACATTGAATGTTTTACATAGCAAATAATCCAACTAAAACAAATGCATATGAGACATTGTTTATAGCATTTAAACTTCATTAATCCGTTTCTTGTTAACTAAGGCCCACCCTATATCTAAGCTTCTCTTCTTGCTGGTTCACATGTATCATGTGTAAAAGTAGTTTTTGGGTCAACAAAAGTTGACGAGTGAATCTTATTGTTATTAGGAAAATACTATGTTTAATTTATTAATTGAGAAAGCGTGCATTAACCAATGTAAGTAAATATGTTGTATGTCATATGTCAAACCCCAACAAACAATCTCAAATAATAAACCAATCAACTGTATACAAGTGTGCATGGTATTATGGTGTGCTGCAAGATATAAGCTCAATCAAACGGAGTTGACCTCGTGTGTTTGGCAATGTCAAGTTTCGCTCATAGGTAATGGGGAACAGACGAGCCTATGATGAGGTAATGAATGTAATGCACCAAGTGATAAACAAACAATTAACACATAACACATATACTTCACAGGATGGTAATTGCACATAATTGAATTTTGTAAAATGTAATAATGAAATGTGACACATGATACACCCAAAAACGTATAATAAAAGGGGAGTTGAAATATTCATTCACCTTAGGGTGCAAGCAAAAACCAACAACTACAAATATGTAAGATGTTGAGAGAAATTCCGAATGCTACCCTATTGTAATAAGGTTTAACTGGTAAGGACTATTGTTAAGAACTATGGCATGCTAGGACTTATAGAAATAGGAACTTTTATTTCTAATTTGGGAATACCGTGGTTTTTGTTTATAAAGTTTTATCTACATGAACACTATACAACGATGCTTATGAATTATCTATTTAATAAACTTTGGATTATAATAAAAGTTATTTATCATAACAATGAACAAGATATAGTAAATTTTTTTTTATAAAATTTGTGTTACTTAGATTAACTGATTTAGATCAATAAATGAAATTGAGTCATATGTATATTAACAACGTTTTCTTCTATTAAAGAATTTTATTTATTTATATTCAATAGTAATCATTTTACTATAAAATTTAAACTAATTTAATAGTAAATCACATAAGTTGACTTTTGATGTGACACCAAATAGATTGGGTATTTTATGTAACTCCTTCAACATTGTTGTTGTTGCTGCTGTTGTTTTCTAAAAGAAAATTTGAGTATATATTCAATGCATAGTTGTTGTTTTCTAAAAGAAAATTGAGTATATATTCAATACATACAGAAATAAGTAAATAGAAAGAAAGAAAAATAATAAAAACTCTCTAAAAGACCTATCCGGATTGACTAGCCGGATGGTTTGAGTGGACAAACCAACAACCAGCGAGACAGCATGCAATATCCAAAGAACTAGATTAGGAATAAAATTTATACGGTAAACACGGTCATCCCCTAAATCCCCGAATCGCAAAATACAAGTCCTATATCCTATCATGCCAAATTAAACACACATTGATGCAGTTTAATCAAACCCAATGTGGGGCTTCAGATCCCCGAAAAAAAAAAGCAGAATGACGTTTAAAGAACTTACGGGTTGCAAGGTGTTTAACCGAGTTGATGTTGCCGATGAAAACAAACTCCGGTGGAGTCCGCAGCGGTTGGAAGTTATGAAGGCTCACAACGTTGGTGGGGGTTGGTTACTTATATACTAATTCGGACCGACAATGTTAAATATTGGAATGTTTTGATTTTGCAAAATGATTCGATATTAATTCGGTTTGATTTGATATGGAATGTTGTTGAACTATTAAAACACGTAACTTTGTATATAAGAAAGTTTAGTTGATTGGAATGGATGTTGAAGTGCCAGAATTTTGAGCGAGTGGTTTCTTGATTCGGATTCGGTTTACTAACGTTTCGGATACAACTTTTAATTTGGTTTGAATTTTAGGAGCCCATTTTGACGGATGTTATTGTGGGGGTCACGTTAGGAGTTAGGGGTACGGGTTGGGTGGTGTTCGGTACAGGATTGGTGGTCTTCGATGCCCTCGGTCTACGCTGATAATGGTGATGTTAAGGGATGATGACCTTTGGCTTGGGCAAAGGCGGATGTTGGAAAGTAAAAACATTAGGTATGGGGTCCTCAAGAAACCGATAGGTGATTATGGGTGTAGGGATGGTATAAGGAAAGACTTGCTCGTCGAACGTGACATGTCGCAAGATGTGAATATTCACGGTAGCTGGATCGAAGCTTCGATACCCACAAAAATCAGGCGGGTAGCCGAGGAAGATGCATCGAACTGATCGGCTATGTAGCTTATGGGGTTGTGTAGCAAAGGTGTTAGGATAGCATGCACAGCCAAATACTCGTTGGTGAGTAAAATCAGGATGGAATCAGGATGGCGTAGGTATAAGGCGAAAGTGGGGGTGAAAAAGTTGAGGCGTTTGGATGGTAGTATGTTGTCAAGGTATGTAGCCGTATGAAGTGCCTCAACCCAAAAAAATGGGCGAAAGACTAGCATGTATGAGCAGGGATCGAATAATATCGTATAACCGACTTATCATCCTTTCTGCACGACCATTTTGTGTATGTTATGAAGGTATGTAGTCATATGAAGTGCCTCAACCCAAAAAATGGGCGAAAGACTAGCATGTATGAGCAGGGATCGAATAATATCGTATAACCGACGTATCATCGGAAAGTAGGCCGTGTTGGTGAGCAAAGTTTTTGAAAGCATGATTGTCAAATTCTCCTCCTAAATCACATTGAAAAGTTTTAATGTTTCTGTTGAATTGGGTGGATATGACTCAAGGAAACTTGACTAATGTTGGAAAAGTTTCGGACTTATACTTTAGTGGATAAGCCCATATAAAATGGGAAAAATTGTCAATTAAGACCATGTAGCATTTATATCTGGTTTTGCTTATTATTGGTGTAACGTCCATCAGTTCCTTACAACCAAAAAGCTATAAAATTTCGAACCTTTTAAAACATAACTTAAAAGTTCCTATTATACCCTTAAGTGTCATACAACGAGCGCGGCCACAATATTTTTTAAACGGCATGATATTTAAACTACTAACTACTAGACTAATTCGTTTTCTAACAAGGATAGCATAAAATCCAAAATTTATTAGTTTACAACCAAAAGAGACTTAACTCGTTTGACATTAACCCACCGAAAGCGTAAGGAGGGTACAAGTGTGTTCATTCCAAGCAAGGCGCGGTGTTAAGTAATAGATTTACCTATACATCACAAGAAATAGGTTAACATTTCTTATAACAATTATAACGAATTCCTTATTTGGCCACATATTACATTCTTAATTGGTTGCCCTTAATAATATGTAACTCAACTTCATTTCTTTGCATTCTTATTATTGTCTGGTTGACCCATTCAACACAAGTCAATACGGAACCATTCTTTTACTTTCTTATTCCTTGTCCGGTTGACCCGTTCATCACAAGTCAACACGGAACCATTCTTTTACTTTCTCATTCCTTGTCCGGTTGACCCGTTCATCACAAGTCAACACGGAACCATTCTTTTACTTTCTCATTCCTTGTCCAGTTGACCCGTTCATCACATGTCAACGCGGAACCATTCTTTTACCTTCTCATTCCTTGTCCAGTTGACCCGTTCATCACAAGTCAACGCGGAACCCTTCTTTTACTTTCTTATTCCTTGTCCGGTTGACCCGTTCATCACAAGTCAACACGGAACCATTACTTTAACCATACATAGTAACACTAAATAATTCATTACAACTAAGCGTGATTCTACAAATTGAAAGCATAATACATTGGTATCGTATAAGTAACGTACCTCGATCTTGCGAGCTTTGGGGATTCCGGTTGCTTGAACCTTCTTCCTTCACGCCTACATTTTACAATCGACATACTTTAATTTCATGTCTATATTTCATTCTTTCAGTAACATTATTAGGTTAACAACTATCATTTAACCAATTCTAGTCATTTAGCATCATGTTCATCTAAAATCTCAATTCAAGGCATTTTACCAACACTTGCCGTGCGTACCACTAACAAGGCATAATGTATAAGTTTTATATGCATATTTCCACTAGTTCATATCATGGATTATCAATTCAACTAAGCTCACATAATTTTCACTCTCTATCAGATTCATACATCACTTCTCTATTACCTACACAATCATACATCAAAATTACACTTAATTACTTGCACTTATATGATCATAATATTTCATCATACTACTACTATAAGTGGGTTTTACTTCAATCATCAAGATAATCAATATTCAAGCATATTTCATCTTCTACATGATGATTCTAACTAGTAACCATATTTAATTCCATTCAATCTTCACGGATTTATTACAACCCACTTCATGAATGGCCACCAAATCATAAAATTCAAGTTACCTTTTGTTTAAGAAGCTTGGATGACTAAAGAATTAAGCACATGCATCCAGATTTTGTTCTTAATCACTCTCAATTTGTTGAATTTATGGGAAGAAGGGTTTCCCTTCTTTCTTCTTCAATCCAGGCGACACACACACACTAGAAGTGTGTGTGTGTGTTTTAATTTATGTTTTATTAACTCACTTTCCCACTTATTCAAGTTTAGTCCCTCATGTTTGGTGATTATTATCATTATAACTAAACATATCTCTTTAGTTAAAACTTTACTTGTATTTTAACTAAGGTTATAATTCTTGTCACCATTTAACCAACATTCATCCTTATACATACACGCACACATTATATATATATATATATTTTGGGGTGTTACAAATCTACCCCCCTTAGAAGAGGTTTCGTCCCCGAAACCTGATTACGTACCAAATAATTCTGGGTAGTATTTACGCATCTCATCTTCTGTTTCCCACATGAGATCCGACCCTTTCTAAGTTGCCATTGGACCAAACTTGTCTTAAGGTTTTGGTTGCGAAGGTGCTTAACTTAGAAGTCTTTTATAGCCACCAGTTTTTCGATATAACTCATTTTTTATCCAACTCGATATCATCAAGGGGCACGTAGGCGGTTTCATCCATGAGACATTTCCTTAGTTGTGACACATGAAAGGTGTCATGTATTCCATCCAACGCCGGCGGTAAATCCAGCTGGTACGCCACCTTTCCAATACGAGCTTTAACTTTAAAGGGTCCAATGTAACGGGGACCGAGCTTTCCTCATTTACGGAACCGAATCATTCCTTTCCATGGTGAAACTTTTAACAGCACATGACCCCCCACTTGAAACTCGATGGGTCGTCTTCTTCGATCTGAATAAGTTTTTTGTCAGTCTTGTGCCGCTTTCAATCGGGCTCGTACGATATCGATCTTCTCATTAGTTTTCACTACTACGTCTTTAGGCGCAATATCTCTTTGACCTACTTCCCCCTAACAAATGGGGGTTCTACACTTTCTTCCATACAACATTTCGTATGGTGCCATCTGAATGCTATTTTGATAGCTTTATTGTAAGCGAACTCAACTAACGGCAAATGGTCATCCCAATTTCCATCAAAATCTAAGACACAAGCTCTCAACATATCCACAAGTGTTTGAATAGTCCTTTCAGACTGTCCATCCGTTTGTGGATGATAGGCGTACTAAAATGGAGTTTTGTTCCCATTTGTTCATGAAATTTTTGCCAAAAACGTGAGGTAAATCTAGTGTCCCGATCCGACACAATGGAGACGGGTACTCCATGACGAGCTACAATTTCGTTTGTAAAAATCTCTACCATCCTTGTTGACGAATAAGCCTCTTGGATAGGTAAGAAGTGGGCACTTTTGGTGAGTCGATCCACAACTATCCATATGGCATCATGCCCCTTTCGCGTTTTGGGAAGTTTACTCACCAAGTCCATTGTTATATTTTCCCATTTCCACATCGGAATTTCTAAAGGTTGTAATTTACCGTACGGCTTCTGATGTTCCGCTTTCACTTGTGAACATGTTAAACATTTAGCGACATGCTTGACAATATCTCGTTTCATTCCCGGCCACTAGTAATATCTTTTTAAATCATGGTACATTTTTGTTGCTCCCGGATGTATCGAGTATCGTGATTTATGAGCTTCTTCTGGTAACATCGTCTTTATCTCGGATAGCCAAGGAATCCAGATTCGCCCATACCAAGTTTTGACTCCAGTTGCATTCTCCTCTAGTTTATCCACAATTCCTTTTGTCCTTTCTTTCTTAGGATCGTCTGCATTTAATGACTTGATTTGTGCTCCCCGTATCATTTCAAGGAGATGAGGCGTAACAATCATTTTCATAGACTTTACTTGAATCGGGGGTGGATGTTCCTTTCGGCTAAAAGCATCTGCCACTACGTTTGCTTTGCCCGGATGATAAAGGATTTCACAATCGTAATCCTTAATCAGTTCTAACCACCTGTCTCATATTGAGGTCTTTTGTTCAAAGAAGTATTTGAGACTTTTATGATCCGAGTATATGGTAAACTTGTTCCATATAAATATGTCGCCATAATTTTAAGGCGAACACTACAGCGGCCAATTCTAGATCGTGTGTTGGGTAATTTTCTTCATGTGGTTTGAGCTGTCTAGAGGCATATGCTATAACTTTCCTCGTTGCATTAAAACACCTCCTAACCCCTGACGCGATGCATCCGTGTACACAACTAAATCTTTTGTTCCATCTGGCAGAGTTAACACCGGTGAATTAGATAGTCTCTCTTTCAGAACTTGAAATGCTTTTTCTTGTTCGGGTCCCCATATAAACTTCTCACTTTTATTTGTTAATTTGGTCATGGGTAGGGCTAATTTAGAGAAGTCTTGAATAAATCTTCGGTAATAGCCCGCTAGTCCAAAAAGCTTCTCACTTCGTTCGGATTCTTCGGAGGGATCCATTTCATAACTGCTTCTACCTTTGACGGATCCACTAAAACACCATCTTTATTAATTACGTGGCCGAGAAATTGCACTTCTCTGAGCCAAAAGGTACACTTAAAAAACTTCGCATATAACTTTTCTTTAAGAAGGATTTCTAATACTTCACGCAAATGGTTTGCGTGATCAGCCTTGCTCCGGGAATACACTAAGATGTCGTCTATAAACACTATTACAGATTTATCTAGCAGGGGCCGGCATACTCTATCATAAGGTCCATAAACACAGCCGGTGTGTTGGTCAACCCAAAAGACATTACTAAGAACTCCGTAATGTCCATATCGGGTTCTAAACGCAGTTTGCCACATCTTCTTCGCGTACTCTTAGTTGGTGGTATCCCGAGAGCAAATCAATCTTTGAGAACCAACTTTCCCCTTGCAGTTGGTCGAAAAGGTCATCAATTCGGGGTAAAGGATATCGGTTCTTAACTGTTAATTTGTTTAATTCCCTCATAGTCGATGCACATACCATCGACCCATCCTTCTTCTTTACGAACAATACGGGGGCTCCCAAGGTGACATACTCGGCGAATGAAGCCGTTATCCAGTAATTCTTGTATCTGAGTCATTAACTCCCGCATTTCTGTAGGGGCTAATCGATAGGGAGTCTTGGCCTCCGGTTTTGCACCTGAGTATAGGTCAATGCAAAATTCCACGTCTCGCTCAGGAGGGAGTCCCAGTAATTCATCCGGATATCTCCTTTACGATTTCTACATCATCAAATTTTGGCGCGCCTTTAGAGGTGTCTATTATGTAAGCTACGGATGCCTTACCTTCATTTCGAGCGTATTTGACTGCCTTTACAAGGGTGCATAGCTTCATTTTAACTTTTCTTTCTCCGTGAACACTTACCTCATTTTTCACTTGGTGATAGAACTCGTATAATCTTAGTCTCACATTGAATTTCTACATGGTATCGGGATAGCCAATCCATGACTACTATAACTTTGAACTCTCCCAGAATCATGGGCACAAGGTCTATTTCAAATTCCTCGTCTTCTATAACAATTTTACATCCTTTACATACTTCATTCAATAAGTAGTTCTTGCTATCGGCTATTTCTACCTCTAAGGGTATTGGCATTCGTTCAATTTTAAAAGAGTGATGGGTTATAAGTTCGCGTGATACAAATGACCTACTTGCTCCAGAATCAAACAATACATTTGTAGGTATTAAATTGATTAAGAAAATACCTGACATAACATTTGGAAGTGCCTTAGCTTCTTCGGTGGTGATTTGGAACATTCTTCCCTTAGCTTTTGAAGTATTATCTTTCTTCCCATCATTACCCCCTTTCTCTTTCAGCTTCGGGCAATCTGCCTTGACATGTCCTGGTGAGAAACAATTGAAACATGTTTTGGCTGTACCTGGGCATTTGTAGTAAGGGTGTCCTTCTTGTCCGCAATTTTAGCATCCTTTCTTACCCAACAAACATTCTCCTGAATGAAGCTTTCCACAAGTTTTACATCGAGGAATGCCACCTTTCGCATTATTCTTCTTGCTGTAATCATAACCCTTTTGTTTCTTGGCCGGAGTCGGGTTAATACTCTTTTCCATCGCCCTCTTTTCCCCCCGTTCTACCTGACGCTTGAGCTCTATCTCTCGATCCCTTGCCCAGTTGATCAGTTCATTTAAAGTCTCACACTTCGAGGGAGTGATAAACTCCCTAATTTCCGCCTTCAACATGTCATGATAACGGTTAATCTTCATTCTTTTTGTCTTCATGAGGTCTTGGAAAACTTTAATTTGTCGAGAAACACATTTGTGATCTTATCAATAGATTTCCGTGCCTTGTCGAAGACGTAAAAAATCTTCTTGAATCCGATCAACTGCAGACTGCGGGCAGTGGAACTTCAAGAAAGATTCCTTAAACTCTTGCCATGTAAGTTCCTGAAGCTTTTCTTCTCCCAATTCTTTGCAATGAGCGTCCCACCAATCCTTTGCTTGGAGTTGGAGTTGGCCTGTTGCAAACATCACCTGGTCCTCTTTTTCACATCTGCTTCGAATAAAAACGGCCTCCATGTGGGAAATCCATCTTTGACATACGATAGGATCTATTTTACCATCGTACGTTGTAGGGTTACATGCCATGAAGTCCCTATATGAGCACCTACGGGTCCCCTTCTGTTTTGAACCCCCCCATCCATTCTTTCAACTCTTCAATCTTGCTAGTCATGATGGCCTCTACGGTTTCTAAAACACGACTTTCTACTTCTTGCGCTAGTTGGGGCAGACTGGCCTGCATAGCTTTTGGCACTTCCTCAGAAATCTTTTCATTCATTGCTTCTTGACGGGCTAAATCGTTATTGTTCAAGTCTCTTTCTTCTTCCATCTACATAAACATTTGTCACTTACATTATAACATTCATTCTTCAACTTGTCATGTTCATTCATAGTAATCGTAATTTTATTTCACATTTGAAATGTTCATTCTGTATAATGATCATAAATGATCAAGAATCATCCACTCGTTTTTTATAATTCGTAAAGCTTATTCCTTCATGCATTATTACTCTTGTTTTGACATGACACAATCCCAACATACCTTATCATGTTTTCAAAAACATGTTTACATATCTTTCTTTTACATTTACATTTTGCTTGTAACACCCAGTAAAATCGTGTCCAGTAGTATAGTGACACGTGTTGTATTTTTAATCTGGGATGGTCCAAGTACGTATCACAATCCTTCAAGGGCGATGCCCTATCTGGTGGAAAGCCATGATTCAGTCAATAGGTAAAGTATACATGTATAATCTGGGATGGTCACAAGTTTATGGACCTTGTTAAGGAAACCTACTGCCCACCCCCTGAGGTGGAGAAAAAGAGACAAACTTCTTGTCTCTTTCCATGAAAAATCTAGACTGTCGGAAATATGTTTCTGATTTCAATTCTCTGTCTAGGTTAGTTTCATACTTATCATCCTGAATCCAAACGCATCACATGTTTTATCAACGGATTAGCGCCCGAGATTAAGGGCATGGTAAAGGCTGCCAGCCTAGTACCTATAGGTCTGCTGTTGACCTATCTTTCTCCCTCACCCTTGATTTAGTGAGACAACGGTCAGTTAAGTCAGAAACTGACAGGAAACGGAAGAGAGAAGATGATAACTCCTAAAGATTTAATAAGAAAAATAAAGAGAGATTTGGGTTCAAAGGGAACCAAGGCAAGTCGGCGGTGATGCCATTTTGCAAGACTTGCAACCGCAGACACTGGGACAGTGTAATTCTGATCCACAAACTAGACCTTGTGGCATAGAAAGAAGAGGGCATAAGACCCTAGATTGTAAGGATCTTAAGGATGTGTATGCTATATCTGCAACGAAAAAGGGCATATCGCGACTAACTGCCCTAAGAATTTAAAGAATAATAATCAAAAGCCTGGAGAGGCCAAGACGGGGAATGCACGTGCTTTTCAGCTGACTGCTAAGGAAGATGTTAATGACAATAACATTATAACAGGTACTTTCCTCATTAATAATATTTATGCTAGAGTTCTTTTTGATTCGGGTGCGGATAAATCATTTGTTGATCATAAGGTTAGTAAATTATTAAACTTGCCATAAGAACTCTAGATAAAATTTATGAGACAGAGCTTGCCGATGGAACCTTAGAAACTGCTTCTTCCATTCTTGATGGATGCTCTATATCCATTAAGAATCATTCCATCCCTATCTCTCTTTTGCCAATGAAATTTGAGGGGTTCGAGTTGTCTTAGGCATGGATTGGTTATCTCATAACCAAGCCCGCATTGCCTGCGATAAAAAGCTCATCGAAATTAAAACCCCATCTGGTGAAATGATCACCATCCCCGGAGACTCACACTATGGATTTGCCGGACAAGGTGTCGTTATTTAAGGCATCCAAGTGTTTGAGAAGAGGTTGTGTCATCTACATGGCACAAGTAACCATCAATGAACCTAATCCGAACCTTGAAGATCAACCAATTATCTCAGAATATCCCGATGTTTTCCCTGAAGAATTACCAGGCCTACCTCCGGATAGGCAAGTGGAGTTTAGAATTGACATTTTACCATGGTCAGCACTCGTAGCTAGAGCTCCATATAGACTAGCACCAACCAAATGAATGAGGTAAGAGTTCAATTGGATGAACTCTTGGAAAAAGGATTTATTCAACCTAGTTCCTCGCCTTGGGGAGCTCCTATCCTCTTCGTTAAGAAGAAAGACGATTCAATGCGATGTGCATCGATTACCGAGAGCTGAACAAGTTAACAATCAAGAATAGATATCCTCTGCCCAGGATAGATGATTTATTCGACCAACTCCAAGGGGCTAGTTATTTTTCTAAGATTGATTTAAGATCAGGATATCACCAACTAAAGGTTAGGAGTGAAGATGTTCCTAAGACTGCATTCAGGACCCGTTATGGTCACTTTGAATTTTTAGTGATGCCTTTTGGGCTCAAAATGCACCAGCAACATTCATGGATCTCATGAATAGAGTCTTCAAACTGTATTTGGATAAGTTTGTCATTGTCTTCATAGACGACATACTTATCTATTCTTGTAATCAAGCTGATAATGAGAAACATCTTTGGTGCATCCTAGAATTATTAAGACAAGAGAAACTTTATGCTAAGTTCTCTAAATGTGAATTTTGGCTTAGAGAAGTCCAATTTCTTGGACACGTGGTAAGTGAGCGTGACATCCAAGTGGATCCCGCCAAAATAGAAGCCATAATGAATTGGGAAGTTCCTAGGACTCCATCTGAGATTCGTAGTTTCTTAGGACTGGCTGGTTATTATAGAAGGTTCATTGAGAACTTTTCAAGAATAGCCACTCCTTTGACTATCTTTTGAGATTCTGAAACACAAGTTGAGCAATGCTCCTGTGTTATCTCTACCTGAGGGTATTGAGAACTTTGTCGTTTATTGTGATGCTTCGCACACTGGCATGGGCGGTGTACTAATGGAAAATGGCAAAGTAATTGCCTATGCATCACGACAACTAAAGGTGCATGAAAGGAATAACACCACCCATGATTTGGAATTGGGTGCCATTGTATTTGCACTAAAACTGTGGAGATATTACTTGTATGGTACGAAGTATATTATATACACTGACCATAAGAATCTCCAACACTTGGTTCAATCAGAAGGAATTGAACATGCGACAACGTCGATGGATGGAAACCCTTAATGATTATGATTGCGAGATCCGCTACCATCCCGGCAAGGCAAATGTAGTTGCCAAAGCCTTAAGTCGCAAAGAAAGAGTTAAACCTATTAGGATTAACGGCAAGAGCATTGAGCTCAGAAATAGCTTGAGTGAAAAGCTATTAGATGCGCAAAAGCAAGCCCTGTTAGAGGCTAATATTCCTAATGAGGGATTAGGCGGATCTATTGATCAATTAACGTCTGGAAAGGATGGAATCCAAAGATTTAATGATAGAATTTGGGTTCCATCTTTGGAGGACTTAGGGATCTAATCCTCCAGAAGCACATAATTCGAGATACTCAGTTCACCCGGGTGGTAACAAGATGTATCAAGATTTGAAGAAGAATTATTGGTGGATGGTTTGAAGAAATCCATAGCCACTTATGTAGCTAAGTGTCTGGCGTGTTCGCAAGTTAAGGCAAACATCAGAAATCGTCAGGACTTCTAAACAACCTGAGATTCCCACTTGGAAATGGGAAATGGTAACTATGGACTTGATTACCAAGTTACCTAATACCAAACATGGTAATGACACGATTTGGGTCATTGTGGATAGGCTGACTAAGTCAGGCACTTCTTGCCAATTAAAGAGACGTATAGTTCTGACAAATTGGCTAAGTTATACCGTGGACAAGATAGTGTCCCTACATGGTGTGCCGGTATCTATTGTATCCGATAGAGATACTAGATACACATCTCACTTTTGGAAAAGTTTCCAACAATCGTAGGCACACGATTAAACTTTAGTACGGCTTACCATCCACAGACTGATGGTCAAAGTGAGCGTACTATTCAAACTTTGGAAGACATGCTTCGAGCATGTGTGATTGATTTAGGTGGAAGCTGGGATGACCACTTACCCCTAATCGAATTCTCCTACAATAATAGCTATCATACGAGCATCAAGGCTGCTCCTTTTGAGGCCTTGTATGGGAGAAAATGTAGAACGCCCGTGTGTTGGGCAGAAGTTGGGGAAGCCCAACTATCAGGACCTGAGATTGTCCTGGAGACCACAGAAAGGATTGTATAAATCAGTGATCGTCTCAAAGCTGCCAGAGATAGGCAGAAGAGCTATACTAACAAGAGGCGTAAACCTCTTAAGTTCCAAGTAAGGGACAAAGTCATGCTGAAAGTATCACCCTGGAAAGGTGTGTTGCGTTTTGGAAAGAAGGGCAAGTTGAGCCCAAGATATATAAGACCCTTCGAGATAATCGAATGTGTCGGCACAGTAGCTTATAAGCTTAGGTTTCCAGAGGAGCTTAGTGGAATTCACGATGTATTCCACATATCTAATCTTAAGAAATGTCTAGCCGATGAGTCGCTAGCAATGTCGCACGAAGATGTGCAAATTGATGAAAACCTGAGGTTCATTGAGAAACCAATTTCGATCGAGGATCGACAGGTTAAGAAGCTCCGAAGAAAGTTGATACCTATAGTAAAGGTTAAATGGGATGCCTTTAGAGGTCCCGAGTATACTTGGGAGGTTGAGTCCACTATGCGACAAAAGTACCCCCATCTTTTTTAATAAAATCTCGAGGTCGAGATTTCTTTTAAGGGGTGAGGATGTAACACCCTGTAAAATCGTGTCCAGTAGTATAGTGACACGTGTTGTATTTTTAATATAGTCTATTAAAGACTAATATGGACTAAAAGTAACAGCATGCTCAAACTGAGCCTCTAAATGACTTTATGATGTCAACATTCATAAACCTAGCCTCTGAACGACCATTAGTGTCGTCATGCATAAAAGGTAGCCTCCGAACGACCATTAATGTCGTCATGCATAAAACGTAGCCTTTGAACGACCATTAGTGTCATCATGCATACAAACATAGCCTCTAGGTGATCGTTGTGTCAACATGCCTAGCCTCTGAGTGACATTGGAGTCGACATGCTTATACTGAGCCTCTGAGTAATCCTTTACAAAGTCCTAACTCTCATATGTCCCGTTTATTGGACGAGAGTGATTAAATCCATTAATATACGAAAGATGGATAATGGAGGGATTAAAAGTGTCAACACGTTAATTTATATCTCTGAGTGACCTTTTAATGAACCGAGAGCTCGATAATGTCCGGGCATAATCCCGGGTATGCCAAGTATTGGCTACGAAGGGCTAAAAGTGCCAAAAAGGTGTATTAAAAGGTCTTTAGAAGCTATTTAAAGTTAAGGGGTTAAAGTGTCAATTTTTAAACTGGCCAATGGCGGTCGCGGGCCGCGAGAGACCTGGCTTGGGTCACTCGCGGGGTGCGAGAGAGGCTCTGCTGCAGAAAGTTTTCTTGGCTTCCAAACAAAAATGCCAAAAACCATTAAAATCGAAACCATAGCTTCCCAAACTGCTATGCCACGTTTTGGGACACTTATAAGCTTCCTCTTACACCCCTAAACACCTGGCTTCACCTCCTTTGAATTCTCCAACTATAAATAGGTGCTTAAGTTCACCATTCCAACTTGCACCTTTCTCATTCATCTCTTCTCCCTCCTCTGGAAGTTCCTAACTGAAAGGAGCATCCAACATAGTTCTTTTGCACTCTAGGAATCACTGGTAAGTGTTTCCTCTTTGTGCATTTTCGTTTATAGGCTTTTATAGCCAAAAGTCAAGCGTTCTTCGGAAAGCGCCTTGACTTTCGGTTAAGACCATCATGGTCCAGCCATTGATTGTAACGAATATGGCTAAGTGATCATAATAAGGTATGTGTTAATCCCTATAAAGGGCACCTCCTGAAGATCACGTTTGCTAGACCAATTGACGGGTCAAAGTTACCATATTAAAAAGTCAAACAGGCCATTTTTCGGAAAAATCATAAATTGATCTTATATATGTTATGAAACCTGTTTTTGACACTTAAACAAGTTGGTAATAATTATTAGAACATGTATAAACATGTTCGGCTCGTTAATTTTAGTTCTAGGGTCGATTCGCAACCGAAAGTCGCAAAGTTTGACTTCTGCTTTGACTTTTGATTCTGACCCGATTTAGATTAGTTAGATACTGATCTAAAGTTGCATTATGATCATACTATAATGTATCATAACCCTCTGAGGTTATATTACATGATCTTAATCAGAATCTGAGTTTATACGCAAGTTCCGTAATTATGCCATTTTGACTAAAATGCCCTTTTTGCATAAAACAAGGTTTTAAAGATAATAAACTTGAAATTAAGTTACCTACTGATGTAATATTATAAGTAGGATTAGGGATTTTAAAACAGATTATAAACTGAGTTTTCATACAAGTCCTTATATTAAGTCAATAAATGACGATTAAGCCCCTATGGCTTATGGAACGGTTTTAATCATATCTTTTCAAGGTAAATCTTTTACCTACTGATATGTTATATTAAATAACATATCTAAAATATTTTAATCAGACCGTAACAACAGTTTTCATTAAACATCGCGAAAATCGTCATTTTACGACATAAGCGTCGTTTCGGCGCATAGTATGGTTTAAAACCATATTAATGGAATAAGACTTGTAACCTACTGATATTAAAACTTATTATAAATATTTTTACAGTAGGTTTACAATATGAACTCAGAATCCCAAATAATTTATAAACTATGTGTGAAATGACCAAAATGCCCCTTCGGTGCATAGTTTGGTCATAAAAGATAAAATACACACATGGTTAATATTCTACTGATATTATATCACAAATAAACTATTTTTCCAGAATACTTTTGATTATAAACTAAAATTTTATTCAAGTTCCTTTTATATGGTATATAATTACCAAAATGCCCTTATGAGCATAGTTTCGTTTTAAAACCTTATCGGGCATATAAGCTGACCTCTTACTGATATTTTAACTTATCTAAAACATAATGGCATATAGAACTTGACCATGACTTATCCGGTTACCCGATATCGCTTTTATGCGTACGGTTAAGTATATATGACTATTTTACGAAAATTAACCGAAACGGGTTTAACCTTGTCATTTAATTTCAAAATCCAGAATGTTTATAGTTTACCCATATTATACAAGTCAAGTACTTGTCGGGTTTAAACTACATTCTATCCGATCATCGTTTAATCAAGCGTTATACGTATTGATCATGTACACTAGTCGGTCTAAGTCGATGACTTAAATAAAGACCGATAGTATTTAATTGGTTAGCTTATGCATAATCCAGAGTAGAGCCTTGCCGGTAAATGCTATATGCACTTAAGTACTTTTGTATACGGCTGAGTTATTAAAATCTAAAAGAAGACTAGCTCAGGTAAATACTCTTGACTTATTTTCCCTATATGGGCTTGGGATACGGTAAATTATTACCGCTTGGTCCGAAATGGGATCGATCGAATGCCCGTTTGTGGCTATGTAAATCTGTATATGCTGTTTTAATCAGTTTTGTTTAATAACTTAAACATCGGGGGTTAAATTACCATGTCCTGGATATCCTCGGCTCAATACATTAGTTATTGGCCACGACCTTAGCGCGGGGTGTAGGCATACACCTGACAGACGCTCATATGCAAATTACCCAAGACGTTGGGGATAACTCCTTCGTGAGTTCTAAGTGGTGTATTTAATCATATCTCGGTTTCCGCACTGGACCCCGTATGTATTAACAAACATGTGAATCTGTTAACAATGTTGCAAAGTCAACTTTCCCAAGTTAATAAAAGTTTTTGTGCCATTTTGCACTTAAAATCATTTTAAAGTTTTCAAAATGAGTCAGTTGGGTGTATTTACCAGCTTAAGTTGACGTATCGTCCAAAGGCTAAGTTGCAGGTACAATACGAAATAGGCCGGAAGCTGCTCGGTAGTGAATAAGAGGATCTTGCAAATCCTTACCCAAAGTCTGTTTTACATTCTTTCTTGTACATTTTGTGATCCACCTGTGGATCTTCTATTACGAGCCTACATATTATTTTATATTTCGAACGTTCGGTTTGTAATAGTAATTTTACTCCAAGACTTCCGCTGTGCTATGGTTAATTGACAATGATGTTATTAACTTACGTCACAATACTCCCATCTGGGCCTACCGGTGTATGGATTTCGGGTTGGAAATCGGGGTGTGACATCGCTTTTCAGGTTCTATGTAAGTTACGAGTTGTTTTCTAAGAAACTTGGTTTGAAAATATAAAAGAAAGCATGTTGGGTTCAGGAGAGCTGTCGACGACGCGTCTCAAAAAGTTACGTTGGGGCTTTAGTTGCGTAGACAGTGGGTTAGGCCGTCGGAGATTAGGGGTAGCGTCGGCGATGCCTTAAATGGTCGTCGGCGACGGCTCATCTGTTCTACAGATGCAGTTTTTTTTCCAATTTCAGCTCTTGGAACCTATTTACGGGCCCCGATTCAATCAGAACTGCCTCATAATGTCCGCAACATTCCATAACACCTCGCAATCATCTATATATATTAATTTCTCTCACGTTTATGACTCATAGTAAGAGCACTTACTTGTTTGACGCCACGGAACGAACACACATGTGCATGAGCTCTCGGTTTGAGTTCAAGCACTTCGACTGGTGCTTGAATCTCTCAAACCTAGGCTCTGATACCAACTTGTAACGTCCATCAGTTCCTTACAACCAAAAAGCTATAAAATTTCAAACCTTTTAAAACATAACTTAAAATTTCCTATTATACCCTTAAGTGTCATACAACGAGCGCAACCACAATTTTTTCAAACGACATGATATTTAAACTACTAACTACTAGACTAATTCGTTTAAGGATAGCGTAAAATCCAAAATTTATCAGTTTACAACCAAAAGAGACTTGACCCGTTTGACATTAACTGACCGGAAGCGTAAGGAAGGTACAAGTGTGTACATTCCAAGCAAGGTGCGGCGTTAAGTAATAGATATACCTATACATCACAAGAAATCGGTTAACATTTCTTATAACAATTATAAAGAATTCCTTATTTTGCCACATATTACATTCTTAATTGGTTGATCACTTAATAATATGTAACTCAACTTCATTTCTTTGCATTCTTATTATTGTCCGGTTGACCCGTTCATCACAAGTCAACACGGAACCATTCTTTTACTTTCTCATTCCTTGTCCGATTGACCCGTTCATCACAAGTCAACACGGAACCATTCTTTTACCTTCTCATTCCTTGTCCGGTTGACCCGTTCATCACAAGTCAACGCGGAACCCTTCATTTACTTTCTTATTCCTTGTCTGGTTGACCTGTTCATCGCAAGTCAACACGGAACCATTACTTTAACCATACATAGTAATACTAAATAATTCATTACAACTAAGCGTGATTCTACAAATTGAAAGCATAATACATTAGTATCGTACAAGTAACGTACCTCGATCTTGCGAGCTTTGGGGATTCCGGTTGCTTGAATCTTCTTCCTTCACGCCTACATTTTACAATTGACATACTTTAATTTCATGTCTATATTTCATTCTTTCAGTACATTATTAGGTTAACAACTATCATTTAACCAATTCTAGTCATTTAGCATAATGTTCATCTAAAATCTCAATTCAAGGCATTTTACCAAAACACTTGGCGTGCGTACCACTAACAAGGCATAATGTACAAGTTTTATATGCATATTTCCACTAGTTCATATCATGGATTATCAATTCAACAAAACTCACATAATCTTCACTCTCTATCAGATTCATACATCACTTCTCTATTACATACACAATCATACATCAAAATTACACTTAATTTCTTACACTTATATGATCATAATATTTCATCATACTACTACTATAAGTGGGTTTTACTTCAATCATCAAGATAATCAATATTCAAGCAAATTTCATCTTCTACATGATGATTCTAACTAGTAACCATGTTTAATTCCATTCAATCTTCACAGATTTATTAAAACCCGCTTCATGAATGACCACCAAATTATAAAATTCAACTTACCTTTTGTTTAAGAAACTTGGATGACTAAATAATTAAGCACATGCATCCAGATTTTGTTCTTAATCACTCTCAATTTGTTGAATTTGTGGAAAGAAGGTTTTCCCTTCTTTCTTCTTCAATCCAGGCGAAGTGTGTGTGTGTGTGTGTGTGTGTTTTAATTTATGTTTTATTAACTCACTTTCCCACTTATTCAAGTTTAGTCCCTCATGTTTGGTGATTATTATCATTATAACTAAACATACCTCTTTAGTTAAAACTTTACTTGTATTTTAACTAAAGTTATAATTCTTGTCACCATTTAACCAACATTCATACTTATACATACATGCACACATTTATATATATATATATATATATATGTAATTTTGGGGTGTTACAATTGGGGACGTCCAAAGGTCACAATGAACAATATCAAAAGGTGCAAAAGTAAAAAAGTTAAGTACATAAAATGGCAAACGTTTACTATTTGAAAGTTGACAAGAATTGCAAAGACGAGATAAATTGTCTTTTATTACACGAAAAATTAAAAATGTTACTAAGAACATCAAAAACTTGAGCACCGTGATGTCCAAGTCTTTCATGCCATGGTAACCAAGGGGTTGTAAGAATGCAAGCATGAGGCGGAAGTTGTGGTGGAGTGATTGGATAAAGATGCCCTAAGCTATTGTAGCGAGAAAGAATGCGTCCCGTTTTGAGATCCTTTAAACAAAAACCGAATGGGTCAAATTCAACAGAAACATTATTGTCATGTGTAAAACGTCTAACTAAAATAAGGTTTTTAATGACCGAAGGACTGTAAAGAATGTTTGGTAAAACGTAAGTGCGGTTATGTATGGAGTGAGAGCCTTTGCAAGATCCAAGTATTGGTAAAGTGGAACCATTACCAACTTAAACGTTACTGTTTACAGTAGTGGAATACAATTGAGTGATCTTACTTTTGTTAGAAGTAAGATGAGATGATGCACCTGTATCCATATTCCAAGAAGGATCATTCGGATTAAACTACATGGCAGAGAAGGCAGCGCTAAGATCAGAGGGACTCAATGCATCAAAGCCGGGTGGGCCACCGGATTGGACTGAGCTGATGAATGGATGAACTGGGCCTATTGCATGTGAGAAGTGGGTTGGCCTGAATAAGCTGCATAATGGGTCGATGGCAATGGTGGACCGTTCGGCTGTTGTGGTTGTCGAGTGGGCCGCCAAGTTGGTTGTGTTAGGTATGGAGAAGTCTGCTGATTGTGGTCGGAACCAAGTGATTCTATCTTGTTTATTTGTTTCTTTTATTACTTTATTTTCTTTCTTTATTTTACTTATTAAAATATATTTTCTCAAAACTTGGGTCGATTAGACGTTGATGATAATCCGGTATTAAAAGCTCTTGTGTCCTTGGATGATCTCAGTATCTTACCATCACTAAACTACACCAATGATGGGTGCACTTGCCCTAGCGTGTTGTAGAGAGTGATAGTGTTATATCATGTTTTATAAATTTAAAGCTTGACAAAAGAGTAAAAAACACTTAAAATATATCTAAATTTTACACACCCTCGCTCACATCACTACTCACACAAAATGAAGTGATATTTACCTCTAACCCCTTGTGTGTTGATAAAATCTTCCATGTAAAATGAATTTGAGCGATCGGTGTGGGTTGAGTGAACGGATCAGTGTTGTGTGGGTGAACGAATCGGTGGAATGGTGGATGATCGACGCTAATTGGTGGTGGAACGGTCGACGGTGGCGGCAAGATTTCTTAAACGATGGTTAGGTGGTGGGATGGTGGCGGAGCGGTGGTGGGAGGATGGTGATTGTTTGGGGGAAAGGATGAGGATGCAAATTGATAAGGAAGTGAAAAGGGGGTATAAGTTGGGGTTAGGGTTGTTTGGGATGTGAAAAGACGATTTTACCCCTACTATAGTATATTCCTCAGGCATATAACAGAATATTGATGTAAATTGGCCTAAAGGACTCTTCGTGTAGTGAAATGAAAACCACAGGGAAGTATCCAATTTTTAAAAATAGGGACTCAAGTTGATTCTGACAACATACCACATGATTACAGTTTACTGTCGTTTGCGTCCTGTGACATGTTATTAGAATCAACCTGAGACCCTATTTTCAAATATTAGATACTTGACTCCTTGCGGTTTCAATTTCGCTACACTCTGAGTCCCTCTCGTTTGCTTACATCACTTTTCTGTTTAAATGAAGGTGAAAATACCGAATTACCTTTCGTTTGCATCCCTCTTGTGTGGATTTATTTTAATTTACACCCGCGTGTTTTTATATTTTTACCTCCCTTTGATTTAGTGTTAACCTCCAAAATTAACTAACAACATCCATCACTTTGTATCAATGTTGTTCTGCCAGATCAACATCCTTCAGCATTTTTTTTCTTTTTTTCCATTTTTTGCATAAATAATTATTATTGTTAGAGAGGTAAGGAAGGGGAATGAGATTTGCTTTTGACTTGATGTGTGGGTGGGAACAATTACATTCAAGGAGAGTTTCTCGAATTTATTTTTGCTTAAGAAAAACAAAAGGCGTAAAATAAATGATAGAATAAGATGGAACTCGTGTGGGATGGAATGGAAGTAAAATTAGAATCGAAATCCGACTACTAATGAAGAAATGGAAGAATTGGAAAGATGCTTCCAAGTTATGGTGATGGGAGGGAGGAACATATCTAATGATGCTTGGGTGTGGAAGGGGATAACTCAGGCATGTTCTCGATTGTCACACCCTGACCTGCAGTGGATATGGTAATCGGGGCATGATTGGGATTTCATCAAAATTCATGACATTTACTATAATAAAGTTTCATATTTATTATTTCCAATTAAAAGGAAAAAATCCAACAAACACATAAGACATACAAGCACAAAATGTTCTAAACATGACATTCAAGTAACGCCTTTATTTTTCTTCTAAGGCCCAATCCTATGTGTTCTTTACTTCAACCTGTTCACCTGTATCATGTGTAAAAATAGAGTTTTAGGTCAACAAAAGTTGGCGAGTGAATCCCGTTTAATCATTTGAAAGAAATAATTATGTTGATTAATTTAATAAAAAATGTGCAAAAAAAATATGAGTAATGTATATGTAATCTAACCACAAACCACATAATCAACCAACAATGTACATGTGAGCACAATAATTGATGTGCTGTGAGATCAAGGCTCAATCAAACGGACCGATCTAATTAGGCAACGCGATGCTCTAACCGTCTATAAAGGGAACTGATGGGCCTAATGTGAATGCTTGACTGAAATGAGAAAGTATAATCACGAATAATAAACCAAAATCACATAACACGTGAGTCCATATAATGGTAATAGCACAAGTGTTTGAATAAAAAAATATAAATAAACGACACATGATACACCCCAAAACATGAATAAAAAGGGGAAGTTTGTAGGAACTCACAGTGGTTGTGTTGCTTAAGTTGATAACGAAAGCGCACGATTAAAATTCCAACCGACGAGATAACTAACCTAAATATTCACGTAACAATTCGGTATATATATTTCTTTTATTTGCAATTAATATTTTTATTTAATGCCTTTTATTAGGCTTTTTAGACTATTTTTATAGTATTTATTACAAATTTTATGCTTAAAAAGTGTTATATATATATATATATATATATATATATATATATATATATATGGATTTTTGGAGAAAAGCAAAGAAAAAATTTATTAAAAAAATTTACCCTTAGCGGGCCGAACCGTTCATATATGCGATTTTGGCAACATGTGGGGATCGAGCTCGTGACCTCTCGTTTACGTGCACGCAGCTCTACCAACTGAGCTACGTGTCTAACACGAAATAATCTGGATTTTAATTATATATATACTAACTGAGTTAAACTATATTTTGATTTATTTTAAAAAGGTTTTTATGTTTGCAAAGTCGGTTACCAAACCGGTTCGAACCGCGCCCACACAGTGTGTTGCACACAGCCCTTCCAACTGGGTTGTGCGACTAACCCGGAGTATTTAGGATTTATATTAAATTTATATACTATATTTATTGTTTTACATTTTAGTTATAAAAATGTTTGGAATATATAAGGAATTCGGCAGCGTGTTAAGACTCGAACCCGGGACCAAGCGTTTAATTTGCACACAGTCCACCACTGGACTGTGTGTCTAACCGGTATAAGCACCGGTTTTTATTATATTTATAAACACTTTCAACTTCATCTTCTTTATTAAAAAACAACATTAACTGACAAATTCAACCAAAACTGGTTTTGCTTATTTTTGTTTACACCTGATATCATTGACATGAGAGAACTGAAATTAAAGTGAGAGTTATACCAACTTGAGGTCACGATGAAGCTCCGGTGATTATTCCGGCAAGTTCCGATATTCCGGCGAAGTAGGTTTTCAACACAGAGAGTGTTTAGAGAGGTTTTGCGAGCTTACTTGTGAGTGTGAGCTAGTTTCAAAAGAAGTTTAAGACCGCTATTTATAGATGAATGCGGAGATGGGTTGAATTTCGGTTTTTATCAATTTCAGTCAAAAATTGATGACTGAATTATTGTATAACCGAATTGATGTTAATTGACCCCATGATTGAATCTAGCTCATGATTGAAACGGTTCTTCCAGTTTTACTTCGAAACAAAAACGGAAATTTGAGGGTGATTTGAAGTTACAGCCGTTTTACAGGGCAGGTGTTTTGAACTGATTTTAGGGTGTTGTTTTAATATAAGTATTATTTGTTTTAGGATTTATACAGATATGTGTGTGCAGTGTAGTGGTGTGTTGTGTGTGTTGGTTGTGTGGAGACCCGAGTTCGATACCCGCGGTCTACACTTTTTGATATATTAATTTTTGTTATTTATTTTTATTTATTAACATTATTATTTTAACTTTATTATCTTATTTATTCTCAAATACTAATAACAATATAATAAATTTTAAACTTTCAACATAAATGCGTAACGAACATCGTACGTATATTTGAATTACGAAACGGAGCGGGTTTTAGAACCCGTTCTACAACGAATATTACAATATCCCCTAATTTTAGAAATTTCGTCCCGAAATTTAAGTAGTAGTAGGTGTAACTTGGAAAAGATGCGGGTACTTTTCACGCATTGAATCTTCGCGTTCCCAAGTAAACTCAGGTCCTCGCTTTGACTCCCAACGCACTCTGACTATCGGAATTCAACTTCGTCTGAAATGCTTCTCACCGAAATCCATGATTTCTACAGGTCTTAAAAAATCTGAATATCTTTTAACAGAAAAAGGGGGTGTGATGTTTGGATTTGACGTTAAGGGTTTACATAACCAGGTGAGTGTGATGTTTGATTTTGATTGAGACATTAACGTTCCTAGTAAGGGTTGTATACCCTGTTACAGGAATCGCTTTTTGATGCCTGTAGTGTAGAAAAGAGTTGTATCTTGGAGATGACTGACTGGATAGGGTCTAATGATAAAGGGTTTTGAGGAAATCGAAACGTCGAAAAGATAAAGTTATATCACAAAACAAAGTCTTCAACCACATCGTTATTCAAATTAAGATTTACACTACCAACACGGAACTTCTCATAACCGTCTAACAATGCTTTTGATCATTTGACAAGAATACTTATATATAGGAAGTACCAGCGGCGTATCCACCATATCCTTGTCAAATTTTCATTGGCTTTGCAAGTAAGTCACGATTAGTCTATGTGACTCATCCTAAAATCTACAAAACATAAACAAACACAACAGCCAATGCTTAAGTCTCAAATCTGAGGGATACCAGACTGAATGATGGCGGACCTCTCTCGTGTGTTATGAGGAAGTGGTTAGTCTATGAAAAAGTGAGACACATGCCAACTTTTTTAAATGATGAGACAAGGTTCGTTGTGATGTACAATGACATGAATTTTAATCGATGAATAGAGACATGTAATGAAACAACTTGTTATAACGTGATATAAATTACATTAATGGCATTAAAATTTTATACATTAATACCCAAATTGAAAACAAAGATATCTTGAATAATCAAACAAGGAATGAAATTGATAGAAAACATTAAGAATAAATGGTTGGGAGCGGAGCCTTGTTTTTTATGGTGGAAGGCTAGTTGGGTTGCTCGTTTGCACCGTTGTTGACCTCAACTGGGTTTGTGTTAATGTTGTAGGCTCTCCCTCTTGTGGTGGAGGTGCTGGGTTTGTCTGGTTTGCTTGGTTAACTGGGTTCGCTTGGCTTATGCGTTAATGATATTAACCAACCTAGGGCACGTGTTTCTAAAGTGGGTAGGGTCACCACAATTAAAGCAAGCTCGAACATATGGAACAATGGGATATTGAGGTTGTTGATAGGGTTGAATCATATTTTGAGCAGGGAGTGGAGCTTGGTTTTGAGGAGTACGACATGTGTTACTCAGATGACCATAACACCCGTAGTTGGCACACAGTCGGCAGGGTATAGTGGGTTGATGGTGATAATTGCAGGTGTTGCATTGAGGGTGGGTTGGGTAAGGTTTGTTGTTTGGGTATGCTGAGTTGGGTGCCACTTGGGTCATGGGGATGGCTTGGAGGGGTATGACTTGTGGAGTTGGCTGACTGGTTTGGGTGACACCAATTTTTTTCATTTCGCTTTCTCTTGGCTGTGAATCGTGAAGAGGATTCAGCTTGAGTTGAGTTGGGGGTTTCAGTTGGTGTTTTGCTATTTGCATCCTCCTTCTTCTCTTCCTTGAAATCTCCATTCCTAATGTGGTTTTCAGTGAGCTCAGTACGCTTCCAGGGTTGCAGGTCATGGTACTCATCACAGGATCCTGAATCTTTGAAGGAAGACCCCGAATGTAATGCTCGATCAGAGGTAGAGAGGAGTGAACAAATTTGCAACCATTTGGTTCAAATCGAGAAACCTCTTGTTGTAGGTTATATGATCTCCCTCTTTTTGTTTCAAGAAGTAGAACTCATCCTCCAGCTTCTTAATTTCGCTTCTTGGGCAGAAGCGTCTTGTCATGAGTTCTCAAAGTTCTTCCCAAGTTAGGGCTACTGCAGCTTTGGCGCCTCTTCTTCCTTTTTCGGCATTCCACCGAGTTAATGCTACCCCAAATAGACGGCCAATAGCATAACGAACTTTACGGTCTTGGGGCAGTCACAATTGAGAAAAGTACTCTCCATTTCTTCAAACCATCGAAGGAGAGCAATGACCCCTTCAGTTCCTTCATACTTTGGAGGGTCACATGAGTTGAAGTGCTTGTAAGTGCACTTGGTGGTGTTTGTGGGAGGGTTAGCAGTATTTTGTTCCTCTTGATTGATTGGGTTCATAGGGTTAGCGGCTAGAGCTTGTTGAACTTGGATCACGATATCGGGAATCACGGCGGCCATTTGTTGAGCTATTTGAGCGGCCATACGCTCGTTGGATTTCCCTGATCTCCTACTTCTACGAGGATGCCTAGCAGACATCTACAGGAAATACTTAACGAGATAATGAGTTTGGCGTTTTAGGTGTCATGTGTCGTATCTAGAAATTAACATCCACAAAACAAATGAGAAAAATAAATTCACTACATCCATAGGATGTCTTGGGCCTTGCTCATGTTTTGGCCCCCATATGTCCCCCATACTTGGCCTAGGTAGTCATGTGGGCCCCCATGACTACTGGGCTCTGTAGGGTTCACATTGGTTTTGGCCTGTTTAACATTTGCATCACCCGAATGGAAATCGTAAAACATGATCGTGAAATATAAGGTCGAAGGTGTCCTGGTGTAGACACATTGACAACTCAAAGTGGGGTTAGTTCATACGACGTTTGGTGTGGCATGCTTTGGCCTAATAGGTCCTTCGTACTCTCATCGTTAGTCCCCAGGTAGGCAAACTGATCCGTTACTTTGGATTTATACGAATGCCAAACCTAGACAGGACGTTCCGACTACCGGTACTCGTACCCTTCCAGTTACTACATGCCCTCGTAGAACTCACTTTGATGAGATTGAAAACATCACAAAATCTTTGAGAAAAGAAGCATGAGAATGTTTAAATATATGAGAATTGAAGCGTGCGTGATGCGTTTATATGTAACATGTTATGTTTGACTATATGTATAACACATTAAATATCACACAAAATCATATGATAGTGGGAGTGCTTGCATGCATTTGTGTGTGAAATAAATGTAAAACAAGTAAATATCATGAGTTTGCATGTAACCAAATAACACATAAGCAATTAAAATCTAATCGACTATAGTATATCTCTAAGGGTCTAATAACCTATCCTATATCCCAATAGTCAAAAGTTCTGATACCAATCTGTCACACCATGACCCGCAGCGGATATGGTAGTCAGGACATGATTTGGATTTCATCAAAGCTCATGACATTTACTATAATAAAGTTTCATATTTATCATTTCCAATTAAAAGGAAAAATTCCAACAAACACATAAAACATACAAGCACAAAATGTTCTAAACATGACATCAATAACGCTTTATTTTTCTTCTAAGGTCCAATCCTATGTGTTCCTTGCTTCAACCTGTCACCTGTATCGTGTGTAAAAATAGAGTTTTGGGTCAACAAAAGTTGGCGAGTGAATCCCGTTTAATCATTTAAAAGAAATAATTATGTTGATTAATTTAATAAAAATGTGCATAAACCAAATATGAGCAAACATATATGTAATCTAACCACAAACCACATAATCAACCAACAATGTACATGTAGCACGATAATTGATGTGTTGTGAGATCAAGGATCAATCAAACGGAGCCGATCTAATTAGGCAACGCGATGCTCTACCCGTCTATACAGGGAACTGATGGGGCTAATGTGAATGCTTGACTGAAATGAGAAAGTATAACCACGAATAATAAACCAAAATCACATAGCACGTTAGTTCATATAATGGTAATAGCACAAGTGTTTGAATAAAAAAATATAAATAAACGACACATGATACACCCCAAAACATGACTAAAAAGGGGAAGTTTGTAGGAATTCACTCACAGTTGGTGCGTTGCTTGAGTTGATAACGAACGCGCACGATTAAAATTCCAACCGACGAGATAACTAACCTAAATATTCACATAACAATTCGGTAAATATATTTCTTTTATTTGCAATTAATATTTTTTATTTAATGCCTTTTATTAGGCTTTTTAGACTATTTTTATATTATTTATTACAAATTTATGCTTAAAAAGTCTAATCTACTTTTCAAAAATTTATATATATATATATATATATATATATATATATATAATGGATTTTTGGAGAAAAGTAAAGAAAAAGTTTATTAAAAAAAGATACCCTTAGCGGGTCGAACCAGTCATATATGCGATTTTTGGCAGCGTGTGGGGATCGAACTCGTGACTTCTCGTTTACGTGCACGCAGCTCAACCAACTGAGCTACGTGTCTAACCCGAAATAATCTGGATTTTAATTATATATATATACACTAACTGAGTTAAACTATTTTTATTTATTTTAAAAAGGTTTTTATGTTTGCAAAGCCGGTTACCAAACCGGTTCGAACCCGTGCCCACGCAGTGTGTTGCACACAGCCCTTCCAACTGGGCTGTGTGACTTCGATGTCTTTGGTTAAAGCCTTGATGTCGTTGAATGTGGACATAGTCATTTATATGTAATGGATTGGTGTACATGGCTCACGCGAAAATGTAACATTTTTATGTGGAGTCTTTGGAAAAGATTCTTGCCTCGTGGCCATATAAGAAAAGGGATTCTTGTGGACTATAATCTCTCTCATCTTTGTGGTTTTGATATGGATTCGGTGGAGCATCTTTTTACAACATGCTTGGTCTCTACGGTGGTTTGGCAATATGTGAGCAGGTGGTGTAGGCCGTAGGGTGTCTTGTAACACCCCTAAAAAATGATAGAATCTAAACATATACACGTTTATATATTATTTATTATTGTATATATAATATATATATGCGTTTAATTAAGGTTGTAAAATAAAAATGGTTAGAACAATTAACATAGTTAGTAATGTGACTTTGGTTAATCAAAAGTGGACTTATAACAAAACTAAAGATGAGGGACTATAATGGTCAATATGAGAACAAGGGTTTTAAAAAGAAAAAAATTAAAAGAAACACACACAAGTGTGTGTTATGTGGACTACCAAAGAAGAGGGAAAGAAGGTGAAATCCTTCTCAACCCTAAAAGTCATCAAATTGAAGGCAGATTTAAGTCTAAGTTCATGCATGAATCAATTTTAGTATTACCTAGTCATAGGGATCATAAGGTATGTTAAATTTTCTAATTTGGTAAAGTATGATTGATAGAGAAAAACCATGAATCTCAATTCTTGAATGAAATAGAGGTTATATGATTGGATTCATGATAAATATGTGTTTAAACTCATTATGTTTGCTAAACTTGGGAAGGTTTTAGCATAATTCAAGTATTAGGATTTATGTGTTTAAATAAGTAAGCGGTTTTTGATGTTTTAACATGAAAGAAGCTAAATTGTTATGTGTATTAGCTTGATATGAAGTTCCTAATAGACATGGTTGCACAAGGGAATTAATTTTAATGATAGTAGGTTCATAATGATATAAAATTGGGTTTATGAAGTTCATGAGCGTAAGAAAAAGAAAGGTTTTAAATTCACGCCCACAAGGTGTATGACAAAATGCTTGTATGAAATGTCGGTTAACGATAATGAATGAAATGTGTAGATAAGAACCTAAAATCTAATTGTTGTCAAATTTGCATGCCATGGATGCGAACAATTAGGTTCTAATAATAATTGCGTTGCACAATTTAGGCAACTCGAGTGGAACTAAGGAAGGTCAAACCGAGCCGGATACGCGCTTAAAATGAAAGCTTTAAGGTACGTGGCTTTATGCTTCGTAGGATTTTATTTATGATTTTTGTATTACTATATGTTGGACAATGAAGTGAAATTAAACAAATTCAGCTCATTCATAGGTGATAGATTTCACACGATTGAACCGAATAGGTAATATCGAATAATGATATGTTTGGGTTTGTTTAAAAGTGATGGTTTTCATATAAACAACCAAACGGTTCAAAATAAGGAAATGGTATTAAGTTTGGTCGTTTGAAAGTGATGGTTTTCACATAAACAACCAAACGGGTCAAAATAAGAAAATGGTATTAAGTTTGGTTGTTTGAAAGTGATGGATTTCACATAAACTTCCAGACGGGTCAAACAAAGAAGTTAATAGAGAGTTTGGTTTATTTCAAGTGATAGATTTCATATGAATAACGGGTCAAAATGAAGTCTTAACACTTACAGGAATGGGTGCGTGAATAATGATTTCGATATAATCCCGGTAGATGGGTATGATTATGAATATAAGCGTAAACCGGGTAATAGGAACGCATGTTATAAATCTAAGACTCGAGTAATGAGAGGAAGAATTCGTGAAAGAATTCGGAATAATTAAGTTCAACCATAGTAAGGTTGAACGGGTTGAATAAGTGTGTTTGCGTACCGAATAATGGATACGTAAACACAAGGAAATTAACCCGGATAGTGAGGAACAATTACAAATATAATGATTATGCAAAAAGGATGTGGTTTAATAAGTTCGTTTGCTCAAATGTGCAAACGGGTAAAAACAATTAAATTTACAAATTTCGAATCAATAACATAAGACACGTTGTTATGGATCCGGGTAGTGGATTTCAAGTTAAATGTCTGGACAATCGTTTTATGATCAAATATAAACAAGTTTGTTAAACGGATGAGTAGTTAAAAAGATACGGAGGAATTCATATTAAGAACGGCAAATTGGAAAATTCTGCAGCAACCCACCGTAAGCTACGGTGGCCCACCGTAGCTTACGATATGCTGCTGCTATTTGAACAAAATAAGCAGATCGTAAGCTACGGCAGGAAGCCGTAGCTTACGACGGGCATATGATAAACTTTGTTTTGTTCGTTTTTTGTATTCGGATCTATACGGTTACGATATATACTCTATATAACTAATGTTATTATTGATTTTGAGATCTGGGTGGTTAATAAGGTGGAACGGAGGTGATCAAGTGTGCCAAGAACCAAACACAAATGAAGATCACGCTACCATGTTTTGTTAATTGTTTTTTAGTGCATCTAAACTTTGTAGACAAGTTGAATGTTTGTTCTAAATACTTAAGAAGCCTCACATAGCTTCATCTGATGTGTAAAGTTTTTCTATTAACATTTTGTATAAATATATCTATTATGCAAAATTTATATAAAGTATTTTATGTTCTACATATGGGTCTTACATGTCTCCGGTCATGGTTTTCTCGATTAAGGATTTGGCAGAGTTGCAGAACCATACTGGGCTGGGAAATACGAAGAAAGAGGTGTTCCACGACATTATCTTCATTGTGTGTGTTGAAAGATTTGAAAAGCTAGGAATCAAAAGGTTTTTCGAATATGGAAGCCAAGATCGAAGAGATTATTGATGATGTCAAAGCCCTCAGATTTATGGTTCAAGAGTTAATCAAAGAACAAGTCTATTATATGGTCTAAACTATGTAAATTTCTTTTTGTATAGTTCTGTTATTTGTAGCTTCTGTTTCTCTGGTTTGGATGGCAAGTTGCAATGTGTTGTATGGTGTGTTGGTTGGTAATAATTTTCACAGTTAAAAAATAAAATAAAATGAAAACTACTATTTACATATACAAATATTTCAGGGTCAACCCGTTCCTAACGTCGCATCCAGGCCGGACCCACCCCAGCCCAAGGTGGGCGGGCACACCCTCGGAAAAAAATTTAGTGCTAAGTTCTGCTGAAAATCCCTTCCGCACCCCTTGGAATTTTCCGTCTGCACCCCTTGGAATTTTTCGTCCGCACCCTTTAGGTAAAAACAGTTATCAATATAACTTTTAATACCTAACTAACTTAACACAAGTACCCAATACCTTTACCTACTGATGATACCTAATTAACTAGCCCACTAAGTTTTAGCCTATTAACCAAACCCAACAATTATTCAAACTATAATAAATTAATTAAACCCAAAACACTTAGAATTCCTCTCCCGCTCTCTCTCTTGCGTCTCTGACACTGCCAGCGAACATCAACCATCGACAACAGTGCCAGCAGCCGGTGACCACCGTAATCAGCCACCATACCTCCGTCGTTCGACACCAAATCCAACCGGAATCCGAACACAGGTAAGTTTCTTTGTTATTTTGATGTTTTTGGTTGATATTATAGGAGAAAAAGGGTAATAAAGTTGTTAAATAGGTTTGAAATTTTGTGTGTTTAATGTTGTTTATGGTTGTTTAGATGATTTTTAGGGTGATTATGTTGTTTAGATGATTTTTAAGGTGATTACAACTTACATTACATGATTTCTAGGGCTTAAATAGTTGAAAATTAAAATTGAAACATTATTTTATGGATCGAAAGAAATTATGGATCAATTTGTGATAGGAACCATGAGTAGGGAGTTTATTGCATGATTTCTCAAGAGGAAAGGGGTTGAATCATCTTCCGAATTCATTGATGTGGATACTCATCATTCGGATCCTTATGATCGCAAGCCGATTAAATTATATAACGTGAATCAATGAGATGAGATTAGAAGGGCATATCTACTAAGAGGACCATGTCAACCAAGAGGTATTGAATTCCCAAAATCAACGTTTCAAGGTAACGAGTTAAGAAAACTTAAGAAACAATGTTATGACAAACATGAGTATAAGGGATGGTTAGAGTATAGCTCAAAATCGCATCGCCTGTATTTCTTATGTTTCTATTTGTTTAGGAGCCACTTTGGATATCGTAGAGACACGTTTATGTCCAACGGGTATAACAATTGGAAAAAGTACACGTGGCACTTAAAAAAATGTTGGTTTAGTTAATAGCCTCCACAACGGATGTTTCCAAATGAGTGCCGATTTAGTTAACAAAAATCAAGTGGTACACACACAATGGGACAATAGGACCACTAAGGAGAAACGTGAATACCGACTTTAGTGCTTCTACTTTGCTTGGAAAAAGGTTGTTGAATGGCAGATTGGTGTTTCGTGGTCATGATGAATCAAAAGATTCATTAAATGAAGGAAATTTCTTAGAGCTTTTAGAACTAATGGGTGAAATGAATGAAGAGCTTGGTAACGTTATCTTAGAGAATGCACCCCGCGAATAACCAAATGACAAGTCCTAAAATTCAAGCAGATATCAAACATTGTTATGTTCAAGAGGTACTTAAACAAATTTTAGAAGAACTTGGTCATGATGTTTTTTCTTTATTAGTTGATGAATCATGTGATCTATAAAAAAAAGAACAAATGGCGGTTGTTATTCATTTTGTTGATAAACTTGGGATTGTTAAGGAGCATTTTATTGGGCTTGTTCATGTCAAAGAGACAAGTGCAATAACACTCAAGTCCATTATTGATGATATATTGGCATGTTATGGGTTAAGTTTGAAAAGGATTACAGGCCAAGGTTATGACGGGGCAAATAAGATGTCGGGCGAGTTTAACGGCTTAAGGGCTATAATTTTAAAGGAAAATGTTTCGGCTTTCTATATTCATTGTTTTGCACACCAACTTCAACTAGTTGTTGTGGTGGTGGCTCACAAACACATACCAATTTGGAGAGTTTTTTAAACGATAACATGTTTAACAAATGTCGTTTGTGCAACTTCTAAATAACAAGATATGCTTTGTGAGAGTCAAAGAAGACAATTGGAAAAACGGAAGACATACTTTGTACCGAAAGTGGCTTGAATCAAGAAATGACACTTTCAAGGCCCGGGGATACACGTTGGAATTCCCCATACAAGACACTTTCCCGTTTAATTTTTTTATATCCAAACATTATGGAAGTTCTTGGATGGTTAATAGAAACGGGTCAAACTCTTCCTTGTAGTGGACAAGCGAACGGAACTTCTAGAGGATATGAAAAAGTACGACTTTGTATTTTACATCCACTTAATGGAGCATGTTCTAAACATCACACACACATTGAAGAAAGACTAGTCTAAACTATATCCGGGGATATCTAGGTTCTGGTACGAGGTCTTTGCATATAAAGGTTATCTCTTGTCTGCATGTCGATATGATCTTAGTTCAGACTCACTGCAAAACTGAAAACACCGTCAGTCTCGCCACGAGAGAAAAGGGGGGGTTTCTTCGTGACCACACTCTGGCGTGAGAATAAGTTTATTGTTTTGTAAAGGATAATGTATGCAATTAGTGAGTGAGCAAGAACCAGCGTGTTGTAACCTGGAGGTGAGGTCCTTTCTTTATAGCCGGAGAGATTTGTGCAAGAGATGGGCTATTGGGCCTTGGGCCTAGAAGCGACAACCAGGAACATCCATATGGTCTCTTCTGTCATGACCGTTAGTGATCCCTGGCAAGAAGAGCGCTTGGCGCACGGTGGATGTGGCCACATGTCCTGGCAGTTGTCCTTGTTGTCTGGTCTGCCATCAGCCGTTAGTGGAGATCGTGTGACAGTCGCTGGCACGAGCGGGCTGGTGCCGCGCGTACGTCCTTGCGTACTTTTTGTCCTTTTCATGATTGTTCATCATGCAACGTGATCTGGTACAACCTGCCGAGTGCCTATTGGATCACAGCTCTGCCACTTGTACCTTTGTACTTGATCGATGCCTCTTTGCACTTCTCCTTACCGTGTGGCCTTATCAGTGCTTTTTTGCTAGCATGAACTTGTAGGGATCAGGTTCTTTTTTCAAGACTAAGTACGAGTTGCTCTCGCCTTAGTCTTGGCCTTGTGTGTAACTCCCAAAAGGGTTGGGTAATCGGCGCAACGTTTTAAGAAGTCGCAGCTAGAATCTTACTTAATTAGTACAGGATTTAGGACCTGTGCTTTCAGGTTTAACTTGCCGTTGTGCGAGGTGCGCAAGGTTTGTTAAGTAACCTGCTGTCTTCAGGGTTGGCTTACCGTTGCGACTAGCGCGCAAGGTTACTCAAGCAACCTGTTATCATTATGAACGGTATGGTATCCTGTGTAAGCGCAGGGTTTTTAGGACCATACCCCTCCAAGTCCCCCTAGTCCAGTGTTGCTCTTATGCGCAACTTAGCAAGTAGGTGGGGCGCTGAACTATAATAAAAATCATGTATGCGTGTTTATTTCAACGGCCGTAAATCATTAAGGCCTTTGTGAGGAAAAGACTAAAGAAAACCCTTGAGTGGAGGAAACCATTGCTCAGGATAAGGTCTTTTAAATTTGAATTTTCATAAAGCTGACAGGTTTTTAAGCCAGTTGTTGAGAAAAAAAAAGCGGGACGGAAGTAACCTCTGACGGCTGTAGCAGGCTGTCAACAGTGTCAGCTGTTTTTCATTAATGAGTCGCAGAAAAGTACCAGCCATGCGCGCGTGACATTTGTCAGACTCACGCTTGCCTTCCACATGTCACCTGTGGATTCGTCACTTGGTGTGTGGAGGTGCCACGCTTCCCCATCGCATTAAATGCGATGGTATAAATAGATAATCCGCCTTGGTTGAAATTCACTCAAATCTTCACTTCTTAGCATCTCTTCATATTCCTCTTCTCCAAAACCCTTTTCGATCCTTGCTCCGTCTGATAGCCAGAGATGACGACCGAAGAAAGGCCCAAAAGTACCACGGCGGAGAAACTACCCGCGTACTGACCTGTATTGAAATGGTCGACAAACAGTTTTCATAAACTTGTCGTTGGTTTCTGATTTCTGGAAGAACGGGGTGCCCGATACCCTTCTAAAGGGAATACTACTATAGATGCCCCACCTGGCTTCATCACTTTGTTTTTCGATCATTTTGCCGACAGGAACTTTCGGCTACCGGAGACAAAATTCTTCTTAGATATCCTCGACCACTACCGATTTCATATTTCCTAGTTGAACCCAATGGGAATGGTCAGGATCAAACATTTTGAATTTCTATGTCGTTCGATGGGCATCCACCCAACCGTAAACTGATTCCGGATTTTTATCAGCTACGTTGCTCCTTAGGGTTTTACTCCTTTCAGCATCGCATACAGGCGAAGATGATCCTTCACACCCCTCCCAAGTCTTACCATGATTGGAAGCAAAAGTTCTTCTACATCAAAGTTGGGGTCATCCCACTAAGGATGCACTTCCGCGGGGCTGAAGACATTCCAATGGAGACTATCTCCATTCTTGACCATGAATCGTGGTATCTGGATATGAAGGAGATCCCGGCGTTCAGTTGCCGGAGAAAGCGTTAGTTGCTGCGGGGATGTGCTTATTGTGGAAGTCTGACCAGCGTGAGAAGCCGGCGTATATGGAAGATGATAAGAGTAAGCTCCATTATTGTGTTACTTCTCCTTATGCGTTATTACTAAACCATGCACATTTTTGTAGGGGTTGCGCTTACATTGCAGAGTTCCAGATGGAAAATGGGCAGATGAAGAATGTTCTTCTTAATCCGAGGAACCAACGTGGTATTCCCAAATACTTGGGAACTTTGAGTTGCCTCGAGGTGCGGATTTAACGGCACCTCCGTCCAGAAGTTGTAAGTGTTAACTGTTTGTTACCTACATCCTTTCGGATTACTTAGTGTGTACTGCGCATGATGCAGGTGCACTGCGGAACCTGGGTGTTGCCCAGATTCGAAGAAGAAGAAGCGCGGGGCCAGCGTTGGTGTAACCAAGAAGCTGCTACAAAGGGAGACCACCAAGGTACGTTATGCCTGACCTTAGGTTGACTATGTGGTGGTTTCTGATTCGTTAGAAGGCCTTGCGCCTATAGGCTTGAAGAAACCCAAGGCTGAGCCGCAAGATGCCGCGGAGATACCGGCTGCGAACCCAGACGATCCAATAGATCTGGAGTCGAGCCCAGAACCCATGAAGAGAAAAACTGAGAAGAGAGCTCTTCCCAAGGGCGATACAGTTGCGCAACCTCCTAAGAAGGTTGCGCCAAGGAAAACTATAGGCAAGCGCGAGAATCTTGATGGGCTTGTAGCCAAATTTTCACCAGGTAAAACCTTATCTTGCGCTTAATATTTTATTCTTCCTGTTTAACCGTTTCGGCGCCTTCATTATACAGGGAAAGATGAAACGCCATTCTTTATGACGCCCGCTCCTGTTGTACCTGTAGAGACCACACCAATGTCACCAGTCGTTTATGGGGCTGCGCAAGCGCCAAGTGCCAAAGGTAGTGAGTCAAGTGTCAGGGTAACGGAAGCAAGCGTGGAAGTTGAGGCAGTGATGCCTGAATAGAAAACTGTGGTTGAAGAGACCGGAGAAACACCTGTTGAGGATGCGCCCTAAGATACTTCTCTTCCAGGGACTCAGTCGGCGGAACAAGCACTTGGGGGTGACGACGGGGAATTGGGGGAGCACCCTTCTGACAAAGGTTCCCCAATTCGTCCTGATGAAACCCCGGGTGACTACTATTACCGATCATATTCAGAGAAACGAGCTGCTGAGGTTCATACTCCTGTTTGGAAGTTGAAGCAGGGTGAAAGGTTTAGCCACTTGCAGGTACGTAGGGAGTGGTTTAAAGGTGCTTTCCCCCCAGCGGAGGTAAGAGCACGTGGGGAACAGGGCTATGAACAAACGTTTCAGCGCATATCTACAACTAGTCGCCAGCTCCGCCTCCAACACTCACAAGATCATCCAAGAGTGGCGTAGTATGCAAAAAGATCAAGAAAAATTTGAATCTGCGAAGAAAGAAATGGTGCTCGAGCGGGCCTAAATGGTTGCACAAAAACAAGAACTGGAGGCCGAGAAGGCAAAGTTCGCTGAAGCGTAGAAGACCCAAGAATGGTCTGTGCTGGGATGGAAAAAGAAGGACGAGAACGCCACTGCCACACTTGCTGAGGAGCGCAAGCTGTGGAAAGAGGCCTGTGAGTGTGATAATAATGAGAAAATATCATTGCGGAATGAAACTGTTGCCTTGCGCGCTGAGATTGAGCACCTCAAGAAGGAAAAAGTGGAGGCTACAGCCGCCATCGAAGAGGCGAGGTCTCATCGGGGGCGCAGTGAGCAGAAAGGGTAGAAATTTCCATCCATCTTATTTTATGAAATCAAGAGATTGTCGAACTTACATCCTTATTGCGTAATCAGGAAGAAACTAGGGCGGCTCTCGAAGGTGCGAAGAAAGATCTCCAAGCTGCCAGGGTTGAGAAGGCTGAATTACAGTGCAGGCACTTAGAGGATCAAGAGAAACTGCGACTCTCTGAAGTGAAGGTGAGCGCGGGTGAGAAGCGCGCCAAACTTGCGGAGCAAAAACTGGAAGATTCAGAGGCGGCCCGCGCCACCGCAGAGAGTGTAGTTGAGCCTTTGACGAACAACATGCTCTGGATGCAACAGCACGGAGTTGTGAATGTAAGTACACTTTTATTATTTTGATCACCGTTTATCTTGATTCTTATTCTCTTTCCATGCTCTGTACAGATTGCCAATTCGATCCTCAACTCGGTAGAGCTAGACAGTGTTGTGGCCAAGCTGATGGTCACGGCACCCATGACGGATATGCGCAAGGCTATGCAGAGTGTGCTCATCACGTAACTCATGCTTTGGATGTTACTTGGGATACCAGCCGCGCCGCTACCCATGGAGTCAATACAGATACTGCCTTTTCAAAGGCAAAGCAAGAGTATGACCGTCTGCAGCTACCAGTGATGGACCTGGTAAGTGAAGCGCTTCAGTACAACGAATTTGTAGATCGTTTAAAGGATGTCTTCCATGATGAGGCGGCAGAAATTGAAGAGTTGGAGGAATAGGGTGCGAGTGCCTCCCGCGTGTAATGTTTAGGACGACTGTTAGAAGAGAATCTTGATTGTAATTCCATGTACTTGTGTAACATGTGTTCTTTTAATGACAATATGACGCTGTACTTTTTGACCCGATGTGGGTTTGTTTGTAATGGTAATTTGTTGTATATATTTGAAGTTCCAATATTTGCGTGAAAATAACCACTTCGTATAGGTAAAGCGAATAAAATTGGTAATGAGCTCATGTATGAACGTCACAACCCATCCGCGTGCAATGGTTGATTGCTGAAATTGAGGTGAGTTTTGTTCATGAGTCGTTATATCATAATGTTTGAAGCGCAAGAGCCATGTACAAAATCGATAAGATTAGATCGTGAGTTGAGTGGCAGTCTTTTGCGCCAATACTGATAAGGCGCAAGGCCAATGCGTATGAAGATGCTGGGATTTCATATAACATCGTCGTAATTATTGCGCATTCCAGGTCCTAGGAATGTTTGTGTCATCCAAACGCTTGAGGGTGTAAGACCCCTTTCCTAAGACTTCATGGATTATGTAAGGGCCTTCCCACTTAGGCGCAAGCTTTCATGGACGCTCAGCGTTAGACGCTTCATTATCTCTTCAAACTAAATTTCCAGGAAGGAAAGTACATATGCGGACTCGCGCATTGTAGTATTTTCAAGCTTTGACTTGTATTTGGCTTCGTTGATTGCGACGTTTTCACGCCTTTCCTCCAAGAGGTCCAGGTCAAGCCTACGCGCTTCATCGTTATTATGGGTTCGCATAGCAATCATGCACGGTGGTGGGAGGCCAATCTCAGCTGGGATTACTGCTTCAGTCCCATAAACCAGGCTAAATGGTGTTTCGCTTGTGCTGGTTTTCGGCATAGTCCGATGAGCCCATAGGATACTTGACAACTCATCAACCCAACCTCTCCGCGTTGTCCCCAATTTTGTCTTGATCCCTTCGACTGTACTTATATTGATACTTTCAACTTGGCCATTCCCTGGGGATGCGCGACGAAGTGAACACGTGCTCAATGTGCATCTCAGTCATCCATCGTTGTAAATCTTCGGAGGCAAAATTACGGCCATTATCACTGACAATGCGTAGAGGCAGAACGAAACGACAGATAATGTGTTCCCAACTGAATTTACGAACTACCGTTACCGTAGTTGATGCGAGTGGCTTGGCCTCTACCCACTTGATAAAATAAAACTACGATTTAAACTTTACAGCACCTGGGGCATCAGGAAAAGGTCCCACCATATTGATTGCCCACTGCTGAAAAGGCCACGCTGTTGTCACTGGGATCAAAGGATTTTTGGGGCGCAATGTCTTGGGTGCATGTCGCTGACATGATGCGCATTTCCTCGTGTTTTGACAGCATCTAAGTGCATGCCCGACCAATATTATCCAGCATTCATGATTTTTGCGACTACTATGCGTGGGCCGGCATGAATACCGCATAACCCTTCATGTATCTCGCGGATCAAGTACTGCGCATCCTGTGGATCTATGCAGCCGAGGAGTGGTCCGAGATATGACTTCCGGTAAAGTATTCTGTCTGCCATTTCATAATTTAGCGCTTTGTTTTGCACTTTCCTTGCCTCCGCCTTATTTTCTGGAGTATCCCAGATTGTAAGAACATGATGATGGGAGACATCCAAGAAGGATTTCCCATTTCTATCACATTGACTTGACGTAGCGGCACAAAAGTGTTTTTTAGCACCTCGATGCGCACTTCTCGTGCGAGATGCTTGAAGCTTGTTGCTGCCAGTTTACTGAGCGCATCTGCATGCTTGTTTTCACTTCAATTGATGTGGGTCACTTTGAAAGTATGGAATTTGTTAATCAAAGACTACGCCTGTTCGAGGTACAGGGTTATCGTCTTGCCTTTTGCATCATAAGGCCATTGATTTGCCCTGCAACCAAAAGAGAATCGACGTACGCTTCCAAATTCTTAGCGCCCATTTTCATTGCTAACCGAAGGCCTGCAAGAAACACTTCATACTCGGCTTCATTGTTTGTACTCTTGAAATCCAGCCTGATGGCGTAAGTGAACTCCTGGTTGTCAGGGCTTATTAAATGAAGACCAGCCCCTGCGCCGTCATCATTGGATGCGCCATCGGTGTGGAGGGTCCATACGTGGTCATGCGTAACAGGCGTTGGATTTTGGATAGCCTCACATTCTTGCACCTTGTTGATTGAAACTTCTGTGATGAAGTCGGCTAATATCTGGCCCTTGATAGCTGGACATGGTTTGTACACAATATTGTGTCCCCCTAATCCGATCGCCCATTTCTCTAATCGGCCTGAAAAGTCAGGTTTGGATAAAACTTGACCCAGGTAATAGTTCGTAAGAACTACGATCACATGGCCAGAAAAATACCTACGCAATCGATGGGATGCATGAATGAATGCTAAGGCAAGTTTTTCCATCATCGGGTTTCATGTCTCTGGGTCGGTTAACATCTTGTTGACATAGTAAATCGGAGTTTGGACCCATGCGCATTCTACATGAAAGATTCCGCCAACAGCGATATCCAATGCGGAGAGGTATAGAATCAATGGTTCGTTCTTCTGTGGGGCGGTGAGAGTAGGCAGTTGAATCAAACATTCCTTCATTTGTTGGAAGGCTTTTTCTGCATCAGGGTCCACTGGAACTTGTTCTACTTCACCAATTTCTCAAAGTACTTATGAATGGAAAGGATTTCGTCGCGTGATTTGCCAAGAAACGGTTCAGCGCAGCCAGTCGACCAACCAACTGTTGCATTTCTTTGATGGTTGAGGGTGAAGGCATACGCTGAATTGCTTCGACTGGGTTGACCTTAAAGCCATCGTGAGTGATGTTAAACCCCAAGAATTTCCCTTCCTCCATCCTGAACGAACATTTTCCAAGTATTCAACTTTAAATTAACCTTGTGCCGGGATGCGAAAGTTTTTTGAATGTTTGTCAATATCATTTCCTCTCTGGACTCATGATGACCATGTCATCGATGTACACTTCCACAGTCACACCTATGTCGTCTCGAAGACATGATCCATTAAGCGCTGATAGGTGGTTCCCGCATTGCGCAACCCAAAGGGCATCTTTGTGTAACAAAAGATCCCACTGTCTGTGCAGAAAGCTGTTTTATCTTCATCTTCTTATTTCGTTTGGATTGGTAATATCCCTTGTAGCAATCAAGGAAACTTTCCACCGGAATGAAGCGAGGGAGTCCACCTTTTTGTCGATCTCTGGTAAAGAGTAGCAGTCTTTTGGACATGCCTTGTTCAAATCTTTGAAATCGACGCATATGCGCCAACCGCCATTGTGCTTTTGACCATAACTGGATTTGCTACCCATGTTTTATAGCGAACTTTTCTGAGAATACCAGCTTTGAGGAGCTCTGAAACTTGTTCATTCATTGCGCGAGTTTTCTCTGCTCCAAAACTGTGCTTCTTCTGCACAACTGGCTCGATTGATGGAAATGTCTGCAGTGCATGCTTTGATCTCCCTGGGTACCCCCGTCGTATCCGCCTCTGACAACACAAAAATATCCATATTGCGGAAAAGGAGTTGTTTAAGTCGCGCCTTGACTGTGGGGGTCATAGCGGGACCTAGCAACACCGTTTGTTCTGGGTACTTGTTGTTGAGTACCCATTTTTCTGGTTCCCGTCTGGGGACGACTTCGCTATTTCACCGGTGGTTCTTCCTCTATGAACATGACTTCTTTCTGGAATACATGATTGCCACACCGGTTACTGTTGGAAAACCGCATGCAGCGTGAGGAGTTGATGTAATCATGTTGAAATTCCTTTGTGCACGACGGCCGAGTAATACGTCATGGCGAGATGTTGCTGGCATCACCATAAAGTTAACCGGAACCGTGCGCGAATGTTTTCCGTCTGAAAGAGTGACCGGGAAGGAGATCTGCCCGAGGGGAAAACGACTTCGTTACAGAAACCAATTAATAGGAAATCAACCGGCTCTAAGCGCGCTTTGTCCTTCGGGTCTAGCTGCTTAAAACACTATTCATAAATGATATCCATAGAACTTCCCGGGTCGATGAACATGTAATCGGTGCGATAATGGCCGAAAATGCCAGTTATCACTATCGATCGCTCTTCCTGAGGGCCACTGGGAACTAAGGGAAAAATAACTTGCTGCTCGCGCCAATGTGGCATACAACTCTTCTGATGACAACGTTTGCGCTGGACCACCTTGTACCATATGAACAAAGGCTTGCTTCATTTTCTTATTACTGGGCCTTCTTCACCGCGAGTAATTTGACGAACTTCTTTACGCACGTTCTGAAGCAGGTGAGTGAGCCTCCCACTCTTCAATGCCTTCTCTATCTCCGTGCGCAGGCTTATGCAATTGTCGATGGTATGCCCGGTGTCCTTGTGATAATCGCAAAAAAGTTAGGATCCTGACCTTTTTTATTTCTCATCGGCAGTGGCTATTTGAACTGATGATCCTCAGTGCTGAGTACTTCCGCTAGGTCTTCATTAATGGTGTCCACTGCCTGTCACGATTATCTTGCTTTATTGCTCTTTGAGTAGCAATCTTGTTGATCGTTGCACGCGCGTCGATTGGCGAGTAAGGAGAAGAGTTCTGATTTGACTCTCCAATTTTTCTTGTTTTTCTTCCCAAAACTTCTGTCATACGAGCGGAATCATGATGAACACCAGCGTCTTCGGAAAATCTTTCTTCCACTTGTCCGTCAGCCCGAGAAACATGAATTGGGTTCTTGCCCTCGGCCCGAGGACCTCGTGGTACACTTGACGAACCATCAGCCATTGGAAATGGAATTTGGAAAAATAAACAAGAGACAAAGATGTAAGAAAGAAGAAAATCGGATGGCGTCAATGAAGAAACACTAGTCCAAACTATATCCGGGGATATCTAGGTTCTGGTACGAGGTCTCTGCATATAAAGGTTATCTCTTGTCTGCCCGTCGATATGATCTTAGTTCAGACTCACTGGAAAACTGAAAACAACGCCAGTCTCGCCATGGGAGAAAAAGGGGGGGTTCTCCGTGACCACACTCCGGCATGAGAATAAGTATATTGGTTTGTAAAGGATAATGTATGCAATTGGTGAGTGAGCAACCAGCGTGTTGTAACCTGGAGGTGAGGTCCTTTCTTTATCGCCGGAGAGATTTGTGCATGAGATGGGCTGATGGGCCTTGGGCCTAGAAGCGACAACCAAGAACTTCCGCATGGTCTCTTCTGCCACGACCGTTAGTGATCCCTGGCAAGAAGAGCGCTTGGCGCACCGTGGATGGGGCCATGTGTCCTGGCAGTTGTCCTTGTTGTCTGGTCTGTCACAGCCGTTAGTGGAGATCGTGTGACAGTCGCTGTCACGAGCTGGCTGGTGCCACACGTACGTCCTTACGTACTTTTTGTCCTTTGCATGACTATTCATCATGCAACGTGGTCTGGCACAACCTGCCGAGTGCCTATTGGATCACAGCTCTGCCACTTGTACCTTTGTACTTGATCGATGCCTCTTTGCGCTTCTCCTTACCGCGTGGCCTTATCAGTGCTTTTTTGCTAGCGTGAACTTGTAGGATCAAGTTCTTTTTTCAAGACTAAGTACGATTTGCTCTCGCCTTAGTCTTGGCCTTGTGTGTAACTCCCAAAAGGGTTGTGTAGTCGGCGCAAGGTTTTAAGAAGTCGCAGCTAGAAGCTTACTTAATTAGTGCAGGATTTAGGACCTGCGCTTTTAGGTTTAACTTGCCATTGCACGAGGTGCACAAGGTTTGTTAAGCAACCTGTTGTCTTCAAGGTTAGTTTACCGTTGCGCATAGCGCGCAAGGTTACTCAAGCGACCTGTTATCATTATGAGGGTATGGTATCCTGCGCAAGCGCAAGATTTTTGGGACCATACCCCTCCACACATTGTCCCAATGTCTTAAAAGAAAAGAGTAAGATTTGATGAATGCGGTTAAATTCTTCCACCAAAAACCAACTTGAAAAGTTTGGGTTGGAAGCTTTTAATGAGTTCTTAAAGAAGGTTAACTCCTTTTATGACATGTATGAACTTGAGGTGAAAAAATTGGATGATGAATACGTTAACCCAAGATGGCCAAAAAGAAAGACGAACATCACAAATCGGCATTATTATGAGTGTGATTGCTTCAATGCGGTTCTAGATTTGCAAATTCAAGAATTTGGGAACCGTTTTAACGAGGTAACATCGGAACTACTTGTTTGTATGAGTTGTTTGAGTCTGTGTGATAATTTTAGTGCATTTGACATTCCAAATATACTAAAGCTAGCCGAGAAGTATCCAGATGATTTCAATGAAGATGAAAAACGAAGGCTTCCAGTTCAACTTGGAAACTACATTGATTTTGTGAAAAAAGATAAACAATTCGCCAACTTAGATGGTTTTCAAGTCTTGTAAGGTTAATGGTTTCAATAGATATTCACACAAATTTTACATTAGTATATTGGGTATTGAAGCTTGTTCTCGTATTATCCGTTGCAACCGCAACCGTTGAAAGACGTTTTTTGGCAATGAAAATGTGAAGACCGACTTGCGTAATCGGATTGGCGATGAGAATTAAAGTGATAGTTGTATATGTTATATATAGAAAGACTTTCTTAAGAAAGTAGCTTCAGATGATGTTTTGGATAGATTTCAAAAAATGAAAACCCGTAGGGCGACGTTTTAATTATGTTTGTAACAAAGTTTGACGCGTTTTTGATGATTATATAAATTTAGTTTGATGATTTTTTTACTTGTATACCTAGGGGCATAAAACTTTTAAAAATATTCTACACTCTATAAAAAAAAAAGTACTGGATCCATTACTAATCGCATCATGTCATCTCTCCACCGGCCTTGAAAGTCCTTAAGACATTCGGTCCTCTGCTCTCAAAATAATCATAGGTGTAGATTAAGATATACGATTAGTGGGTGTATAAACCAACCGCTAAAAAAATATAAAACATACTAGACATATGGGCTCAAAGCCACTAACCGATCTTAGACCTATTATGAACTGGTTCACTCCAATCTCGTTTTAACTCGTACACATCTTCTGCACACTTGACCTCCCAATATTCGGCTTCCATCCATCCATACGATCAATCAATCAATCCCCTATCTTCTCCTTCTCTCTGTTCGTCACTGTTGCCTCTGAACCATCCTCTGTTATGGACTAATACCATTACAAGGTATGGGACTTGTCCCACATCGGTTGTATGGGCAACCATGTGGGGTTTATATACCAATGGTTCCCTCACCACCAGGCTAGTCTTTTGGGTTGAGTTCTCTTGTTTGGTACGTAACATTGGTATCAAAGCCAGAACTCGGAGTGGTTGGCCCACGGAGTGGTGGCCTGGAGAAGCCAGCCGTGACCAACGTGGCCGTGACCAACGAGGCTTGGAGTTGTGGCCCATGAGTGGTGGCCTGGAAAGAGCCAGCCGCGACCAACATGGTCGTGACCAACGAGGACGTTGGCCCTTAAGGAGGGTCGATTGTTATGGACTAATACCATTGCAAGGTATGGGACTTGTCCCACATCAGTTGTATGGGCAACCAATGTGGGGTTTATATACCAAATGGGTTCCCTCACCCACGAGGCTAGTCTTTTTTGGGTTGAGTTCTCTTGTTTGGTATGTAACATCCTCATATCGCAATCATCCCAATTCCAATTGGAAGTTTTGAGTAAATGCTTCCCCCTCTCTTTATTTCGGTCAATTTCAAAGCAAACCCATGTCAATTCTTGAATTTTTATGCCACAAAAAGAAACTTTTTTGCAGAAGTTTGTAAAAATGTGCCCCATCAAAGATAAGGGCTTGTTCAAAGGGTAATATGTTAATTGGCTTTTAATTTATGTGTTTTTGTTGCTAATTGGGTATTTGATTTAGTAGTAGTAAGAGAGAAAAGTCTATGCAATGGTAGTGCTTGCTGATGTTTGTGAATTTTGAGTTTATGCTTATAGTTTTAGTTACCAATTGTCTAATTTGTGCTAATTATATTCATATAATCATATCCCTTTCAGTTGAATGTTTAATTTTGAAATTGGTATGGTCCATGCTAAAGAATTAAACAAACACCACTGACACACTATCCAGACATCACTGGCTTGTAATGCCGGCCGTAAGATAGGATGAAAATGGTCATACGGGCAGTAGATAGGGCGAAACGTTCATACTTGCCATATGATAGGGAGAAAACGATCATATGGGTCGTGTGAGGGCCAAATCATACATTTTTATTATGATTTGGTCAACAAAATTGACTGGTGTGACCATTTACAAAGTTGTACAACATGTATGACTATTTTTCGCTCTATCCTACGACCCGTATGATGTGTTTGACTGACAAAGAAATGACTCATTCACAAAGTCATACAACATGTGTGACTATTTTTCGACCTATCATATGACCCGTATGATTTGTCTGACTGACAAAGAAATGACTCACTGACAAAGTCATACAGCCCGTATGATTTGGGGTGGTGTCTTGTTGTAACATACTAATCTTGAAAATGGTTGCTCGTGTTTCAGTGGATTTTGAGGTTGATGATGATGTCAACAGTGAGGTGTTATTGACTTCCGCTGACATGGAAATCAGAAAAGTAGATGAAGACGATATGGTAGGGTGTTCCGTCGAAGCCATGTTTCAAAACAACCACGATATTAAAATTGACCAAGACAAATCAGAAAGAGGGGTGTTTCCATTAGATGGGGCTCACACAGTCAATAACTCGATTATTGTCGAAGAACCGTATGTTGGGCAGGAATTTGATTCTGAAGCAGCAGCACATGCATTTTACAATGCATATGCTACACGGGTCGGGTTTGTTATCCGTGTGAGCAAGTTATCTAGATCAAGACGTGACGGGACCGCCATTGGACGGGCTCTTGTTTGCAATAAAGAGGGCTTTAGGACACCTGACAAACGCGAAAAGATTGTCGGACAACGAGCGGAAACACGGGTTGGTTGTAGAGCAATGGTTTTAGTTAGGAAAGTAAGCTCGGGAAAATGGATGATAACAAAATTTTTCAAAGAGCATACTCATCCGTTGACACCTGGAAAGGGCCGTAAGGATTTGATATATGACCAATATCCGGTATGTCTACTTCCTAATTTGTAGAATTACCAAATTATTTTGTTTATTTGTTCAATTCCATGTTACTATAGGTGTTTGAATGTGTGTTTGGAAAGTGTTTATTAATTATGAAATAACTCGAAACAGACAATCAAATGTGGTAACACATGGGGATATGGTTCTAGCACTTACAAGAAGTGTTGCTTTCTTAGGCGTATTTCGAGAGGCACTTCACACACAGTTATGTTGAACTTGTTACAAATGCAACTATTTTTCAATACACTAGAACTAACACGGACTTTACTTTGGATTCATCAGTCTACATGTAAAGATGTATCATGAAGAATCATAGTGAGTCAATATCAGTTAGTTAAGGCTAGATATATGTCAAATTTCAAATAAAATATGATCTTTTGAGGATATCTAGTTATTTTTTAAAATGAAGGCATGGTCTTCATAGGATACTAGGATGTTTAAAATTCTTTATGAAAAAGAAGAGATCTTTGTGACATGTGTTGTTTATGCCATGTGTTTTAGGTATGTTGTCACATTCGTAGATGATATTCACAGCTTAACATGCAACTTGATGTTATTAAATAAAGCCTATAGCTATACTCTATAGATTTATCTTCTTTTTTTTTAATTATAAAAGGCGTGCGTGGAAAATGTTATAAATAACGCCAAAAGAATACAAAAGAAGCTCACCCCTTGGTCGTGAGAGGCGTCACGTATTATATAATATTTATAAATTAGTTCTAGATAATCTTTACCACATGTTTAGTCCTTGAATACTGAAAACTAGGATAATCAAAATAATTTCACATATTTTAGTAACTCTATGTACAAGCTCAACTGATATACATCAGGTTCGGTTACTGAAATGGGTTAACTGGGTCACATTTTTTACCCGCATCCGCACCTGAAGACCCACCATGATCCGATCCATCTGCAGCAAATTAGAGCCATGTGTTTCTTTTTTATTTAATTCCCACGTTTCCTTCTTTTTATTTTTCTGCATTTTAGTTCAAAGTTTGTGATAGTGGTCAAAGTCAGTTTGCATGTTTTTAGGTAGTTCGTCAGTTTCTTTTATTTTTTATTTTTCTGTATGTACGAGCAAACGGAAGATGCAAAAAAAAACAGTGAGTTTTGGGTAAAGAATTTCTTTTGGTTAATTTTCTCTCAATGGATTTTGAGGTGAATTAATTTTTCCATTGCTAGTTTAAGTGTGGCATCTTAGACGGTGTTCTTTGGATCCTATTCGGAGCTAGGTGGTGTATCTGTATCCTATCTCGATTTAGGTTTGCCCTATCGCTTGTTTGTGTGGTGATTTCTGTATCACAAACGGGCTTTAGATCTATCCTTTATTTTATCGTTTTATTTGAACCGGTGATTCGGGGTTTTTACTGCTATCATCAACGTACACAAAAATAAAAACATGAGAGTGTTGATCACTTCAGACCCTTGTGGTACCAGTATCATCCGAAAGGACCTCCTCCTCTAGCTGCTGATAATCAATGCCTAAGGTGGATCAAATGTTACAGTATAGTGATGAGTTCATTTCATTACAAAAAATATCTCCTGAGTAGGGGTCTTTGGGGACTGAATGATACTCATAATCTCACAAATCTACTTGCCCCACAGTTGGAACTTTTCATCCCATTCATCAACATTAGGCTCGTCAACCCTCGTATCTCGATCTCCTAAAGTAGGAAAGAATTAGTAACCTAGATACGGGCCGTACCCGATCAGATGCCTGCGGTGGCTGCATGGTGGTCTTCTTACTTCTTAGGCCGGTACTCAAAATGATGTCTTCTGCTTCTGTCACACATGAAAACCCTTTTAACCTTGTTGCTTTGAAGTTGAAACATCAAGCCGCTTTGGTTGCATTTCCTTCCAATTAACCTGTTTAGCCCCCATTCTTGGCTTTGGGTGAGTTGGTACCTTTGATGCTCCAATACCATTACGCAAAACCGTAGGGATGCTATCTTCCCCACAAGGCTGTAAATTGCCCAAGAACCACACACTGAGCACATTAGCACAAGGTGGTTTCCATCAATATTAGACAAAACATAATAGTGTGTTAGTATAGGGTTAGGAGTGTAACCTTGTTGTCTATATAAACCACATCTAATGAAACACTAATTACAACTTCTAAAACAATACAGTTCTCTGATTTAACTATCAATACCCATGATCAAAAAACAAGTAACACCTATTGAATTTACTATAAGAAGGGAATTAGATATTTGTGTGGTGCAGAAACGTCCACCAATACCCGAACATAAGTCACGCCCCTCGCTTTCCTTAAAGCATCTATCTCATGCTCACCCGATTTATAGTAATGGCCTGCCAACCCGCCTGACATTTTGGCCAATGTCACCACCATACTACAAGCTAAGTGGTAGATCCGATTTAATATCCAAATGGAAACCCGTTTGGGCTCAAAACACGAATGAGATTCTTATTTGTTAATAATCAAAGGCACATTGTTTAATACTTAAGTTCCATGCTCTAAAACCGATTTCATCCCTTCCTTGGAATCTTAAAAAATAATACCCAGACTTATTAACGAAAGTATCTTCTGTCCTGTATTTATGCCACACACATACATGTAAAATAAAAACCGTCCCTTCTTTATTTTGGGCTTGTGAGGATTATTTTGTGGTTTTATATGTAATTTGGGGTAGTCTTAGTTTAATATGTCTATTTTTTTGGGTCTCTAATATCTCTCCATGAGTCCATGGTCTGAATGATCATCGAGTGTGTAATTACTAGTTTTCTCTTTCTCTTCCATGAAACAAGGTTATTTATTACAAAACCAGAGTAAATCAGTGCATGTAAAAGTGGTGGATCAAGGATTTTCTACCTGGGTATGCATGATTAAAAAAAACACTTTTTTTAAGTTACAAAATACTTGATTTTTTTTCATGTAGGTCCTTTGATTTCTGAATAATATGGGACCGAGAATTGTATTGTTTATAGAGAAAACACTTGAGTTCACCTTGGAGACTCAAGTTCAATCCCTACTACTGCCATATTTGGTGGATAAAGGCAATGAATGCTAGTTCTCCCAGATCCTACGTCAAGAGTTCGAGCCGGAGCCACCCTGGGCTTTAGTCCACCGTGCATTACACTAGAGAGAGACTCTCTTGTGGTGGCGCAAGCCCCTGCCACTGGCAGTGGGTGGTATGGTTTCCCGGGGAACGCGTTAGCTAAACTCTGACGCCAGCGTTTGGGCCGGTTAAGACGAACATAGTCTGCCAGAGTGGGGTTAAGGCCTCTATTTAGGAGGGTGTGAGATCTCTTTCACAAGTTAAAGATTCTCACCGTTGAAAAAAATAGAGAAAACAAATATAAATATTTGATTTTGGTAGCTCTAAATATGGCAATGTAACTTGTTTACTCATGAACCGTTCATTCAGGTTTTTATATCTAACAGGTCAAATGGGTAAACAAAAAATTTAACTAAAAGGGAAACTAGTCAAATTGGACAAAAGTTGCGCATTTTAATGTTATCAAAAGTTAAATTATTTTTCTAATAGTATGATTTTTTGTCATAATTTAAAAAATAAATTGGGCAAACGTTCTCTTGGGTCAACCCAGCCCGGCCTGTTTTGACCTGCAACCAAAACATTACTCACTTCGACTTGTTTACTCAACTCGCCCACCCCACCCATTTCTAGTGTCAAATCAGTTATTTTTCTATTTCAAGATTACATCCAATAACATCTCACTTATCACAATTTTTAATTCGTTTTATGCAGAATGAGCATGATAAGATACGGGAGCTCTCACAACAGCTAGCAATCGAGAAAAGAAGATCAGCAGCCTATAAAAGACATCTGGAAATGATTCTCGAGCACATTGAAGAACACAATCAATCTTTGTCGAAAAAGATTCAAAATGTTGTAAACAACGTGACTGAGATGGAATCCAAAGAGATTGAAGCACGTAGATAGTAAGCTTGACCTGCTCTTTGGACAGAATAAGTCAAATTCTTTACATACAGGACTCTTTAGGCCATGTCACGCCTGTTGATTTGCAGCTTTGCCTGTAGGTGCACATTATGTTCTTACTCAATTTATAAACTTTTTTTTCTTTCATGTTTTGAAAGATTTGTGTACAATTGCAAACCTAATATATAGTAATTAATTATAGATGTGTTCTTGTTGACAATCGTAGGGAACCTTTTGGATGCCCCTGAGAATTGGGTGATAATTAGTTTTAGTTTAATGTTCATCTTGGTTCAGTTTAACGTGTATTTTGTGCTGTTTTATACGTGTTTTTTCCCGCTTTTTCTTTCCGTTTATTTGACAAGGTACGGTTAATAAGGTGTCAATTTCAACCAATTAATATAAAATCATGTCAACTACGGTGTAAAGTCGGACGGGTCAAATGGTTTAAAGAGCAAACGGGTTAGGATGGGTAAGAAAGAAAAGTCCAGCGGGTCAGGATGGGTCACTGAGAAAAAGAACGGTTCTTTTACGTTGGTACCACAGGCTAATCGCCTCAAGGTACAGTGTTTGTTTGGCCAATGTTTTGTATGCTAATCGCTCTGGCTGGTTGGAACCAAGGTTCAAAGGCTCAATGTGATCGAAATTATCATGGCTGAGGATCGTTATCTAGGCAAAATATCATCGTTCGAGTGGTGAGGCGTCTTCATACATTCAGAACATTTTTGTACATATCTTAAGGGTAGTTGTTTGGCCATTGTTTTGTGTGCTTTCTAACCTTTCTTGTTAGCTGTATGGGCGTAAAGTATGCTTCTTGCCTGTTAACCATTTGATGTCTTGTTAGGGTGGTAGTTGGTGTCTTTAGTTTGTTTTCTCCTAGCACCTTACTGGGTTGCTTTTGTTCTTTATGTTGGTAAAAAAAAGAAGATAATTCTATACAATTTTTTCAAGTTTACGTTACTAGGAACTAGGAGGTTCTATGGAAACATTCATGGAGTATCCAAGAACCCTCCACAAGTATGGAACTTTCCAGAATCTTTGAGTTTTATTATGTATACTTAGGTTGGACATGGCATTAAGCTTTCATTTAACATGCAATTTTCGGCTACTAGTTTTGTATCATCAGCTTTTATCAGTTTTTTTTTCAAGTATGTAGTGGTGAATTTCATGAAATGAGTAAAAGATGTCATTTGTAGGTGAATGGCCAATAATGTATTATTTCAAAAGATCTATGAAGGATGTAATAGATGTTTATTTTGTTTGTATACATGTTCTTGAAAGCTATTTTGAAATGTGTAATATGTTATTGGTGCTAACATGGTTCTACTTTATCACTAGAAGAAACAGTAAGGGTTTGGTTATCTGATTATAGATGTCATAGATGTTTATTTTGTTTTTATTTTTTATTTTTTATTTTTTCTTCTATTTTTAATTTTTTTTTCATTTTTAATTTTTTTCCATTTTTTATTATTATTTTTTTATATTTTAGCCCATCCTGACATTTTTTTCTAATATGCTTATCCTGACCCGACAACCAACCCATCCATTTTGCCACCTCTGAGTAGCACTAACGCTCATATACAATGATGACACAGATGACAATGGCAACAAATATAACTCCATAAAATGACAACCCGCAACCACCAAACACCGCACCTAACCTCTGTCATCATTTTCAACCTTGGGCCACCACCACAACAATAAGCTTATGGAAAGCATAATATGATGGCCCTTTAACATGAACTGCACCTTATGGTTGGCACAAAGAAACCGTAGAGCAAAAAAACAAAGTTCCAGTGTATGCTTGCTTACGATAGCTTTATGACAGTCTACGGTAAAGCTATAATGCCCGAACTTCATTTCCACATGACCATTTTGTTTTCAAATATTTCCCAAGTCACAAGTTACAAATTGAAGGATTACAAAGACATCCATCTTGACATTGATTGTTATACATATACGGTGAAGGATTACAAACACACCCGAGATATGTGGCCTGAGTTGAGACCCATGCATATAGAAACATGTACGATGCACTTAGGCGAATCACATTAAGAACAGATTCAAGGCAGTACAAAGAATGAATACTTCATATATCTCATTGAAGTGGGTTTCATTCAAGCATTTCATCAAAAAGACGGTGTGCATAACAGGTTTTCCAAAACCCATGCCATTTGCCCATTTATACACAAAATCAAATCTTGTTATCTGAACAAAAGATAAAAGAATGTTAGAAAAATAAAGCATTTCAGGATCCAAAAGACACTAATTACGCGAATCTAATAGGAATATTCTAATAGATATAGTCGTTTCAAGTGTTGAATAATCGTCAATCATTTATGATAACATGTGCTATTTAAAACCGACCACCTTCGCTAGAGTGTGTTCCGATGACGGTGGTTTTTGTTTGCCGGTTGTTTGTAGGTGGTAAAGATTTGACAGCGTATAATGAAGAAGAACCTTTGCGTTTGTACTTTTAGTCCCTGAGGGTATTTACGACATTTACTAGGTCACCTACCGGTCAACATACACTAAGTTGACATAATGGCTCAAATTGCCAAAAAAATGACAACAATGAGGATGTAGAAAATTTTAAAAAGTGGGGGCTCATCATATCAAAACGTATCAACCACAAGAACGTAAGTTGCTAGTAACTCTAATAACAATAAGGGTTGTGAGTAGGGCTGTAAACGAACTGAACAAACACAAAAAGAACTTGTTCGTGTTCGTTCCTTAAGGAATGAGCTTGCTCATGAAGTGTTCACGAACGCTTACTATCGTACCCCAATCGATGGTAGAAACATCAAAGTGGGACGAAATAGATTATTCGAGACTTCATAACTTGCTAATAATGATAATAATTTAAATAACAATATTTCATTTCATTCTGAATGGAAGTACATAGTCTTAAAGGGAAAATACAACAATTTTTGGTAGCTTGAACATAACGAAACAAAGGAAATATAAGACATGAAAATTTGGGTGCGTATCTAGTTCACCCTAACCAATTTCTTCAAATCATCAAGGCTAATTTCCTGCAACATGTACTAAGATAATTTGTCAACACAATGGTTAGTGAGCATACAAGTTTGGTTTACATAGCGTATCATAAAAATCTCAAATCCAACATGGCAAAAAGTATACTAAGTTGAAGCTACCATAGGTCAAACCCTTGTTTCCACTAAATATTGTGAATACCATCGTTAACGAAGTGAAGGAGACCGGCAAAGTTGATTGAATACTTAACAAATACCCAACAAATGAGCGGTGTGTTACCCCTTTATAATTTTGACGCTAAGTAAATGACAAATAGAGTGCATGAATGTTTTCTAGCATGAACAACCTAAGCATAACAAATAACATGTTTGGTGGATTGAGTGATTTGAATATGATTGGTTGTATGCATTGTGAATTTGGATAGATTATACATGTTACACCCAAAAGTGAATTAAAGCGTAAAAAATGGTCAAGTATACTCACAGTTTTCTAAAGCTTCCAAAGGCGAGTTGATATGAATGGATTGGTTGAAACACCAAAGTTAGCTTACAATGGGAAATGAAGGCATGTGAGTCAATGGAGTTTGATTATGAGTTAGATTCGGAAATTAAGAATTATAACAAGAAAGTATGATATTGTATGAAAATACATCTTGTTTAGACACTCATTCGAATAGTAGGTTCTAGTGTGTTTTCATGGGACCAAATCACCCATTAGAATCCGAAGTAAGGAATCAAGAACTAGGATGATGAACACCATAACTATAACTTTCAACCATGAATTAGTTGAAGTTTGGGTTCGGTTTTTTTAAGTATATTACATATATATGTTAGTATAGCTAGTCATGTATGGATGTAGGAAGAATTCCATCCATTTAACCTCATTATTAGGATTCATCAACGCACAAAGCCACCAATTTAATTGATGATATCGGTTGGTCATGAATATAGAACCTCCTAATTCACCAAGACCACCAAGTGAATAAACTAGACGAAGTGCATTTCAAACATGGATAATGTTTGAAGACTTAGTGTAGTTTGTTCGCTTTGTTTTCTTGAAAATTGTTTGGTGACTTAGAATGACATAATAAACCAACTAAGTATGCAAGTGAGGAGGTTGAACCATAGTTGGAAGCTAAAACTTCCATTGTTCACACCTTACCAAAACACAAGTCTTACAACATTGAAGATTGAGGACTTTGATGGTTTCAACACTTTGTAGGTCACTTGGGACCTTTGGGGCAACAAGTATTAGAGGTAATGAACCTCTAATCTTCTGGGAATTAACCATAACACAAGCCCCGCAACATAAGTTTAGTTGGGAACAAGGATGGGGTAAGGTTTCCACAAGATGAACAATGAACAATGCAAGTTGTATAAGTTTTGTAAAAACAAAAATTATATCCCACTTTGGACCTCAAATATGAAGTTCCATCTTGGTAAAACACTGGGTAGCAATCCTCGATGTTGTCCAAAGGTTAGAAACAAAGAAAAAAAAAAGAAGTATCAAGGAAAGTGAGGTGAAAAAGCTCACTTTTGGACTTGGATATAATCTGCCAAAACTTTGCAAAATTAGATTCATGAGAGAGTTTGAGGAGTGTGGAAAGTGAAATGGTGTTGAGGATGCTTGGTTTTATAATGGTGGATTAGGGTTAGTGTTGTCACACCCCAACCCGCAGCGGAAATAAAAGTCGGGGCTAATTGGGTTATCATCAAAGCTCATGACATTTACTAATATAAGGTTTCATATTTATTAAGTTGAAATTTAAATTCAAATATCCAAACGCAAGGAAACATACAAGCACAAGAAAACATTGTTCTAAACAAAATATATTTTATTCACCTTCTAAGGCCAATCCTAAGTGTTCCTCTCCTCAGTCTGTCCACCTGTATCATGTGTAAAACAAAAGTTTGGGTCAACAAAAGTTGGCGAGTGAATCTAAATCTAACAATTTAACAGTTTAATATATTGGTTGTTATAATAAAAATGTGCATGGACCATATATGAACTTATGTATATATAATTAAATCACAAACCACATAATATCAATATATGAACAAGATGCATGATGAACTTGAGATCAAGGCTCAATCAAACGGAGCTGATCTAATGAGGCTCCTGATGCTCAACTCGTATCCCACGAAGAACTGATGGGCCTTAAATGAATGATTGCACTGAAATGATAAAATGTATCCACACAAACGAATATACACATTAGATCACATAATGGTGTTAGCACAAATGTTTAAATAAATAAAATATGTAAGACAAATGATACACCCCAAAACATGATTAAATGAGAAATTTGTAAGGATTCACTCACCGTGGGTGCGTTTCCTTGATTGATGAAGAGTGCGCACGAATTGAGGATTTAACTGATGAATGGGACTAACCTAAATAATAACGCAATAATTCGATAAATATATAAAAATTAATATTTTGATTAATACTTTTTGTTAGATTTTTAGGTTATTTTTGTGGTTTTTATTGGGATTTTTAAACCTACGAAATCGTATCATTAAGTGTTTTTAATTGATTTTTAGCTAAAATAAATACCAAAAATAATATATAAAATAAAAACCTTGTCAGACCTGACAAGGGGTCTGACCGATTCAATGGTGTTGTTGGCAGCGTGTTGTGAGACTCGAACTTGTGACCTCCCGTTTACGTGCACGCAGCTCTTCCAGTTGAGCTACGTGTCTAACCCGTATGGAATCCGATTTTAATTACTCTTATATACTTATTAGAATATATCAGAAATTATTTAATTTAAAAAGGATTTAAAATCCTTTGAACCGGCGTGCATCCCCCGAATCGAACATGTGACCTCCGTGTTGATTTGCACCCAGCCCATCCAACTGGGCTGGGTGTCTAACCCGTTTAACATAGGAATCTTAATATACTTAACAACTTACTGACAAATAATATACTTGCTTTAAAAAACTTGTTTATTTCAGCGAAACGGTCATGATCAGGATTCGAACTCGGGACGTGCACGCTATGTTTGCACACAGTCCACCACTGGACTGTGTGTCTAACCCGGTAATAAACCCGGTTCTTTTATATTTAAACACTCAAAGTAATTTCATCTTCTTCATTTTTAGAAAAATACCCAATACTGGAATTCGATCAAGCCAAGTTAAATCGATGATGTTTATATGCGATTTAAAGATTAATGTGATGATAATGAATTATAAAAGTAGAGTGAAGGATTTTTACCGAAAAAATGCAAACTCCCGGTTTTCCGACGACAGTTCCGGCGGGTTGTGATTGTTTCCGGGACAGGAAGTTCGATCAAATTAGTGCAAAACTTCAGAGGAAAAGAGCGAGGTAATTGAGATGAGATGAGTCGATATTTATAATGCGAGTGGAAATCACAAGATTTCGGTTTCAAAAACCCCACATTATGGGTTTGTTAATCTCCGAATGATTGTAGGCAGTTTCAGAATAATTGAAAGGGTTTATTCAGTTATAATTTGATTTTTATGACTTCGGTCAACCCAAAACAAAACGTAATTTGTCGACATTTCTTTGATTTGGCGGTTACAGAGGGTGATGATTTAAATTTGCAGGTTTTAGGGACTTTGTTTGGGTATAAGGTTTATTTGTTTCGGATTTTGAAACATATGGTGCGTGTATACCAGTGGTGTTTTGGTGTGTGTGGTTTGTGGGAGTATCCGGGTTCGAACCCCGGCTACTTCTTTATTTTATTATTTTATTTTTTTTATTATAAAAAGGTTTAATTATTTTTCCTTTATTGATTTTTATTTTAATTAGGTAATTTAATTTTTAATCATGAGTAATAATAATAAATTAAATTAGTTAATACTAATAAATACGTAACGAACTATTGAATAAGTACTTGTATTTCAAAGGGAGCGGGGATTTGGGACCCGTTTTACATAAATGTTACAGTATCCCCTACTTTTAGAAATTTCGTCCCGAAATTTAAGTAGTAGCTGCAACTGGAAAAAGATGTGGGTACTTCTCGCGCATTGAGTCTTTGCGTTCCCAAGTAAACTCAGGTCCTCGTTTTGACTCCCAACGCACCCTGACTATTGGAATATGACTTCGTCTCGAACGATTCTCCCCAAAGTCCATGATTTCTATAGGTCTTTCGACAAAATGCATTGATTCATCGATTTGAATATCTTCTAAAGGAATATGGAGGTTTTCGTCGGTGAGACACTTTTTCAAGTTTGATACATGGAATGTGGGATGGATTCTGTTGAGTTCTTCGGTAGGTCAAGCTTGTATGCTATAGGACCTACTCTTTCGAGTATCTTGAATGGTCCCACATAGCGTGGTGCTAGCTTGCCTTTTTGACCAAACCAACCACTCCTTCCATGGTGATACTTTCAAAAGTACCTGATCCCGACGCAAAACTCCAATGGCTTTCGTCGTTTATCCGCGTAACTCTTTTGACGACTTCGAGCTGCTAAAAGATTATTGCGGATCTGAAGGATTTTGTCAGTAGTTTATTGAATCAATTCTGGTCCAGTGATTTGTGCTTCATCGATTTCGTACCAACATACAAGAGATCGACACTTATGACCATATAAGGCTTCGAAAGGAGCCATGCCGATGCTAGAATGATAACTATTGTTGTACGAAAATTCAACTAACGGTAGATGAGTATCTAATTACCCTTGAAGTCTATGACACATGCTCGCTGATGTATAAGAATTTATACATCTTTTAAACGTCAAATATTCCCCATTAATGCGGAAATTCGTTGTGTTTTCATTGATCTTGATACTCATTTGAGTTGTTTGTGAAAATACAGGTCCGGGTTTCGGCCCGGTGAAGAAACAAAGGCTTTTGGAGGATTTGGAGCAAAAATGGAACATTTCAGCCAAACTGCCAGATATGGCACGACCGTGCCAAGCCTTCGGAAGCCGGCACTATCACCAGCACTGTCATCTGTCCCACAAACCAAGCCAGTCCAACGTCTGGCACGGTCGTGCAAACCCAAGCACGACCGTGCTTGTGCTATAACTGATTCTAATCTGCTGATTTCCAAGATCAACATAACAGTTGCCGAGTACGACGCCAATAAGCATGACCGTGCCACATATTGGCATGATCGTGCCACCTCGGTGAAATTTTAGCGGGATCTTTCCGGATTTGGCATCAACTTGGTCAACAACTCAGAAAGGCACCTGCCACTTACCAAGCACAACCGTGCCAAAAGGTGGCACGGTCGTGCCAAATGCCCATAGCTTAAATACGTGAATTCAGCTCATTTGAAGAGGAGTTGGAGCATTTTGGTGAACTTCTCTCTCAAGAATCTGGTCTTAGAAGCTTGGAGATTGAAGAAGGAGCCTTTAGGAAGGTTGTATCACTTGATATTCAACTCATTTTATCAATCATCTTGTCTTAAACTCTAGTATTCCACTTGTTATTCATGCACAATCTATATTATTTTGCATTTGTCTTAGTCATTATGAGCCTTCTAGGCTAAACAATTGTGTTGCTTGAATTTTTTGAAGCTAATGAACACTTGACAACATGGAATAGATGTGGTGATTGTTGTATGTTAATCTTCATGATGATATTTTATCTTGTTCTTGGAATGCATGTTCATGTTTAAAGTCATTATTCTTGAATGTTTGGTCATAAGTATTTACATGTAGTGTTGGAAAGCCCATGTAGAGATTATGATTGTTGAATCTTGTTAGTTTGTGATTTGATTCATAGCATGAAACTAGGAATGGTAATGCTAACATATTAGAATGATGATTTGAATATGAGTATAAATTCTTGCATTTGGATTTGAAAAGATCATATGAATGTTTATATGGATTCTATGGTTTGTGTTCATGTTGGGTTGATGATTTAGGCCAAGGTTGTTATCTAGCATGACCATGCTTGTGATTCATATCAAGGACTTGTTGAAGATGTCATTTACTTGAAACCAGTTAGGGTGATTAATGTGTTGTTCATATTAGTTTTCCTTAATTTTCAGAGTTGGGAGTTTTGACAAACAATTAACTCATTATTAAAGATTAACATCAACTTAGCAAGAGAATTTTAAAGAATGAATCTTAGGTGATTAAAATATTGTTTTATTATAATTTTCCCAAGATTTATAAAACTAAGAGACCTTGAATGGAAACTTAGTTGAATCTAGAACTTGCTTCACCATTAGTTTTCCTCAAATATTGTCATATGTATATTAGTGGATACTTAATTTAAGCAACCTTTCTTAATTATTGTTTTTAATAATTCAAATAGTTAATTGTTATCTTTTCATAATAGTTAAAAAGTATCAAGAAATCAATTCATCCATTGAACCAGGTTTAAAAGTAACAAAGATCTAGTATTAGACACCCAGTCCACGGATTGATATCGGTTCTTACCGACAGACTGTACTACCACCTGACGGGTACACTTGCCCTTTGTGTGTGTAGTTGGTTTTAAGTAAAAATCATTTTTAAAACCTAATTTGTGTGAACGAAAATCATAGAAATAAAATATATTTAATTCACGCACATCACTCGTAACATGTCTTCCAGGGTTTGTATGGTGTGCTCAGATTGACCATCAGTTTGAGGGTGAAAGGCAGTGTTGAGATCTAAACGTGTACCCAAAGCTGATTGTACGGCTCGTCATGTTCGTGAAGTAAAACGGCTGTCTCGATCTGAAATGATACTTAAGGGCACACCATGAGGACTTACAATTTCATTGATATAGATACGAGCTAACTTCTCATTCTTGTAATCTTCATGGATTGGTATGAAATGAGCTGATTTGGTGAGACGATCAATGATAACCCAAATTGTATCATACCCACTGGAGGTGCGAGGTAACCCGTAATAAAGTCCATGTTATATTTTCCCACTTCCAAACAGGTATCTCAGGTTGGACGAGTAATCCTGAAGGTCGTTGATGTTCAGCTTTAACCATAGAACACGTGAGGCACTTTGAAACAAAAATGGCGATATCTTTCTTCATGCCAGGCCACCAGTAGGAGTATCGTAGGTCTTGATACATCTTATCGGCCCCTGGATGTATAGAGTATCGTGTTTTGTGAGCCTCGTTCATGAGAAAAGCACGAAGATCGTCACGATCAGGTACCCAAATATGATTCAAGTAATCGAGAATACCATCCGACTTGGATTCTAGTTTGGTTTCAGCTCCATAAGACAGTTCATCTCGCACATCATTTTCCATAACAAAAATATGTTGAGCTGCTCTAATTCGATTTTGAGGATCGGTCACAATTTGAGAACACAAAAGACGGATGGAGTTTGCATACTCCTTTCGACTGAGGGCGTAGCCACAACATTAGCCTTGCCAGGATGATATCGAATTTCACAATCATAGTCATTTAGAAGTTCGACCCATCGTCGTTGCCTCATGTTCAACTCTTTCTGATTGATGATATGTTGAAGGCTCTTATGGTCAGTGTAAATTTCACACTTGGTACCATAGAGATAATGTCTCCATATCTTAAGAGCGAACACGACTGCTCCAAGTTCTAGGTCGTGAGTGGTATAGTTCTTTTCATGCACTTTGAGTTGCCTTGAGGCATAGGCTATCACCTTTCCTCTCTGCATTAGAACGCAACCTAAACCTTTCCCTGACACGTCACATAAACCACAAAGTCTTCGCAGCCATCAGGAAGTGTAAGGATAGGTGCATCACAAAGTTTTTGCTTCAAAGTTTAGAAAGCCTCTTCTTGTTTGGGCCCCCAAATAAAAGGTTTGCCCTTGTGAGTCAAGGTTGTGAGTGGAACGGTGATACAAGAGAAAGTTGCAATAAAACATCGATAATAACCTGCCGGACCAAGAAATGACCTAACTTCGGTAGGAGTGCTGGCGCTTGCCATTCTTGTACCGCTTTAATCTTTGCAGGGTCGACATGGATCCCTTTGTTGTTAACAACATGACCAAGAAATTGCACCTCTTTTAACCAAAACCACATTTTGAGAACTTAGCATAAAGCTTTTCAGTCCTCCGAAGTGTTAGAATAAGTCGAAGATGTCGCTCATGATCGATTTGGTCTTGGAGTAAATAAGAATATCATCAAGAAGACTATGACAAAACGATCGAGGTAGGGTTTACACACCCTATTCATCAATTTCATGAAAACAGCAGGAGCATTGGTCAAGCCAAAAGGCATAACCATGAATTCATAGTGACCATAACGAGTTTGAAACGCAGTCTTTGGAATATCTTCTTCACGTACTCTAAGTTGATGATAACCAGAACGAATGTCGATTTTTGAAAAACAGGTGGCACCTTGCAGTTGATCTAGAAGATCATCAATACGGGGTAATGGATAGCGATTCTTGATGGTCAGCTTGTTGAGCTCTATATAATCAATACACATATGGAAAGTTCCATCTTTCTTCTTTACGAACAGAACAGGCGCACCCCAAGTTGATGAGCTAGGACGTATAAATCCCTTGTCAGTCAACTCTTGCAGCTGACTAGCTAACTCTTGCATCTCATATGGGGCTAACCGATAGGGAGACTTTGCGACTTATGTAGCACCAGACACAAGATCGATTCGGAATTCGACTTCTCGCACATGAGGAAGTCCTGAAACGTCGTCGGGAAAAACTTGAGGAAATTCTTTAACGATCGGAATGTCTTCGTGCTTCTTTTCCTTGCCTTCCTTCTTGACGATGTGAGCTAAGAATGCGATATAATCTTTTCAAAGGTATCTTGGAGCTTGGAGACATGACATCAGTTTGAGTCCTTTGGAAGGGGTTTCACCAAAGATACGTAAAGTTTAACCATAGCGAGGGAATTGAATAAACTTCTCATAACAAACAACTTCCACGCGATGGTGACTAAGCCAGTCCATTCCAATAATGACGTCGAAACTACCCAACTTCATAGGGATGAGACCAATTGGAAATTTATGATCATTGAGAGTAAGAGTACAATCACGAATAATCGAGTCTAACGTAATAGGTTCACCATCGGCAACTTCCACCGTGAATGATTCAGCTAGACTAACGCGAGGTAAATCAAGAATGGATTTGAACTCTAAGGACACAAAACTCTTATCCGCACCAGTATCAAACACTATGGATGCATAACTACCATTAATGAGAAACGTACCGTTGACCACATTATTATCAGCCCTAGCTTGGTTGGCGTGTTGATGTTGAAAGCTCTTCCTCTAGCAGGTGGATTAGCTTGGTTGGCTTGATTCACTGGGTTGGCTTGAGCTTGAGCATTTGTAATATTCACCAAGCGTGGGCAAGTGTTTCGAAAATGGGTTGGATCGCCACAGTTGAAACATGCTCTAACGGGTTGCATCATTGGGTAATTGGGTTGGTAGTAGGGTTGAGCCATGGGTTGAGCAAGTGGTAAGAGTAAAGGTTGTTGGTGTTGGGCTTGGCCTACCACTTGATTGTTGGTTTGAGCTTGCGACTGGTTGCGGTTTAGCTTTTGGAGGATGCAGCAAGTTTGAATTGTGTGACCTGCACGGCCACAACATGTGTAGTACTAACATGGGTTCTCAAGAGGGTGGTTATATTGACATCAGTTGCATTTTGGATGGGGACCAGTGTATGGTTTCTTGAATGGGGCAACAGAAGGAGCGACTTGAGTGATTGGGGCAGCAGTGATAGGGGAATTGGTTTGGGTAACGGCGAAATTTTTGCCATTGCGTTTCCTCTTACCAGCAAATTTAGAAGACGAACCTGTTTGGGTTGAGGTTGGGGTTTCAGCAGGTGTCTTTTCTTTCTTCTTCTCATCTTTAAAATCGCCATATCGGATGCAATTTTCCGTGGGCTCAGTAGCCAGTTCCATCGCAGCTTCAAGTGTTGCAGGTGTGGTACTCAACACAGAATCTTGAATTAAGTCCTCGAATATAGTGCTCAATTAAATGATAGAGGGGAGTGAACAGGTTGGGGACCATCTGATTCAACTCGAGGAATCTCTTGTTGTATGTTGTGTGGTCTCCCTCCTTTTGTTTCAATGAGTAGAACTCCTCCTCCAATTTCTTGATTTCGCTTCTTGACAGAAGCGTCTTGTCATGATTTCCCTCAACTCTTCCCAAGTCAAGGCCATAGCAGTTTCAGCACCTCGCTTGCCCTTATCTGTGTTCCACATGTAAGTGCTACCCCGTACAAACGACCGGTTTCATATCGCACCTTGCGATCATCGGGACAATCACAATTGAGAAAAGTGCTTTCCATCTCCTCAAACCAACGGAGGAGAGCGGTGACACCTTCCGTCCCCTTGTATTTTGGAGGATCGCAGGACTTAAAATGCTTGTAGGTGCATTTGGTGATGTTAGGGGGAGGGTTGACGACATTTTGACCTTCTTGATTGGTGGGGTTGATGGGATTGGCGGCAAGAGCTTGTTGAACTTGTAGAATGATGTCAGGAAGTACGACAGCCATCTGTTGAGCGATTTGAGTGGCCATGCGTTCGCTAGATCTTCCTAACCTTCGACCACCTCGAGAGTGTCTAGCAGACATCTACAGGAATATACGTTGGGAGATTATGAGTTGATAGTTTCTAGGTGTCATGTGTCATAAAAAGATGGAAAACAACATTCATAAATAAATGAAAACAATAACTTAACTACATCCATAGGATGTCTTTGGCTTGCTCATGTTTGGGCCTCCAAATGTCTCCCATACCATAGCTTAGGTAGTCATGTGGGCCCCCATGACTACTGGGCTTAGTAGGGTTCACATTGGTGTCGGCTTGATAACACTCGTATCACCCGAATGAAAATCTAAAACATGATTTCGAGATGTAAGGCCGAGGGTGTCCAGGTGTAGACACAATGACAACTCAAAGTAGGGTTAGTTCACACGACGTTTGGTGTGGCATGCTTTGGCCTAATAGGTCCTTCGTACTCTCATCGTTAGTCCCCAGGTAGGCAAAATGTCCATTATATTGGATTTATACGAATGCCAAGCCTGGACAGGACATTCCGACTACCATTACTCGTACCCTTCCAGTTACTACATGCCCGTCGTAGAACTCACTTTGATGTGATTGAAAAACATGAAAACATTGCAAAATCTTTGAGAAGAAATCTTGAAATTGTGATATCGTGATGTGTGTGCTTGCGTAGGTATGATATGTTAACAATATATGGACTATAATAAACATCACATATTAACATGTAGTAGTGAAAGTGCTTGCATGCATGAGATAAACATGAAACAAGTAAACATCACGAGTTTTGCATGTAACACATAAACAATTAAAATCTAATCAACTATAGTATAGGCTCTAAGGGTCTAATAACCTATCCTATATCCCTATAGTCAAAAGCTCTCATACCAATCTGTCACACCCCGACCCGCAGCGGAAATAAAAGTCAGGGCATAATTGGGTTATCATCAAAGCTCATGACATTTACGAATATAAGGTTTCATATTTATTAAGTTGAAATTTAAATTCAAATATCCAAACGCAAGGAAACATACAAGCACAAGAAAACATTTTTCTAAACAAAATATATTTTATTCATCTTCTAAGGCCAATCCTAAGTGTTCCTCTCCTCAGTCTGTCCACCTGTATCATGTGTAAAACAAAAGTTTGGGTCAACAAAAGTTGGCGAGTGAATCTAAATTTAACAATTTAACAGTTTAATATATTGGTTGTTATAATAAAAATGTACATGGACCATATATGAACTTATGTATATATAATAAATCACAAACCACATAATATCAATATATGAACAAGATGCATGATGAACTTGAGATCAAGGCTCAATCAAACGGAGCCGATCTAATAAGGCTCCTGATGCTCAACTCGTATCCCACGAGGAACTGATGGGCCTTAAATGAATGATTGCCTGAAATGATAAAATGTATCCACACATAACCACACAAACAAATATACACATTAGATCACATAATGGTGTTAGAACAAGTGTTTAAATAAATAAAATATGTAACGACACATGATACACCCCAAAACATGATTAAAAAGAGGAATTTGTAAGGATTCACTCACCGTGGCTGCGTTTCCTTGATTGATGAAGAGTGCGCACGAATTGATGATTTAACCGACGAATGGAACTAACCTAAATAATAACGCAATAATTCGATAAATATATAAAAATTAATATTTTGATTTAATACTTTTTTTAGATTTTAGGTTATTTTTGTGGTATTTATTGGGATTTTTAAACCTACGAAACCGTATCATTAAGTGTTTTTAATTGATTTTTAGCTAAAATATAAATACCAAAAATAATATATAAAATAAAATAAAATAAAAAAAACCTTGTCAGACCTGACAAGGGGTCTGACCGGTTCAATGGTGTTGTTGCTAGCGTGTTGTGAGACTCGAACTTGTGACCTCCCGTTTACGTGCACGCAGCTCTTCCAGCTGAGCTACGTGTCTAACCCGTAAGGAATCTGATTTTAATTACTCTTATATACTTATTAGAATATATCGGAAATTATTTAATTTAAAAGGATTTAAAATACTTTGAACCGGGTGCATCCCCCGAATCGAACCTGTGACCTCCATGTTGACTTGCACCCAGCCCATCCAACTAGGCTGGGTGTCTAACCCGTTTAACATAGGAATCTTAATATACTTAACAACTTACTGACAAATAATATACTTGCTTTAAAAAACTTGTTTATTTCAGCGAAACGGTCATGATCAGGATTCGAACTCGGGACGTGCACGCTATGTTTGCACACATCCACCACTGGACTGTGCGTCTAACCCGGTAATAAACCCGGTTCTTATTATATTTAAACACTCAAAGTAATTTCATCTTCTTCATTTTAAAAAAAATACCCAATACTGGAATTCGATCAAGCCAAGTTAAATCGATGATGTTGATATGCGATTTAAAGATTAATGTGATGATAATGAATTATAAAAGTAAAGTGAAGGATTTTTACCGACAAAATGCAAACTCCCGGTTTTCTGACGACATTTCCGGCGGTTGTGATTGTTTCTGGTGACAGGAAGTTCGATCAAAGAATTTAGTTCAAAACTTCAGAGGAAAAGAGCGTGGTAATTGAGATGAGATGAGTCGATATTTATAATGCGAGTGGTAAATCACAAGATTTCGGTTTCAAAAACCCCATATTATGGGTTTGTTAATCTCCGAATGATTGTAGGCAGTTTCAGAATAATTGAAACGGTTATTCAGTTATAATTTGATTTTTATGACTTCGGTCAACCCAAAACAAAACGTAATTTGCGACATTCTTTGATTTGGCGGTTACAGAGGGTGATGATTTAAATTTGCAGGTTTTAGGGACTTTGTTTGGTATAAGGTTTATTTGTTTCGGATTTTGAAACATATGGTGCGTGTATACCAGTGGTGTTTTGGTGTGTGTAGGTTTGTGGGAGTATCCGGGTTCGAACCCCGGCTACTTCTTTATTTTATTATTTTATTTCTTTTTATTATAAAAAGGTTTAATTATTTTTCCTTTATTGATTTTTATTTTAATTTACTTTAATTTTTAATCATGAGTAATAATAATAAATTAAATTAGTTAATACTAATAAATACGTAACGAACTATTGAATAAGTACTTGTATTTCAAAGGAGCGGGGTTTTGGGACCCGTTTTACATAAATGTTACAAGTGTTTTAATGAGTTAGGTACTAGTTGATAGTTGAAAAGTGGGTGAGAATAGTTAATTTCTGAAGCTGAAACAATCTTCTGCGTAAAAGACTCCTCGTGTCGCGCAACCGGGGAGGCCCTTGGCCGCCGCGCGACGCGATTACGTGAATAAGTTTGGTTTTGTTCCATTTTAGTCCTTGAACTTATGTTTGATGTTATTTTGTGCCATAAACTTGTATTTTAGCATGTGTTCGAGTATCGGAAATGTATATAAGTACGTGAGAGTTATCGTGCATGTATGAATGATAATTTGAATGTATAATAGTCTCGATTTTGCATGTATTTGACGATATGTATCATAAGTATGAATTTAAATACGATTGATATAAACGTGAATTCTCATTATGAACAAAGTCTAGGATTATAAGATTGAAAATGAAGTACGAATACAAGCTTTCTAAAAATAGAAAAGAAAAAATACGAGACGTTACAGTCTCCCTACTTTAGGAAATTTCGTCCAAAATTTATTCAAGAGAAGACTTGGGAAACATATGTGGGTACGTGGTCTTTATACCCCTTTCGAGTTCCCAAGTGAATTCAGCACCACGCTTTCCTTCCCAACGAACCTTGACGATATGAATACGACTTCGCCTAAGTTTCTTCGTCTCACGATCCATGATTTTGACTGGCTTTTTGTCACACCCCGGATTTCCAACCCTGAAATCCAAACCCCGGTGGGCCCGGGTGGGGAGTATCGTGACGTAAGTTGATAACATCATTGTCAATTAAACATAGCATAGCGGAAGTCTTGAAGTAAAATTACTATTACAAACAGAAATGTTCAAAATCTAAAATAATATACAGGCTCGTAATAGAAGATCCACAGGCGGATCATAGAATGTACAAGAAAGAATACAAAACAGACTTTAGGCAGATCTAAGGATTTACAAGAATCCTCTTATTCTCTACCGAGCAGCTTCCGGCTTAATTTCGTGTTGTACCTGCAGATTAGTCTTTGGAGGATACGTCAGCTTACGCTGGTAATACACCCAACTGACTCATTTTAAAAATATTAAAAATGATTTCAAGTGCAAACGACACAAAATCTTTTATTATCTTAGGAAGGTTAACCATGCAATGGACCATGCAATAATAATTTACCATATCCCAAGCCCTTATAGGGGAAATAAGTTGAGAGTATTTACCTGAGATTGCTTTCTTCTTTTATTTTTAAATAACTCAGCCGTATACAAAAGTACCGAGTGCAGATAGCTTTTACCGAGAAGGCTCTAGTCTGGATTATGGCATAAACTAGCCAATTAAATACTAACGGTTGTATAAACCGAATAGTGTACATGATCATTACGTATAACGCTTGATTAAACGATGATCAGATAGAATATAGTTTAAATCCGACAAGTACTTGACTTGTATAATATGGGTAAACTATAAACATTCTGGATTTTGAACTTAAAATGATAAGGTTAAACCCGTTACGGTTGAATTCCGTAAAATAGTCACATATACGTAACTGTGCGCATAATAGCGATATCGGGTAACCGGATAAGTTATGGACAAGTTCTATATGCTATTATACTTTAAATAAGTTAAGATATCAGTAGGATATCAACTTGTATGCCTGTTGAGGTTTTAAAACGAAATTATGCCTTATAGGGGCATTTTAGTAATTTCGCATCGTATAAAAAGAACTTAAATAAAATTTAAGTTTATGATCATGAGTATTCTGGAAAAATAATTTATTTATGATATAATATCAGTAGGATATCAAATATATGTGTATTTTACCTTTTATGACCAAGCTATGCACCGAAGGGGCATTTTGGTTATTTTACACATAGTTTATAAATTATTTGGGATTCTGAGTTTATAATAAGTACCTACTGTAAATATGTTTAAAATAAGTTTTAAATTCAGTAGGTAACAAGTCTTGGTCCACTAATATGGTTTAAAACCATACTATGCGCTGAAACGGCGTTTATGTCGTAAAGTGATGTCTTTAAGCGATGTTTATGAAAACTGATGTTTGGATCAGATTAAAATGTTTAAAATATGTTAATTAATATAACATATCGGGACAAAATTCCTAAAAGTAGGGGATACTGTAACATTTGTATAAATCGGGTCTTCAAAACCCGCTCCGTTTTGTAATCAAGTACCAAGATATAAAAGTTACATTAAATATTTATGATTATTTTGAGTTAAGGCGATACATAATTAATAAATAAACTAAACTATAAAAATTATATGTGATAAAAAGTTAAAATAAAATAAATAAAAAATAATGAAGCTGCCGGGAGTCGAACCCGGGTCAGCCAAGACACCCTCCAACAACTTATCACTCACTCCCTAGACCACTCCGCCACATTGTGTTTTCTGCTAACTCTAGGAACACAAATGAATCTTATACACAAACTCAGTTATAACCAATGGCGCCATCTGAGAAACGGTAATCGGCAAACCAAGCGTCAAATCGATTGTTTACCTCACACATTCAGTTTATAACCGATGCACGACGGTTTTTAATCAATCAGAAATTGATTAAACTTCAAGACTCATCATTGTTGATTTTAAAACCGAAAAAGAACATCAAGTTCAGAATTTCACAAACTCCAGACCACTCTCGCGATTCAGAGATATCATACCAATACTCTATTTCCTTTCCGTCGCATTTTCAGACCATCAGAGCGCCTAAAACAGCTCGCCGGAATTCTCTGGAAAAGTCGCCGGAAAACCGTATTCAACTCAAACCGGTAAAATACTTCTACTTTACGGTTTCAATCTATTGTTAGAACCTTACTAACATTAACCCATCGCTCAAAATCAACCACAGACGTCATTGCTGGACTTTCTGTGTTCGCCGGAAAACTTCTGGAATTGCCGGAAACTCGTTAATTATCGGTATGCACATTCCAACGCACTGATAATCAATACTCATTAGTTCAATTTCATATCTAATCCCTTAAATCTGTTAATTGATTCTCGCAGCCGAAGGTTTCAAAAACAGAGCCGACAAGTTTCGCCGGACTCTCTGAAGAAGACAACCTGTTCGGTATCTTCTTTCCCCAAACTTTTCGGTGCAATGCATTCAAACTAGACATCATGTTTATTAACTAAATTAATCACGAATCGGTTGTTTGATTGATGTCTGCGTTCGTAATGAAGAAGACGAGTTCAGTGATAACATAAGATTAATTAAAATCGGAATTATAAACGGGTTAGACACACAGTCCAGCGGTGGACTGTGTGCAAACAAAAACTATACGTCCCGAGTTCGATCCCTGCTACACGCACACCTTGTGTAATAAAATGCCTTTTTGATCAAGAACTAAACCGGGTTAACTCAGATAGTTGTTAAGTATAATAAAAACCTAGATAATAACCGGGTTAGACACATAGTCCAGCGGTGGACTGTGTGCAACATGAACTACACGTCGCGCGTTCGAAACCCGTCACGAGCACCGGTCCGATTGAATTAAAATGTTTTTGCAAATAAAGGAAATTCGGTTAAATCGAATAAGTGTATAAATATAATTAAAAACGAGATTAGTTCGGGTTAGACACGTACCTCAGTTGGTAGAGCTGCGTGCACGCGAACGGGAGGTCGCCGGTTCGAATCTCACCCGGCGCAGATTTATTCGCTGACGGAACCGGTCAACGGTCAACGGTCGACGCTAAAAAAATGATATTTTTTTTTTATTTTTATTTATTTAATTTAATTTAAAAATCAATTAAAAATACTTAACATTTTTAAAGATAGAAAATAGCTATAAACTCACAAAAATATATTTAAAAATTTCATTAAAATCCTTAATAAAATCCATCCATTTATTATATTTTTTCCATTATTATTTAGGTTAGTATTCCTCGTTGATCCGCTCATCTAAATCGTGCGCATCTCACCATCTCCAATCCAACGCACCCAATGTGAGTGAATCTTACAAATTCCCCGTTTAATCACGTTTTGGGGTGTATCATGTGTCTTTGTATATATATATAATTACTAAACCATTGTGCATATATCATAACATGAACTTGTGTAATCAGTTTGTTGCTGTTAAGTAGTTATCATTGGATGCAATTTATTATTCAGTACATGCAATTTCATAGGCCGCCGCTCCCCATTTATGAGCGTTGAGCATGTTCCCCATTTCATTATGAGGTTGAACCTGGCGTGCCCACATACGATCGGATCCGTTTGATTGAGCCTTGATCGCACAGACATTTTCATTTTCAGTACATGCAATACGATCGGCTCCGTTTGATTGAGCCTTGATCGCACAGACATTTTCATTTTCAGTACATGCAATACGATCGGCTCCGTTTGATTGAGCCTTGATCGCACAGTTTCATTTATGTTATTTACAGTATGATGTTGGTATGTTTATGTATGCTGCCAGTGTTATTGTATGTTATAGTTGTGACTGCTATTTGCCATTACTTGATTATTTACATTTGCTCATCTATGATTATGCACAATATTTCATGGATAAACTAACCATAAAATCATTATCAAATGTTTATCTAATAAGGTTCACTCGCCAACTTATGTTGACCCAAAAACCCCCATTTTACACATGATACAGGTGAAGCAGCTGCAGCTAGAAACACATAGGATTTGGACTAGAAGAATAAAACGATATAGTGTTGGGATTGTTATGTTTGTTTTATTTTCTTTGTATTGAATGAACATGTTTGGATATTTGAGAATGTAACTTTGACTTTATTAAATATGAAACATAATAGTAAATGTCATGAGCTTTGGTGATAACCCAATTATGCCCCGACTCTTATTCCGCTGCGGGTCGGGGTGTGACAGATTGGTATCAGAGCCATGACTATAGGGATATAGGATAGGTTATTAGACCCTTAGAGCCTATACTATAGTCGATTAGAAACTTATAAGAATTTTGTGTGTTATATGCCAAATTTCATGATGTTTATATGTTTTATGTTAAATGTTACATTTGATATTGTGCAAGCATGTTCATAAGTATGTATTATCATATAATGCCTATCATGAAATCGTATGCTCATAACACATCATATCCATGAAAGCACACACCACATCATGATTGTTTTTACAATGATTTTCGTGTTTTCAAATCTCATCAAAGTGAGTTCTCATGACGGGCATCTAGTAACTGGAAGGGTACCAGTACCGGTAGTCGGAACGTCCTGTCTAGGCTGGCATTCGTATAAATCCAAAATAAAGGACCAGTTTGCCTACCTGGGGACTAACGATGAGAGTACAAAGTACCTATTAGGCCAAAGCATGCTATACCAAACGTCGTGTGAGCTAATCCCACTTTGAGTTGTCATTGTGTCTACACCTGGACACGTTCCGAGCAAACATCTCATGAACATATTTTGTGGTTTGCATTCGGGGGATGCGAGTGTTAAATTGCCAATACTAATGTGAATCCTACCAAGCCAATAGCCATGGGGGCCCACATGACTATGTAGGTGAAGGTATGGGGGACATTTGAGGCCCAACATGAGCGAACCCAAGACATCCTATGGATGTAGTTGCATTATTGATATTTATGTTATTTTCATTTTCTTAAAGACACATGACACCTAAAAAGACACCATAAACTCACAATCTTCTCATTTTATGATCCTGTAGATGTCGTCTAGACAGCAACGAAGGGGTAAAAGATCGGGAAGGTCTCAGGAACGTTTGGCCACTCAGATCGCGAAACAAATGGCCACGCTATTGCCTGACATTGTGGTACAAGTACAACAAGCCCTTGCTACAAATCCTACTAACCCTCCTCAACAACAGGACCAGAACATCGACAACCCTCCTACCAACAAGTGCTCTTACAAACATTTTAAGTCCTGAGATCCTCCAAAATTTGAAGGAACCGAGGGTGTCACTGCTCTCCTACATTGGTTCGAGGAGATGGAAAACACCTTCCTAAACTGCGATTGTCCTGAGGATCGCAAGGTTCGATACGCCACCGGGAGACTACTTGGAGTAGCTCTCACTTGGTGGAACACTGAAAAAGGGAAGAGGGGAACTGAAGATGCGATGGCCTTAACTTGGGAGGAGTTAAGGGAAATCATGACTAGGCGTTTCTGTCCTAGAAGTGAAATTAAGAAGTTGGAGGATGAATTTCATGCTCTAAAGCAAAAGGAGGGTGATCACTCTACTTACAACAAGAGGTTCTTGGAGTTGAACCAAATGGTTCCAAATTTATTCACTCCAACCTATCGTCTGATCGAGCATTATATTCGAGGACTTCCCTCGAAAATCCAAGATTCAGTTCTCAGCGTTTCACCAGTAACACTTGAAGCTGCCATGGAGTTGGCAACTGAACTGACCGAAAACCGAATTCGCAACGGGAAGTTCAAAGAAGAGAAGAAGAAAGCCCCTGTTGAGGGACAAACTTCAAACCACCCCATTCCTTCCTCTAAGTTTGCTAACAAGAGGAAGCGTAACACCAGGAATTTTGCAGTTACCCAAACCAACACACCTATTCCTGCTGCACCCATTACTCAAGTCACTCCTTCACCCGCACCATACAGAAGACCCTACACAGGCCCATTACCAAAATGTAACCGTTGTCAGTATCACCATTCCCCTGATCATCCTTGCCAATACTGCACCGGCTGCGGGTCGCGCAGGACATACTGTTCAAAACTGCCGCATGCCTCAACGAACAAATCGCCACCAACCTTTAACCCAAACCCACCAACAGTTAATGGGTCAAGCCCAACAACCCCTACCATTTCCACCCACCCAACATTTAGCCCAAACATACTACCAACCCAATTATCCTATGGGCCAACCTATGCGGGCTTGTTTCAATTGCGGCGACCCAAGTCATTTCAGAAACACATGTCCAAGGCTGGTTAATATTATTCATGCTCAGGCCCAAGCCAACCCAGTGAACCAAGCGAACCAAGCTCCTCCACCTGCAAGAGGAAGAGCTTTCAATATTAACGCGAACCAGGCCAGAGATGACGGCAATGTGGTCAATGGTACGTTCCTTATAAATGGTAGATATGCCTCTATGTTATTTGATACTGGTGCGGATAGAAGTTTTGTGTCATTAGAATTTGAACCTATCTTAAGCAAAAATCGGGATAAGCTCACGGAATCCATAACGGTAGAAGTTGCGGACGGGAAACCAGTTTCATTAGACTCTATATTACGCAACTGTACACTCACCTTAAATGACCACGATTTCTCAGTCGACCTTATTCCTATGAAGCTGGGAAGTTTCGACATCATAATCGGTATGGATTGGCTCAGTCAACATCAGGCGGAAGTTGTATGTCGTGAAAAATTTATTCGTATTCCTCTTTCAAACGGTCAGACTCTTCGAATCATTGGAGAAACCTCGTCGAAAGGGCTCAGCTTAATGTCTTGTCTTCAAGCTCAAAAATATCTTCGCAAGAATTATGTCGCGTTTTTAGCCCATATCATCAAGAAGGGGACCACAGAGAAGAAACTTGAAGACATTCCTGTAGTAAAAGACTTTCCACAAGTTTTTCCTGACGACATTTCAGGACTTCCTCCAGTTAGAGATGTCGAATTCCGTATTGATCTTATACCTGGTGCTACACCAGTTGCAAAGTCTCCATATAGGTTAGCCCCCTCTGAAATGCAAGAGCTAGCCAGTCAATTGCAAGAGTTGACTGAAAAGGGATTCATATGTCCTAGCTCATCGCCTTGGGGTGCACCTGTCCTTTTTGTAAAGAAGAAAGATGGATCTTTTCGTATGTGCATCGACTACAGAGAGCTCAACAAGTTAACCATCAAAAATCGCTATCCTTTACCTCGCATTGATGATCTTCTTGACCAACTACAAGGTGCCAGCTGTTTTTCGAAAATCGATCTTCGATCTGGCTATCATCAGCTTAAAGTGCATGAAGAAGACGTTCCTAAGACTGCTTTTCGAACTCGTTATGGCCACTATGAATTCATGGTTATACCATTTGGATTAACCAACGCACCAGCTGTTTTCATGGACCTAATGAACAGAGTCTGCAAACCTTACCTTGATCGATTTGTTATAGTTTTCATCGACGATATTCTTATTTATTCAAAATCTAAAGCTGATCATGAGCGTCATCTTCGACTCGTTCTTGCACTTCTAGAAAAGGAAAAGCTTTATGCCAAGTTCTCTAAATGTGAATTCTGGTTAAAAGAGGTGCAATTCCTCGGGCATGTAGTCAATGACAAAGGAATACATGTTGACCCTTCAAAGATTAAAGCAGTTCAAGAATGGCAAGCTCCACGTACACCAACTGAAGTAAGATCTTTTCTTGGACTAGCTGGCTATTATCGTCGGTTCATTTCAAACTTCTCTCGCATAGCTGTGCCACTCACGGCTTTAACCCATAAGGGAAAACCTTTCGTATGGGGACCCAAGCAAGAAGAAGCTTTTCAAACTCTTAAACAAAAACTTTGTGATGCACCAATCCTCACTCTTCCTGAAGGTTGTGATGATTTTGTAGTCTATTGCGACGCGTCAGGGCAAGGATTAGGCTGCGTTCTCATGCAAAGAGGAAAAGTCTTAGCTTATGCCTCGAGACAACTCAAGACACATGAAAAGAACTACACCACTCATGACCTAGAACTTGGAGCGGTTGTATTCGCTCTTAAGATATGGAGACATTATCTCTATGGTACTAAGTGTGAAATATACACTGATCACAAGAGTCTTCAACATATCTTCGATCAAAAAGAGTTAAATATGAGGCAACGAAGATGGGTCGAACTTCTGAATGATTACGACTGTGAAATTAGATACCACCCTGGTAAGGCAAATGTGGTGGCTGATGCACTTAGTCGAAAGGGTTATGCGAACTCCATTCATCTTCTATGTTCGCAAATTATAACCGACATTAAAGATCAAATTCGAGAAGCTCAACACGTTTCAATAACAGAAGAAGATGTACGAAAAGAGATGTCCTGTGGAGCCGAGCTAAAACTTGAAACTAAATCAGACGGTATCCTGTATTACCTAGATCGTATCTGGATTCCTAACCACAACAATCTTCGTGAAACTCTTAGGAATGAAGCTCACAAAACGCGATATTCTATACACCCAGGAGCCGATAAGATGTATCAAGACCTACGGTACACCTATTGGTGGCCTGGAATGAAGAAGGATATTGCCGTTTTTGTTTCCAAGTGTCTCACATGTTCCAAGGTGAAGGCTGAACATCAAAGACCCTCAGGACTTCTAGTCCAACCGGAAATACCTGTATGGAAGTGGGAAAATATAACCATGGATTTCATTACCGGGTTACCTCGCACTTCTGGTGGGTATGACACTATATGGGTGATTATAGACCGACTTACAAAATCAGCTCACTTTATTCCTATCCGCGAAGATTTCAAGAACGAAAAGCTTGCACGTATTTATATCAACGAAATCGTGAGCCGGCATGGGGTACCATTAAGTATTATTTCTGATCGTGATGGTCGTTTCACCTCGCGAACATGGCAAGCAGTACAATCCGCTATGGGCACACGATTAGATCTCAGTACCGCCTATCATCCTCAAACTGATGGACAGTCTGAGCGCACCATTCAAACTCTTGAAGATATGCTTAGAGCATGTGTCATAGACTTCAAGGGAAATTGGGACGCCCACCTACCATTAGTTGAATTTTCGTACAACAACAGCTATCATTCGAGCATCGGCATGGCACCTTTTGAAGCCTTATATGGTCGTAAGTGCCGATCTCCTGTATGTTGGCACGAAATTGGGGAAGCACAAATTACTGGTCCAGAATTAATCCAAGAAACCACAGATAAGATCCATCAAATTCGAAACAATCTTCTAGCGGCTCAAAGTCGTCAAAAGAGTTATGCAGATAAACGACGGAAGCCCTTAGAGTTTAACATTGGTGATCATGTGCTTTTAAAAGTATCACCGTGGAAGGGAGTAGTTCGTTTTGGTCAAAAGGGGAAGCTAGCACCACGTTACGTAGGACCTTTCAAGATACTCGAAAGAGTAGGTCCTGTAGCATACAAGCTTGACCTACCAGAAGAACTCAACAGGATTCATCCCACATTCCACGTGTCGAACTTGAAGAAGTGCCTCGCTGATGGGAATCTCCATATTCCGCTGGAAGATATTCAGATTGATGAATCTATACATTTTATTGAAAGACCAGTGGAGATCATGGACTAAGGGGAGAAGCGTCTTCGTCGAAGTCGCATTCCAATTGTTAGGGTACGCTGGGAGTCGAAACGGGGACCTGAGTTTACTTGGGAACGTGAAGACTCAATGCGTGAAAAGTACCCGCATCTTTTTCCTACTACTTCAACTACTTAAATTTCGGGACGAAATTCCTAAAAGTAGGGGATACTGTAACATTTGTATAAATCGGGTCTTCAAAACCCGCTCCGTTTTGTAATCAAGTACCAAGACATAAAAGTTACATTAAATATTTATGATTATTTTGAGTTAAGGCGATACATAATTAATAAATAAACTAAACTATAAAAATTATATGTGATAAAATGTTAAAATAAAATAAATAGAAAAATAATGAAGCTGCCGGGAGTCGAACCCGGGTCAGCCAAGACACCCTCCAACAACTTATCACTCACTCCCTAGACCACTCCGCCACATTGTGTTTTCTGCTAACTCTAGGAACACAAATGAATCTTATACACAAACTCAGTTATAACCGATGGCGCCATCTGAGAAACGGTAATCGGCAAACCAAGCGTCAAATCGATTGTTTACCTCACACATTCAGTTTATAACCGATGCACGATGGTTTTTAATCAATCAGAAATTGATTAAACTTCAAGACCCATCATTGTTGATTTTAAAACCGAAAAAGAACATCAAGTTCAAAATTTCACAAACTCCAGACCACTCTCGCGATTCAGAGATATCATACCAATACTCTATTTCCTTTTCGTCGCATTTTCAGACCATCAGAGCGCCTAAAACAGCTCGCCGGAATTCTCTGGAAAAGTCGCCGGAAAACCGTATTCAACTCAAACCGGTAAAATACTTCTACTTTACGGTTTCAATCTATTGTTAGAACCTTACTAACATTAACCCATCGCTCAAAATCAACCAAAGACGTCATTGCTGGACTTTCTATGTTCGCCGGAAAACTTCTAGAATTGCCGGAAACTCGTTAATTATCGGTATGCACATTCCAACGCACTGATAATCAATACTCATTAGTTCAATTTCATATCTAATCCCTTAAATCTGTTAATTGATTCTCGCAGCCGAAGCTTTCAAAAACAGAGCCGACAAGTTTCGCTGGACTCTCTGAAGAAGACAACCTGTTCGGTATCTTCTTTCCCCAAACTTTCCGGTTCAATGCATTCAAACTAGACATCATGTTTATTAACTAAATTAATCACGAATCGGTTGTTGATTGATGTCTGCGTTCGTAATGAAGAAGACGAGTTCAGTGATAACATAAGATTAATTATAATCGGAAATATAAACGGGTTAGACACACAGTCTAGCGGTGGCCTGTGTGCAAACAAAAACTATACGTCCCGAGTTCGATCCCTGCTACACGCACACCTTGTGTAATAAAATGCCTTTTTGATCAAGAACTAAACCGGGTTAACTCAGATAGTTGTTAAGTATAATAAAAACCTAGATAATAACCGGGTTAGACACACAGTCCAGCGGTGGATTGTGTGCAACATGAACTACACGTCGCGCGTTCGAAACCCGTCACGAGCACCGGTCTGATTGAATTAAAATGTTTTTGCAAATAAAGGAAATTCGGTTAAATCGAATAAGTGTATAAATATAATTAAAAACGAGATTAGTTCGGGTTGGACACGTAGCTCAGTTGGTAGAGCTGCGTGCACGCGAATGGGAGGTCACCGGTTCGAATCTCACCCGGCGCAGATTAATTCGCTGACCGAACCGGTCAACGGTCAACGCTAAAAAAAATAATATTTTTTTATATTTTTATTTATTTAATTTAATTTAAAAATCAATTAAAAATACTTAATAATAGCATTTTTAAAGATAGAAAATAGCTATAAACTCACAAAAATATATCTAAAAATTTCATTAAAATCCTTAATAAAATCCATCCATTTATTATATTTTTCCATTATTATTTAGGTTAGTATTCCTCGTTGATCCGCTCATCTAAATCGTGCGCATCTCACCATTTCCAATCCAACGCACCCAATGTGAGTGAATCTTACAAATTCCCCGTTTTAATCACGTTTTGGGGTGTATCATGTGTCTTTGTATATATATATAATTACTAAACCATTGTGCATATATCATAACATGAACTTGTGTATTCAGTTTGTTGCTGTTAAGTAGTTATCATTGGATGCAATTTATTATTCAGTACATGCAATTTCATAGGCCGCCGCTCCCCATTTATGAGCGTTGAGCATGTTCCCCATTTCATTATGAGGTTGAACCTGGCGTGCCCACATACGATCGGCTCCGTTTGATTGAGCCTTGATCGCACAGACATTTTCATTTTCAGTACATGCAATACGATCGGCTCCGTTTGATTGAGCCTTGATCGCACAGACATTTTCATTTTCAGTACATGCAATACGATCGGCTCCGTTTGATTGAGCCTTGATCGCACAGACATTTCATTTTCAGTACATGCAATACGATCGGCTCCGTTTGATTGAGCCTTGATCGCACAGTTTCATTTATGTTATTTACAGTATGATGTTGGTATGTTCATGTATGATGCCATGTGTTATTGTATGTTATAGTTGTGACTGCTATTTGCCATTACTTGATTATTTACATTTGCTCATCTATGATTATGCACAATATTTCATGGATAAACTAACCATAAAATCATTATCAAATGTTTATCTAATAAGGTTCACTCGCCAACATATGTTGACCCAAAAACTCCCATTTTACACAAGATACAGGTGAAGCAGCTGCAGCTAGGAACACATAGGATTTGGACTAGAAGAATAAAACGATTTAGTGTTGGGATTGTTATGCTTGGTTTATTTCCTTTGTATTGAATGAACATGTTTGGATATTTGAAAATGCAATTTTGACTTATTAAATATGAAACATAATAGTAAATGTCATGAGCTTTGGTGATAACCCAACTATGCCCCGACTCTTTTTCCGCTGCTGGTCGGGGTGTGACAGATTGGTATTAGAGCCATGACTATAGGATATAGGATAGGTTATTAGACCCTTAGAGACTATACTATAGTCGATTAGAAACTTATAAGAATTTTGTGTGTTATATGCCAAATTTCATGATGTTTATATGTTTTATGTTAAATGTTACATTTGATATTGTGCAAGCATGTTCATAAGTATGTATTATCATATAATGCCTATCATGAAATCGTATGCTCATAACACATCACATCCATGAAAGCACACACCACATCATTATTGTTTTTACAATGATTTTCGTGTTTTCAAATATCATCAAAGTGAGTTCTCATGACGGGCATGTAGTAACTGGAAGGGTACCAGTACCGGTAGTCGGAACGTCCTGTCTAGGCTGGCATTCGTATAAATCCAAAATAAAGGACCAGTTTGCCTACCTGGGGACTAACGATGAGAGTACAAAGTACCTATTAGGCCAAAGCATGCTATACCAAACGTCGTGTGAGCTAATCCCACTTTGAGTTGTCATTGTGTCTACACCTGGACAGTTCCGACAACCATCTCATGAACATATTTTGTGGTTTGCATTCAGGGGATGCGAGTGTTAAATTGCCAATACTAATGTGAATCCTACCAAGCCAATAGCCATGGGGGCCCACATGACTATGTAGGTAAGGTATGGGGGACATTTGAGGCCCAACATGAGCGAACCCAAGACATCCTATGGATGTAGTTGCATTATTGATATTTATGTTATTTTCATTTTCTTAAAGACACATGACACCTAAAAAGACACCATAAACTCACAATCTTCTCATTTTATGATCATGTAGATGTCGTCTAGACAACAACGAAGGGGTAAAAGATCGGGCAGGTCTCAGGAACGTTTGGCCACTCAGATCGCGAAACAAATGGCCACGATATTGCCTGACATTGTGGTACAAGTACAACAAGCCCTTGCTACAAATCCTACTAACCCTCCTCAACAACAGGACCAGAACATCGACAACCCTCCTACCAACAAGTGCTCTTACAAACATTTTAAGTCCTGTGATCCTCCAAATTTGAAGGAACGAGGGTGTCACTGCTCTCCTACATTGGTTCGAGGAGATGGAAAACACCTTCCTAAACTGCGATTGTCCTGAGGATCGCAAGGTTCGATACGCCACCGGGAGACTACTTGGAGTAGCCTCACTTGGTGGAACACTGAGAAAAGGAAGAGGGGAACTGAAGATGCGATGGCCTTAACTTGGGAGGAGTTAAGGGAAATCATGACTAGGCGTTTCTGTCCTAGAAGTGAAATTAAGAAGTTGGAGGATGAATTTCATGCTCTAAAGCAAAAGGAGGGTGATCACTCTACTTACAACAAGAGGTTCTTGGAGTTGAACCAAATGGTTCCAAATTTATTCACTCCAACCTATCGTCTGATCGAGCATTATATTCGAGGACTTCCCTCGAAAATCCAAGATTCAGTTCTCAGGTTTCACCAGTAACACTTGAAGCTGCCATGGAGTTGGCAACTGAACTGACCGAAAACCGAATTCGCAACGGAAGTTCAAAGAAGAGAAGAAGAAAGCCCTGTTGAGGGACAAACTTCAAACCACCCCATTCCTTCCTCTAAGTTTGCTAACAAGAGGAAGCGTAACACCAGGAATTTTGCAGTTACCCAAACCAACACCCCTATTCCTGCTGCACCCATTACTCAAGTCACTCCTTCACCCGCACCATACAGAAGACCCTACACAGGCCCATTACCAAAATGTAACCGTTGTCAGTATCACCATTCCCCTGATCATCCTTGCCAATACTGCACCGGCTGCGGTCGCGCAGGACATACTGTTCAAAACTGCCGCATGCCTCAACGAACAAATCGCCACCAACCTTTAACCCAAACCCACCAACAGTTAATGGGTCAAGCCCAACAACCCCTACCATTTCCACCCACCCAACATTTAGCCCAAACATACTACCAACCCAATTATCCTATGGGCCAACCTATGCGGGCTTGTTTCAATTGCGGCGACCCAAGTCATTTCAGAAACACATGTCCAAGGCTGGTTAATATTATTCATGCTCAGGCCCAAGCCAACCCAGTGAACCAAGCGAACCAAGCTCCTCCACCTGCAAGAGGAAGAGCTTTCAATATTAACGCGAACCAGGCCAGAGCTGACGGCAATGTGGTCAACGGTACGTTCCTTATAAATGGTAGATATGCCTCTATGTTATTTGATACTGGTGCGGATAGAAGTTTTGTGTCATTAGAATTTGAACCTATCTTAAGCAAAAATCGGGATAAGCTCACGGAATCCCATAACGGTAGAAGTTGCGGACGGGAAACCAGTTTCATTAGACTCTATATTACGCAACTGTACACTCACCTTAAACGACCACGATTTCTCAGTCGACCTTATTCCTATGAAGCTGGGAAGTTTCGACATCATAATCGGTATGGATTGGCTCAGTCAACATCAGGCGGAAGTTGTGTTCGTGAAAAATTTATTCGTATTCCTCTTTCAAACGTCAGACTCTTCGAATCATTGGAGAAACCTCGTCGAAAGGGCTCAGCTTAATGTCTTGTCTTCAAGCTCAAAAATATCTTCGCAAGAATTATGTCGCGTTTTTAGCCCATATCATCAAGAAGGGGACCACAGAGAAGAAACTTGAAGACATTCCTGTAGTAAAAGACTTTCCACAAGTTTTTCCTGACGACATTTCAGGACTTCCTCCAGTTAGAGATGTCGAATTCCGTATTGATCTTATACCTGGTGCTACACCAGTTGCAAAGTCTCCATATAGGTTAGCCCCCCTGAAATGCAAGAGCTAGCCAGTCAATTGCAAGAGTTGACTGACAAGGGATTCATACGTCCTAGCTCATCGCCTTGGGGTGCACCTGTCCTTTTTGTAAAGAAGAAAGATGGATCTTTTCGTATGTGCATCGACTACAGAGAGCTCAACAAGTTAACCATCAAAAATCGCTATCCTTTACCTCGCATTGATGATCTTCTTGACCAACTACAAGGTGCCAGCTGCTTTTCGAAAATCGATCTTCGATCTGGCTATCATCAGCTTAGAGTGCATGAAGAAGACGTCCCTAAGACTGCTTTTCGAACTCGTTATGGCCACTATGAATTCATGGTTATGCCGTTTGGATTAACCAACGCACCAGCTGTTTTCATGGACCTAATGAACAGAGTCTGCAAACCTTACCTTGATCGATTTGTTATAGTTTTCATCGACGATATTCTTATTTATTCAAAATCTAAAGCTGATCATGACGTCATCTTCGACTCGTTCTTGCACTTCTAGAAAAGGAAAAGCTTTATGCCAAGTTCTCTAAATGTGAATTCTGGTTAAAAGAGGTGCAATTCCTCGGGCATGTAGTCAATGACAAAGGAATACATGTTGACCCTTCAAAGATCAAAGCAGTTCAAGAATGGCAAGCTCCACGTACACCAATGAAGTAAGATCTTTTCTTGGACTAGCTGGCTATTATCGTCGGTTCATTTCAAACTTCTCTCGCATTGCTGTGCCACTCACGGCTTTAACTCATAAGGGAAAACCTTTCGTATGGGGACCCAAGCAAGAAGAAGCTTTTCAAACTCTTAAAAAAAACTTTGTGATGCACCAATCCTCACTCTTCCTGAAGGTTGTGATGATTTTGTAGTCTATTGCGACGCGTCAGGGCAAGGATTAGGCTGCGTTCTCATGCAAAGAGGAAAAGTCATAGCTTATGCCTCGAGACAACTCAAGACACATGAAAAGAACTACACCACTCATGACCTAGAACTTGGAGCCGTTGTATTCGCTCTTAAGATATGGAGACATTATCTCTATGGTACTAAGTGTGAAATATACACTGACCACAAGAGTCTTCAACATATCTTCGATCAAAAAGAGTTAAATATGAGGCAACGAAGATGGGTCGAACTTCTGAATGATTACGACTGTGAAATTAGATACCACCCTGGTAAGCAAATGTGGTGGCTGATGCACTTAGTCGAAAGGGTTATGCGAACTCCATTCATCTTCTATGTTCGCAAATTATAACCGACATTAAAGATCAAATTCGAGAAGCCAACACGTTTCAATAACAGAAGAAGATGTACGAAAAGAGATGTCCTGTGGAGCCGAGCTAAAACTTGAAACTAAATCAGACGGTATCCTGTATTACCTAGATCGTATCTGGATTCCTAACCACAACAATCTTCGTGAAACTCTTATGAATGAAGCTCACAAAACGCGATATTCTATACACCCAGGAGCCGATAAGATGTATCAAGACCTACGATACACCTATTGGTGGCCTGGAATGAAGAAGGATATTGCCGTTTTTGTTTCCAAGTGTCTCACATGTTCCAAGGTGAAGGCTGAACATCAAAGACCCTCAGGACTTCTAGTCCAACCGGAAATACCTGTATGGAAGTGGGAAAATATAACCATGGATTTCATTACCGGGTTACCTCGCACTTCTGGTGGGTATGACACTATATGGGTGATTATAGACCGACTTACAAAATCAGCTCACTTTATTCCTATCCGCGAAGATTTCAAGAACGAAAAGCTTGCACGTATTTATATCAACGAAATCGTGAGCCGGCATGGGGTACCATTAAGTATTATTTCTGATCGTGATGGTCGTTTCACCTCGCGAACATGGCAAACAGTACAATCCGCTATGGGCACACGATTAGATCTCAGTACCGCCTATCATCCTCAAACTGATGGACAGTCTGAGCGCACCATTCAAACTCTTGAAGATATGCTTAGAGCATGTGTCATAGACTTCAAGGGAAATTGGGACGCCCACCTACCATTAGGTTGAATTTTCGTACAACAACAGCTATCATTCGAGCATCGGCATGGCACCTTTTGAAGCCTTATATGGTCGTAAGTGCCGATCTCCTGTATGTTGGCACGAAATTGGGGAAGCACAAATTACTGGTCCAGAATTAATCCAAGAAACCACAGATAAGATTCCATCAAATTCGAAACAATCTTCTAGCGGCTCAAAGTCGTCAAAAGAGTTATGCAGATAAACGACGGAAGCCCTTAGAGTTTAACATTGTGATATGTGCTTTTAAAAGTATCACCGTGGAAGGGAGTAGTTCGTTTTGGTCAAAAGGGGAAGCTAGCACCACGTTACGTAGGACCTTTCAAGATACTCGAAAGAGTAGGTTCTGTAGCATACAAGCTTGACCTACCAGAAGAACTCAACAGGATTCATCCCACATTCCACGTGTCGAACTTGAAGAAGTGCCTCGCTGATGGGAATCTCCATATTCCGCTGGAAGATATTCAGATTGATGAATCTATGCATTTTATTGAAAGACCAGTGGAGATCATGGACTACGGGGAGAAGCGTCTTCGTCGAAGTCGCATTCCAATTGTTAGGGTACGCTGGGAGTCGAAACGGGGACCTGAGTTTACTTGGGAACGTGAAGACTCAATGCGTGAAAAGTACCCGCATCTTTTTCCTACTACTTCAACTACTTAAATTTCGGGACGAAATTCCTAAAAGTAGGGGATACTGTAACATTTGTAAAAATCGGGTCTTCAAAACCCGCTCCGTTTTGTAATCAAGTACCAAGTTATAAAAGTTACATTAAATATTTATGATTATTTTGAGTTAAAACGATACATAATTAATAAATAAACTAAACTATAAAAATTATATTTGATAAAAAGTTAAAATAAAATAAATAAAAAAATAATGAAGCTGCCGGGATTCGAACCCGGGTCAGCCAAGACTTCAACAACTTAACACTCACTCCCTAGACCACTCCGCCACATTGTGTTTTCTGCTAACTCTAGGAACACAAATGAATCTTATACACAAACTCAGTTATAACCGATGGCGCCATCTGAGAAACGGTAATCGGCAAACCAAGCGTCAAATCGATTGTTTACCTCACACATTCAGTTTATAACCGATGCACGACGGTTTTTAATCAATCAGAAATTGATTAAACTTCAAGACTCATCATTGTTGATTTTAAAACCGAAAAAGAACATCAAGTTCAGAATTTCACAAACTCCAGACCACTCTCGCGATTCAGAGATATCATACCAATACTCTATTTCCTTTTCGTCGCATTTTCAGACCATCAGAGCGCCTAAAACAGCTCGCCGGAATTCTCTGCAAAAGTCGCCGGAAAACCGTATTCAACTCAAACCGGTAAAATACTTCTACTTTACGGTTTCAATCTATTGTTAGAACCTTACTAACATTAACCCATCGCTCAAAATCAACCACAGACGTCATTGCTGGACTTTCTGTGTTCGCCGGAAAACTTCTGGAATTGCCGGAAACTCGTTAATTATCGGTATGCACATTCCAACGCACTGATAATCAATACTCATTAGTTCAATTTCATATCTAATCCCTTAAATCTGTTAATTGATTCTCGCAGCCGAAGCTTTCAAAAACAGAGCCGACAAGTTTCGCCGGACTCTCTGAAGAAGACAACCTGTTCGGTATCTTCTTTCCCCAAACTTTTCGGTGCAATGCATTCAAACTAGACATCATGTTTATTAACTAAATTAATCACGAATCGGTTGTTTGATTGATGTCTGCGTTCGTAATGAAGAAGACGAGTTCAGTGATAACATAAGATTTAATAAAATCGGAATTATAAACGGGTGAGACACACACTCCAGTGGTGGACCGTGTGCAAACAAAAACTATACGTCCCGAGTTCGATCCCTGCTACACGCACACCTTGTGTAATAAAATGCCTTTTTGATCAAGAACTAAACCGGGTTAACTCAGATAGTTGTTAAGCATAATAAAAACCTAGATAATAACCGGGTTAGACACACAGTCCAGCGGTGGACTGTGTGCAACATGAACTACACGTCGCGCGTTCGAAACCCGTCACGAGCACCGGTCCGATTGAATTAAAATGTTTTTGCAAATAAAGGAAATTCGGTTAAATCGAATAAGTGTATAAATATAATTAAAAAAACGAGATTAGTTCGGGTTAGACACGTAGCTCAGTTGGTAGAGCTGCGTGCACGCGAACGGGAGGTCGCCGGTTCGAATCTCACCCGGCGCAGATTTATTCGCTGACCGAACCGGTCAACGGTCAACGGTCAACGCTAAAAAAATAATATTTATTTTTATTTTTATTTATTTAATTTAATTTAAAAATCAATTAAAAATACTTAAAAATAACATTTTTAAAGATAGAAAATAGCTATAAACTCACAAAAATATATTTAAAAATTTCATTAAAATCCTTAATAAAATCCATCTATTTATTATATTTTTTCCATTATTATTTAGGTTAGTATTCCTCGTTGATCCGCTCATCTAAATCATGCGCATCTCACCATCTCCAATCCAACGCACCCAATGTGAGTGAATCTTACAAATTCCCCGTTTAATCACGTTTTGGGGTGTATCATGTGTCTTTGTATATATATATAATTACTAAACCATTGTGCATATATCATAACATGAACTTGTGTAATCAGTTTGTTGCTGTTAAGTAGTTATCATTGGATGCAATTTATTATTCAGTACATGCAATTTCATAGGCCGCCGCTCCCCATTTATGAGCGTTGAGCATGTTCCCCATTTCATTATGAGGTTGAACCTGGCGTGCCCACATACGATCGGATCCGTTTGATTGAGCCTTGATCGCACAGACATTTTCATTTTCAGTACATGCAATACGATCGGCTCCGTTTGATTGAGCCTTGATCGCACAGACATTTTCATTTTCAGTACATGCAATACGATCGGCTCCGTTTGATTGAGCCTTGATCGCACAGTTTCATTTATGTTATTTACAGTATGATGTTGGTATGTTTATGTATGCTGCCATGTGTTATTGTATGTTATAGTTGTGACTGCTATTTGCCATTACTTGATTATTTACATTTGCTCATCTATGATTATGCACAATATTTCATGGATAAACTAACCATAAAATCATTATCAAATGTTTATCTAATAAGGTTCACTCGCCAACTTATGTTGACCCAAAAACCCCCATTTTACACATGATACAGGTGAAGCAGCTGCAGCTAGAAACACATAGGATTTGGACTAGAAGAATAAAACGATATAGTGTTGGGATTGTTATGTTTGTTTTATTTTCTTTGTATTGAATGAACATGTTTGGATATTTGAGAATGTAACTTTGACTTTATTAAATATGAAACATAATAGTAAATGTCATGAGCTTTGGTGATAACCCAATTATGCCCCGACTCTTATTCCGCTGCGGGTCGGGGTGTGACATTTATTTCGAAAAGATTTGATTAAAACTATTTTATAAGCCACATGGGCTAAAATCGTCATTTATCGACATAGTTTAAAGACTTGTTTAAAAAAACTCAGTTTATAACTTGGTTGAATATCCCAGATAATCCTACTTATTATATTACATTAGTAGAAATTCATTTTCAAGTTCATTACCATTTGAAACCTTGTTTTATGCAAAAAAGGGCATTTTGGTCAAAGATGGCATAGTTATGGAACTTGCGCATAGACTTGGATTGTGATTATGATCATGTAATATAACCTTAGAGGGTTATGCTATATTATATTATGATCATAATGCAACTTTAGATCAGTGGGTAACTAATCTAAATCGGGTCAGAATCGAAAGTCAAAGCAGAAGTCAAACTTTGCGACGGTTGCGAACGGAGCCTAGAACTGAAATTAACGAGCCGAACATGTTCATACATGTTCTAATAACTATTACCAACTTGTTTAAGTGTCAAAACAGGTTTCATAACATATATAAGATCAAATTATGATTTTTCTGAAAAATGGCCTGTTTGACTTTTTAATATCATAACTTTGACCCGTCAATTGGTCTAGCAAACGTGATCTTCAGGAGGTGCCCTTTATAGGGACTAACACCTACCTTACTATGATCACTTAGCCATGTTCATTTTGAACAATGGATGGACCATAATGGTCTTAACCGAAAGTCAAAGCGTTTTACGTAAAATGCTTGACTTTAGGCTATAGAAGCCTATAAACGAAAATGCACAAGGAAGGAACACTTACCAGTGATTCCTAGATGCAAAAGAACTATGTTGGACTGCTCCTTTTAGTTAGGAACTTCCAGAGGATGGAAAAGAGTGAATAAGAAAGGTGCAAGTTGAAATGGTGAACTTAAGCACCTATTTATAGTTGGAGAGCTCAAAGGAGGTGAAGCCAGGTGTCTAGGGGTGTAAGAAGAAGCTTACAAGTGTCCCAAAACGTGGCATAGCTGATTAGGAAGGTCATGGTTTCGATTTAATGGTTTTGGAGCTTTGCTTGGGCTCCAAAACAAACTTTCTGCTGCAGGTCTGTTCTCGCGGGGCGCGAGAGACACAGGTCGGGTCTCTCGCGGCCCGCGACCGCCCCTATTTCAGTTTTAAAATTTGACACTTTGGCCCTAAACTATATAAAGCTTATAAAAACGATTTTAAATACTATTTTGGCACTTTTAGCCCTCCGTAGCCAATACTTGGCATACCCAAGATTATGCCCGGGCATTATTGAGCTCTTGGTTCGTTAAAAGCTCACTCAGTAACATGTTGACACTTTTAATCCCTCAAATATCCAACTTTCACATATGTACAAAATTGAACTCTCTCGTCCAAATAACGGTACGTATGAGAGTTAGGACTTCACAAAGGATCTCTCAGAGGCTTATAACAAGCATGTTGATTCCGATGTCACTTAGAGGCTAGACATGTTGACGTATTAGTCACTCAGAGGCCAAGTTTCAAGCATGTTGACATATCAGTCACTCAGAGCTAATGATTTAAGCATGTTGACGTATCAGTCACTCAAAGGCTATTATTTATGCATGTTGACATCGGTTCGTCACTCAGAGGCTCAAGCTTGAGCATGTTGACGCCTTTAGTCCTTATTGGTCTTTAACAGACAATTATATAAAATACAACACGTGTCACTATATTATTGGACACGATTTTACAGGGTGTTACACTTTTCGATGAAGTGCATGGACTCATCGATACGTATGTCATCAAATGGAATGTGAAGTCCTTCGGCTAAGACCTTTTTGAGATTTGAGACGTGGAATGTTGGATAGACGTTGTTGAGCTCTTGAGGCATGATTAACAAAAAAAATTAATAAGTTTGTCAAACTTTAACCCAAACTTAATTGAAATGGTCAAAATAAGGGATGTTGGTGGGAGGCATATCGTATAACTAGGGTTTCAAAATTTTAAAATTTAAAACAATAAAACAAAATACATATAATACTTTCAAATGGACGAACACAAATGAACATAAATGAAAACATTACCTCACGAACATAAACGAACGAACACAACCTTTGTTCATGTTGTTTATTTATCTTACCAAACGAATTTTCTTATTCGTATTCATTCATTTATTAAACGAATAAAAATAAACGAACTTCTCGACAAACGATTAACAAACTGTTCATTAAACGTTTGATTCATTCGAACCCTAGTTATGAGAACAAGTCATAAATATAGAAGAACAAAAGCATCAAAAAGAGTGTGATCCAAAAAGGATCGATGAAAATAAAAGGTAACACAACAAACAGAGAAAACAAAGAGTTTTAGTGGTTGGATTTACAATTATGATAGCATAGGAAAGTTATGGCCTTGCACGACAATTTGTCCTTAAAATATAAAAAATAATAATCTTAAGCTACAAAATATCACACCACTATATAGAAAACTTTATACAGCCATTCTTTATATAGCCATGTCCTCCTTCAAATTACATAACCATGTGCTAAACATCACATAGCCATTTATCAATGAATGTTTTTTTTTAAATAAAGTAAAAAGGTCATTTTACATCTCCTTAACGAATTTTACACGCACGTAGATCAAACACTTTATATTGTAAAAAAGAATATCAAAACCAAATCCATAATTGTTTCAAAAATAAGAACCGAAACTATACCTTACAAAACAACTCAAGGTACAATTTAAAATTCTTCAAACATATTAAAAACATAATATTATTATGAACTTTTAGAAAAAATACATTATATTTCTAATTTAAAAATATATAGTTAATAGACCCTATGTATATTTGAATAATGTTTAAATAATGCCTAGTTGGTCCCTGTGGTTTGTAAATATTACAGATTTGGTCTCAAGACTTTAATAATTACAGAGTTGGTCGTAGTGATTGCAATTTTTACACTCGTGTGGTCCTTATCACTAACCTATGTTAAGTTTCTTAGTTAAGTTTGTATAAAATGACTAGATTACCTCAGAAGAATTCAAAAAACAATTTTTTTTTTATAGAAATAGGCCTACCCCTCATTTTCTTCCTCCTATATATCTAAAAAAGCCTACCACCACCATCTCCAATGTCAACCCACCACCACCACCTCCATGAAAAATAAGAGTATGTCTTTGATGCAAGTGACCAATGTCTCTAATTTGAGGTTCATTGCATATGTTTGCTGCAGATGGCAGATGGCTCTCTGTTTTAGTTTTTTAATGACTGGTGCATTACCAACATGAAAACAGAGCTATTAGTTATGATTGTTAAAAATTATAATATAATTCGCAACAAACAAAAGACCTAAAATTTAAACTTGTTTTATTTTTAGTGTTTTTATATGTTCTCCTTCCTTTTGCTGATTGTCTTTCTCAACTATCAAGGTTGACATCCTTCTTCTTGGTTATCATCATGAAATAACCGTATTGAGATTTTTTTTTCCATTTAGCTTGTTCTATTGCTGGCTGTTTTTTGTCCTGGATCATTTTGATAGTAACATTCACAAAGTCCTTGCCAACCCTGTTTTTTTTTGTTACCTCTAGAAAACTACCGGATATCGTTTTTGACTCAACACCGACCACCATTCGAGTGGAGGTGATGGTAGGGTTTTTTTAGAGAGAGAAAAGAGGAAGAAAATGAGTGGTGGACATATCTTTATATTTTTTTTAATTATTCAAGCGTGATATAGTTATTTTACACGCACTTAACTGAGAAACTTAATATATATATTTGTTATAAAGATCATATTATATAAAAATTACAATCACTAGTACTAACTCTATCACTATTGAAGTATTGGTCTAAGTATGTAAATTACGTGACCAACTGGGTATTTAACTCTCCCTATACATTGTTATATAAAAATTCCAGGGTTCGATACATTTAATTCACAGCTGTCTCTCAGTCTCACGCGGCTCAGTGCTCACCTGCCACCATAGCCACCGTCGAAGGTCACTGCACCACCACCGGCGACCGTTAAATGGCTTAATTTTACGCTCCCTTCAACTTCTACAGTCTAATTTGTGAGTTCTAATCTCCTAATTTCTGCTCAAACTTACTCCTTTACAACACTATCAAATGCGTATAATATTAAACGATTCAATTCATCTTTCTAAAAGATAAATTTGTAATAATAATGCCTCAGTTAACTTGAAAACAACCTAAATTTCTCAAGAATTGTATTGATTCCCGTCTATATTTATCCAGTATTCAGTATGCATGTCACCTTTGCTCTAGGTTTTCATTTTATCGTTTATTATTTTTTTTTTGTGAGAAATTAAATTATGTACATTTGAATGTCACCTTATTTGTAGATCAACATTAGATTAGATTGATTTTTTTATGATTTTAGCCTGATTCATGTTACTTTCTGGTGTATATTACTATTTAATACTGGTTTGCTTTAACATGAAGGATGCTCAAATGTCTTCTTTATGTCATGATCCAACACCTACTCAAAGAGCACAATCGACATGTCAGCAAGGAGATGTTGCTTGGAACGATGAAACAGAAGGGCTATCCGTGGATGGTAAGGGAGTTTTAACATACCTATTATGCAGAGAAACTACATGACCATGAGTGTAATTTGATCTGTCAAGCTCTTAGATAATCAGAATTTGGCACACATTTATAAAGCTAATTATCTGATAATCACAGCTTCAAAATAGCATAAGCACGTGTTACAGCTGATTATCTGATTCTGATTATTCCGTACTACACAATCACTTTCAAAACACACACCCAATCACGCCCCAAGTTTGTAGCGAAACTCTTGTGAATAATGAGTTTAAGAAGGTTATGTTTGTATTCAATTCGGAAGGCTATATACTTATATATGTATTTGTATTCTTTTTTTTTCCTCAGTGGATAAACAACAAACTATATCGGAGGATGACGTTGAAAAGATAGAGCTACCTGCGCGAGGGGAACTAAATACGTGTGAAGCTGACAAAAATCAAGAACCATGTGAGGGTATGCTGTTTGAATCAGACGAAGCAGCAAGAACGTTTTACGATGATTACGCAGGGCGGGTTGGTTTCGTTACCCGTGTTTTATCTTCCCGTAAGTCAGAGAGAGACGGAACAATTATTTCTCGCGGACTTGGATGTAGGGGGGATATAGAAAATTACAAAAAGGAGACCATTACGGCTAAGAAAAAGAATAAGGTTAGAGAAAATTGTGCGGCAATGATTTTAGTTAAGCGAGAGAAACCCGGGAATTGGGTTGTCAGGAAATTTATAAAGGAACACAATCATCCACTTCGTGTTTCGGTTTTGCAGAGACGACCCCTGTTTGTAAGTTTGCAGTGACTTATGCATATAAGTAATTTCATCTGCATAATATGAAAATATACACAACAATTTTGTATAGGATGAGAAAGACAAGAGAATTCAGGAACTAAGTGCTGAATTGCGTGTAAAGAAGCGGTTAACTGCAGCGTATCGGGAACAACTTCTTGCTATAATGAAAGAAGTTGATGGGCACAACGAATATCTATCTTCAAAAGTTGAAATTGTACGTAATAATTTAAAAAAGCTTGAAGCAAACATATTCCAGGGTTCAGATACAGACCAACTGCCGTATGTGAGGTGAGCAGTTTGGTATTAATTCTTATACGCCATTCTTGTACTTTGTTGCAAATTGATCATTATTCTTATAAAAATGACAAAAGAACAGTATAGGTAATTCAAATCTATATGAATTAGATGTCTAGATGATATAATAGACGAATGTCTTTCTTTTATCACCTTTAGTTACAATCTATATTCCATTTATATGATCAAATTAGGTTGCCTCTTAACTTAGCGTAATTCTTTAATTAGTTTCATTTTCTCTAGAAAAACCAGTGGTGGACTATGTAAGAACTAATTATGAATTAAATTGCATATAAAGGAGATACGATCATATCAATTGTTCAATAAGTTTTTACATCTAGAGCCTTTATTCGCAGCTAAATTACTTTTTTGATAAATTTTTAGATTTTAGTTACAGTACTCAGATGCTATATCGGGCAGATTGTATAACATAGTACACACACTCGACATGATCAAGAATAATGTGTGTATCAATTATTATTATTATTTTGGCTGTTAAGCAACTCTCAGCCTCCCACCTCTGTATATTACACATGTTAATTCAATTTATTTTTATCTGTCGATTGACAAGACTGAATTGTAAGAAACTTTTTGTATGTGTTATGAGCTACAACATAAATTTGCATTATCAGAGTTGTATGATTTTTTGTGTAGATGTTACGAGTTAAGAACATTGTGTACTATCTGATCTTCTATTTCAACTTTGCAATATGTATAGTATTTAAAGTAGCACCAATGGTGGGTCAGGTGGGTGATCAAAAGATGTTCAGGTTGAAACAGGTCATTCCCTAGTAGGAGTCAAAACAAACCACATGGGGTTGGGTTGACCGGTAGTCAGTGCTTTCAGTTTTCTTATTATTATTTTCCTAAAAATTTAGTTTGTTATTACTTATGATTTCAAAAACAATTGCTTAAGTATTATTCCAAATACTTGCATAAAACAACTTTGTAGGCATTAGAAATAGACTTTGGCTGACATTCAACTTGTTTGACCCATTCCCCTTTTAGCTAACTTTGGCGGTTATTTGACCTATTTGAAATAAAACATAACCGAAATCAAATCGATCGTAGTAGGTAAATGAGTCCAGATTCCCGGTAAAGGTACTATAAAATTTGTACCGGATAGGATTTCATTTCGAATCCATAGCCGTTTATTGTGGAGCAAATGCAAATTTTTTAACTTCTTCTATTTTAATTGACAGGTAAGCATACCGGCTTTACTCTGGTGTTTTAAAGTAGCAGTAAACAGAGGTCGGCTTGTATGACTGTAAGCATATATCAACAAAGGTGCTTGATCGGTACAAAAAAAATGTTGGAATATCCACGTCACCGTAATGTCTTTGAGGCCTAGTGTTTATATAGCTGTAGGTTGTGAAAAGGTGAGTACCTTGATGCCTAACTTAGTAAAGATATATGTAGATAATACTCGAAGTATATATGAATATGAATGAGAACCAAGTATGTTAATTAGTTTTCCTTGAAGCACTAAACTTTAGGGGTAGTACTTACGGGTATATTTGTATCACTCATGATAGGTCTGTAAAAGCTCTACCAAGTTGAAGTCAAAGTTAAAGAAACTCAGGCTGAAATTAAGGCATGGTTAACAAACTTTAGGGGTAGTATCTACGAGTGTAAATTATGCAGATTAGGCTTGCGAGCATAACCGAGTCTATACTTATATAACTATAGGTATATGATATAATCTATAGTTAACACTATGAGCACTGTAATATATATATATATATATATATATATATATATATATATAATAACTAATTTGTGCATGTAGTCTAACCAACCGATAACCATTCTATAGTTAACACTATGAGCACTATAATATATATATATATATATAAACTAATTTGTGCATGTAGTCTAACCAACCGATAACCATCTTTTGGCAAGAACGAAGTAGAACCATTAGCAGGTCCATGAGCTACGCCTTGGACCCAATCTAGGACCTAATCTTTAGGGCTGGCATCTTGTGTCAAACACTAGACACCAACACGAAATAGGTATATACGAACATGATACGAAATCTTATCGTGTCGGTTTTTCCAAACAAGAACACAAACCTGATAATAAATAGGTTACATGAACACGACCTGTTTATTACATCTTTGATATATAGTCATTAAGGATCCTGTTTAGTGAAACAAAAGTCACCGAAGGTTCACAAAAGTCTTAAATAATGCATAAATACATAATCCTTAACAAACATAAAACAAAAATTCATAAGTCAAATCATAACATCCATTAAAAACAATTTCAAGTTCCCATGGATCTTTTTCTAAATCTTCAATTCCAACAATCAAACCTACACAATGATTATAGTCATATGAAGCATGGGCAATTGGACATAAACTGATTGTTTGATTCATATAGTTTTATCAAGCAGCATTTGGAGTCGGTACCTTAGGATTGTTCACTGATTTTCAGCAAGCAACACTACTTGAAGCATTTGTAGTAGATACCTTAAGATTGTTCACAAAGTTTGAAGCATCCGATTCACGACTAAGGTCAAGCAACATTGTATCTTCTGTGAGCTCATCTACATCAACTTGGTTAGAACCTACAAAATACAAACAAAAATCTACCATTAATATAATACTATATAAAAAGGAAAAATTATACGTTGTCCTTTATCTTTATCTTGATACCATTTTTCAGGCGGTCCCCTTTGACGCAATAATTGACGAGTTTTGTACATTATGTTTCAAAATCTTGCACGTTACGTCCCTTGGTCCTAATCAAGTTAGATTTTTTTTGTTAAGTATGATCACCCAAGGGTAATTTGATCTTTTTACCCATTTATTTATTATTATATATATCACAACTATAACTCACACACTCTCTACTCAATCCCTCTTTACCACACCATACTACTCAAGATCCACCCCATCATCACCCCTTAGCCACCCACCAACTATTTGCCACCGCCCCCACCTCATTGCCTCCACCTCTGAAATTCACCCCCACATCTACCACCAACCACCATCCCCACCCACATCATATGCCGCCGCCCCTTTCAAAACCCTAAACTACTGCAATTCGAGTCGGTTTCCGAGCACGAAGGCGAAGAACACGCCGTTGAGGAGAGTAATCGATCGATCGCCGGAATCTGCTTTTGATAAATGGAGGCGAAGTTGTGGTTGTGGTGGTTAAAGGTTGTGGTTGTGGTTGAAGGTTGTCTTGGAAATCTTGTTGGTAGCTAGCCACCACTCCCAACGGTGGTCTCACTGTGGTTGTGAGTTATGGTGGTGGTTGAATGTTAGAAAGAGTGACAAATTTTGTGAAAAAAATTGTTCCATGAAATCTGATTGGAATCTAGTGCAGCAATGGTAGGTTTCTTTATATGGTTTTGTTGGTTGTATTAGAGATTTGATCTTGTGAAGTGGTTTGATTAGTTGATTATCTCGATAACTTAAAATCGCCTCTTGATGTCAGATCTAGAAGCGAGCTGACTAAATGTAGCAACAAAAGAGGGGTAGGTTAACATAAAGGACAAAACGTGTAATTTTCTCTATAGAAAACTTATAAAAATTAAGGGAAATGGACATTACACCAATCTCTAAATAGCTACTCTTTTGTGCATATTAGAGCCTGAACGATATCTTTACCAAGTGAACTTCGATGTTCAATTAGTACCCATTGAATGTGTCAAAACATCTATCGCCATCTTCGCAAGTGTGGGATACCATATATCTAAACTCATTGGCTTAATAAAAAGCCAACATATCAAGTTGTGAGTTCCTATCAACTCTTGATTCCTCCGAATACAATTATAGTTCTAACGTTTTGTTGTAAAATCTTTACTCCAAAACTGATTAAAATCATAAGATTAAATACTAGAAAATTAGTTATTCAATTATTAAAATATAATATATAAACATATATGAACAAACAAATAAATTACCTTAAGTCTTGCTCTTACTCCTAAGCATGTGTTGAATCATCCATTGTATCTCACTCCCTTTGCTAGCATTTGAAGCACATGTGAATCATCCCTTGTTTCCTCATTGACATATAACATAACATATTCATTAAAAGTAGAATTCAAATACTGATTAACATTTATATATTCACACCTTTCCTCTTCATATACTTGTGAATAACTCCGTTCCATAAAATGCAACTTGTATCTAGGATCCTATGGAACGCAACTTGTATCTAGGATCCAACACCACAACTATGACTAATATAAGACTAAAATCATACCAATATTTCTAAAACTTCGCCTTGCCATTTTTTTATGACTCATCTTTTGAACTCATACCCTGTATAAAGTAAAATTAGCCATAAAAACGTGTATATAGTACAATTTTGCAATCGGATATTTGGTACCCAAAAAACATTTGTCACATTTTAATACTCCAAGAAAAATACATACATTTTCAATCTTGTCCTACTCTAATGAATTCGGACAATGTTTATAGTTAGAATCACATAATTCTAAATGGCAAAAGGTACGTCGATAATAAAGGACACTATCACGCATAAAAAAGCTTGAATTCCACCTAGTAACAACGTCTTGCCTTAATCCCCTTTTCTTTTTCTTGTTAATAGAAAGCAACTAAACATAATCCAAAAACGTTTCCTTCTCTTGTTGTGAACCTTTCACATATTTGATACTCTCTCTAACTTTGTAAACATACTCATTAATTTCCTTTAGCCCATCTTGCATAATCAAGTTCAAAATATGTGCACATCTCTAATGAAAAAAACCCCTTAGAAACAAGTGGTGATTTTGTATTCACTTGTTCTCTCAAAAGCCCAATGAAAGTGTTATGAAAATGATGTCCTAAAAGTAGTCTAATAAAAACAATTGAAATTATCCTAATTCTAGACTCAAAGTAATACTCTAGACTCCTAAACTCAACTAAACTACTAACCGGCAAGTGGACCGATCAATTGTAGAAAAGCTTAAGTAAATCCGGATATCGACCCACGAGACTCTGTCTGATTGGGCGCTTGTAGAGAAATTCTACAACGGTCTCACCCCTGAAACCCGAGCCCGATTTGACACTTGCTGGAGGGCAACTAATGGGCAAGAAGACGTTTGTTGAGTGTAATGACCTCTTCAAGAGTTTCGCACATTCTGATATATAGATTATAGCACTACCGGCAGGAATTCAATCCTTGTTTCTCATACCACTCCGGTCAACCTGGGTTACACCAAGTTATCTTGGAAATTACTGTAGCTGCTGCATTAGATAGCTTTAAGCGAGAGGTAAGGAAATACAAGAGTTGAAAAAAGGTAGATAGATGTGAGGTGGTAGAGGAGGTCAAGATACGATAGAGTGTCCTACGGTCACTGTCGAGCAAGTAGAGTTCATCACGGGTCAGAACCGAAGCCAAACGAACCCCTATAATAATAATAATTCTAATTATAACTCTAAGCGGCGTAATAATAATAATTTATGTTCTTCCGGTAACCCACTGGTTTCCAATCAGACCAGTATCAAAACAGGGGGCAGGGTCATTATTCTAATGGAGGTTCACGTCAGCCAAGTCAGTTTAGTGGCGGGGGTTCAAACTAAGAGGGTCAAAACAGGAGTGGAGGTTCGGGATGTAGTTTGGATAAGATAGAGGAACTTCTTTCTCGGCTAGTGGTTAAGGATCAGGCTACTCAGAAAACGTTAGCGGAGCATGATCTTCTTTTAAAGAATAAGCAATCCACACTCTTAGATCTTCAAAGGTCCGTCGGTATTGCTAAGCAACTGCAAGAGCAATCACACGGTCAGTTCTCGGGTAACACTCAACCTAACTCGGCGAACCAACACGCAAAAGCGATAACCACCCGTAGCGGTAAGAGTCTAGGAGAAATGGTTAGAGAGCGAGTAGAGATAGAGGATAAGGAGGAAGAAGTAGAGGTAGATGAAGAGATAGAGATGGAGGCTCCACCTAGGGTGCAAAATAGGCTAGACCTAGTAAGTACCGCACCGAACAGTGAGCCTTCAGTCGAGAGTCGAGCAGAAAAGAAACCGATAGATGTTAGGCCATCACCATATGTAGATCATTCATGCTTACCCTACCCGCCCGCCTTAAGCAACAAAAATATGTTAAGGAATACGAGAACTTTCTAGACATGTTCACCCAGCTTAAGATCAATCTCCCATTCATTGAGGCCCTCCAGCATATGCCAAAATATGCCAAGTTTTTGAAAGACCTTCTTAAACGCAAAGATAGGCTAGGGGAGCTTTCAAATGTTCATTTGACTGGAGGATGTTCCGCCGTAGTGCTAAATAAGTTACCGGAAAAACTCACTTGAGATGTTGTGGGACAATTGAATACAAAATCATCACTTGTTTTTTAGGGTAATTTTTTTCACTTGAGATGTTGTGCACATATTATGAACTTGATTGTGCAAGACGGGCTAAAGGAAATTGATCAGTGTGTTTACAAAGTTATTGAGAGTATCAAGTATGTAAAAGGTTCACAACAAATGAAGGAAAAGCTTTTAGATTGTGTTTAGCTGCAGTCTATTAACAAGAAAAAATGGGGTTAAACGCAAAACATGTTCCTAGGTGGAATTCTACCTTTTTAATACTTGATAGTGTCCTTCATTATCGACGTGTCCTTTGCCATTTAGAATTGAGTGATTCTAATTATAAACATCGTTCAAATGAGTGGGATAAGATTGAAAAGATATGTATTTTTCTTAGAGTATTTTATGATGTGACAAATGTTTTTCGGGTACCAAATATCCGACATCAAATCTGTACTATCCACACGTGGCTTATCTGACTTTATATCTGCGTTCAAAAGACGAGTAAATTAAAAAAGGGAGATTAGTCTCTAATAATCCATACTAGACGTCATTGGCCATTGGCAGTCCCACCTTTTTTTATTCCCCATGTCAGTCCCACCTTTCAACTTATTTTCCTCCACCGGTCCTCAGTTAAAAAACTTAACTTTTCCAAATTACAAACTGACATTTTAGGGCTTTTGATCAGAACGAGGATACCAGTCTATTGATGTATGACTTACCTCGAAACGGTACTCCAAACGACTTGATTTTTGTTAATTGGAAGTTTAAACACCCAAATTGAAGCATAGGTTTTTTTACGTAGTATTATATTAATGGTATATATTTGTTGTATTCTGTAGGTTCTAACCAAGTTAGTGTAGATGAGCTAACAGAAGATATAATGTCGGTTGACATTGGTCGTGAATAAGATGTTTTAAACTCTGTGAACAATTCTTAGGTATTCACTTTAAATGCTTCAAGTAGTGTTGCTTACTAAAAATAAGTAAATCTGTTTAGTGGTGTTGCTTGATAAAATTATATGAATTAGTTTATGTCCAATTGTACATGCTTAATATGATTATAATTATTTGTGTGTTGGTTTGATTTTTTTTAATTGAAGATTTGAGAAGAGAGACCTATGGAAACTTGAAATTGTTTTTATTGGATGTTATAATTTGGTTTTTATGGATTTTTACAAGGATTATGTATATACGCATTATTTAATATTTTTGTGAACTTTTGACTTTTATGGATTTTTTGTTTGTTAAGGATCATGGTTTCTTAACAGGTCGTATCATACACTATAAAGTTTTTGGTGTCTTAACAGGTCGTGTTCATGTTTAGAAAAACAGTCATAATAAGATTTCGTGTCGTATTCGTATCTTAACATGGCGCGTCTGACAAGATATGCTAGCCCTACCTTACTCATTTTCATCTTTAGCAACGTTTGTTTTTTTGTTCCTGGTCACCCATTGACCGACCACTGAAAACTACTTGTTGTATACCAAATAACAACACACAAGTATGAAGACGATTACCTACTTTTAGGGGTGTTTAAAAGTGCGTTTTTGAAAACCCTTTTTTTTTCCTTTTTATAATGTTAAGTAATCACAATCAGATTATCAATTATATAAAATGTGTTGTGGGAGATGGTATTGGATATGCTTATTACATAATAATCAGATTTTTTTTTTGGAAGGCAACAAAATAATCAGATAATTTGTTGTTTACATTATGACTTTTTTATCAACTATTTAATAAGTCTTTAACTTTATTATTATTATTATTTTTTTGTAAAAGTTGTTTGTATGCATATATATTGATTTTAGGAATAATGGATTTTAATAATCCAAACTATTCAAATTGGCCAACAACGAACCAACTTCAAAAATAACCATTAGTGGTCCCACCATTTAACATATTGTAAACCAATAGACCTTACTAATAGCGTTATAGTAGTGATGAGTGGCATGATGACGTGCTATAAAATTTAAAATGTAGCAATTACATGGCTATTAAGTTGATTATGTGGCTATTGACTTGAATATGTGGCATTTAAAATAACAGAACATTAATCAAGTATATCCAACAACCACATTCAATCGATACTTAAAGATTTCACCCCTCACACAATCATTCAGACAACATAAAAATCAAACCCTACTCTCATACACTCTCGCATACGAAGAACAAACCCTAATCTCTCCCTATCTTGATCAAACGAAGAAACAACCATAATCGAATGGTAGAAATCATCAAGATTAATGTCTAGGTTGGAGGGGCATTCGAAGTTGCTACTCCAAATATGAGGTATGTTGGTGGTAAATCAATACTTTTAAGCTTAGATGTCAATCAGTTGTCCTTTTTTGAGCTAGTAGACAATGCAATGGAATATGGTTCATACGTTTCCAAAGATTTTCACCTATATTGTTGTGTACCTGGTGGTGGTGGTAAATTGAGCAGGTTAGTTAGTGAAAAAGATGTCATGGACATGGTATTGTTTATAACCGATGATGAAACACTTGATGTTTATGTTCAAATGGGTCCAATAAGAAAACCCCAGGCCCAGTTTAGTAGCCAGCCCGCTAAATCTGAAGCCCACCCCCATACCCAACCCATTATGAAGCCCCTTCTTCTAGGTTAAACATGAGCCATAGTTCACAGGGTGGTTTCACTTAGTCACCAAGTAAACCTATAACTGGTTATAGGAGGTCTACTGCAAGAATACTTGCATCACCAGCTAAGGTTAATGTTGTAACACCACCAGTTGTAACACAACCACCACCAGCAGTTGCATCACTAGCCAAGAATGTTAGGTTTGCTGATGTAAAACCTGACCCAATTGAACCAGAATCACTTGCTTTAACATACGAGGAAGGTGAACGAGCTGGTGTAACAATTGAGGGAAGTTTAGATGAATAGGGTTGTTAAAAGAGGAAGGCTTAGAAGATTCTAATTCTGATGATGTGAATTATAAAGCTGATTTGGTTGATGATGAGACAAACAAATATGATGAAGAATGGTTAGCCTCTGTTATTGCAATAAAACAAGTGAATGGAGAAGAGGTTGTGTCTACAGAAGTTGGTTGTTGAGTGTTTAAAACAGATTGACAATGTACTAGGTAAGGTAAATTGAATGATGTATGGTGTTCTCATTTAGAAGGATATAGCAATTATGAAGATTCTAATGTTAGTGTTCAAACACCTGGTGAAAGTGAGGATGATATAGGGAAAGTGTTCCTGTTGTGAATGAACAAAACAGATTGGACAAAGTTTAAATGGGTTGTTGGGATAAGGTTCCCTACTAGGGATGCCTTTAAAGATGCAGTGAGAAGATATGTTGTGTCAGATGATAGGAATTTGTGTATTTCAGTTAGTAACAAGAATAGAGGTCGTAGATTAGGTGTCAGTTGTGTGAAAGGTTGTCCATTCAAATTGTTTTGTTCATCATGAGGGAAAGAGTTGTTGCATGGTTAAACTGGTGAATGGTAAGCACAACTATTTTTAGACTTCTAATAGTTCTTGTTTATACGTGAAATCATGGCTGCAATTTGATGATGAATGAAACCTATGGTTTATTAGAATCCAGAATCTTTATGTTTGTGAGTTTGTTAATTTGTAGTTTACGTACACATGCATGTATAGGGCTAGGGTTTCGATGTATAACATGATCTTGATGATAACTTGAGGATTAAACTGATCCACATACTACTATACACGTACTAGTAGTCGAGAAGTATGATTAAACGTTCATACACACGTTTTTACAAAGGTCTGAACGCAAATAGTTTTTGCGCAGAATTTTATGTCAACTTGTATTGGTTGTAACTTGATAACGTGTGGTTCTTTAGTCTAAAACGAAGTTCAATGAAATATTTTTCAAACCCAACTGGATGCATAATTTTTCTACAAGTTTAGGTCAGTCAAAAGATTAAAACGGAAACACATGTACAAGCTGTGTTTTTTCTCAATTGAAAACGCAGACTCAAAACCTTCATTTTCTCATTTGAGAGCAAAATTGTTAACTCATGAATCAAGATTAAAACAAAATGAAACATGCTATTCTACTTATGTTTCGATTTCCGCCATGGCTTCCATGAACATCAACACTTCACCACAATCTTCAAATTGAACTGTTATTTGTCAAATTTGCGAAAAACCTGGTCACAAAGCGTCATTCATGTTTCTATCGATTCTCTGGTAACAGTCGATTTGATAGTGGTAGAGGTTGCTCTGGCGGCGCATGATGGAGAAGCGGCGAAAGAGGTCGCAATGGTCGATTTAATGGTGGTTCAGGTCAGCTGGACAGTTTTGGTCATGGTTTAAGTTATGGTGGATATCACGACGTTCAACGGAATCATATGGCTAATCCTACCAACTATGGTGGTGGTTAGAAACAAGATTTTAGGGCTTCATATTTGGGGGAAACAACTAGGTACAATAATGCGCACAGTGTGTATGATACAAGGGTTTTTGGTAATGAATTTGGAGCAGGCTTTGTTAACCAAGGTCTACATGGATCCCAATCAAATAATAACCATTCAGGCTTATTGGGTTCTGGCCTAACATCATCTCATCAATTTATTGGGCCAAATGCATCATTTTCAAACACCCAGCCCACGATTCCTCATTTTAGTTCTGGACCAGCTGATACTACTGGATTTGGGCCGGCCCATTTTGCGAACTGGGCTCATCACATGTTGGGCCACATTATGGGCTTATGGCAGATTTGTCTACTATTTGTGACAAAGTGGATTCGTGGATATCCGATTCAGGAGTGACTGCCCACATCACAGCTAATTCTTCTCTTGTTTTTGGAGTCGTTCCCTACACTAGTTCTGAACGTGTTGTTGTCAGCAACGGTGCGTCACTAGCTATTACTCATATTGGTTATGCCTCGTTACATTTGTCTAGTCGTACTGTTTTGCTCAAACACTTTCTAGTAGTTCCTGGTCACACAGCTTGTTGTTGATCATCCTATTGCTGTTATTTTCTCACATTTTGGGTTGTCCATTCAGACCTCGATGGATGCTCCTCCACCACATGCGGGTAGCCCACATCAGTTGTACTCTTTGACTACATTTGCTTTACTTCCTCGACAGACGTGGCACTCTCGACTTGGACATCCATCCGATGCTATTTTAGCTAGATTCCCCTTTTTACATTTCACGAATAAGTCCATGTTTTCACATTGTACTGCTTGTAGTATCTCAAATTCAAAGCATTTACCGTTTGAGACTATTGTTACACATTCTGTTGTACCTTTACATGTGGTTCATTGTGATATTTGGAGTCCATCTCCTGTTATGTCTCGTAATGGTTTTAGATACTTTATTACGTTTATCGATGATTTTAGCAGATTTACATGGATTTATCCGTTGACACATCGCTCACAAGCAGTTGACTCATTTTATCATTTTAAACCACTTGTTGAGAATCTCTTCTCATGTACCATTAAACACTTTCAGTGTGATGGTGCTCCCGAACTTATACATGGACACATGGCCCGATGTCTTTATGAATCAGGAATCGCTTATCGCATTTCATGTCCATACACACCCCAGCAAAATGGGGTTGCTGAGCGGAAAAACTGCCATCTTTCTGAGATTGCTTGTGCATTTTGTTTCATGCACGTTTACTAAAGAAATTTTGGTATGGTGCTTATGCTATTGCAGCATTTCTTATTAACCAGTTACCTACATAGGTTCTTCATTACTACTCTCCTTTTGAGACATTGCTTGGTTCTCAACCGGACTATTCTATTCTTCGTACGTTTGGGTGTTTGTGCTATCCGTTTCTTGGTGACACATGAGTGGATAAACTTTCATCCAAGTCTACTCTGTGCGTTTTTGTTGGCTATGCACCCTCTCATCTTTGATATCTTTGTTATGATCCCCATACATCTTGTACGTATATATCTCGACATGTGCGATTTCATGAGACGATTTTTTATATTCTGGGTAGTTTGCCTACTTTCACATCTTCCTCTGTTTCTATTCCTTTTGATATTCCTCATCCTTCGTTTCCGTCTTCTATTTCTTCATCATCTCCTCCTGATATTTCTTCACCTATTGCTTCTCTCCTTCTTCTCCTCCTCCACCACCTGTTCCAACTCATCCGATGGTTACACGCTCTCATGATCATACACGACAGTCGTGACAGTTTCCTGATCATGTTTTTCTTCATGTCTCTACTACCCCACTACTGAGCCTTCCACATTTCGACAAGCTCAGGCAGTAGCTCTGTTTGGTGGGATACAATGTGTGCTTAGATTGATACTCTACATGCCAACTAGACTTGGTGTCTGGTTCAAGCTCCCACTGATGCCAACATTGTTGGTACTCTGTAAGTGGGTCTATAGGATTAAGCATAATCCTAATGGACGGTGAGTCCCTATAAAGCCCGACTTATTGCCAAGGGCTTTCATCAGACTGAGGGTATTGACTACATTGAGACTTTTAGTCCTGTGGTCAAGCCTACTACTATTCGTCTTGTTCTTTCAATCGACTTTTCTCGAGGATGGTCTATTCGTCAGGTTGATGTCAACGATGTCTTTTTACATGGGGATCTTTATGAGACTGTTTAGATGACACAACCCCCGGGATTTGTTGACACATCTAGATCGCATTATGTTTTCCATCTACAGAAGGCACTTTATGGCCTGAAGCAGGCTCCCAGAGCTTGGTTTTCCAAGCTATCCACAGCTCTTCTTACTGATGGTTTCACTCAGTGTATTTCAGATTTATCTCTCTTCATTTATAGTTAGGATTCGGGATTTGATACTTTGTCATGTCTTGATCTATGTTGATGACATCATTATTACTGGGAGTTCTCCTGATTTTGTTTCTGGATTGATTAGACGCTTACACTCCTAGTTTGCGCTTAAGGATTTGGGTTAGTTGTCATATTTTCTGGGTGTTAAGGCTACTTTCTCTGAGGATGTGTTACATTTATCACAGCAGCGTTACTTGCTTGATTTGTTACCAGTGTACTTGTCTTGCGGATTGTCGACCGTTATCTACACCTGCCCCTTTTGGTAGATAGCTTTCTCGACATACTGGTGATCCTTTATCTGATCCTACTACGTACTGGAGTACGGTTGGTGCGTTTCAGTATCTTGTGTGACAACTGTCACTTTTGGGATAATTTTGTACATTAACCAGTGAATTATATGATATAATTATGTGTTTTGAACAACTAAACTGCGTGAATTGCATGGCATCAATCTAGAAAGTTCACTGAATATATTACATGATGCATATTATTTGTTTAATGGTTACCATTTAAAAATTGCTTGAAACAGCGCGTCGGAAACAACTATTAGACTAGCTGTGGCAGCACAGTGTCAGTACGCAGTTAAACTGCAGATTTAGGACTTAGATGAGAGTCCAACGCAAACTGTATATTAAATCCCATGTGGGAAATCAAGGATCAATGCCAACACTTTCCGGAAACTATACGTGCACTGAAAAGTGTCCGAAATACACACTAAACAGCAATTAAGCAAAATTCAGTGAAATTCAGCAAATACAAGCTTATGTAATATGCAAAAATAATGTAAAATCATGCACTGCTTAAAAGACATTGAAAGTATCAAGTTGGCACAAAAACATATCATATCACATAAGTCTTAAAAGTTAACGTTTTAACGAACCGACAACGAAACGAACACCCGGACACAATTTGAAACATCATATGAACTAGTTAACAATATTTTTACATCATACAACTAGTTAAAAGCATTAAACACACTGTTTTGCTTAAGGATCCCTAAAAACCCTACAAGTTGCTTAAACCTCCGTTTAAGGACCCGTGAACTAATCTAACACCCGTTAAACAACTGAACACAAACTAGACATACAATATAAACTAGTAACATTGTTTAACAACATTAAACTGTGTATGGCATATTATACCTCAAAATACATCAAAAAACCCTAATTCACCAAAACCCCCTAACTAAACCCTAAATTCCTAACTAATTACTTAACTAAGGAAACTAACCTAGTTAACTAACATCATCATCAACATGGACGGTCAAAGGGGGGCCCACAAGCCACCAACAACTCTTGTCCCCTAATATACAACATGTTGGAAGGAAGATGTGTTTACATGAGGGTTAATATGTTAGAAGATCTTGCATAAAGGAACATGATTAGCACCTAAATCTTATCACTTTCACATTACACTTTCTTCTTCTTCCTCTTTCCATACCTCACGGCCACCATACACCACCACTCACTTCCATTTTCAAGTCATAATCAACGCAATCCAAGGTGATCCAAGGGTGTCGCAAGCATAACTAGGAAGGTTTCAAGTCTTGGAAGTGGAAGGACCTCTTCAAGGAGCTATTAACCACCTATTTTCTTCATCTTCATCTTCTTGTTCTTGTGTGTTGCTTCCCTAGCCTTGTGCTAATTTTCATCTAGTTAAAGTATATATAACTTATGTACAAGATAACATCTAAAGATTCATACAAAACAAAGATGAAGAACACTTCAAACTAAGCTAAAAAAATTATAAGAAACAAGTTGCTTATGTTGTGTTATGAAAGTTGTTAGTTGGTAGTTTGAGCTAGTGGTGATAAACATCATATGTGGACTTGTTAGATGATGGTTAAAAACATAATCTAACAAGTGAACACAAAGATCTTGAAAGATTCATGATGAACATGTTAATAAAAATGGATGAACATAAAAGTTGAAGTTGTTAAAGTGTATAAGTTGTTACATACAAATTATAAACTTCTTGAAAGATGGATAAACATAAGTTCATAAATTGTTTTCTAAAAAGCCTTAACAAACATGTTTTAACAAAATGGATGAACTTGAAAATGTGATTAAAGTAACTTATGATGTTTTCTAAAAATATATATAAACATGATGTTAAAAATGATTTTTAACAAAGTTAGTAAATAATAATGACTAAAACAATTTTTGAAGATGCATGAACATCATAATCACAAAAATAAAAGACTACATGTTTTAGTAAACATTCAAGTTCATCATGACCTAAAAATGCTTATATATGTATAAAGAATACTTGTTGAAGTTGTGATGAGTAAATTGATGAGTTTTGAAGCTTAACACATGTTTTAAAAACATGGGAAACCTCCTAAATCTAGGGGAGACTATGGCGAAATTTTTATAAAATTTAAACACTTAGAAAAATATATGGTTATAAAGTTCTTACAAGTAAACTTGTTTAAAAACCATAAACATAAAAATCCCCATGTTTTTGGATAAAATATAAGTTCAAGAAGCCATGGTTTTTATAAAGATAAGAATGGGTATAAATATATATTTTTAAAATATATTAGTGATCACAAGTATCACAAGTTATGTGTTTATTGTTTGCATTATATATATATATATATATATATATATATATATATATATAGTTAGGAACTTGAAAAATAAAACATACAAACAAATACATAATAAGTGTCAAACAAAAAATTACAAAATATATATATACCTATCCATAACCATACATGGAAACAAATATCGACTATTCGGACGATCGGACTTTATACGGATTATGGACTAAAAATATACAATCTACCGAAGCTTGGTAAGTATTATTTTCAAAACCGAACAAGTGACAAAATATATATTTTTACAAATATATAAACTATATCGTATTTCGTCGATACTAAAAACATATTATTTTCGAAGTGTATAAAAATATATATTTCATAAAACTCCTAAAAAAATATATTGTTTTTGGTAGAAACTAAAATACATATTTTCCTAGAACTAATCACAAAAATATATATTATCTTGAGATACATACACTTACCAAGCATAATAATACATATACCAATTTGAATATATCTTAAAATTATATATTTTAAGTATACACAAAAATGGGGGTAATAAATACAAGAAATATACGTATTCCTACACGTACAAATACATGCCAATATATACCATTAATATTTGGTGAAAATACCATTATACAAGTATTATACTTAACCATGAGAATACGAATGTAACACAAATACACACAAAACAAGTATACCTATACTTGGGGGAATACACATGTATGATACTTAACAATTATTAAACTTGGTCATGTAGACCATAAACCCATGCACATGAATAATTATATATCCATACATGTTAAAAATAGGTTATTTTTAACAAACTCATCGCAATTAAAAATAATATATATAAAGAGGTGCATACAAATAATACAAGTTAAAATATAACATTTTAATGAACACATCAAACTTGAAATTATATATATAATTAAGAAGAATTATATATGGAACATATCCGACAAAGGTATCGTCGAGGCAAACGGGTGGAACCCAACAATGTGAAGACATGAAACATATACATCTTACTAGTGCGTGGCATGGAGGCTAACGGGCTAGGCCCATACATGCAACACTAGAGATGCAAGGATATATATATATATATGACGAAATATATATATTGACATCATGCACCGAGAATACATTGCAACTGACATCATACACCGAAAACGCATCTTAGTGGAACATCGTACATTGAAGATACATCCAAACGAAACAAAACACTAAAAAGTCTTAACAAATATTTAAGACAAGAAACATGAACATGAATCATTCAAAGACTGAAGTGTCTAACAAAACCTAACGCGTTTGTAGGTTGTGGTACGAATTCAAAGAAAGTTATTTGAGTTAAACAGTGAAAGCAGAAAGCAAAACAGTGAATTCATGTCCCTTTATCATCTTAAATGTTTTACAGTTTTACAACAATCGGGGTGAAATACATGTCTATGGTATGATAAGCTAGGGAATTAAATAACTAGATCATGTGCGATAGGATGAACTTAAGCACCATTAATCTTGTTTAAGACCACGGTACAAAGGTTAGATCTAGCGGGTGTTGGCGAGCCCCACTCTAGGTCATGGACCCACACGGAAGAGTGCATTTGTCGTCCCAGTCGAGGTTAATCGACAGAAATCGTCTAGGTTTGATGCTTCCTATGTCGTCACACAATATTAATGTCCTTGCAAAACATTAATGATCATGATTTCATTGACGCTTTACATACCGGGTTTTGATACAAATATTTTATCATTTTATGGATTCAACTCATACAGTTAAAACACATGAACTCGCCAACTTTTGTTGATTTTCTACTTAACATGTATTTCACGTAATGCGGAAGGCTGCAAATCAAGAAACAAGTATCAAGTCTCCAATGCCACCTTTTTAAGGATTTGCCCGGCGATTTAAGGGTCAAAACCTTAGTATTTAAAATCTTGCATGTTGGTTATTTAGAAATATGACAATTTAATGGATTGTAAACAATATACTTAACCTGTGTTGCGTTTTGAAAACTATATCAGTAATGGCATTTGGAGGTTGTTTTATTCATTTAGTATGTTCACGTATGTTGTATGCAATGAGAATCAATCAGATCACACCGCACGTTTCCGCCTATGAGCGGGTGTGACATCTTGTGTTGACACGACCAGAGATGGCTTATGCGGTTAGTAAGGTGTCACAGTTTCTTCAGACACCTATTGATCGACACTGGGTCGTTGTCAAGTGTATTTTGCAATATCTTAAGGGTACTGTATCTCATGGGTTAAGCATACGTCAGTCTACTTGTTTTGATTTACATGCTTATAGTGATGCGGATTAGGTTGGTTCTCCCGATGATCGACGTTCTACAACAGGTTATTGTGTTTTTCTTGGGCCCAACCTTATTAGTTGGAGCTTCAAGAAACAGCATACAATTGCTAGGTCGAGTACTGAGGCTGAGTACCGAGCTCTTGCTCATACAGCTGCTGAGTTACGATGGATTTCGTCTGTATTACATGAGTTGCATATTACGTTGACTTGTCCACCTTTTTTTTGGTGTGACAATATTGGAGCTACATATCTTGCAGTCAACCCTTTGTTTCATCAGCGCACTAAACACCTAGAGATTGACTTGCATTTCATTTCATGTCATTCGCGATATGGTTTTGGCAGGTACTTTACATGTTCGATATGTTTCTACTACTTTGCAGATTGTGGATATTTTGACCAAAGGATTGTTTGGTGTTGTTGACAATCTAAGGTCCAAGCTTCACGTGAATGCTCTCGTTTAGCTTGAGGGGTGTATTAGAGTATATACATGTGTAGTATGCATCTATAGTTGTATAGCCGGATAGTTGTTATGTTTGTTGAGAGGTAGTTGAGTTAGTTGAGGTAGGTTACAAATAGAAGATGTATCTACCAGAATAGGTTAATGGAAACAGATTATTATATTACAAACTTCTGATCTCACACAATGTTTATGTTTTGTGAACTTGAGGCCTGATCCACACTATCAGCCCATGTAGTTAAAATATTTACATAAATAAGTCCACTTATAGAGAAAGGTATTAACTTTATTCTCGATAGAGCATTCACAATGGATCCTCTATATGTATGTGAGTAGAACCTTTATATTTATGACAATGGTTGTAAATTGTTGTGAGTGGAGGAGAGAGAAAAAGGAGAAAACGTTACTGTCCATCAGTAAATTTGAAGGAGATACTGTTCACCTCTATAATTTTTTAATTAATATTCTTTTAGTGTGGTTGTGAGTGTAGGAGAAGTAAAATGTAATGATAAAAGTATAAAGATATTTATTAATTGAAAATGAGAAAGAATACAGTATTTTTTAATGCAATTATAAAAATGTAGCGAGAGATTTCATTCATAGTGAATGCTCTTAGTAAGAGCATCTCTAATGCATTCTTCACAAGGCCTAGGTGAAGCTGTAGTCTCTAAGCATTCCAAACGTGTTATGTAGTCTACTTGATCAACAATACATTGATTGTTAAACCAACACTTATTTCCTGTACAACATGTATAGTCTAAGATCTAAATCAGTTCTTTAGAAAATATTGATAATACGAATGTTAAATACAATATTATTTTCAGTTTTATTTTGTTAATATTTTGGATATTTCATTGCAACATTGTGGTCAACTGGAATCAACCCACGAACACGCTTTAATTGTGAGTACTAAATATCGGCTTCTTTGTAGACCGTCCTTGTGGCATGTAAATGTTAATCTTACTATGAATATAAACAAGTCAAGCCACTCTTGAACTACTTGAAATCGGCTTGTTAAAAGCTTAAATGAGCTTGAGCCTATATTATAGGTCATGTTATAAAGAGCTTGAGCTTTCAAAATCATGCACAAAATGAGCTAAGTTCGAGCTTAGACAAGCTCGGGGTCGACTCATTTACACCCCTTTAGGCTACCTTAATATCCTTTCTCCCATGGGTTGGGACTGATCATACACACAGATAGATCACCCTACAAAGGGACGATTTTTTCCCCTTAAAGTCGGTATCACCGAGAACAAATTTACTATAAACTGCCGTAAAAGATTACAAAGGTTACACGTCTAAGAATAACCAAAAATTTCTGCGTGTATGTAATTATAACAAAAAATAGTCCTAGTTACAAGAGACCATCAAGAGCACATCTAATCTCTGCAGTCAGAGTGAACTAGTTATGCAGAAACTGTAAAGTTTTGTCGCACAACAGGCACATGTTTCATCATCAAGTTGATTTCACTTTGCGAGATGGAGGACGACGGAAAAGACTGATGAGATCATCCAAACCCTGTTGAAGGATATCGTGCGCACACAATTTATAAAAAAAATTGTTTTTTTCTCAATTTAATAATTCAGAAATGCAATAAACATAAGAGCCATCAGCCATGTATCCTAAAGTGCCAATGTGGGGGTTCATTTCAGTAAAAATAACTCGTGAATAAAATGATGAAGGGGTCCGTTTCAGTCTGATTACCCGAAACCAATCCCATACCAGTTACCCACATTGTAATCGAATATATAAATACATGATATAATTTAAAAAATATATGAAATATTTTGAAGTTGTAAGAAACATTAGGAATATACAACTGTTAGAAGTGTAGTGAGTATTTGATATTTCAAGTCAGTTTTAGGGTGAATGTTTGATCGGGTTTTGGGTAATGCAAGTCCCAAAAGATAACTTTAACCATCTAAGATCATAAACACATATACCGAAAACATGAAACCTGCAAACCCAACATGTAATGACACAGGTATTAACAAATAACAAACTCTAATTTTTGGTGACTTTTGACCCGTTTGACCGGTTTCCTTCCAAAGAAGATTTTTTATGCACCTGGTAGTAATTGGCACCTATACCTAAAGGTTAAGCAAACGAGAACATACCCTGGTAGTTATCACAAGTATACTGAAAAGGGTAATCAAGTATGAACCGAGAACAAGTAGCAAAAGCAAGTCAAATGTTACACTGGCGACCTACAATACAGTCAACGTGCATATGGTTAATATGATAAAGAGGCGAAAGTTGGTAAAATCAACAATTACTCTGATAAAGAGACGAAAGTGGAAATAACTTTACCTGATAAATCTGCAGTGTGTTAACTGTTGAGTCATAAAAGGTGAACATCCCATCAATCACGTCATGTTGCAAATTTACTTCTACAACATGATCCGCTAATTCCTGAAATCAACAAACAGATGCAAAATGAATTTTGAAATTGTGGATTTTAGTTTATCTGTTAGCAAAACCCAAACCCCACAAATAATAAAATATCAAAATGGAAATACCTTTTTCAACGCCATTATAAATACATTGTCCTTCGAGAGAAAAGGTGCTACACGAGGTGTTTTTGATAAAAGGTCAAGCCATGATCCTATGTAAGAAGGATTAACCGCCAAACTACTGTTATCTGCAAAAATATTGGCGTTCTTCCCCTCGTGACCATAGATATGCCTCTGCGTATAATAGTTGTTTAAGCGATTTTCACACTTCCGTTAATTTTAAATAAAAAGCTAGCATTACATGCTGATACGTATTCATGCATAAATGTCCACAAATAATGGTTATTTTTTCATAGGAGTCTTACAGCCAAACTCTCGGCAACCAATTTTACGCTCCGAACAACTGCATCTTCATTCACAAATTCCCTGATGATAAACCAAACTAAATAAATATTGGCAAAATCAGAAAAATGATTCTCCTTATTATATAGTTTAAATAGAAGGTAAAGATGACAACGTATCCAAAATTTAAATTATTCACCTTTTATCAGAAATGCCTCCGGTATGTTCTAGTAAGTTTGGTGCAACAGAAAGTCCAGAGAGTGTCGCTGCAGTAACTCTTAATCTTGAAAACTGTTCATGCTCCCAGGCCACCTGCATGTATGCATAAAATCAAATCGCTTCCTAATACGTGCAATGTGTTAAAATTAACATCCGTATTGTCTTAAATTACTTACTCGGGAATTGGAAACATTTATTTTCTTGTGCTTTAGGCCAACTTTAAGGCCCAATTCCTCCGCTACGTTGGATAAACCCTGCACACAAAACAGGAATTTACTATTGAACGGATTAGGCATGTTTTTAAGGTTGATGTTTTATACACTTGCCTCAAAAATTTGCTTTACATAAGCATTCTCTGGAGGTTTAGAAACATGAAGCCATAACCCATTTTCCCCTGAGCTAAGACTATTCAGGCAGATAGCATAATCGATACTTTCATGTAAACGCTGATCAAAACTTTTAAGCCACTGCAAGGAATAAAAAAGATGACATGTAGTAGATGTGCAAGATGGGTGGGTCATACACAGTTTGGATAACATGAAAAGCAGGTTAAGATTGAAACGAGTCGATTCTATACAGGCCGGGTCGGGTTGGTTTGACCCATAAACACTTTATTCATTTTAATAGATAACGCATGTGTATTTGACTATTTATTAAATTATAGTAATATAATACAAATCTAATTGTTTATATGCAATAAAAATAAGTTTGGGGCAACTTTCAACCATATGACCTGCTCAAATTGACACATTTGTAAGTCAATGAGTTGAAATTGCTAGGTCTGTAAAGGAACCGAACGAACACGAATAGAGGCATGTTCGTGTCTGTTCATTTAACTTTAACCGAACACGAACACATAATCAAACACACTTTTTTGTTCATGCTTGTTTATTATGAAAATCGGCATGTTCGTGTTTGTTTATGTTCGTTCATATTAAACCTAAACGAACAGTTCACGAATGAAAAAAAATTAAACGGACATAATTTAACAAACACTAAACAACACATATAAACATAATTGAACTAACATAAATGGACACAAATGAGCATAATTGACTCCACATAAAGTAATCTTTTTATATAAATTAGTGATTAATAACGATAAATTCAATTGGAAAGCCCATTTTTATCACTACAAAACCCAATTACCAATTATCTATATTTATATAAGTAGTTAGAAGGTTCCATTATGTTTAATATTTATATAAATATAACCACTTATATATAAACTGAAACGAACATAAACAAATATAAATAAACGAACATATATGAATATAAATGAACGAACATAAATGGACGTTCATGAACATAAATGAACGAACAAAACGTGTGTAAATGTTCGTTCGTTTAATTAGATGAAGAAAAAATTGTGTTGATGTTCCTTCGTTTATTAACATAAACGAACTTCCCACCGAATGAACGTTCGGTTCGTTTCATAGTCACCTAATTCGCTCAAAAAGATGCGAATTTCGTTTTGGTACGTTTCGTACCATACGGAATTCGTATGCGTATAATACGGTGCCAATTCGCGTATCTTGTTCTTCAATTCAGCGCATCATGTTCATTAATTCAGCGAATGGTGATGAAGATGAAAAAATTAAACCTTACCTGTGATGATGATGAACCCTAGTGAAAATGGAGGAGAAGATGGAGATGGAGGCTGTACGCTGCGTTTCTTTACTTCTATTTTAACCTAAAACCTCTTTTATTTACATATTTCATCCTTTATGTTTGTGTTATTATAAATTTAACCTAAGCTTTTTTATTAAGTTACATATTTGATCCTCAGACTCAATATTTTTACCTTTTTCAACTTTAACCTAAAACGTTTTTTAATTGTTAAACTTTTTTTTCCTTATTTCATTAACAAATGTGCTTCTTTGATTTGTGAAATTAGTAATTTTTGTTTTAATTTGTGTATACAGAACCGGACGGAACGGTACACCAAACCGAATCATACCGTATCGTACCGAAATGAACCTAACCCTCCGAACCGAATTCGTCCCAACTAGCGAATCGCGAACGCGAACCACGTACCCGAACCGGAGCGAACCACGAAATAGGTGACTATGGTTCGTTTACAGGCCTAGAAATTGCCAAATCTAATATAAAGTACATAGAGAAAGATACACACCTTCTGAGTTCCATTGTAGTTATAAGGCCCACCAGATGTCAGCCCAAATAGTATGTTATACCTTCCTCTCGTGTTAGGATTGGAATATAAAATAGAAAATAATCTAGCAATTTCAAGAAGTGCCACTACACCGCTTCCATTGCTATCACTTCCAGCTGACAATGCCTATTATGGATAATTTCAAGACACAATTAAGTAAATGTAACGTGATTATAATGAAAGGGTAATCTCGTAAATTACCGGAGCTGCACCAAACGTATCATATGATGCCACGATGGCAATAGTTGGGAGTTGGTTTGAATCCCCGTCAGCTTTCAATCCAGGCAACCATCCCTGTAAAAAATTACCAATATGGGTTTGATTAAAACAGATAATTTCATGGTACAGGTTGAAACGGACATCAACAGGTTGACCAGAACACTTTCTGTACATTTTTTAATTTAATTTATGAATACTAGTGTGTTAAACTGGTAGTTAGGTTAACAAAGACTATATTTGTAGATTAATTAATGTAAATTATTGGATAAAGCAATTCTCTTGCCCTATGCATTCAAAGAAAGAGAACCCTTTGAACGTCTGGACCCGTTTGGCTCATTTACTGTTTAGTGTAAAGCATAACCCAAATCGACCAATTCATAAGCAAATTGGCTATGTATTTGTGTAATGTAATGCTTTTTGGTTTTCAAGTTTCTTTAAACTAGGTTAGCCATTTAGTTTTAAACTGTTTAAAACGTTAAACTAATTAGAAAACCGTATCTTTTTCATAATCTCTTAAAAATAAGTTTCAGAATGAGTGTCGTCAAAAGATGTTTACATCACATTTGGCACATGATGTTCAATGTTCAGTAGAATCCACCTAAACCTTACATGTTCATGTTCGATGATAAATAAATTCTACTTCTTGAAAGATGTAAATATTTATTTAGCATTTATTCCCTCACACAATCATAAGATATATTGCTTGGTTGGTTTCTGTTCCGTTGCAGGAACACTTCAAGTCTTCAACAAACACAAGTATATAGAATAATCGATCAAATGTAATTATGTAAAGAAGAGAAAACCTGAATGTTTGTAATTGTGGGAGATGCAATTTTCTTAGGAGCTGGTGACGTAACAATAAGCTTGTATCTGCAATTATAGAAAGGAATGCAACCAAGATCACCACAAATATCCAAACTAAGTAACCAAATTAAGTTAAATGTGCTATAAAACTTCATGGATCTTTTATAAAGAAGCATAGAACAGTAAAACTTTAGTTCATAAAGATTAATTATGGATGTGTTAAAGTTACTAAATAACAAATTTGAAAATAACACAAGTTCTGATTGTGATGATTCAAGATAAAATGTTGCAATTAAATTCAACAGTTTCATATAATTTTTTTAACTTCAAGTAACAGTAGCAATAGGGTAGATTACAAAAATTTATAGCATGGCATACAATGTAAATATAATGTAGAAGTAGACTTTCTACCGGTTGTACTATAACATGATTAGAGTGTAAGCTGTAATCCTATATATACTAACCCGCCAGTAGTTGCTGTTGCAGGCTGGCCAGCCGCATCGTTTCTCTGGATATCGGCTAACACGTTAGCTAGGTCTTCATCTTCAAAAGCAAAAAAGACAGGATACTGTAAGATGAAAACATAATTAATAAACAAGATAAAAGTGAATCATAGAAAAGAACATTAGGCACCATATTCTGACTTGTGAAGAATTAAATCTGTCTTAAACCTTTTACACGTCATAGTTCATTGTAGAACATGATTTTTTTTTGTTAAAAAATTCAATTGCATATGCACAAGGATAATAGTTGTTATGCACATATATTGTTCACTCACTTGAATAGTAGAATGTATTAGTTTTTGCTCTAAATTCGCCAACTTTTTTTTCATATCCGTGTAATCACCATCATCAATAACAGTTTGACTGCTATCAGAATGAAAAACTTGAGGAAGTAGAAGTAGTAAGCCCCCTAAAGGCTTTCCCTGTTCAATATATTCTGCATATGGTCAACAATAGTTAAAAAACTGAATCAGATAATTATAGACGTGACAACGACAATATAAAACCTTTATCCCAAACTAGTCAGATAAGGTTTGAATGAATACAGCAAAAGATTTAACAAAATTATATTCAGATAAATTTGACACTTTAAGCCAATTACTAGATGCGAAATGAAGAACTATGCACCCACACATAGATCCTTTAATCATTTCAGATTTCATAATTTAGCATCTCTCAATTTATGTCAACGAACTCATCACATTGCTTCAATTTCAAACAACAATTAATTTCATCTTCTGCTTTTTTACCTCTGTGAATCTGTTACACTCCCTCTCTTCGACGTCAGATACCACCTCATGTTTCAAGTCTTAAAATCTAAAATACAATTAGCTTGAATTCCAACTTCCACCAGCTTCAAATTCAGCCAACAGGTAGAAAGAAAGAACAATTCTAAAAACCAACATTCATATTCATACTATAAACAAAAGCGAACACATCTCTTATCATCAAAATGCATCCAAAAGTTCAGCTTCGAAAATAGTAGCACTCACGACAGCCTAAACTTTGGAAACAGCTGGTAACCTCTCATTAAATTCCGGTTTAGTCAAACTTTCTATGCAAGTAACTATATTTTATTAAAGTTTTGCCGATCTATCTGCTACTGGACCGTTTGCTACCTTTGTAACTTTGAATCACAACTTTCATGAATCTGCTCAGATAAGTAAAGTTGCAAATCAACTTATAATAAAAGTGAATCAGTTTGCATCTCAGCATATTCACCTTCTTACCAATCCTAACACCAATCAACAACACTTTTATCAATATCACCTAATTCATTCAAAATAATAAATTCCAAAATCTATTCACAGACAGCAGTTACGCATATCAAACTGATCTAACTCTCTAGATTTACATAAAACGCTGAAACAACACATAATCAATACGCTAAATCAGATTCAATGGAGATCACATCACTTTGCATCTCCAGTATATTCAGCTTCCTACCGATCCTAAGAACCTATCACCAACACTTTTATCAATTTCACCTAATTCAAACTCAATAACTCCAAAATCTACAAACAGACTAAGCAGCGGTGCATATCAAAATGAGCTCATTCTCTAGATTCATAAAACACGCTCAAACCACACATAATCAATACACTAAATCAGATTCAACGGAGAACAATTAATCCGTTTGCATTTCAAGTATATTCAGCTTCTAACCGAATCTAAGCACCAATCAACAACACTTTTATCAATTTCACCTAATTCAAACTCAATAAAATCCAAAATCAAACTGATCTTACACTCTAGATTAACATAACACGCTCAAAAGTCAAACGGCACAAAATCAGATTCAACGAAGATCATGAACTCAACTGTTACCTCGAACAAAAGTTTCATTCAATTCACGCAGGGTAAGTACCGCAACAGTACGAGACAGATCGGAACCAGGAGGAGAGAACGAAGAACCGGCGTGATGATTAATCGAAGCAGCAGGAGATCCGAACGGAGCACCCGAGATATCGTACTGAATGAGGCGGTAAACGTCAACGACGGTGGATGCATCGCAGAGCTCAACACAGGCGATTAGAATGAATACAAGTGTAATGATCGAGTAGAATGATTCCAACACATGTCGTCGTCTACCTGCTGCAATTTGTAGATCCGCCATTGATGAAAACAAGAAGCTGGGAGGATGTGTGTGTGGACTAGGGTTTAATAAGTTAGCAGTAGTGACGCCAGTAAGGAGATGATGACGATCGCATATGATATGACTCGTGTGTTGAGTTTCTCGCCGAACTTGCCTATAGTTTTCTTAAAGGTGATTCAATGTCATACTGTCTAAACTAACTAAAATTTACGTAGACTGTCTTGTTTTAACTAGATTTGTATTGAGTTGATCAGACTTTGACCGAACTTGCCTATAGTGATTTTGCGATATTAAAATATTAAGTGATATGATTTTGTAGAATGTTAAATGTTAAATAAATACATAAATAGCATAAAACGGTGTTTAATAGTGTTTATTATTATCTATTTAGGTGTGTATATAATTTTATTAACGTTAAACTTACTCCAATTTACATTGATACTCTTAAGCCATAACCTCTCATTTAATAGGTATTTGCCTCGTATCGAGCTAATCATATATCTTTAACCATTTACCTCAAGTACTTAAATTAACTTGTCAATGAAATTTTGTAACCTAAAAACGACATAAAATATCAAAAGTACTAAATTTTAATAGGAACGTCCTACCCCAACTAATTACTATATAATTTTTTAACAATACAAAAACTAAATTTGAAGATTAAAATAAATTCTAGAATAAAAGGTACATAAAAACTAGTTACTTAAAACTACATGATTAAATGTAAAACTTAAAAGCTACATAAAACCAAAAACTTAAAATAATTAAAAGTACTTAATTGAAATAGAAAATACATATTAAATAAAATTGAAAATTCAAATCGGTTCCTCATCTAGAATGGCTTTGTAAAATTTATCACACCGAAACAAGATTAAATAGCTGGTCATATAGCACCTCCGGCACTTGCGATGGACAACCACAATCGCTTGCTATTTGCCATTACCATTAATCGTCTCGTTGTAGGTTTGGTTGTATCTATCAGCCATGCCATTGAGCATCCCAAAACTATGAATAAATTTCATGTAACTTTTGATCGGTTCCACCTAAATGTTGACTGAATTTTTCAAAGACAACACTCATTCAAGCCATAGTGAAGGCAACTTCCTCTTCTTCGGTCCAAATTTTCCTAGCCATGGGTGCTAAAAACTAGAGAAAAATCAAGTTGTGGATAAGAAAACTAAAGAGTAGAATTGTATGGTAAGAATGGGTTAAATGGAGAGATATAAATAGTATAAAATATTTTTTTAAAGAGTCGTTCAACAACAAGCAAACTATGACATCCTGATATTTTAATAAGATTAAGATATAAATTAAATGTAAATATTAAATCTCTGAAGTGAGTTTATATTGGCAAAATAGTATTTTTATATAAAAAAAGATACTATGATGGAATTTAATAGAAAGGATTTATATTACAAGGGGGTTAGACCTGATTAAAACTAATAGTTGTGGTGATAAGGGGAAAACACATAGTTTAAAAGGGTGATAAGCAAAAAACGAAAGAAAAGAAAGAAGATGGGCGTGACTATGAGGTCACCCCTTTGCGACGCAAGCCAAGGGAAAAAGAGAGGGAGGTCGATTTCACATGGGGAATCACGAAATTGGAGGGTTGAAGTCTAGATTTTGCCTTCTTTGCACGATTTTAAGGCTCTCGTAAGCGATTTCTTATGTTATGTTGATGAAATTAAAAGTTAGGGTTCTTGGGTGTTTGTGACCTTTAAACCCACGAATTTGGGTTTCCATTTGTGTGATTTTGGTGTAATGTAACACATCATAAAATTCGTGTTCGGTAATATACGTACACGTGTACATGCTCTCGGATCATACCTCAATGATTAGCCACTTAAACCTACGGTCTAATGCTGCTGTTTTGATATTACATTGACCGTAAGCTACGGTATGTCGACCATAGCTGTCACACCCTGACCCGCAGCGGAAATGGTAGTCGGGGCATGATTGGGTTTTCATCAAAGCTCATGACATTTACTACAAAGTTTCATATTTATTATTTCTTTTTAAAGAAGAAGTTACAATAAACATACAAGCACAACATGTTCAAATTCATTTTTCAAGACTTCTTTATTTTTCTTCTAATGCAATTTCCTATGTGTACCTTGCTTCAACCTGTCCACCTGTATCATGTGTAAAAATAGGGTTTTGGGGGTCAACGAAAGTTGGCGAGTGAATCTTATGAAAACATTTGAACGAATTTATTATATTGGTTATAAAAAGGTGCATAACCACATATGAGTAAACGTAAATGTAAATTTAATCACAATACACATAAATACAAATAATGCACAAGCACACACCAAATGATGAACAATGAGATCAAGTCTCAATCAAACGGAGCCGATCTAATGAGGCATGCGATGTTCAACTCGTCTCCAACGAGGAACTAATGGGCCTAATGAATGGTTTGCACGCAACTTGACAAAATGTAAACACACATCACAACAAACAATATTTACATCACAAGTTTAGATCATATAACGGTAATAGCACAAGTTTGAATAAACGAAATAATTAAAGCGACACATGATACACCCCAAAACATGAATAAAAAGGGGAATTTGTAAGAATTCACTCACAGTGGGTGCGTTTCCTTGATTGAAGACGAATGCGCACGAGTTTGGGATTTAACCGTCGAAGAAACTAACCTAAATTAATAACGCGATAATTCGATAAATAAATAAATTCTAGTAGAAATTAATAGTTATTAATTATTGCTTTTTATTAGATTGATAGGTTATTTTCGGTAGTAATTATGGAGTTTTTAAAACTTTAAAACCTTACTTTTATGTATTATTAACTAATTTTAAGAAAAATAAAAAGGATTTTAATTTAAAAAAAATACCCTTTTTTTTCTCGGGGTTGACCGGTCAACGGCGGTCAGAATTGAATATTATTGGCAGCGTGCGAGGTTCGAACTCGTGACCTCCCGTATGCGTGCACGCAGCTCTACCAACTGAGCTACGTGTCTAACCTGAAATAAACTCTATTTTAATTGTATATATATACTAACTAGCTTTAACTTTATTTTGTTTTTATTAATAAGGATTTAATATGGCCAAAACCGGTTACAACTGCTTGGCTCGAACTCGAGACCTACGATCCGTGTGCACACAGCCCAACCAGTTGGGCTGTGTGTCTAACCCGCATAAACACTGAATTATATTAATTTTATATACATGTTATGAGTTGATCTGAATAAGTTTAAAAAGTGTTGGTTTTATTTCAGAAAATCGGAAACATGTGCGACTAGAACCCGGGACGTGTGCTTTGTAATTGCACACAGTCCACCGCTGGACTGTGTGTCTAACCCGGTTAAATACTCGTTTTTATTTTATTTAAACACTATCTCGACTTCATCTTTTTCACCATTTAAAACCCAGACAATGATCCCGACTGAATAAACTGATTAAACAGTTTTGATTACTGTTTTGAGCTAATAAATTACTAAACAAGAGATAGCAAGGAGGTTTAGATAATTATACCGGTTTGGAGAACAGTTACGGTTTTCCGTTAGAGATTCCGGCGTTGCACGGTGCTCCGGCGAAGCGTAGCAATTGAACAGAGAGTGAGCAGAGAGTTGATTTGAAATTGGTGAGTTTAATCGAAATGAAAAGGTTGGTATTTATAGAGTAGACAGACAACACATATTTCGGTTTCAAGACCCAAATCATGGGTCAATGATTTCAAATTGAATTCAATTGATTTTTGAATTAATTGAATTGGATTTCGGTTATAACTGAATGTCGAAATCAAGTTTACGCGTTTCAATCATTAGGAAGGTAGCAACATTTCCTTGATTTGCGGAGATTTATCTTGCCGGCGGTTTCGAGTTCTGTGTTTGCTGATTTACAGGTTTTGACTTTCGGTTTTACCATAAATACTATTTGTTTAAATATTGAACACAAGGATGTGTGTGGCGGAGTGGTGTGAAGTGTGTGTGCATACGCGGGAGACCCGGGTTCGAGACCCGGCTACTCTATTTTGTTTTATTATTTTAGGGTTTATTTTAATTTACTTATTATTATTATTTATTAATTATGGTTTTTAAATTCTAAAATATTAATTAATTATGAAATATTTAAAATAACCGGCACAATAAATACGCAACGAACTTTTAATCGAATATTTGATTATTAAACGAAGCGGGTTTTGAAACCCGTTTTACGACGAATGTTACAATAGCCTACGGCGAGGCTTAGAAGCCTCTATTTTTCTTCATTTTAACTTTCAGTAAATGACCCAAAGGACCCTAGACTTTGATATTTTCATATAACTTTTTATTCAAGCTACATTTAGACCCGAATGTCTCTCGATTGAGACGATATCTTTTGATTTACCATCCTTGAGCATTTCGCTCCTTCACCGAACCTTTAACCTTACTAGTTTGGGTAATTTGACTCATGAAACCATAAGTATTCGTAACCTTCACGTTTAAGTTAGTTAACGCTTATAAGTCGTAAAAATACCTAGTGTGACACCCGTTAACGTTCGGTTATTCGTACTCTTCTTCAATACATCTCGTGTTGAACGAAAAGACCAAGTTGTGTCATTGTGTCGTTGAATATAAGTCAAGGGACAATTCATGACAATCCACAAAACTATTTTTGAGGGACTAAAAGTGTCAAAACCCCAAAATTCTGTCAAGATGCCACATCTCCTGCAAAATGCCACACTCTTGCAGCTCTTGACACCTTGCCAGACACTTGTGAAGATCCTACAACACTTCTAACACCTGGTTTCATCTTCACACACCTTCTTACACTATAAATAGCCCATTAGTTCACCTCATTCTTTGCTCATTCACTCTTTCTCCTCTCTATTACACTCTTGGAAGTTCCTGACCATTTAGGAGCTTCCCTTTGAGTTTTAAGTTTCCCTTGGATCACTTGTAAGTGTTCCATCTCTGCTCTTTTCTTTTTATAGGCTTTTAATAGCCAAAAGTCAAACATTTTCGACAAATGCCTTGACTATCGGTTAAGACCATTGTAGTCCAGCCATTGTTCGAAATGAACATGCCTAAGTGATCGTAATTAGGAAGGTATTAATCCCTTAAAAGGGCACCTCCTAAGGATCACGTTTACTAGGTCAATTGATGGGTCAAAGTTTATGTTTTAAAAAGTCAAACGGGTCATATTTTATAAAAATTATAATATGAGTTTATACATGTTATAAATATGTTTTTGACACTTAAATAAGTTGGTAATAACTATTAGAACATGTGGGAACATGTTCGGCTCTTCAATTTCAGTCCTAGGGTCGGTTCGCAACCGAAAGTCGCGAAGTTTGATGTCACACCCTCAAAATCCACATGCGGAGTATTACCGCGATGTCACACCCCGACCCGCAGCGGAATAAAAGACGGGGCATGATTGGGTTATCACCAAAGCTCATGATATTTACTAAGAAGTTTCATATTTATTCAATCCAAATTAAAATTTAAATATCCAACAAAATTTCATACAAATAAATAAAAATCTAAATGTTTGTTCCAACGCAATAACTTGTTTATTCTTCTAGGCCATCCTAAGTGTTTCTTTCCTCAACTTGATCACCTTTTATCATGTGTAAAACAGAGGAAATTTTGGGTCAACAAAAGTTGGCGAGTGAACCTTGATAAAACATTTGAATAATTGCTTATTATGTTTATTAAAGAAAATTGTGCATAAATCACATGTGAGCAAATATATATATGTAACCAATCACAAACCACATTGAATGAATATATGACATGATTGAATGATGTATCTGAGATCAAGGCTCAATCAAACGGAGCCGATCTAATGAGGCACCTGATGTTCAACCCGTATCCCACGAGGAACTGATGGGCCTAATGAAATGAGTGCACTGGAATGAATAAACAAATCCACATATAAACCACACTACAAGCAATACACATTTGATCACGAAATGATATAAGCACAAGTGTTTAAATAAAATAGAGAAATGATACGACACATGATACACCCCAAAACGTGATTAAAACGGGGAATTTATAGAGATTCACTCACAGTGGGTGCGTTCTTTGCTTGATGATGAATGCGCACGAGTTGAGGATTTGACCGACGAAAGAATACTAACCTAAATAATAATGCGATAATTCTATAAATATAACAAAATTATTATCTTGATTTAATACTTTTTGTTTGATTTTTAGGTTATTTTTATGATATTGATTGAGATTTTTAAACCTACAAAACCGTGCCTTTAAGTGTTTTTAATTAATTTTTAAGCAAATATATATAATATATATATATATATATAATAATATTTTAATATAAAATAAAATAATAATTAAAAAAAAACCTTGTCAGACCTGACAAGGGGGGTCTGACCGGTTCATGCATGATATTGGCAGCGTGCGGTGGGGCTCGAACTCGTGACCTCTTGGTTGTGTGCACGCAGCTCTTCCAACTGAGCTACGTGTCTAACCCGTAAGGATTCTGTTTTCAATTATTTTTATACACTTATTTAGTTATTTCAGAAATTGTTTAATTTAAAACATTTTTAAATTATCGGACCGGTGTGAAGGGTCGGCCTCGAACCCGCGACCTCAGTGTTATTTTGCACCCAGCCCAACCAGTTGGGCTGGGTGTCTAACCCGCTTAATATCGGAATATTATTATACTTAACAACTTACTGTGCGTCAATGTAATTTGGTTTTAAAAAAATGGATTTTATTTCGGGGGGGGGGGGGTCGGTGAGGCACAAGGGTCGAACTCGGTACCATTTGCGTGTAATGCACACAGTCCACCGCTGGACTGTGTGTCTAACCCGATTAAAAACCCGATTTTTATTAAGTATATATTCAACTCAAACTTCATCTTCTTTATCAAAACAACCCAGAACTCTAAACCCGACTGTTAACCCACATAACTTTGATTCCAGTTTTAAACAAATACACATAACAGTATCGAAGAAAGTTGAATGTTTGTACCGATTGGGCGAGGTGCTAATCCTTTTGGTTTAACTCCGAACAGAACTCCGGTGATTTTGATGTTGATAGAAACTTCCGGCAATGCAATAATTAAACGCAGAGAGGAGTGCAGTGTATTGTGAGATTCCAGACAAACGATTGAGCGAGTTTTTCAACACCTTATGCCCTCTATTTATAGATATCGCAAAGGAAAGTTTTCAGAAATCGATTAAAAGATTTCAGTTATGATTGGATATCCTCCATGATTGGTAACTGAAACATGATTGGGGTTTCGGTTTCTGTTTGAAGATGACCACATTTTCTTCGGATTGAAGGTTACAATCTGTCATGATTTTGGGCGGTGAAACTTGAACTGGTTTAAATCTGGATTTAGTATAAAATTTATTTGCGTCGGGTTAATCTCACAAATGCGAGTGTAGATCGGTGGTGTTTTGGAACGTGTGAATATGTGAGGGAACCCGGGTTCGATTCCGGTTACCCGTCTTTTATTTTTTATTATTTTGTTATATAAAATTTAATTATTTTTCTTTTATTGATTATTAATTAAGTATGTATTTTATTTATAAATATTGGTTATAAACTAAATAAATTAATTAATACTAATAAATGCATAATGAACATTTAAATAATTACTTGAGACTTCAAACGGAGCGGGTTTTTGAAACCCGTTTTACACGAATGTTACAGTATCCCCTACTTTTAGAAATTTCGTCCCGAAATTTAAGTAGTAACTGCTACTGGAAAAAGATGCGGGTATTTCTCGCGTATTGAGTCTTCACGTTCCCAAGTAAACTCGGACCCTCGTTTTGACTCCCAACGCACCCTGACGATCGGAATACGACTTCGCCTTAAACGCTTCTTACCGAAATCCATGATTTCTACTGGTCTTTCAACGAAGTGCATTGATTCATCGACTTGAATGTCTTCTAAAGGGATATGGAGGTTATCGTCGGCGAGGCACTTTTTCAAGTTTGATACATGGAACGTGGGATGAATTCTGTTAAGCTCTTCTGGTAGTTCAAGCTTGTATGCTACAGGACCTACTCTTTCGAGTATCTTGAAAGGTCCTACATAGCGTGGTGCTAGCTTGCCCTTTTGGCCAAAACGAACCACTCCCTTCCATGGTGATACTTTCAAAAGTACTTGATCTCCAACACAAAACTCTAAGGGCTTTCGTCGTTTGTCAGCATAACTCTTTTGACGACTTTGAGCCGCTAGAAGATTGTTTCGAATTTGAAGGATTTTGTCGGTTGTTTCTTGAATCAATTCAGGTCCAGTGATTTGGGCTTCACCAATTTCGTGCCAACATACTGGAGATCGGTATTTACGACCATATAAAGCTTCGAAAGGAGCCATGCCGATACTTGAATGGTAGCTATTGTTGTACGAAAACTCGGCTAACGGTAGATGAGCGTCCCAGTTCCCTTTGAAGTCTATGACACATGCTCGAAGCATGTCTTCAAGGGTTTGGATGGTGCATTCAGATTGACCATCAGTTTGAGGGTGAAAGGCGGTACTGAGGTCTAACCGTGTACCCAAAGCGGTTTGTACGGCTCGCCATGTTCGTGAAGTGAAACGACCATCACGGTCTGAAATGATGCTTAACGGTACACCATGACGGCTTACGATCTCGTTGATGTAGATACGAGCTAACTTCTCGTTCTTGAAGTCCTCGCGCATCGGAATGAAATGGGATGATTTTGTAAGACGATCGATTATTACCCATATGGTGTCATACCCACTGGAGGTGCGAGGTAACCCGGTAATGAAGTCCATGGTTATGTTTTCCCACTTCCATACAGGTATTTCGGGTTGGACTAGAACTCTTGAAGGTCTTTGATGTTCAGCTTTCACTTTGGAACATGTAAGGCACTTGGAAACAAAAACAACGATATCCTTTTTCATGCCAGGCCACCAGTAGGTGTATCGTAGGTCTTGATACATCTTATCGGCTCCTGGGTGTACAGAGTATCGTGTTTTGTGTGCCTCATTCATGAGGAAATCACGAAGGTTGTCGCGATCGGGAATCCATATGCGGTTTAAATAATATAGAATACTGTTGGATTTGGTTTCAATTTTGATTTCAGCTCCACATGACAGCTCATCGCGTACGTCATTTTCCGTTACAGAGATATGTTGAGCTGCCTGGATTCGATCTTTGATATCGGTTATGATTCGTGAACATAGAAGACGAATAGAGTTCGCATATCCCTTTCGACTGAGCGCATCGGCCACCACGTTTGCCTTGCCAGGATGGTACCGAATCTCACAGTCGTAATCGTTGAGAAGTTCGACCCATCTTCGTTGCCTCATATTCAACTCTTTTTGGTTGAAGATATGTTGGAGACTCTTGTGGTCAGTGTATATTTCACACTTGGTACCGTAGAGGTAATGTCTCCATATCTTGAGAGCGAACGCGACGGCTCCAAGTTCCAGGTCGTGGGTGGTGTAATTCTTCTCATGAACTTTGAGTTGCCTAGAGGCATAGGCTATCACTTTTCCTCTTTGCATCAATATATAGCCTAGTCCTTGCCTGATGCGTCGCAATAACCACAAAGTCATCGCAACCCTCAGGGAGTGTAAGGATAGGTGCGTCACAAAGCCTTTGCTTTAAAGTTTGGAAGACCTCCTCTTGCTTAGGTCCCCAAATGAAGGGTTTCCCTTTGTGAGTCAAGGCCGTGAGTGGAACGGCGATACGTGAAAAATTGGCAATGAAGCGTCGGTAGTAACCAGCCAAGCCAAGAAATGACCTAACTTTGGTAGGGGTACGTGGCGCTTGCCATTCCTGCACTGCCTTGATTTTTGAAGGGTCGACATGAATCCCCTTGTCATTGACGACATGACCAAGGAATTGTACTTCTCCTAACCAGAATTCGCATTTTGATAACTTAGCGTAAAGCTTTTCAGTCCTTAAGAGTGTAAGAATGAGTCGAAGGTGTCGCTCGTGATCGTATTTTGACTTGGAGTAGATAAGAATGTCGTCGATGAAGACTATGACGAAACGGTCGAGGTAGGGTTAGCATACCCTATTCATTAAATCCATGAAGACAGCGGGGGCGTTGGTTAAATCGAAGGACATAACCATGAACTCATAATGACCATAACGAGTTCGGAAGGCAGTTTTTGGAATATCTTCTTCGCGCACTCTAAGCTGATGATAACCAGAACGAATGTCGATTTTGGAAAAACAGGCGGCGCCTTGAAGTTGGTCTAGAAGGTCATCAATACGAGGCAGTGGATAATGATTTTTAACCGTCAACTTGTTGAGTTCTCTATAATCAATGCACATGCGAAACGTTCCATCTTTCTTCTTCACAAAAAGAACAAGCGCACCCCAAGGCGATGAGCTAGGACATATGAATCCTTTGTCAGTCAGCTCTTGCAGTTGACTGGCCAGCTCTTGCATCTCGGATGGGGCTAACCTATAAGGGGATTTTGCGATCGGTGTAGCGCCAGGCACAAGATCGATTCGAAATTCGACTTCTCTCACCGGAGGAAGTCCTGAAACGTCGTCGGGAAAAACTTGCGGGAATTCTTTCACAATTGGAATATCTTCGAGCTTCCTCTCCTTGCCTTCCTTCTTGACGACGTGAGCTAGAAATGCGACGTAATTCTTGCGAAGATAACTTCGGGCTTGAAGGCAGGACATCAATTTGAGCCCTTTCGAAGGAGTTTCCCCAAAGATACGTAGTGTCCGACCGTCGGCGAGAGGAATACGAATGAACTTTTCATGGCACACCACTTCAGCGTGATGCTGGTTGAGCCAGTCCATGCCGATGATAACATCGAAACTTCCCAATTTCATAGGAATGAGATCGATTGAAAAATCGTGATCATTTAGGGTTAGAGTACAATCGCGTATAATAGAATGTAATGAAGTGGGTTTTCCGTCAGCAACTTCCACCGTCAGAGATTCAACGAGATTATCACGAGGTTGGTCGAGGATAGATTCGAATTCTAAAGACACAAAGCTCTTATCCGCACCAGTATCGAATAATATGGATGCATAACTACCATTGATGAGAAACGTACCGTTGACCACATTGTTGTCAGCCCTGGCTTGGTTGGCGTTGATATTGAAAGCTCTTCCTCTAGCAGGTGGAGGAGCTTGGTTAGCTTGGTTTACCGGGTTTGCTTGAGTTTGGGCATGGATGATGTTCACCAGGCGTGGGCAAGTGTTCCTGAAGTGGTTTGGGTCCCCACAATTGAAACAGGCTCGCATGGATTGCATCATGGGGTAGTTGGGTTGGTAGTAAGGGTTGGGCTGCGAGTTGTGCAGGCGGTAGAAGTAAGGGTTGTTGGGCTTGGCCTACCATTTGATTTTGGGTTTAGGTTGGAGGTTGACTGCGGTTCGATCGCTGAAGGGTACGGCAGGTTTGGATGGTGTGACCCGCACGGCCACAACTTGTGCAATGTTGACAAGGGTTTTCAGGAAGGTGATGGTATTGGCAACGGTTACACTTTGGGTGTGGGCCAGTGTATGGCCTTTTGAATGGTGCGGCTGAAGGGGCGACTTGCGTGATTGGAGCAGCAGTTATGGGAGGGTTGGTTTGGGTGACAGCAAAGTTCTTGCCATTTCGCTTTCTCTTACCAGCAAACTTCGAGGATGAACCTGAGTGGTTTGGAGTTGGGGTCTCAATGGGTGTTTTCTTCTTTTCATCATTAAATTTGCCATTTCGAATGCGATTTTCAGTGAGTCTCGTAGCTAACTCCATTGCGGCTTCGAGTGTTGCAGGCGAAGTGCTTAAAACCGAATCTCGGATTTTCGAGGGGAGGCCTCGAATGTAATGTTCGATTAGGCGGTATAATGGAGTGAATAGATTGGGGATCATCTGGTTCAACTCGAGAAATCTCTTATTGTATGAAGTGTGGTCTCCTCCCTTCTGTTTCAATGCGTGAAACTCGTCTTTAAGCTTTTTGATTTCGCTTCTCAGACAGAAGCGTCTCGTCATGATTTCCCTTAAATCTTCCCATGTTAAGGCCATGGCATCTTCAACACCTCGTTTACCCTTTTCCGTGTTCCACCAGGTAAGGGCTACCCCAAACAATCTCCCAGTCGCGTAACGTACCTTTCGGTCCTCAGGACAGTCGCAATTGAGAAAGGTGTTTTCCATCTCCTCAAACCAGTGAAGGAGAGCGGTGACACCTTCAGTCCCTTCATATTTTGGGGGATCGCAAGACTTGAAGTGTTTGTAGGTGCATTTGGGGGTTTTGGGAGGAGGGTTGACGACGCTTTGGTCTTCTTGGTTGGGAGGGTTGATGGGATTAGCGGAGAGGGCTTGCTGAACTTGTAGCACGATGTCAGGAAGCACTACGACCATTTGTTTAGCAATTTGCGTGGCCAAGCGTTCGTTTGATTTTCCTGACCTTCTACCTCCACGTAATTGCCTAGCCGACATCTACAGGAATATAAGTAGAAAGATTGTGAGTTCAAGAATTTCCTAGGTGCCATGGGTCGTAAAAAGAATGAAAACAACATAACTGAAAATAATTTAACTACATCCATCGGATGTCTTGGGTTTGCTCATGTTTGGGCCTCCAAATGTCCCACATACCATTGCCTGTGTAGTCATGTGGGCCCCCATGACTATTGGGCTTGGTAGGATTCACATTGGTGTCGGCAGGTTAACACTCGCACCACCCGAATGAAAATCATAAAACATGATTGCGAGATGTATGGTCGGAGGGTGTCCAGGTGTGGACACAATGACAGCTCAAAGTGTGGTTAGTCCACACGACGTTTGGTATAGCATGCTTTGGCCTATTAGGTCCTTTATTTTGGATTTATACGATTGCCAAGCCTAGACAGGACGTTCCGACTACCGGTACTCGTACCCTTCCAGTTACTACATGCCCGTCGTGAAAACTCACTTTGATGTGAATTGAAAAAAATATGAAAACATTCGAAAAGAAATAACGGAAATCGTGAAATTGTGAGGTGTGTGCTTCCATAGATATGATATGATATGAGGGTATGATCTATGATGAGCATTGCATATTAACATGTATTTATGAGAATGTTTGCATAATGTTGTGTATGAATATAAACATGAAACATATAAACATCATGAATTTTGCATGTAACACATAGACAATTTAAATCTAGTCAACTATAGTATAGGCTCTAAAGGTCTAATAACCTATCATATATCCCTATAGTCACAAGCTATGATACCAATCTGTCACACCCCGACCCACAGCGGAATAAAATACGGGGCATGATTGGGTTATCACCAAAGCTCATGATATTTACTAAGAAGTTTCATATTTATTCAATCCAAATTAAAATTTAAATATCCAACAAAATTTCATACAAATAAAATAAAAATCTAAATGTTTGTTCCAACGCAATAACTTGTTTATTCTTCTAGGCCATCCTAAGTGTTTCTTTCCTCAACTTGATCACCTGTATCATGTGTAAAACAGAGGAAATTTTGGGTCAACAAAAGTTGGCGAGTGAACCTTGATAAAACATTTGAATAATTGCTTATTATGTTTATTAAAGAAAATTGTGCATAAATCACATGTGAGCAAATATATATATGTAACCAATCACAAACCACATTGAATGAATATATGACATGATTGAATGATGTATCTGAGATCAAGGCTCAATCAAACGGAGCCGATCTAATGAGGCACCTGATGTTCAACCCGTATCCCACGAGGAACTGATGGGCCTAATGAAATGAGTGCACTGGAATGAATAAACAAATCCACATATAAACCACACTACAAGCAATACACATTTGATCACGAAATGATATAAGCACAAGTGTTTAAATAAAATAGAGAAATGATACGACACATGATACACCCCAAAACGTGATTAAAACGGGGAATTTATAGAGATTCACTCACAGTGGGTGCGTTCTTTGCTTGATGATGAATGCGCACGAGTTGAGGATTTGACCGACGAAAGAATACTAACCTAAATAATAATGCGATAATTCTATAAATATAACAAAATTATTATCTTGATTTAATACTTTTTGTTTGATTTTTAGGTTATTTTTATGATATTGATTGAGATTTTTAAACCTACAAAACCGTGCCTTTAAGTGTTTTTAATTAATTTTTAAGCAAATATATATATATATATATATATATATATATATATATAAATAATATTTTAATATAAAATAAAATAATAATTAAAAAAAAAACCTTGTCAGACCTGACAAGGGGGTCTGACCGGTTCATGCATGATATTGGCAGCGTGCGGTGGGGCTCGAACTCGTGACCTCTTGGTTGTGTGCACGCAGCTCTTCCAACTGAGCTACGTGTCTAACCCGTAAGGATTCTGTTTTCAATTATTTTTATACACTTATTTAGTTATTTCAGAAATTGTTTAATTTATAAACATTTTTAAATTATCGGACCGGTGTGAAGGGTCGGCCTCGAACCCGCGACCTCAGTGTTATTTTGCACCCAGCCCAACCAGTTGGGCTGGGTGTCTAACCCGCTTAATATCGGAATATTATTATACTTAACAACTTACTGTGCGTCAATGTAATTTGGTTTTAAAAAAAATGGATTTTATTTCGGGGGGGGGGGGGGTCGGTGAGGCACAAGGGTCGAACTCGGTACCATTTGCGTGTAATGCACACAGTCCACCGCTGGACTGTGTGTCTAACCCGATTAAAAACCCGATTTTTATTAAGTATATATTCAACTCAAACTTCATCTTCTTTATCAAAACAACCCAGAACTCTAAACCCGACTGTTAACCCACATAACTTTGATTCCAGTTTTAAACAAATACACATAACAGTATCGAAGAAAGTTGAATGTTTGTACCGATTGGGCGAGGTGCTAATCCTTTTGGTTTAACTCCGAACAGAACTCCGGTTGATTTCTGATGTTGATAGAAACTTCCGGCAATGCAAATAATTAAACGCAGAGAGGAGTGCAGTGTATTGTGAGATTCCAGACAAACGATTGAGCGAGTTTTTCAACACCTTATGCCCTCTATTTATAGATATCGCAAAGGAAAGTTTTCAGAAATCGATTAAAAGATTTCAGTTATGATTGGATATCCTCCATGATTGGTAACTGAAACATGATTGGGGTTTCGGTTTCTGTTTGAAGATGACCACATTTTCTTCGGATTGAAGGTTACAATCTGTCATGATTTTGGGCGGTGAAACTTGAACTGGTTTAAATCTGGATTTAGTATAAAATTTATTTGCGTCGGGTTAATCTCACAAATGCGAGTGTAGATCGGTGGTGTTTTGGAACGTGTGAATATGTGAGGGAACCCGGGTTCGATTCCGGTTACCCGTCTTTTATTTTTTATTATTTTGTTATATAAAATTTAATTATTTTTCTTTTATTGATTATTAATTAAGTATGTATTTTATTTATAAATATTGGTTATAAACTAAATAAATTAATTAATACTAATAAATGCATAATGAACATTTAAATAATTACTTGAGACTTCAAACGGAGCGGGTTTTTGAAACCCGTTTTACACGAATGTTACAGTATCCCCTACTTTTAGAAATTTCGTCCCGAAATTTAAGTAGTAACTGCTACTGGAAAAAGATGCGGGTATTTCTCGCGTATTGAGTCTTCACGTTCCCAAGTAAACTCGGACCCTCGTTTTGACTCCCAACGCACCCTGACGATCGGAATACGACTTCGCCTTAAACGCTTCTTACCGAAATCCATGATTTCTACTGGTCTTTCAACGAAGTGCATTGATTCATCGACTTGAATGTCTTCTAAAGGGATATGGAGGTTATCGTCGGCGAGGCACTTTTTCAAGTTTGATACATGGAACGTGGGATGAATTCTGTTAAGCTCTTCTGGTAGTTCAAGCTTGTATGCTACAGGACCTACTCTTTCGAGTATCTTGAAAGGTCCTACATAGCGTGGTGCTAGCTTGCCCTTTTGGCCAAAACGAACCACTCCCTTCCATGGTGATACTTTCAAAAGTACTTGATCTCCAACACAAAACTCTAAGGGCTTTCGTCGTTTGTCAGCATAACTCTTTTGACGACTTTGAGCCGCTAGAAGATTGTTTCGAATTTGAAGGATTTTGTCGGTTGTTTCTTGAATCAATTCAGGTCCAGTGATTTGGGCTTCACCAATTTCGTGCCAACATACTGGAGATCGGTATTTACGACCATATAAAGCTTCGAAAGGAGCCATGCCGATACTTGAATGGTAGCTATTGTTGTACGAAAACTCGGCTAACGGTAGATGAGCGTCCCAGTTCCCTTTGAAGTCTATGACACATGCTCGAAGCATGTCTTCAAGGGTTTGGATGGTGCATTCAGATTGACCATCAGTTTGAGGGTGAAAGGCGGTACTGAGGTCTAACCGTGTACCCAAAGCGGTTTGTACGGCTCGCCATGTTCGTGAAGTGAAACGACCATCACGGTCTGAAATGATGCTTAACGGTACACCATGACGGCTTACGATCTCGTTGATGTAGATACGAGCTAACTTCTCGTTCTTGAAGTCCTCGCGCATCGGAATGAAATGGGATGATTTTGTAAGACGATCGATTATTACCCATATGGTGTCATACCCACTGGAGGTGCGAGGTAACCCGGTAATGAAGTCCATGGTTATGTTTTCCCACTTCCATACAGGTATTTCGGGTTGGACTAGAACTCTTGAAGGTCTTTGATGTTCAGCTTTCACTTTGGAACATGTAAGGCACTTGGAAACAAAAACAACGATATCCTTTTTCATGCCAGGCCACCAGTAGGTGTATCGTAGGTCTTGATACATCTTATCGGCTCCTGGGTGTACAGAGTATCGTGTTTTGTGTGCCTCATTCATGAGGAAATCACGAAGGTTGTCGCGATCGGGAATCCATATGCGGTTTAAATAATATAGAATACTGTTGGATTTGGTTTCAATTTTGATTTCAGCTCCACATGACAGCTCATCGCGTACGTCATTTTCCGTTACAGAGATATGTTGAGCTGCCCGGATTCGATCTTTGATATCGGTTATGATTCGTGAACATAGAAGACGAATAGAGTTCGCATATCCCTTTCGACTGAGCGCATCGGCCACCACGTTTGCCTTGCCAGGATGGTACCGAATCTCACAGTCGTAATCGTTGAGAAGTTCGACCCATCTTCGTTGCCTCATATTCAACTCTTTTTGGTTGAAGATATGTTGGAGACTCTTGTGGTCAGTGTATATTTCACACTTGGTACCGTAGAGGTAATGTCTCCATATCTTGAGAGCGAACGCGACGGCTCCAAGTTCCAGGTCGTGGGTGGTGTAATTCTTCTCATGAACTTTGAGTTGCCTAGAGGCATAGGCTATCACTTTTCCTCTTTGCATCAATATATAGCCTAGTCCTTGCCCTGATGCGTCGCAATAACCACAAAGTCATCGCAACCCTCAGGGAGTGTAAGGATAGGTGCGTCACAAAGCCTTTGCTTTAAAGTTTGGAAGACCTCCTCTTGCTTAGGTCCCCAAATGAAGGGTTTCCCTTTGTGAGTCAAGGCCGTGAGTGGAACGGCGATACGTGAAAAATTGGCAATGAAGCGTCGGTAGTAACCAGCCAAGCCAAGAAATGACCTAACTTTGGTAGGGGTACGTGGCGCTTGCCATTCCTGCACTGCCTTGATTTTTGAAGGGTCGACATGAATCCCCTTGTCATTGACGACATGACCAAGGAATTGTACTTCTCCTAACCAGAATTCGCATTTTGATAACTTAGCGTAAAGCTTTTCAGTCCTTAAGAGTGTAAGAATGAGTCGAAGGTGTCGCTCGTGATCGTATTTTGACTTGGAGTAGATAAGAATGTCGTCGATGAAGACTATGACGAAACGGTCGAGGTAGGGTTAGCATACCCTATTCATTAAATCCATGAAGACAGCGGGGGCGTTGGTTAAATCGAAGGACATAACCATGAACTCATAATGACCATAACGAGTTCGGAAGGCAGTTTTTGGAATATCTTCTTCGCGCACTCTAAGCTGATGATAACCAGAACGAATGTCGATTTTGGAAAAACAGGCGGCGCCTTGAAGTTGGTCTAGAAGGTCATCAATACGAGGCAGTGGATAATGATTTTTAACCGTCAACTTGTTGAGTTCTCTATAATCAATGCACATGCGAAACGTTCCATCTTTCTTCTTCACAAAAAGAACAAGCGCACCCCAAGGCGATGAGCTAGGACATATGAATCCTTTGTCAGTCAGCTCTTGCAGTTGACTGGCCAGCTCTTGCATCTCGGATGGGGCTAACCTATAAGGGGATTTTGCGATCGGTGTAGCGCCAGGCACAAGATCGATTCGAAATTCGACTTCTCTCACCGGAGGAAGTCCTGAAACGTCGTCGGGAAAAACTTGCGGGAATTCTTTCACAATTGGAATATCTTCGAGCTTCCTCTCCTTGCCTTCCTTCTTGACGACGTGAGCTAGAAATGCGACGTAATTCTTGCGAAGATAACTTCGGGCTTGAAGGCAGGACATCAATTTGAGCCCTTTCGAAGGAGTTTCCCCAAAGATACGTAGTGTCCGACCGTCGGCGAGAGGAATACGAATGAACTTTTCATGGCACACCACTTCAGCGTGATGCTGGTTGAGCCAGTCCATGCCGATGATAACATCGAAACTTCCCAATTTCATAGGAATGAGATCGATTGAAAAATCGTGATCATTTAGGGTTAGAGTACAATCGCGTATAATAGAATGTAATGAAGTGGGTTTTCCGTCAGCAACTTCCACCGTCAGAGATTCAACGAGATTATCACGAGGTTGGTCGAGGATAGATTCGAATTCTAAAGACACAAAGCTCTTATCCGCACCAGTATCGAATAATATGGATGCATAACTACCATTGATGAGAAACGTACCGTTGACCACATTGTTGTCAGCCCTGGCTTGGTTGGCGTTGATATTGAAAGCTCTTCCTCTAGCAGGTGGAGGAGCTTGGTTAGCTTGGTTTACCGGGTTTGCTTGAGTTTGGGCATGGATGATGTTCACCAGGCGTGGGCAAGTGTTCCTGAAGTGGTTTGGGTCCCACAATTGAAACAGGCTCGCATGGATTGCATCATGGGGTAGTTGGGTTGGTAGTAAGGGTTGGGCTGCGAGTTGTGCAGGCGGTAGAAGTAAGGGTTGTTGGGCTTGGCCTACCATTTGATTTTGGGTTTAGGTTGGAGGTTGACTGCGGTTCGATCGCTGAAGGGTACGGCAGGTTTGGATGGTGTGACCCGCACGGCCACAACTTGTGCAATGTTGACAAGGGTTTTCAGGAAGGTGATGGTATTGGCAACGGTTACACTTTGGGTGTGGGCCAGTGTATGGCCTTTTGAATGGTGCGGCTGAAGGGGCGACTTGCGTGATTGGAGCAGCAGTTATGGGAGGGTTGGTTTGGGTGACAGCAAAGTTCTTGCCATTTCGCTTTCTCTTACCAGCAAACTTCGAGGATGAACCTGAGTGGTTTGGAGTTGGGGTCTCAATGGGTGTTTTCTTCTTTTCATCATTAAATTTGCCATTTCGAATGCGATTTTCAGTGAGTCTCGTAGCTAACTCCATTGCGGCTTCGAGTGTTGCAGGCGAAGTGCTTAAAACCGAATCTCGGATTTTCGAGGGGAGGCCTCGAATGTAATGTTCGATTAGGCGGTATAATGGAGTGAATAGATTGGGGATCATCTGGTTCAACTCGAGAAATCTCTTATTGTATGAAGTGTGGTCTCCTCCCTTCTGTTTCAATGCGTGAAACTCGTCTTTAAGCTTTTTGATTTCGCTTCTCAGACAGAAGCGTCTCGTCATGATTTCCCTTAAATCTTCCCATGTTAAGGCCATGGCATCTTCAACACCTCGTTTACCCTTTTCCGTGTTCCACCAGGTAAGGGCTACCCCAAACAATCTCCCAGTCGCGTAACGTACCTTTCGGTCCTCAGGACAGTCGCAATTGAGAAAGGTGTTTTCCATCTCCTCAAACCAGTGAAGGAGAGCGGTGACACCTTCAGTCCCTTCATATTTTGGGGGATCGCAAGACTTGAAGTGTTTGTAGGTGCATTTGGGGGTTTTGGGAGGAGGGTTGACGACGCTTTGGTCTTCTTGGTTGGGAGGGTTGATGGGATTAGCGGAGAGGGCTTGCTGAACTTGTAGCACGATGTCAGGAAGCACTACGACCATTTGTTTAGCAATTTGCGTGGCCAAGCGTTCGTTTGATTTTCCTGACCTTCTACCTCCACGTAATTGCCTAGCCGACATCTACAGGAATATAAGTAGAAAGATTGTGAGTTCAAGAATTTCCTAGGTGCCATGGGTCGTAAAAAGAATGAAAACAACATAACTGAAAATAATTTAACTACATCCATCGGATGTCTTGGGTTTGCTCATGTTTGGGCCTCCAAATGTCCCACATACCATTGCCTGTGTAGTCATGTGGGCCCCCATGACTATTGGGCTTGGTAGGATTCACATTGGTGTCGGCAGGTTAACACTCGCACCACCCGAATGAAAATCATAAAACATGATTGCGAGATGTATGGTCGGAGGGTGTCCAGGTGTGGACACAATGACAGCTCAAAGTGTGGTTAGTCCACACGACGTTTGGTATAGCATGCTTTGGCCTATTAGGTCCTTTATTTTGGATTTATACGATTGCCAAGCCTAGACAGGACGTTCCGACTACCGGTACTCGTACCCTTCCAGTTACTACATGCCCGTCGTGAAAACTCACTTTGATGTGAATTGAAAAAAATATGAAAACATTCGAAAAGAAATAACGGAAATCGTGAAATTGTGAGGTGTGTGCTTCCATAGATATGATATGATATGAGGGTATGATCTATGATGAGCATTGCATATTAACATGTATTTATGAGAATGTTTGCATAATGTTGTGTATGAATATAAACATGAAACATATAAACATCATGAATTTTGCATGTAACACATAGACAATTTAAATCTAGTCAACTATAGTATAGGCTCTAAAGGTCTAATAACCTATCATATATCCCTATAGTCACAAGCTATGATACCAATCTGTCACACCCCGACCCACAGCGGAATAAAATACGGGGCATGATTGGGTTATCACCAAAGCTCATGATATTTACTAAGAAGTTTCATATTTATTCAATCCAAATTAAAATTTAAATATCCAACAAAATTTCATACAAATAAAATAAAAATCTAAATGTTTGTTCCAACGCAATAACTTGTTTATTCTTCTAGGCCATCCTAAGTGTTTCTTTCCTCAACTTGATCACCTGTATCATGTGTAAAACAGAGGAAATTTTGGGTCAACAAAAGTTGGCGAGTGAACCTTGATAAAACATTTGAATAATTGCTTATTATGTTTATTAAAGAAAATTGTGCATAAATCACATGTGAGCAAATATATATATGTAACCAATCACAAACCACATTGAATGAATATATGACATGATTGAATGATGTATCTGAGATCAAGGCTCAATCAAACGGAGCCGATCTAATGAGGCACCTGATGTTCAACCCGTATCCCACGAGGAACTGATGGGCCTAATGAAATGAGTGCACTGGAATGAATAAACAAATCCACATATAAACCACACTACAAGCAATACACATTTGATCACGAAATGATATAAGCACAAGTGTTTAAATAAAATAGAGAAATGATACGACACATGATACACCCCAAAACGTGATTAAAACGGGGATTTTATAGAGATTCACTCACAGTGGGTGCGTTCTTTGCTTGATGATGAATGCGCAGGAGTTGAGGATTTGACCGACGAAAGAATACTAACCTAAATAATAATGCGATAATTCGATAAATATAACAAAATTATTATCTTGATTTAATACTTTTTGTTTGATTTTTAGGTTATTTTTATGATATTGATTGAGATTTTTAAACCTACAAAACCGTGCCTTTAAGTGTTTTTAATTAATTTTTAAGCAAATATATATATATATATATATATAAATAATATTTTAATATAAAATAAAATAATAATTAAAAAAAAAACCTTGTCAGACCTGACAAGGGGGGTCTGACCGGTTCATGCATGATATTGGCAGCGTGCGGTGGGGCTCGAACTCGTGACCTCTTGGTTGTGTGCACGCAGCTCTTCCAACTGAGCTACGTGTCTAACCCGTAAGGATTCTGTTTTCAATTATTTTTATACACTTATTTAGTTATTTCAGAAATTGTTTAATTTATAAACATTTTTAAATTATCGGACCGGTGTGAAGGGTCGGCCTCGAACCCGCGACCTCAGTGTTATTTTGCACCCAGCCCAACCAGTTGGGCTGGGTGTCTAACCCGCTTAATATCGGAATATTATTATACTTAACAACTTACTGTGCGTCAATGTAATTTGGTTTTAAAAAAAATGGATTTTATTTCGGGGGGGGGGGGGTCGGTGAGGCACAAGGGTCGAACTCGGTACCATTTGCGTGTAATGCACACAGTCCACCGCTGGACTGTGTGTCTAACCCGATTAAAAACCCGATTTTTATTAAGTATATATTCAACTCAAACTTCATCTTCTTTATCAAAACAACCCAGAACTCTAAACCCGACTGTTAACCCACATAACTTTGATTCCAGTTTTAAACAAATACACATAACAGTATCGAAGAAAGTTGAATGTTTGTACCGATTGGGCGAGGTGCTAATCCTTTTGGTTTAACTCCGAACAGAACTCCGGTTGATTTTGATGTTGATAGAAACTTCCGGCAATGCAATAATTAAACGCAGAGAGGAGTGCAGTGTACTGTGAGATTCCAGACAAACGATTGAGCGAGTTTTTCAACACCTTATGCCCTCTATTTATAGATATCGCAAAGGAAAGTTTTCAGAAATCGATTAAAAGATTTCAGTTATGATTGGATATCCTCCATGATTGGTAACTGAAACATGATTGGGGTTTCGGTTTCTGTTTGAAGATGACCACATTTTCTTCGGATTGAAGGTTACAATCTGTCATGATTTTGGGCGGTGAAACTTGAACTGGTTTAAATCTGGATTTAGTATAAAATTTATTTGCGTCGGGTTAATCTCACAAATGCGAGTGTAGATCGGTGGTGTTTTGGAACGTGTGAATATGTGAGGGAACCCGGGTTCGATTCCGGTTACCCGTCTTTTATTTTTTATTATTTTGTTATATAAAATTTAATTATTTTTCTTTTATTGATTATTAATTAAGTATGTATTTTATTTATAAATATTGGTTATAAACTAAATAAATTAATTAATACTAATAAATGCATAATGAACATTTAAATAATTACTTGAGACTTCAAACGGAGCGGGTTTTTGAAACCCGTTTTACACGAATGTTACAGTATCCCCTACTTTTAGAAATTTCGTCCCGAAATTTAAGTAGTAACTGCTACTGGAAAAAGATGCGGGTATTTCTCGCGTATTGAGTCTTCACGTTCCCAAGTAAACTCGGACCCTCGTTTTGACTCCCAACGCACCCTGACGATCGGAATACGACTTCGCCTTAAACGCTTCTTACCGAAATCCATGATTTCTACTGGTCTTTCAACGAAGTGCATTGATTCATCGACTTGAATGTCTTCTAAAGGGATATGGAGGTTATCGTCGGCGAGGCACTTTTTCAAGTTTGATACATGGAACGTGGGATGAATTCTGTTAAGCTCTTCTGGTAGTTCAAGCTTGTATGCTACAGGACCTACTCTTTCGAGTATCTTGAAAGGTCCTACATAGCGTGGTGCTAGCTTGCCCTTTTGGCCAAAACGAACCACTCCCTTCCATGGTGATACTTTCAAAAGTACTTGATCTCCAACACAAAACTCTAAGGGCTTTCGTCGTTTGTCAGCATAACTCTTTTGACGACTTTGAGCCGCTAGAAGATTGTTTCGAATTTGAAGGATTTTGTCGGTTGTTTCTTGAATCAATTCAGGTCCAGTGATTTGGGCTTCACCAATTTCGTGCCAACATACTGGAGATCGGTATTTACGACCATATAAAGCTTCGAAAGGAGCCATGCCGATACTTGAATGGTAGCTATTGTTGTACGAAAACTCGGCTAACGGTAGATGAGCGTCCCAGTTCCCTTTGAAGTCTATGACACATGCTCGAAGCATGTCTTCAAGGGTTTGGATGGTGCATTCAGATTGACCATCAGTTTGAGGGTGAAAGGCGGTACTGAGGTCTAACCGTGTACCCAAAGCGGTTTGTACGGCTCGCCATGTTCGTGAAGTGAAACGACCATCACGGTCTGAAATGATGCTTAACGGTACACCATGACGGCTTACGATCTCGTTGATGTAGATACGAGCTAACTTCTCGTTCTTGAAGTCCTCGCGCATCGGAATGAAATGGGATGATTTTGTAAGACGATCGATTATTACCCATATGGTGTCATACCCACTGGAGGTGCGAGGTAACCCGGTAATGAAGTCCATGGTTATGTTTTCCCACTTCCATACAGGTATTTCGGGTTGGACTAGAACTCTTGAAGGTCTTTGATGTTCAGCTTTCACTTTGGAACATGTAAGGCACTTGGAAACAAAAACAACGATATCCTTTTTCATGCCAGGCCACCAGTAGGTGTATCGTAGGTCTTGATACATCTTATCGGCTCCTGGGTGTACAGAGTATCGTGTTTTGTGTGCCTCATTCATGAGGAAATCACGAAGGTTGTCGCGATCGGGAATCCATATGCGGTTTAAATAATATAGAATACTGTTGGATTTGGTTTCAATTTTGATTTCAGCTCCACATGACAGCTCATCGCGTACGTCATTTTCCGTTACAGAGATATGTTGAGCTGCCCGGATTCGATCTTTGATATCGGTTATGATTCGTGAACATAGAAGACGAATAGAGTTCGCATATCCCTTTCGACTGAGCGCATCGGCCACCACGTTTGCCTTGCCAGGATGGTACCGAATCTCACAGTCGTAATCGTTGAGAAGTTCGACCCATCTTCGTTGCCTCATATTCAACTCTTTTTGGTTGAAGATATGTTGGAGACTCTTGTGGTCAGTGTATATTTCACACTTGGTACCGTAGAGGTAATGTCTCCATATCTTGAGAGCGAACGCGACGGCTCCAAGTTCCAGGTCGTGGGTGGTGTAATTCTTCTCATGAACTTTGAGTTGCCTAGAGGCATAGGCTATCACTTTTCCTCTTTGCATCAATATATAGCCTAGTCCTTGCCCTGATGCGTCGCAATAACCACAAAGTCATCGCAACCCTCAGGGAGTGTAAGGATAGGTGCGTCACAAAGCCTTTGCTTTAAAGTTTGGAAGACCTCCTCTTGCTTAGGTCCCCAAATGAAGGGTTTCCCTTTGTGAGTCAAGGCCGTGAGTGGAACGGCGATACGTGAAAAATTGGCAATGAAGCGTCGGTAGTAACCAGCCAAGCCAAGAAATGACCTAACTTTGGTAGGGGTACGTGGCGCTTGCCATTCCTGCACTGCCTTGATTTTTGAAGGGTCGACATGAATCCCCTTGTCATTGACGACATGACCAAGGAATTGTACTTCTCCTAACCAGAATTCGCATTTTGATAACTTAGCGTAAAGCTTTTCAGTCCTTAAGAGTGTAAGAATGAGTCGAAGGTGTCGCTCGTGATCGTATTTTGACTTGGAGTAGATAAGAATGTCGTCGATGAAGACTATGACGAAACGGTCGAGGTAGGGTTAGCATACCCTATTCATTAAATCCATGAAGACAGCGGGGGCGTTGGTTAAATCGAAGGACATAACCATGAACTCATAATGACCATAACGAGTTCGGAAGGCAGTTTTTGGAATATCTTCTTCGCGCACTCTAAGCTGATGATAACCAGAACGAATGTCGATTTTGGAAAAACAGGCGGCGCCTTGAAGTTGGTCTAGAAGGTCATCAATACGAGGCAGTGGATAATGATTTTTAACCGTCAACTTGTTGAGTTCTCTATAATCAATGCACATGCGAAACGTTCCATCTTTCTTCTTCACAAAAAGAACAAGCGCACCCCAAGGCGATGAGCTAGGACATATGAATCCTTTGTCAGTCAGCTCTTGCAGTTGACTGGCCAGCTCTTGCATCTCGGATGGGGCTAACCTATAAGGGGATTTTGCGATCGGTGTAGCGCCAGGCACAAGATCGATTCGAAATTCGACTTCTCTCACCGGAGGAAGTCCTGAAACGTCGTCGGGAAAAACTTGCGGGAATTCTTTCACAATTGGAATATCTTCGAGCTTCCTCTCCTTGCCTTCCTTCTTGACGACGTGAGCTAGAAATGCGACGTAATTCTTGCGAAGATAACTTCGGGCTTGAAGGCAGGACATCAATTTGAGCCCTTTCGAAGGAGTTTCCCCAAAGATACGTAGTGTCCGACCGTCGGCGAGAGGAATACGAATGAACTTTTCATGGCACACCACTTCAGCGTGATGCTGGTTGAGCCAGTCCATGCCGATGATAACATCGAAACTTCCCAATTTCATAGGAATGAGATCGATTGAAAAATCGTGATCATTTAGGGTTAGAGTACAATCGCGTATAATAGAATGTAATGAAGTGGGTTTTCCGTCAGCAACTTCCACCGTCAGAGATTCAACGAGATTATCACGAGGTTGGTCGAGGATAGATTCGAATTCTAAAGACACAAAGCTCTTATCCGCACCAGTATCGAATAATATGGATGCATAACTACCATTGATGAGAAACGTACCGTTGACCACATTGTTGTCAGCCCTGGCTTGGTTGGCGTTGATATTGAAAGCTCTTCCTCTAGCAGGTGGAGGAGCTTGGTTAGCTTGGTTTACCGGGTTTGCTTGAGTTTGGGCATGGATGATGTTCACCAGGCGTGGGCAAGTGTTCCTGAAGTGGTTTGGGTCCCCACAATTGAAACAGGCTCGCATGGATTGCATCATGGGGTAGTTGGGTTGGTAGTAAGGGTTGGGCTGCGAGTTGTGCAGGCGGTAGAAGTAAGGGTTGTTGGCTTGGCCTACCATTTGATTTTGGGTTTAGGTTGGAGGTTGACTGCGGTTCGATCGCTGAAGGGTACGGCAGGTTTGGATGGTGTGACCCGCACGGCCACAACTTGTGCAATGTTGACAAGGGTTTTCAGGAAGGTGATGGTATTGGCAACGGTTACACTTTGGGTGTGGGCCAGTGTATGGCCTTTTGAATGGTGCGGCTGAAGGGGCGACTTGCGTGATTGGAGCAGCAGTTATGGGAGGGTTGGTTTGGGTGACAGCAAAGTTCTTGCCATTTCGCTTTCTCTTACCAGCAAACTTCGAGGATGAACCTGAGTGGTTTGGAGTTGGGGTCTCAATGGGTGTTTTCTTCTTTTCATCATTAAATTTGCCATTTCGAATGCGATTTTCAGTGAGTCTCGTAGCTAACTCCATTGCGGCTTCGAGTGTTGCAGGCGAAGTGCTTAAAACCGAATCTCGGATTTTCGAGGGGAGGCCTCGAATGTAATGTTCGATTAGGCGGTATAATGGAGTGAATAGATTGGGGATCATCTGGTTCAACTCGAGAAATCTCTTATTGTATGAAGTGTGGTCTCCTCCCTTCTGTTTCAATGCGTGAAACTCGTCTTTAAGCTTTTTGATTTCGCTTCTCAGACAGAAGCGTCTCGTCATGATTTCCCTTAAATCTTCCCATGTTAAGGCCATGGCATCTTCAACACCTCGTTTACCCTTTTCCGTGTTCCACCAGGTAAGGGCTACCCCAAACAATCTCCCAGTCGCGTAACGTACCTTTCGGTCCTCAGGACAGTCGCAATTGAGAAAGGTGTTTTCCATCTCCTCAAACCAGTGAAGGAGAGCGGTGACACCTTCAGTCCCTTCATATTTTGGGGGATCGCAAGACTTGAAGTGTTTGTAGGTGCATTTGGGGGTTTTGGGAGGAGGGTTGACGACGCTTTGGTCTTCTTGGTTGGGAGGGTTGATGGGATTAGCGGAGAGGGCTTGCTGAACTTGTAGCACGATGTCAGGAAGCACTACGACCATTTGTTTAGCAATTTGCGTGGCCAAGCGTTCGTTTGATTTTCCTGACCTTCTACCTCCACGTAATTGCCTAGCCGACATCTACAGGAATATAAGTAGAAAGATTGTGAGTTCAAGAATTTCCTAGGTGCCATGGGTCGTAAAAAGAATGAAAACAACATAACTGAAAATAATTTAACTACATCCATCGGATGTCTTGGGTTTGCTCATGTTTGGGCCTCCAAATGTCCCACATACCATTGCCTGTGTAGTCATGTGGGCCCCCATGACTATTGGGCTTGGTAGGATTCACATTGGTGTCGGCAGGTTAACACTCGCACCACCCGAATGAAAATCATAAAACATGATTGCGAGATGTATGGTCGGAGGGTGTCCAGGTGTGGACACAATGACAGCTCAAAGTGTGGTTAGTCCACACGACGTTTGGTATAGCATGCTTTGGCCTATTAGGTCCTTTATTTTGGATTTATACGATTGCCAAGCCTAGACAGGACGTTCCGACTACCGGTACTCGTACCCTTCCAGTTACTACATGCCCGTCGTGAAAACTCACTTTGATGTGAATTGAAAAAAATATGAAAACATTCGAAAAGAAATAACGGAAATCGTGAAATTGTGAGGTGTGTGCTTCCATAGATATGATATGATATGAGGGTATGATCTATGATGAGCATTGCATATTAACATGTATTTATGAGAATGTTTGCATAATGTTGTGTATGAATATAAACATGAAACATATAAACATCATGAATTTTGCATGTAACACATAGACAATTTAAATCTAGTCAACTATAGTATAGGCTCTAAAGGTCTAATAACCTATCATATATCCCTATAGTCACAAGCTATGATACCAATCTGTCACACCCCGACCCACAGCGGAATAAAATACGGGGCATGATTGGGTTATCACCAAAGCTCATGATATTTACTAAGAAGTTTCATATTTATTCAATCCAAATTAAAATTTAAATATCCAACAAAATTTCATACAAATAAAATAAAAATCTAAATGTTTGTTCCAACGCAATAACTTGTTTATTCTTCTAGGCCATCCTAAGTGTTTCTTTCCTCAACTTGATCACCTGTATCATGTGTAAAACAGAGGAAATTTTGGGTCAACAAAAGTTGGCGAGTGAACCTTGATAAAACATTTGAATAATTGCTTATTATGTTTATTAAAGAAAATTGTGCATAAATCACATGTGAGCAAATATATATATGTAACCAATCACAAACCACATTGAATGAATATATGACATGATTGAATGATGTATCTGAGATCAAGGCTCAATCAAACGGAGCCGATCTAATGAGGCACCTGATGTTCAACCCGTATCCCACGAGGAACTGATGGGCCTAATGAAATGAGTGCACTGGAATGAATAAACAAATCCACATATAAACCACACTACAAGCAATACACATTTGATCACGAAATGATATAAGCACAAGTGTTTAAATAAAATAGAGAAATGATACGACACATGATACACCCCAAAACGTGATTAAAACGGGGATTTTATAGAGATTCACTCACAGTGGGTGCGTTCTTTGCTTGATGATGAATGCGCAGGAGTTGAGGATTTGACCGACGAAAGAATACTAACCTAAATAATAATGCGATAATTCGATAAATATAACAAAATTATTATCTTGATTTAATACTTTTTGTTTGATTTTTAGGTTATTTTTATGATATTGATTGAGATTTTTAAACCTACAAAACCGTGCCTTTAAGTGTTTTTAATTAATTTTTAAGCAAATATATATATATATATATATAAATAATATTTTAATATAAAATAAAATAATAATTAAAAAAAAAACCTTGTCAGACCTGACAAGGGGGTCTGACCGGTTCATGCATGATATTGGCAGCGTGCGGTGGGGCTCGAACTCGTGACCTCTCGGTTGCGTGCACGCAGCTCTTCCAACTGAGCTACGTGTCTAACCCGTAAGGATTCTGTTTTCAATTATTTTTATACACTTATTTAGTTATTTCAGAAATTATTTAATTTATAAACATTTTTAAATTATCGGACCGGTGTGAAGGGTCGGCCTCGAACCCGCGACCTCAGTGTTATTTTGCACCCAGCCCAACCAGTTGGGCTGGGTGTCTAACCCGCTTAATATCGGAATATTATTATACTTAACAACTTACTGTGCGTCAATGTAATTTGGTTTTAAAAAAAATGGATTTTATTTCGGGGGGGGGGGGTCGGTGAGGCACAAGGGTCGAATTCGGTACCATTTGCGTGTAATGCACACAGTCCACCGCTGGACTGTGTGTCTAACCCGATTAAAAACCCGATTTTTATTAAGTATATATTCAACTCAAACTTCATCTTCTTTATCAAAACAACCCAGAACTCTAAACCCGACTGTTAACCCACATAACTTTGATTCCAGTTTTAAACAAATACACATAACAGTATCGAAGAAAGTTGAATGTTTGTACCGATTGGGCGAGGTGCTAATCCTTTTGGTTTAACTCCGAACAGAACTCCGGTTGATTTCTGATGTTGATAGAAACTTCCGGCAATGCAATAATTAAACGCAGAGAGGAGTGCAGTGTATTGTGAGATTCCAGACAAACGATTGAGCGAGTTTTTCAACACCTTATGCCCTCTATTTATAGATATCGCAAAGGAAAGTTTTCAGAAATCGATTAAAAGTTTCAGTTATGATTGGATATCCTCCATGATTGGTAACTGAAACATGATTGGGGTTTCGGTTTCTGTTTGAAGATGACCACATTTTCTTCGGATTGAAGGTTACAATCTGCCGTGATTTTGGGCGGTGAAACTTGAACTGGTTTAAATCTGGATTTAGTATAAAATTTATTTGCGTCGGGTTAATCTCACATATGCGAGTGTAGACCAGTGGTGTTTTGGAACGTGTGAATATGTGGGGGAACCCGGGTTCGATTCCGGTTACCTGTCTTTTTTTTTATTATTTTGTTATATAAAATTTAATTATTTTTCTTTTATTGATTATTAATTAAGTATGTATTTTATTTATAAATATTGGTTATAAACTAAATAAATTAATTAATACTAATAAATGCATAATGAACATTTAAATAATTACTTGAGACTTCAAACGGAGCGGGTTTTTGAAACCCGTTTTACACGAATGTTACACGCGAGGCGTGTGACAACCAGGATCTAGCCACTAATCATGTTGAACTAAGAGTAAATAATATAAAACACCAACGTCATGTCTAACATGAATAGTGTAATTCAAATTTAACGATTTAAACGAAATAATGTTCAGCGGAAGCAAATGCATTGTTTTAACATAGCCAAAACCAAAGTATTTTCAAAATGCAAGATATCAAATAGTTACCACAAGTAACACGCCCATGACACTTCAGACTCCTCAGACTGCAAGTTCCCTTGCATGAAGTACCTAACGCCCTGCAAGCATGCAGAAAAGTGTATCAGCAAAAAGCTGGCGAATTCACAGTTTTGTTTAGCGTAAAACAGATAAAAAATTTTAAGTTTAAAGACATGCTATGAATAATAAACTCGATACCGATGTGACTGTTATGTTTGTTTGCCCTCATCAATGCCTATCAACATTAGCCATGTGTTTAAGGTCCTTAGTTCACACCCGGCTCCCAGCACGGTGTGAGGTTTGTCAAGCCTAATATACTATCAACTAATACCCCGTTACCTCCCAGGCAACTAGTTCGGTAGTAAGTAGGGACTTTCATTATAGGGTTTGAGTTTATTAGCTAACATCGAAATTAAACTACAACATTTATAAAAAGTATTCCTCAACGAATAGTAATTTGTCCCCTCGGATGCATGCCTGTAAAAGAGTAGTGAACTCATCTTTGAATGCTCGGAATAAGGAATGGAAAGAAATACACGAGGTAGAACCGGTCAATCACGTCCTAGCATGATTACCGTTTAAGGGTTAGTGTGTGTGCTCACGCGGAAACACGAATCCTACACGTATCTAGCACGTAGCACATTTTATCATAAAATACTAATTAATATGCATCATCTATCACGACATCACTTAGCGACCACATAAGTGTCACGAAAGATTTAAAATACTCTTCAATAAAAATTCAGCAATTAGTGCATTTTCGGACAGTTTTCGGAGTGTTATCCGGAATAGTTCATGTTCCGGAAGATTCCCTAAACATTACAGGACGTGTCAATAAGAGCATAGACTATTGTGTAAAAATTTGGTGACCAAAGTCCTTACGGATTTTCCGTGAAAAATCTTGCGCCAAACAGTGATCAGATTCGTCACTTTCTCATAGCAGCTCACAGAAAAATTAATTTAAAAATCCTCGATTATTCGATCGACATAACTCCAGTTGGAGGTTCGCACAGACATCTATGGCCATCTACAATATAAATTTCATGGTCTAAAAGTAAATATTTAGCTAGTTACAACTGAAAACATAACACGTAAAATCTGCAGAAAAACGCAGCTTTAATTGCTTAAACGAAATAATTTATTTAAAATAGTAAACGACATCCAAAAATCATGATTCCAGCACCGTTAGAAGCATATTTCGAAATAGCACGTGATAGAATCAAGAAAATCAAATTTTCGTTAAGTTACGACCCCGTTACAGCCAACTGAAGTCGGCTGTAAACACCAAACAGCCTCCTGTTTTCAGCTTTCAACATTCTAATGCGAGTTATGTTGGTTTCGTTAACACATTTACCGAATACATCATTTATGGCTGGTTATCGTTTGTTTATCTCAGATTCATCATGTCAAGTACCAACATCATTAAGAATCTCAAACCCTAACTAACCAACCGAACCCATAATCAATCTAATCATTATATACACATGATCCTTAACAACTAGCACTACATTTGATCAAATTATCACGCATAACAAATAATCACAGCCAAGTATAACGAATAATTAGCATGAATACAGAACATATAAAAAGATTACCTAGTGTAAAGATGACAAGGGTCACTAGATGTGGAGGATTGAAGGACTTGAAGGTGTTTTCTTGGAGCCCTTGGTTGGCAGCAGAAGAGAGGAGAGGGAATAAGTACTTGAGATCGCAGGTAAAGAGGTAGGTTTGGGTTTGGGTTTGTGTGAAGTTGGAGTTTGTTATAACCACAATCATGCAGATAGATAACTATTAAAGGAGTTTGGAGCTTGATGTATTGAATAGTACATCCATTTATCATGTAGAGTTTGTATAGTTTTAGCACGTTTTCATTTCGGTTTGTCAAGAATTTATCTACTTTTAATCCATATGCGTTTTGCAGGTCTTGGTTCGTGAAAACGGTTGGAAGGATGGGAAAACGAGCGAAAATGGTGAAAAGAACCAAGCCGGGACGTGATTGGATCGAAAAAGAGGAAACGAAACGCAAATAAGGATTTTCAACCCGGTCGCGGGGCGCGACCGGCACACCACATCTCTCTCACGGCCCGCGAGAGAGTAATAGTTATCTCCGGTATTTCTACTCGGTCGCGGGGCGCGACAGGAAGCCTAAAACCCTCTCGCAGTTGGTGAGAGGGTGTTTTATCCAGAAAGTTTCGAAATTGAGTTGGATTGGGACTTGTTTGTTATTTAATCAATCATTATTGAAGTTAAACTCAACTTGGACGAACTAGAGGCTTTGGGAGCACTTTTCTGGAGATTTTGAGCAAGAAGAAAGAGATCTAGGCTGCAAGAAGTGTTTGGGTGATCAAGGAGGTTCAAGGCAGGAGCTTTTAACGGTTTTATCATACCATTCTTGACCTTTGCATCCTTGTTTTACTTGATTCTGCTTACTTGTTATAAACTTGTTTAATTTTTTTTTCAAACATGTTAATTGGCTAGATTTGATTCAGTTGCCTAGGTTTGGATGATGGATTTTATGAAACTTTGATTTGTTTTAATTTAATTTTGGTGTGAATGTTCAATTGGTAAAGTTCACAACTTTAAATATCTAGTTTAGTGTATTTGCATGATTTTGCTTGATTTGTGATTGTTTGATTGTTTTGCATGAACTTAGGTGGATGTCTTCCATAGAATAGGTTTGTGTTACTTCCTTGTGTCTTTAGGGATTCGGAAAGTTGTCGGTAAATTGACCAATAAAATCGGGAAAACAATTGAATGAATTATAAAATCAATCTTGTCATTATACCTAAATTGGTTATTGAGAAATAACAATTAGTTGGCTGAATTAATTAGATAAATTGTTAGGTTTAGGTTTTGAAAAATTCCAAAATCTAATTTCCTTGTCATAATTGAGTTAGTTAAGCTAAACTAGAAGTTGTAGTTGGTCTAGGTTAATTATTGAGCAATTAATTAAATTAGACACTTTGCTAATTTTAAAGATAACTGAAAAGGAATCTTTAGGACCGGTAAATAAATAATAATTGTAGGTTATCATAGGTGTCTTCCTGAGAAGGGTCGGGGGTCTTGTTCGGTAAACCTAGGATTGAATATTTCAAGATCCCGGTAAAACATTCAACCTAATAAATTATTATTAAATCAAATGAGTAGTAGTCTAAAAATCCAACCTAGGTGACTAGTTCATTATTTCTTGATTTAATTCCCAATTTCCTAAAAGTTCCTAGTTTGGTTTGTTCCAATTTAGTAATTTAATAGTTTAATTGATAATTTAGAATTAGTAGAAAACCCCTCCCCCCTTAAAATATACAAAGTGTGTAATTGAGTCTAAGTTAGTAGTCATAGTAATTAGAGAGTCATGTGGGTTCGATAATCCGGACTTTCTTAATGCTATTCTACAATTGATAGGTCCACTTGTCGGTTAGTAGTTTAGTATAGTTTAGTAGCCTAGAGTTTAATTTGAGTCTAGAATTAGGATAATTTGAGTTGTTTTTAATTAACTATTTTTAGAACATCAGAGCTACACATGGGCTGAAAGAAAAAGAAGTGGAGGTGACAATTGCTGAGAGGTGACAATTGCTGAGGGTGTGGGCCAAAAAAGAAAGCAAACTAAGTGGTAGTTCACAATTTGTTGTCTAAATTAATGTTATATATTTTTTTTCTATCAATTAATAATAATCGACTAATACAATGTATAATATTCATACTACGTTTCAGGCCTCGTAAGTTCTAAGCTATGCGAGTGGGTTGAATCGACACACGAACCTATGCTTTGGTTCAAACGGTTTAGGTCGGTTCAACATGACATGGATAAATTTATAATTACTTCAACAAATAATAAAAACGTATGGTTTGATTTATAAAAGTGAAACAAACGGGTTTTTACCTCAAAGTTACGGGTTGTCACATTTGACTTCTACTTGACTTTCGATTCCGACCCGATTTAGATTAGTTTAACTTCTGACTTATTTCACATTATGATCGTTATAAAATGTAGCATAACCCTCCGAGGTTATATTACATGATCATAATCATAATATGAGTTTATGCACAAGTTTCGTAAAATGTCAATTTTGACTAAAATACCCTTTTTACATAAAATAAGATTTTAATCAATAATGAACTTGCAAATGAATTACCTACTGATATGTTAATGTGATTAATATATTATGATTATCTGATCATAAAATAATTTTAGTATAATATGGTAAACTATGCTTTTAAAAGACCAAAATGCCCTTTCGGTGCATAGTTTGGTCTTAAATCATAAATCACACTTATGTGTGACTTCTTACTGATAATATATCACAAATTAAGTATTTTTCCATAATGTTTATAATCATAACATCATAATACATGCAAGTTCCTTTTATACGACACATAAATGGTCAAAACGCCTTATAAGGGGTAGTTTCGTTTTAAAACCTCAACGGGCATATAAGTTGATATACTATTGATATTACAACTTATTTAAAGTATAATGACATATAGACTTGTTCATGACTCATCCGGTTACCCGATATCACTTATATGCTTACGGTTAAGTATATGTAACTAGTTTACGAAAACTAACCAAAACGGGTTTAACCTTATCATTTTAATCTCAAATTCCAGAATGTTAGTTGTTTACCCATGACATACAAGTCTTAAGTACTTGTTGGGTTTAAACTACATTCTATCCGGTCATCGCTTAATCTAGCCTATTGTACCGTTTTGATCCTTTAAGCTAGTCGGTCTAAGTCTATGACTTAAATAAGACCGTTAGCATTCTATTGGTTAGCTTATGCCATAATCTAGACTAAAGCCTTCTAGTAAATGCTATCTGCACCTATTTCATTTTGAATACGCCTGAGATATTAAATCTTACATTTTTAAATCAAGACTAACTCAGGTAAATACTCTTGACTTATGTCCCCTATACGAGCTTGGGTTACGGTAAATTATTACCACTTGGTCGGAAATGGGATCAATCGAATGCCGGATTGTGGCTAGTAAATCCGCATATTCTGTTTTGATCAGTTTTGTTTGATAACTTAAACATTGGGGGTTAACGACCGTGTCCTGGATATCCTTGGCTCATTACATTAGTTAATGGCCACGACCAAAGCACGGGGTGTAGGCATACACCTGACAGATGCGAATGCTAAATTATTTTTATCCACAAGTTGGGGATAACTCCTTCGTGGGTTCATAAGTGGTGTGTACGTCAATCATGTCTCTGTCTCTGTACTAGGACCCATATGTATTGACAAACATGTAAAGCTGTTAACAAGGTTACAAGCTGACTGTCCCAAGTTATAAAAGATTTTTTGTGCCCTGTGCACTTTAAATCAATTTTTGAAATGTTTTCAAAACGAGTCAGTTGGGTGTATTTACAGCGAAAGTTGACGTATTTTTAAAACACTAAGTTGCAGGTACAATACGAAATAGGCTGGAAGCTGTTTGGTACTGATATAAGAGGATCTTGCAAATTCTTAGATCTGCCCAAAGTCTATTACACATTTTTTATATATTTATGATCGCCTATGGATCTTTCATTACAAGCCGTCTATATATTATTTTCGTACTTTGAACATTTGGTTTGTGAATGTAATTTAAACTCCAAGACTTCCGCTATACTATGTTATTTGACTATGATGTATCAACTTACGTCACGATATTCCCCACCCGGCCACCAGTGTTTTGTTGGAAATTCGGGGTGTGACATGTAAATATCTCCAATTTATGGACTATAATGATTGTATGTGATTATTAAGTTATGAGTGTGGTTGCATGTAATATTCTAGATGTTAGACTATATAATTGGTGTGTAAAAGGTGTAAACATAATTATTTATTTTGGGTTCTAACATTTTCGTATAGTTATGGTGATAGTTGATAAAAGTACGAGCTTGATTATAATTTCAAGTTGCATATGCATGCTTAATGAACTTGATAACTTTGATGATAAAATGGTAATTTTGGAGTTCGAATAGGTATGTTTGTGTTGAATTCTAATCATGCCCACAACGTGTTCGATGAAATGCCTAAACTAAATTAATAGTGGGAATTGGGAAATTTTATAATGTTTACTTGATTTAAATGCTTTGTTATAATCAATTGGTGTTTAGTAAACATAAGCTTTGGAGAATTTATAGTGAGAATGACCCATATGTTATGATTATATACAAATGTGTGGTAACGGGTCAACTGAGTGGTAATAAACCAATTAACAAGTTTGGGTAAAAGAATGATTTAGAACACGTGTTTGGTGATGGGTGGATAAATATATGAGATGAATGCCATGTTATGTGCTCTAATGATTTTCAAGTTTGAATTGTTGTAAAGATAGGTGAGATAATGTTTGGATGACAACGAATCAAACAGATGATAAAACAACAATATTCCTAGGGTAAAGGTGTGTAACTCGAATGTGTTTGGATTCGTATTAATTTAAATAGTCTTATTGTTGACTTGAAGTTTTTATAGTTAAGGTGGTTTAATACACATTATTGAATATGATTTAAGAGATGACCATCAAGCGTCTCATGATCGACTACTTACTCAATACTTCAAGGATAGTCATACCTTCACCTTGAGATGTTTCGAATACGGTTTTGAATGGATAAAGAAATGTTATTGCGAATCTTTGAAGTTTAGCGAGAAATTATGAGTGCTTTCAAACGACCTTGATGCAAGGGGCCGTCAGAGTTTACATCGTTACAAAAGTGAACATTATCTATACAACAACTAGCATATCAAAATATTTCTAACACGCTTGATGATTATTTTCATATTTCTGAGATAACATCACGTGAAAGCTTGCATAACTTTTGTGATGGTGTTATTAGTTTGTATTCAAAAGATTATCTCTGTAGACTAACTTACACCGTATTCAGCATTTATGTGCGGCACATGATCGATGACATGGCTTTCCAGGAATGGTAGGGAACATAGATTGTATGCACTTGCCTTGGAGGAATTGTACACGAGAATGGTAAGGTTAATTCAAAAGGGGTGATTATAAGATTCTGACGATTATGCTTGAAATGATGGTGTCTCAAGATTTGTGGTGTTGGCATGTGTTTTTTGGACACATTGGATCAAACAACGACATCAACGTCATCGACCGATCGCCTTATTCAATAATTATTTGGATAGAACCGCCCTCTTTGTCCTTCTATCGTATATCTTGCGGATGGGATATTCCATTGATGGAAACCATAGTGAAGACGTTGTCACATCCTCTGAAAACATTTTAAAACGTATGTTGTGTAACACCCCAAACTCGAATTATTAAATTCGCTAGTATGTTTCCATGTTTAATAGAATGAAATGTAATAACTAGGTTGTTTAACCTAGTTAAATGCTTAGCAAAACAAGTAATGGATGAGTATGGTGAAGTTGTGAGCAAGTGATAAACTAGGGGGACTAAACTTAGAGAAATTGAGTTAAAAATTATATTAAAAAGAAAGTTCAGTAGATTGTGTGTGGGATATGTGTGTGTGTCGACACCTACAAGAGAGAACAATGGAGAATGCTCAAATTGAAAGGGAAATTTAGCTCAAATCTAATGCATGAACTCAAATTCATGATCATCTAGACTTGCTATACATGAGGTAAGTTGTAGAAGTTAATTTGATGATCTTGTATGAAGTGAGCTATGATCAATCCATGAATTTGTATGAAATTAAGCATGAATATGTGTTAGCATCATCATATAGAACATGTGTTATGCATAGTTTTGATTAATTAGATGTTTGGAGGTGAAACCCACCATTGGTGTGAAGATGTTTGGAGGTGAAACCCCATGGTGACATGGTGTTTTACCATGTCTAATTCTTGTTCAATTCTTGATATACTATGTTGCATACTTGTTATTTAGTTTGAGTATGTATGAAATTTGTTTAACGTTACTTATGTGATGAATGAAAGTAATAAGTAGGAAGAAGAGCATGTAATATTTGTACATTGTGCTTAGAAACTAGTACGCACACCAAGTGTTAGATGAAATGTCTAAGTAACAAAAATATGCAAAATTTGTATGCAAACAATAGGTGAACATGTATAGAAAGTGATAATGATATACATGATAGTAAAACAACATTAGGAATGTGTTTTGATGAAGTATATGTGAGAGTGTACTTGATGATGTGAATCGGTAAAATATATGCTTTAGGAACTAGTGACCTATGCTTGAATGGTGGTGCATACATGAGTTGGATTAGTAACTTAACGTAATTTAGAAATGGATGTGTACTAAGTGTATAGGTTCCGGACTACTAGTAAAGTATGAAGTTACGATTTCGTTAAATTGGCTAATTTAGTATATAGTTGTCAAGTGTAGATAACGAAATCATTAGTATGTGTAAAAATGATTTTGTAAACATCGGGTATGAAATCAAGTGATCATGTAGTTGTGTGTGCCACACAACATGAATACGAAATGTGTATGACGTTACTTCTATGGTCTATCATATCAAGATAAATGTGTGTGTTAATAGGTTGGAAATTATAACTTTCTGAAAGTCAACAATGTATAGGTAGTATAGTTGAGCATGTTAATACAAATGTAAGGCTTGAAAGATCGTGAGATATGTGTTAGACCAAATATGTGTTATGCATGATGATGAAATTTGGGTTTCATGGATATTGAACAAGGTAGATGTCAATTCATGTCTTATATTCATGAAATATTAACGAAAGTTGATGTATCTAAGACTGGAAATGGATGTTGACAAGAATAGGAATGGCAATGGGCCGGGCTTGGCTGGGTATTGGTAATCCCAGGCCCGTACCCGGTTGTAATTCTTTGTCCCATACCCGGCCCATTACCCGTCAGGCATCGGGCATACCCACGGGTATCGGGTATACCCGTTAATTTCTTAAAAATACCCGTTTGGACAATTGTGCAAATTTTACTTTGATGTTTATATTATTTACTATGTTAATGACTATAACAAATTAAAATATGATTAATAACCTACATATCATATTTAGACCACGTATAAATTAAAACGATTAATTAATTAAGTAATTGTATCAAGACAACCTAATTGCATAAACATCCACATAATAAATGGTATAACTTCCATATCCAATATACATGCTCAAAAATAAGTTATTTGTTCACTAAACACCTGCAAATACATATCCACATATGACTAGAAGACTAGACCCTAGTACTATAAAGAAGGTAATACATGTACTAAGTTTATATATATGGAAATTTATAATATGATACTTTCGGGTATTATTCGGGTAAATGGGCCGGGTATCGGGCCGGTATCACTAAATCCCGTACCCGTACCCAAATTTTTTCTTTTTTTAAGCCCATACCCATTGAGCTTTGGGTATACCCGACCCATATGTTTCGGGTTTCGGGTATGCCCGCCGGGCTTGGGCTTTTTTGCCATCCCTAGATACGAATGAGCATGCATACTAACAATGTTATGGACATGATGACATGAATGGATAGGAAACCACATTGGCATGAAATCAATTACGAAAGACTGATGGGTCAAAGGAAGGCGAGGAAACAAGCACGATCACAAACGCTTAAGGTAAGTGATTTCCGGAATCATTTCTTATTTTATAAATAAAGTTTGGTACGTTGAAAATAGGGAACCATGTAAGAAGTTATGGGTAAGAGTAAGAACCAAGGTAAGTATTGTTGTGGTAAGTCGTAGGTAGTCATCTATGTTTGGAATTATATGATAGAAGTGAACGGGTCAAAATATAGAAAGTAATATGGAGTGATGTTGTAGTTGGTTTTGATCTTAGGGTTAAATATTAGAAGCATATGGGGGTTTAAATATAATTAATTTACGTCTTGGAAGCAAGAAAAATGGGAAGGATGAAGTTCGGGGGTCAATTGGGTATTTTGTGGAAGATAAAAGGAAAAGAGAAGAAATGGGAACTACCTATCGTAAGCTACGGTAGGTCAACCGTAGCTTACGTCCAAGCAGACAAAAAAAACCAGCAGTTGTCTACCGTAACTTACAGCCGACGGCCGTATGTCACACCCCGACCCGCAGCGGAAAAGGTGATCGGGGCATGATTGGGTTATCATCAAAGCTCATGACATTTATTATGCGTCTCATATTCATTATTACGAATTAAATGGAAATTTACAATAAATGTTACAACATGTTCTAACTAACAATCTAAACTTCTTTGTTCTCTTCTAAGGCATATCCTATGTTTTCCTTGCTTCAACCTGTTCACCTGTATCATGTGTAAAAGGGTTTTTGGATCAACATAATGTTTGCGAGTGAATCCTATGGAAAACATTTGAACAAATTTATTTAAATTGATTATGAAATATGTGCACAACCAAACATGAGTAAAAATAGATGTAAACTTAATCAACAATCATAAGATATTAAATGAAACACACATGAACAATAATGGAACAATTAGAGGCACGCGATGCTCAACTCGTCTCTCACAAGGAACTGAGGGGCCTAATGAATGAATTGCATAAACATGATAATATAAATGACACAACTACAAATAATATAAACTCAATGATACACACATGAACAAAATGGAACATTTAGAGGCACGCGATGCTCAACTCGTCTCTCACGAGGAACTGAGGTGCCTAATGATTGAGTTTCATATAATTTGACAAAAGGAAATAAGTAATCACAACTATATAAACAATCTAAGTTTAGGTCATGATGTGGTATGGCACAATTTTAAATAAATAAGTTATTTATTTTCATAACACATGACACACCCCAAAACGTGTAATTTAAAAAGGGGGAGTTGTAAGATTCACTCACAGTGGGTGCGTTCGGTTGATGATGTTGAATGCACGCGAAGTGGTTTTAACCACGAGTGAGATTTAACCTAGATAAATCGCATTATGGTTTGGTAAGTAAACGGATTTTATTAATCTATTTCAGTAGGATTGTTGGGTGCATTTTTGTGAGTTTAAGGCTATTTTCTAACCTTAAAAATGTTATTTTTAAGTATTTTTAATTGATTTTTAATTAAAATAATTAAATAAAAATAATAAAAAAATTTGATTTTTTTCTCTGACCGTTGACCGTTGACTGACCGTTGACCTGACCGTTGACCGTTCGATTCGGAATACAAGTGCGCTGAGTGAGGCTCGAACCCGAGACCTCTCGTACGCGTGCACGCAGCTCTACCAACTGAGCTACGTGTCTAACCCGTTATAAATCTGATTTTAATTATATATATATATTAATTAGTTTAAACCGAAAATCATTTTATTTTAAAAACAGTTCAAGCGAATCGGACGTGCACTCCACAGGTCTCGAACCCGGGACCTGTGGCTTAAACTAACACACAGTCCACCGCTGGACTGTGTGTTTAACATGTTATATAATCCGATTTTTATTATACTTAAATACAAATTAGTTATTTCCTTTTCTGCCTTATTTAAAAAGAATAGATAATTGTCCGAGTCGGTGCGGAAGACTGGACTCGAACTCGTGACCTGTGATATAAACATACACACAGTCCACCGCTGGACTGTGTGTCTAACTTGGTTAATATTCCGGTTATTAATATACTTAACATAAATCTGTGGCGACTCCGGTTCAGTTTAACAAAAAAATGATTTTTATTAAGGCGACGTGTGTGAAACCGGATTCGAACTCGAGACGTTTGTATGCTTAATGTGCACACAGTCCACCGCTGGACTGTGTGTCTAACCCGATTAATTAGTTGATTTAAATTATACTTATGTGATACCAAACTTCATCTTCTTCATCAAGTGATAACCAGATATAATGTCTGACTGATTCGAGTTTTTATTCAGGTTTCTTTAGCGTTTTAGGTTAATTACTGATAAGATAGAAGTAAAAAGAAAGGAAAATAAGCGTGAGGTTTACCGACTAGTTTTCCTCTGTTTTCCGGCAGAAACTCCGGCGACAGCAATCACCTCCGGCGACATGTTCCTTGTAGCAGCGTGTCTCCAGGAAGCTTACAAAGGGTGTGGGTATCTCCGGTATAAGCTCAGAGGCTCAGTGAGGCTCAGGGATGGAGAAACCGGTTTTCCGGCGACGAACAGAACAATTCCAGCGAGAGAGTTTTCGCCGAGAAAGGGTGTGGTTTTGAGCGAAAGTGTTTGCAGAGGTTCGAGGTGGTTTTTATAGGGCAAATCGTCGATGTATTTGGCCCGATTTCCAACTGGATTCATTGATTTAAATTTCTCCGGCGGTTATGATTTTGGTCGCAGACTCAGACGTCGGTTATAACCGATGTCTTGTTAATGGTTTACGTTTATAACATATATTGTCGTTAAGACTCGCGGGATTTCCGGGATTTCCGACGACTGAACTGTTGGGCGCCGGTTTTGAATTCGTAACGTCATAATATTAATTAAATGATTCCAATAATTCACAAGAAGCATCCGTGGCGCAGTGGTTCAAGTGCGCGTGTTAAGTTTGTTTGTTGAGCCGGTACAGACCCGGGTTCGAAACCCGGCAGAGGTATTTTATTTTTATTTTGCGATTTTTGACAGTTTTTCAAAAACTAATTATATATTCTTATATAATAATTGATTATGTATCGTTTAAAATTATTTTGGGCATTTAATTCGCAACGAAATTTTTGACTGACTGTTCGGTTGATAAACGGAGCGGGTTTGGTAAATCCGTTTTTTACGGATGTTACACCGTAGGTTACGGCGGGATCCCAGCCAGCAACTTCGTTTTTCTTCGATTCCGGACCCCGTAGACCCATTCCCAAGACACCTTAAACTTCTATAATGTACCCCAAACTTACCAAATAGCTTTCTGAGCTATGGGAGAGTATTGAACTCGTTGTTAAGCCCCCGAAATGTACCTCAAACTCATTAAAGAGTGTTTATGAAGAATGGTAAGAATGGGACATGTATGCAAATATGTGTGGGAACGAAATAAATATGTAGGAATGTATGAATAGATTAATTGTATGTTAGTAGATGGAACCCATTAGTTAACACAAATAGAAATGAGTATATGTATATGGTTGGTATGTACGAGACTTATATGTATAGTATTTTGTGACTAAGAATTTGTTAGTATGAATATGTGAGAATGTAAGTGGTATATAAGAGTTTGAATAGAGGGGTAGGTGTATGAAGTAGGATTTATGATACTCGAATGAGTTGGATTAGATAATATGTATGCGCGTTATTGAACCATATGTATTCGAATGAGTGAGACTTGTATGTATGTATGTATGTATGTATGTATGTATGTATGTATGTATGTATGTATGTATGTATGTATGTGTGGGTAAATATACATGAGTATTAACGATGCTAATTGGGTTTTGAGAATGAAATGAAATGTAGGTACATTATTGCTGACTCAATGAAGGTTAAACACTGAGATGAAGTGCTTGAATTCAAAAAGATAACCGAATGGAATGTTTATGAGGATAGAACACCACGTGATCCTATAATTATGAATCTTAGAATATATATAATGTCATCAAGTATTAATGATGTGAATGTATGTGGTGAATGCAGGTTGTACGGAATCACGGATCATCATCACGAGGTGTAAGCGGTCGAAGATCGAGTCATAAGATAGATTGTACTGGAATACGTGATTATTTAATTTATTAAACCTAAATTATGTTTTATTTCATAAATGAGAACGAAGAACGTTTTCATTGTAAAAGAGTTATCTTAAAATTGACTTTCAAGTATGTCAAGACGTTTATAAAGAAAGAAATTTTAAGGTTGTATTTCTGCTGCGTCTTTATGGTTAAAACGTGTTTAGATCTTACATGTTGCCGCTTCAAGAAAGCAAAAGAAGCATCACGAAAGGACGTTGAACAAGCTTTCGGGGTCCCAAAAGGTAGGTGAAACATACTTCAACAACCTGCAAAGGCACTACATCCCCAAAAGATTAGAAAAATCATGTACACGTATATAATCCTACAAAATATAATTTTGAATCACGATGATGTGGTAAGATCTCCTGAACACATAAAGGATCCTCCAAACGAAAGAATAGTTGAAGGCAATATTTTCACTATTACGATCATGAACGACCCACAACAATCTTAAATCGGATCTTATCAAGCATTTGGAGCATCAACACTAAATGTACGCCCAAATGAGTATCTTGGTTTTTTATCACACCCCGACCCGCAACGAAAATAGGTGTTTGGGGCATGATTGATTTGATCCAAAGCTTATGACTTGCTATTACATGTTTAAATAATCATTGATATAAATTCAATGTTTCACAAAACAGATAATCCAAATAAACAATTTAAATATATGAGACAATGTTCATAACCACTAAGCTATACTTACCCGTTTATTGTTAACTAAGGCCATCCTATGTCCAATCTTCTCTTCAAGCATGTTCACCTGTATCATGTGTAAAAGTAGTTTTGGAGTCAACAAATATTGGCGAGTGAATCTCTTTGTTATTAGGAAAATAATATGTTTAATTTATTTATTGAGAAACGTGTATTAACCAATGTAAGTAAATGTGTTGCATGCCATATGTCAAACCTCAGTAACCAATCTCAAATAATAATCAAATCAACTGTATGCAAATGTGCACGGTATTATGGTGTACTACAAAATCTAAGATCAATCAAACGGAGCTGACCTCGTACGTTGGCAATGAGGAACAGATAAGCCTATGATGATGTAATGTCCAAAATGAATGTAATGCACCAAGCGGCAAACAAACAATTAACACATAGCACATAAACTACACAAGTGGGTATTTGCACGTATTGAATTGCGAAAATGTAATAACTGAAAATGTAACATATGATACACCCCGAAATGGTTATATGATAAAAAAAAGAGGAATTCGGAAAGATTTACTCACAGATTCTGTTCTGTTTATTTTCTTGAATCAACCGAACGAATTTGAGAAAAACTGCACGAAAAGACACTATCCTAAAATATAGATTATAATATATGAAAAGTACTAACCAATAAAAAAAATCAAAAGTAATATACGAAAAAATCTAAGGATTAAGATGTTGAGTAATAAAAATATTACCATCCCAAATTTAAGTTATCATCTAACAATTTATAAAGTAATATCCATATTTTATACCAATTAACATTTCTACAATCAAACCTAAAATTTATTAAGGTATGAAATTGATCATAATATAAATGATTTCATGATGACAAATATCAATTCCACTAAACTAAATAAAATTACATGTATGCTTTACCAAGTTCTATTTTAAATTTAATTTGGTTTATTTTTAAATTATCGACAAATGTGTTCTAATACATATCAGAATGTGAACACTACAATTTTACACTTAAAAATCATTTAATAAAATAACTTTTTGTTTGGACGCAAAGTCATAAGTTTAGTGAAGTTATACCATATTATTTAATCAATAAAAATTTAACTCGAATTTATTCAAAACAATATAATAAGAAGTGGGTAAAACATAATGATGCCACAACAAAGTTGGAAAACAAAACCCAGATATTTGAACGTAAGTTTATTCGCCATTTTCATTGAACAAAAAATACGAAGAACTTAAATATTTCATAATTTAGCAATCATGTGTATTTGTTCGAATAAGCATTTACTCAAGAGTATCGATCGTTTGGTTACCTTAGATTGCGAAGGCAAAACTGACGAAATCTCATATAGCGACGGAGGCGAAAGGCGATGATGCCGGAAACCTTCGCGGGTCTCGTTGGAGAGTCTGGCAATTCATGGCAAAGATAAATAAAAAGAGGGTGCGTGTGCCGGTTTTGATTCATGTGTCTTCGGCGATGTGTGTGTAACTTGCGAGACCTAAGCCCCTTTACCACACTAACCACCACAGCGGCCTCCGTTTTTATTGTTGATTTATGTAATTTTTATTTTTAGTTACATTAAAACATTTTAAGTATATTAATGTTTAAAGTTTAACTTAAATTAAAATGATTTAGCTGGGGAAATTTGGGACGACATCATACATTTTAGGAAAAACTAAGGAAAATAAGGGAAAAGCTCAAGTGGTACACGGGGAATTATGGGGAAAACGAGATGCCTCATTCCTTCCTAATAAGAGGTGGCATAAATGTAACAGCCTAGCATAACCGCACCATGATATTGTCCACTTTAGCCGGGACGAACTGCCATCGCCTCACGGATTTAAAACGCATCATGATGGTGAAGGTATCAAGCCCCTTATAAGGAAGCATTCGTTCCCCTTCACAACCAATGTCTTCGTTCCCCTTCACAACCAATGTGAGATGTCACAATCCACCCCCCTTATGGGGCCCAGCGTCCTCGCTAGCACACCAGTCCGGTCCCTAGCTCTGATACCATCTGTAACAGCCCAGCACAACCCCACCATGATATTTCCGCTTTGGCCGGAACAAACAGCCATCGTCTCACGGATTTAAAATGCGTTTGATGGTGAAGGTATCAAGCCCCTTATAAGGAAACCTTTGTTCCCCTTCACAACCAATTTAGGAAATCACAATGAAACTATTGGTTTGTATAACGTAGACGTTGCTAACTTTAGTATGTATACTTATATTATTAAAATATGTTTTAAGTTTTGACAAAAGATCATTGAATTCTTATACCAGATGCATCCACTTTTAATTAGGGTCGTATTATTGGTACACTTTGCAAAATTAAATCGACATCTCTAATACGGGTTGTATAGGCCTATATGACCCGTATAATGTAAATTCAATTTCTAAGGTCACTGAAAGGTTGACACTGTCTTTCACACGCGTATCCTATATGCATCATATAGGGCTATACGATGGGTATTGGTAAACGTCTATAAACAGTGACATAAAGTGATTGACAGGAAATTACGTATAGGCCTCGACGGCTATATATTTGTTTCGCCATCTCTTTCGTTTAATTTGATTTCACAAAAGTCAGTGCTTACCTCACTTCGTTTTTTCTTTATATTCGATATTCCACCATGTCTTGGCTCAACGTTAATTACATTTTCGGCAAGTCCTCCGACACAAACACGAGCACGTTTATTCCGAGAAGCAGTGTGGTATAGCATTTTTTAACTTGTTTTGTTTGTAAAATAGTTAGCACACAGTTTGTATTATGAGGGGTTTGTTGTCCCTGATTCTTACGATGGGAGAGGAAATGATGATCACGCGGAGGAGGTTGTGTCCGGATTTTGTCCCCATGATAATCAATCGTTGTTGCCAGACCTCAACGAGGTAAGTATTTATTTACTTTTTTATATTCGGCGTTAAATCTACCATTACCTTTTACCTGTTGGTTTTTTTAGTTTGTTGTGCCCCGCGAACCGTTGTTGCCAAATCTGAACGAGGTAAAAATATATTTACTTATTATTAAGAAGGCTTTCATAAGTGCCATTATCATTTAACCGTTGGTTTTTTTCAGGTTATTGTGCCTAGCAATGATCATGGTTACGGGTGTCCGAATTATGAAGCCAGTTACGATGCCTCGTATGGACAAGAAGAATATGGCAATAACTTTTCATTAGTGGTGCCTCGGGTGTACAACAAGACGTTGGTGATCCTTCTTACGCGCAAGAGTCATTGGGTGACGAGCAACCCGCTTACCCTGAAGTTTCGTACAAAACTGATCAGGTAAGAATGATATAGATGTTATATATTTTTTAAAATGTATGATAAATCTTATATTTGTTTTGTTAAAAATTATTATAAATGTTAGATATTTTTCACTTAGGACTTTATATCCCACAATGATTTGGAAGGTTGGGTAAAAAGAAGGGGTTTAGCCAACGGATATGTCATTGTTACTAGACGGTCCAAGAATCACCGGACATAGCTCCAATGTTGTCGTAGTGGCGAGCATGAGAGTAAGGCCACAGTTAGGAATACCGGCATCAAAAAATGCGCATGCCCTTTTATGGTGATAGGTCATCTCGACCAAAGTCGTCGAGCATGGCGGTTAGATTATCTGCACAAAAATTTTAACAAGAAGCATAACCATGACCCTGCTGAACATCTGGAGGGTTACGCGTATGCCAGGAGACTTACCCCTAATGAGTTTAGACTGGTGCAAGAGCTGACAGATCAAGACATACAACCCCATACAATCTGGAAAGCCGTAACTGAATAGAACCCTGAAAACAAATGTGTTCCAAAGGACATACACAATGCTGGTCAAAAGATTAGGGCCTCAAAGTTCGATAAAAAAACGACTCCCATCAGAGACTAGAAGAAATCCTCAAATAAAAAAGATGACGTATTAGATACAAGCAGAACCTTCCACCAATATCGTTCAGAATATATTTTTATGTCACGAGAAGTCCTTTGAAATGTGGCGGGCGTTCCCGCATGTGCTTATGGTTGACGCGACCTACAAAACTAATATGTACAATCTTCCATTTTTGCAAGTTGTGGGTATGACTTCGATAAACCAAACCTTTTGTGTTGCGCATGCATTTATTTCAAACGAGCAGGAGGTAACTTATGCCTGGGTCCGGGAGAGGATCAGGTCCATGCTGCATGAGTGTATGGAGATGCGTGTAATTCTTATAGACAGAGACCAAGTGAAGAAACACTGGCAGAACGAGTATCTGTAGATATCTTAGTTACAGTTCCACGTCTCTGCATAAAAGGTTATCTCTCGTTTGCTCTTTGGGATGGTCTTGCTTCAAGCTCACTTCAAAACTAGAAACGCCGTTAGCCTCGTCACGGGAGAAAGGGGGAGGGTTTTCTCCGTGACCACACTCCAGCGTGAGAATAAGTATTGGGATTGCAAGATAATAAGCAAGTTGGAAGTAATTAGGGAGTGAGCTCAAAAACATGTCTGTTACCTTGTGGTGTGATCCTTATTTTATAGCCGAAGAGTGGTGTGTAGGAGATGGCCTGATGGACCTTGGGCCTGGAGCCGACAACCAGGAATATCCATTCTGCCTCCTCTACGTCGAAGAGAGGTGTGTAGGAGATGGGCTGACGGTCTATATGGAGGAGGATAAGAGTAAGTACCCCTGTTTCCTTCTTCCATTATTTCTTTATTTCTTCATGTGCGCGGAGTAACATTATGTTCGCTTTTGCAGGGGTGGCACTTTATATAGTGGCCTTTCAGAGAGAGAGGGGGGCAGATGGAAAATGTCCCCTTCGCCCAGAGGAGCCCACCTGGTACTCCCAGATTCTTGGGAATTTTGAACTGCCAAGGAGCACAGATTTGGCGGCCCCTGCGCTTGAGGGTGGTAAGCCTTCATAGCTTAATTGTTCTTACATCTTTTCATATTGCTTACTATGTTGCGCCATGATGCAGGCGCGCTGAAGAACTTGGGCGTTGGCCCAGACTCCAAGAAAAAAACGCACGGGGCTGAGCGTGGTGGTTGTGAAGAAGGTGGCGTAGCCAAGGGTAGACCCGCCCAAAGGCACGTGTTTTGTGCCAGACACCTGGAATGACTATGTAGTAGTCTCTGATTCCTTGAAGGGTGTTGCGCCTGTAGGTCTCAGGAAGCCAAAGCCGGAGCCGCAGGAGATGGCGGAGATTTTGATTGCCAACCTGGATGACCCATCGATGTGGAGTCTAGCCCGGAGCCTCGAGGAAGAGGGCTCCTAAGAGCGATATCTCCGCGCTGCCTCCCAAAAAGGCTGCGCGGAAGAAGATCATAGGGAAGCGCGGAAATCTGGATGCTCACCGCTAAACTTTCCCCAGGTAAACATTTTTTACTGTGTTTTATTTTTCTTCCTGGTTCACTTGTCTAACTTTTTATTATTCTGCAGGGAAAGGTGAGATGCTTTTCATCCCTCTGTCCACTCCGGCCACGCCGTTGAGATGCCTATGCCCCCACTCGTGTTTGAGACGGCGCAAGCGTCAAGTGTAAAGGGTGAGGAGACCATTTTCGGGGCAGTGGAGGCCGTTTCGCCTGAAGAGGTTGTGGTTGAAGGTGGTGAAGATGTGGTGGTTGGTGGTGAACTGGTTGAGGATGCGCCTTGGGGTGCTCATGCAGCAGAGCTAGCGCCCTGGGGTGAAGCCGGGGGATTTGGGGAGCGCCCTTCTGATGAAGGGTCCCCAATCCGCCCGAACGAAACCCTGGGTGATTATTACTACAGGTAATATTCTGATGGCTGCGTTGCTGAGATCCACACCCCCGTGTGGAAGTGGAGGCAGGGAGATAAGTTCAGCCACTGGCGCATGCCAGGAGTGGTTTAAGGATGCCTTCCCCCGGTGGAAGTGCGTGCGTGCGCAGAACAGAGCTATGAGCTAACCTATCGCACGTACCTCCAATTAACTGCTAGCTTCGCCTCCAACATGCATAAAATCACAAGGGGGTGATGGAGCATGCGTCGGGACCAGGAGAGGTTCGAGGCTGCCAAGAAAGAGATGGTCCAGGAGCGAGCCCAAGTGGCTGCACAAAAATCAGAGCGAGAGGCTGAGAAGGTAAGTTGGCCGAAGCCCAGCGGACCGAAAAGTGGTCCGTGCTGGTGTGGAAGAAGAAGGCAGAAGGCTCCGCTGCCACACTTGCGGAGGAGCGTAAGTTATGAAAGGAGGCCTGTGAGAGGGCTAATGCTGAGAAAAAAAATCCTTGAGGGATGAATTGGTGATCTGCGCCCGAAGCTGCGCGTTTGAAGAAAGAGAAGGAGGCGGCCTCCGCTGCGGCCGAAGAGGCCAGGTCGCACTGTGAGCGGAGCGAGCAGAAGGAGGAAAGAACTGCCTTAATTTATTTTACAGGATCAAAAGGTTTTTAGACTAACCTTCTTATTACGTGATCAGGTTGAGGCTTGCGGAACACTGGAGAGTGCTAAGAAAGATCTCCAAGCTGCCTTGGTCGAAAAAGCCGAACCGCAGTGCAGGCACTTGGAGGATCTAGAGAAACTGCGCTTGGCAGAGGCAAAGGTGGGCGCGGGCAAGAAGAAATTGGAGAATTTTGAGGCGGCCCGTGCCACTGCGGAGAGTCTGCTGGAGCCGCTGACGAACACCATGCTATGGATGCAACATCATGGAGTTGTCAATGTGAGTTCTCCTTTATTATTTTGATCACTTTTCTTGATTCTCATTCTATATTCCTTGTATTGTGCAGATCGCGACTCTATCTTGAACTCGGTAGAGTTGGACAGCGTTGTGGCCAAGCTGATGGTCACAGCACGCCATGATGGATACGCACATGTGACTCGTTCATTGGACGTTCAATGGGACACAAGCCACGCTTCCACTTGTGGGGTCGATACTGAAGCTGCCTTCTCCCAAGCGAAGCGAGAGTACGATCGTCTTCAACTGCCGGTGATGGATTTAGTGAGCGAGGCGCTCCAGCATGATGATTACGTGGATCGCTTAAAAGATATATTCCAAGATGTTGCGGAGGTTGAAGAGTCCGAAGGGCAGGATAGAATGTTGAATGCTTGTTTCACACCTCGGCTTTCCACAGCCAATCAAACACCGGTGGGCCCGGGTGGGGAATATCGTGACGTAAGTTGATAACATCATACAAAATTAAGCACAACACAACGGAAGTCTTGGCTTTAAATTACTATTGCAAACCAAATGATCGAAATACAAAATAATATATAGGCTCGTAATAGAAGATCCACAGGCGAATCATAAATCGTACAAAGAAAGAATGTAAAACAGACTAGGCAGATCTAGGATTTGCAAGATCCTCTTATCACTACCGAGCACTTCCAGCCTATTTCGCATTGTACCTGCAAGCTTAGTCTTTTGAAAATACGTCAGCTTTCGCTGGTAAATACACCCAACTGACTCATTTTGAAAACATTTAAAAATATGTTTTAAGTACATATCAGCACAAAATGTTTTATAACTTGGGAAAGTTGACGTTGCAACCTTGTTACAGATTTACATGTTTGTCCATACATACAGGGCCTAGTGCGAAAACCGAGACATGATTAACATACACACCACTTTGGACTCACGAAGGTGTCAATTCTTCCCAACTTTGTGGGCAATGCATTTTGAGCGTCTATCGGGTGTATGCCTACACCCGCGCTAAGGTCGTGGCCATTATCTATTGTAATGAGCCGAGGATATCCAAGACACGATAGTTAACCCCTGATGTTTAAGTTATCAAACAAAACTGATTAAAACAGAACATGCGGATTTACTAGCCACCATCCGGCATTCGATTGATCCCATTTCCGACCAAGCGGTAATAATTTACTGTCCCAAGCCCGTATAGGGGAAATAAGTCAAGAGTATTTACCTGAGCTATTCTTCGTTTAACGCAAGATTGATTAACTCAGCCGTACACAAAAGTACTAAGTGCAGATAGCATTTACCGGCAAGTCTCTAGTCTGGATTATGGCATAAGCTAACCAATTAAATACTAACGGTCTTATTTAAGTCATAGCTTTAGACCGACTAGCGTACTTGATCAAAACGTATAACGCTAGATTAAACGATGATCGGATAGAATGTAGTTTTAATCCCAACAAGTACTTTGACTTGTGTAATATGGATAAACTATAAACATTCTGGATTTTGAGACTTAAATGACAAGGTTAGACCCGTTTCGGTTAATTTTCGTAAACTAGTTACATATGCTTAACCATACGCATATCAGCGATATCGGGTAACCGGATAAGTTATGGAAAAGTTCTATATGCCATTACAACATTTATGCCCATTATGGTTTTAAAGTGAAACTATGCCTCATAAGGCATTTTGGTAATTTCATACCTTATAAAAGAAAATTGAATATAATTTGATGTTATAACTATAAGTATTCAGAAAAAATAAATTATTTATGATATAATATTAGTAGGATATTAATTATATGTGTAATCTATCTATTATGACCAAACTATGCACCGAAGGGGCATTTTGGTCATTTTACACATAGTTTATAAATTATTTGGGATTCTGAGTTTGTATCATGTACCTACTGTAAAACATTTAAAATAAGTTTTAAAATCAGTAGGTAACAAGTCTTGGTTAATAAATATGGTTTAAAACCATACTATGCGCCGAAACGACGCTTATGTCGTAAAATGACGATTTGTGTGACATTTAATGAAAACAGATGTTAAGGTCAGGTAAACATGTCTTAGATATGTTATTTCATATAACATATCAGTAGGTAAAAGATTCACTTTGAAAAGATGTGATTAAAGCCATTTTATAAGCCACAAGGGCCTTATCGTCATTTACCGACATAATACAAGGACTTGCTCATGAACTCAGTTTATAATCTGATTTGACATCGCAAATAATCTTACTTATAATACTACATCAGTAGGAAACTCATTTTCAAGTTCATTATCATTAAAACCTCTTTTTATGCAAAAAAGGGCATTTTAGTCAAAATGGCATAATTACGGAACTTGTGCATAAACTCAGATTCAGATTATGATCATGTAATATAACCTCAGAGGGTTATGCTACATTATATTACGATCATAATGCAACTTTAGATCAATATCTAACTAATCTATATCTGGTCAGAATCGAAAGTCAAACCAGAAGTCAAACTTCGCGACTTTCGGTTGCGAACCGACCTTAGAACTGAAATTGATGAGCCGAACATGTTCTTACATGTTCTAATAATTATTATCAACTTGTTTAAGTGTCAAAACAGGTTACTTAGCATATATAAGATCAATTTATGATTTTTCCGAAAAATGGCATGTTTGACTTTTTAATATCATAACATTGACCCATCAATTGGTCTAGCAAACGTGATCTTCAGGAGGTGCCCTTTATAGGGACTAACACTACCTTATTACGATCACTTAGCCATGTTCGTTAGGAACAATGGCTGGACCATAATGGTGTTAACCGAAAGTCAAGGTGTTTTCTGTAAAACGCTTGACTTTTGGTTATAAGCGCCTATAAACAAAAATGCAAGAGCAAGGAACACTTACAAGTGGTTCCTAGAATGCAATAGAACTTAGGTTGGATGCTCCTTTCAGTTAGGAACTTCCAGAGGAGGGAGATAGAGTTGTGAATGAGAAAGGTGCAAGTTCAAATGGTGAACCTTGACACCTATTTATAGTTGGAGAGCTTGAAGGAGATGATGCCAGGTGTTAAGGGTGTGAAGAGGAAGCTTATAAGTGACCCAAAACGTCACATAGATGTTTAAAAATCCTAGTTTCGAATACATGGTTTTTGGCACCTTTGTGTGGTGGCCAAGTTAATTTTCTGCAGACACAGGCCTCTCGCGCCCCGCGAGCGCCTCTTGTCAGTTTTCAAAATTTGTCACATTTAGCCCCTCAACTTATTAAACCTCTTAAACCTTCCTAAAACACCTTTTTAGCATTTTTAGCCCTCCTAGCCAATACTTGGTGTACCCGGAATATGCCCGGACATTGTCGAGCTCTCGGTTCATTTTAAGGTCACTCAGAGGTATAATTAACATCTTGACACTTTTAACCCCTCCATTATCCAAATTTCACATTTTTATAGAATTAACCTCTCTCGTACAACAACGAGCACGCATGAGAGTTAGGACTTTGTAAAGGATCATTCAGAGGCTCATTTTATGCATGTTAACATATCAGTCACTCAGAGGCTAGGCATGTTGACATATCAGTCACTCAGAGGCCAATGTTTAAGCATGTTAACATATCAGTCACTCAGAGGCTAGGCATGTTGACATATCATTCATTCAGAGGCTAGGCATGTTGACATATCAGTCACTCAGAGGCCGAGTTTTGAGCATGTTGACACCTTTAGTCCTTATTAGTCTTTAATAGACTAAAAAAAATACAACACGTGTCACTATACTATTGGACACGATTTTACAAGGTGTTACATCCTCACCCCATTAAAAGAAATTTCAACCTCGAGATTTTATTCAAAAAGATTTGGGTACTTTTATCGCATAGTGGACTCAACCTCCCATGTATACTCGGGACCTCTAAAGGCGTCCCACTTAACCTTTACTATAGGTATTAATTTCCTTCGGAGCTTCTTAACCTGGCGATCCTCGATCAAAATTGTTTCTCAACAAACCTCAGGTTTTCATCTATTTGCACATCTTTGTGCGACATTGCTAGCGACTCATCGGCTAGACATTTCTTAAGGTTAGATATGTGGAATACATCATGGATTCCACTAAGTTCCTCTGGTAGCCTAAGCTTATAAGCTACATTGCCGACACATTCGATTATCTCGAATGGTCCTATATATCTTGGGCTTAGCTTGCCCTTCTTTCCAAACCTCATTACACCTTTCCAAGGTGATACTTTCAGCATGACTTTGTCCCCTACTTGGAACTTGAGAGGTTTACGCCTCTTGTCAACATAGCTTTTCTACCTATCACGGGCAGCTTTGAGACGATCACGGATTTGCACAATCTTTTTAGTGGCCTCCAGGACAATCTCAGGTCCTGATAGTTGGGCTTCCCCAACTTCTACCCAACACACGAGCGTTCGACACTTTCTCCCATGCAAGGCCTCTTAAGGAGCAGCCTTGATGCTCGTATGATAACTATTATTATAGGAGAATTCTATTAGAGGTAAGTGGTCATCCCAACTTCCACCTAAATCAATCTGTCACACCCCGGATTTCCAACCCGAAATCCATACACCGGTGGGCCCGGGTGGGGAGTATCGTGACGTAAGTTGATAACATCATTGTCAATTAAACACGGCACAACGGAAGTCTTGGAGTAAAATAACTATTACAAACCGAATGTTCGAAGATACAAAATAATATACAGGCTCGTAATAGAAGATCCACAGGCGGATCATAAAATGTACAAGAAAGAATACAAAACAGACTTTGGGCAGATTTAGGATTTGCAAGATTCTCTATCACTACCGAGCACTTCCGGCCTATTTTCGTATTATACCTGCAGATTAGACTTTTGAAAATACGTCAGCCTTTGCTGCACCCACCTGACTCATATTTAAAACATTTAAAAAATGTTTTAAGTGCGTATCAGCACAAAATTCTTTTTATAACTTGGGTTAATTGACCGTCCAACCTTGTTAACAGATTTACATGTTTGTCCATACATACGGGGCCCGGTACGGAGACCGAGACACAATTAACGTACACACCACTTTGGACTCACGAAGGAGTCAATTCCTCCCAACCTTGTGGGAATGCATAATTGAGCGTCTATCGGGTATATGCCTACACCCGCGCTAAGGTCGTAGTTATTTCTATTGTAATGAGCCGAGGATATCTAGGACACGGTAGTTAACCCCCGATGTTTAAGTTTATCAAACAAAACTGATTAAAATAGAATATGCGGATTTACTATCCCCGAACCGGCATCGATTGACTCCCATCTCCGACCAAGCGGTAATAATTTACCGTAACCCAAGCCCTTATAGGGAATTAAGTCGAGAGCATTTACCTGAGCTAGTATTCTTTTATTTTAATAACTCAGTCGTATTCAAAATGAGTTAAGTGAAGATAACATTTGTCGGCAAGTTTCTAGTTTGGATTAGGGCATAAACTAACCAATTAAATACTAACGGTCTTATTTAAGTCATTGACTTAGACCGACTAGCGTACTTGATCAAAACGTATGACGCTAGATTAAATGATGATTTGATAGAATGTAGTTTAATCCCAACAAGTACCTTGACTTGTTTAATATGGGTAAACTATAATCATTCTGGATTTTGAGATTAAAATGATAAGGTTAAACTGTTTCGACTGAATTCCGTAAACTAGTTACGTATAATCAACCATATGCTTATAAGCGATAATGGGTAACCGGATAAGTCATGGGCAAGTTCTATATGCCATTATACTTTAAATAAGTTAAAGTATCAGTAGGATATTAACTTATATGCCCGTTAAGGTTTTAAAATGAAACTATGCCTCATAAGGGCATTTTGGTAATTTCATACCATATAAAAGGAACTTGAATAATATTTAAGTTTATAATCATGGGTATTCTGGAAAAAAATAGTTTATTCATGATATAATATCAGTAGGATACCAATTATATGTGTATTTTATCTTTTATGACTAAACTATGCACCAAAGGGGCATTTTGGTTATTTTACACATAGTTTATAAATTATTTGGGATTCTGAGTTTATAACATGTACCTACTATAAATATGTTTAGAATAAGTTTTAAATCAGTAGGTATCAAGTCTCAGTCAATAATATGGTTTAAAACCATATTATGCGCCGAAACAGCGCTTTTGTCATAAAATGACGTCTTTAAGCGATGTTTACGAAAACTGATGCTAAGGTCATATTAAAATGTTTAAAATATGTTATTTAATATAATATATCAGTAGGTAAATGATTTACCTTGAAAAGATTTGATGAAAACCATTTTATAAGCCACAAGGGCTAAAATCGTCATTTATTGACATAGTTTAAGGACCTGTTTGAAAACTTAGTTTATAACTTGGTTTAACATCCCAAATAATCCTACTTATAATATTACATCAGTAGAAAACTCATTTTCAAGTTCATTATCATTTAAAACCTTGTTTTATGCAAAAAGGCATTTTGGTCAAAGATGACATAATTATGGAACTTGCGCATAAACTTAGATTCTGATTATGATCATGTAATATAACCTCAGAGGGTTATGCTATATTATATTATGATCATAATGCAACTTTAGATCAGTAGGTAACTAATCTAAATGGGGTCAGAATCCAAAGTCAAAGCAGAAGTCAATCTTCGTGACTTTCGGTTGCGAACCGACCCTAGAACTGAAATTGACGAGCCGAACATGTTCTTACATGTTCTAACAATTATTACCAACTTGTTTAAGTGTCAAAACAGGTTTCATAACGTATATAAGATCAATTTATGATTTTTCCGAAAAATGGCCTGTTTGACTTTTTAATATAATAACTTTGACCCGTCAATTGGTCTAGCAAACGTATTCTTCAGGAGGTGCCCTTTATAGGGACTAACACCTACCTTATTACGATCACTTAGCCATGTTCATTTCGAACAATGGCTGGACCATAATGGTCTTAACCGAAAGTCAAAGCGTTTTCCGTAAAACGCTTGACTTTGGCTATAAAAGCCAATAAACGAAAATGAAAGAGCAAGGAACACTTACAAGAGGTTCCTAGAATGCAAGAGAACTAAGTTGGATGCTCCTTTCAGCTAGGAACTTCCAAAGGAGGGAGAAGAGTGAATAAATGAGAAAGGTGCAAGTTGGAATGTGAACTTAAGCACCTATTTATAGTTGGAGATCTCAAAGGAGGTGAAGCCAGGTGTTTAGGAGTGTAAGAGGAACCTTACAAGTGTCCTAAAACATGGCATAACTGTTTGGGAAGCCATGGTTTCGGTTTTAATGGTTTTGGAATTTTGTTTGGTAGCCAAGCAAAACTTTCTGTAGCAGACCTTTTCTCGCGCCTCGCGAGAGACCAAAGCCTGGTATCTCGTGGCCCGCGACGGCCCCATAATCAGTTTTAAAGTTTAACACTTTTAACCCCTTAACTTTTAAAGCCCATTAAACCTCTCTAAAACACATTTTTGGCACTTTTAGCCCTCCGTAGCCAATATTTGGCATACCCGGGATTATGTCCGGACATTGTCGAGCTCTCGGTTCGTTAAAAGGTCATTCAGAGGTATAAATTAACATGTTGACACTTTTAATCCCTCCATTATCCAACTTTCACATATTTACAAAATTGAACACTCTCGTCCAATAAATGGCACGTATGAGAGTTAGGACTTCGTAAAGGATCACTCAGAGGCTTATTATAAGCATGTTGACTCCGATGTCACTCAGAGGTTGGGCATGTTGACATATCAGTCACTCAGAGGCCAAATTTCAAGTATGTTGCCATATCAGTCACTCAGAGGCTAATGATTTAAGCATCTTGACATATCAGTCACTCAGAGGCTGTTATTTATGCATGTTGACATCAGACCGTCACTCAGAGGCTCAGTTTGAGCATGTTGACGCCTTACGTCCTTATTGGTCTTTAACAGACTTTATTTAAAATACAACACGTGTCATTATACTATTGGACACGATTTTACTGGGTGTTACACAATCACACATGCCCTAAGCATGTCTTCCAACGTCTGAATAGTACACTCACTTTGACCATCCGTCTGCAGGTGGTAAGCCGTACTAAAATTTAATCTTATGCTTAAAGATTGTTGGAAACTTTTCCAAAAATGAGAAGTATATCTAGTATCTCTGTTAGATACAATAGATACCGGCACACCATGTAGGGACACAATCTTGTCCACATACAACTTAGCCAATTTGTCTGAATTATACATTTCCTTAATTGGTAAGAAATGCGCTGACTTAGTTAGCTTATCCACAATGACCCAAAGAGTGTCATTTCCACATTTGGTCTTAGGTAACTTGGTAATCAAGTCTATAGTTACCATTTCCCATTTCCAGATGGGAATTTCCAATTGTTGTAGAAGTCCTGACGGCTTCTGATGTTCGGCCTTAACTTGCGAACACGTCAGACACTTAGCTACATAAGTAGCTATGGATTTCTTCAAACCCATCCACCAATAATTCTTTTTCGGATCCTAATTCATTTTATCACCACCTGGGTGAACTGAGTATCTCGTATTATGCGCTTCTTGGAGTATTAGATCTCCAAGTCCTCCAAAGATTGGAACCCAGATTCTTCCATTAAATCTAAGGATTCCATCCTTTCCAGGCATTAACTGATCAACAGTTCCGCCTAATCCCTCATTAGGATATTTATCCTCTAATAGGGCTTGCTTCTGGACATCTAGCTTTTCACTCAAGCTATTCCTGAGCTCAAAGCTCTTGGCGTTAATCCTAATGCGCTTAACTCTTTCCTTAAGACTTAAGGCATCAGCAACGACATTTGCCTTGCCGGGATGATAGCGAATTTCGCAATCATAATCGTTGAGTGTTTCCATCCAACGGCGTTGTTGCATGTTCAATTCCTTCTGATTGAACAAATGCTGGAGACTCTTATGGTCAGTGTATATAATACACTTTGTGCCATACAAGTAATGTCTCCATAGCTTTAGTGCAAATACAACGGCACCCAAATCATGGGTGGTGTAATTTCTTTCATGCACCTTTAACTGTCGTGATGCACAAACAATCACCTTGCCCTTTTGCATTAGCACACAGCCCATGCTAGTGTGCGAAGCATCACATTAAACTACAAAATCCTCAATACCCTCGGGTAGAGATAACACAAGAGCATTGCTCAACTTGTGTTTTAGAATCTCAAAGGATTCTTGTTGTTTCGGACCCCAAAAAACTTGACATTCTTACGGGTTAAGGCAGTCAAAGGAGTGGCTATTCTTGAAAAGTTCTCAATGAGCCTCCTGTAGTATCCAGCCAATCCTAGGAAACTACGAATCTCCGATGGGGTTTTGGGCACTTCCCAATTCATTATGGCTTCTCTTTTGGCAGGATCCACCTAGACACCACGCTCACTTACGACATGTCCAAGAAATTGGACTTCTCTAAGCCAAAATTCACACTTAGAAAATTTAGCATAAAGCTTCTCTTGCCTTAGTAATTCTAGAATGCACCGAAGGTGTTTCTCGTGATCAATTTGATTACGAGAATAGATAAGTATGTCGTCTATGAAGATAATGACAAACTTATCCAAATACGGTTTGCAGACTCTATTCATGAGATCCATGAATGCTGCAGGTGCATTTGCAGACTCTAGTATGATAGCTGTTATTGTAGGAGAATTCTATTAGGGGTAAGTGGTCATCCCAACTTCCACCTAAATCAACCACACATGCCCTGAGCATATCTTCCAGTGTCTGGATAGTACGCTCACTTTGACCATCAGTTTGCGGATGGTAAGCTGTACTAAAATTTAATCGTGTGCCTAAAGATTGTTGGAAACTTTTCCAAAAGTGAGATGTGTATCTAGTATCTCTGTCAGATACAATAGATACCGGCACGCCGTGTAGGGACACAATCTTGTCCACATACAACTTAGCCAATTTATCTGAATTGTACGTTTCCTTTATTGGCAAGAAATGTGCTGACTTAGTCAGTCTGTCTACAATGACCCAAATAATGTCCTTTCACTTTTGGTCTTGGGTAACTTGGTAATCAAGTCCATAGTTACCATTTCCCATTTCCATGTGGGAATTTCCAATTGTTATAGAAGTCCTGACGGCTTCTGATGTTCGGCTTTAACCTGTGAACACGTCAGACACTTGGCTACATACGTGGCTATGGATTTCTTCAAACCCATCCACCATTAATTCTTCTTTAGATCTTGATACATTTTGTCACCTCCCGGGTGAACTGAGTATCTCGAACTATGCGCTTCTTGGAGGATTAGATCTCTAAGTCCTCCAAAGACTGGAACCCAGATCCTCTCATTGAATCTAAGGATTCCATCCTTTCCAGGCGCTAACTGTTCCGTAGTTCCGCCGTATCCCTCATTAGGAATATTAGCCTCTAATAGGGCTTGCTTTTGCGCATCTAATAACTTCTTATTTAAGCTATTTCTGAGCTCAATGCTCTTAGCGTTAATCCTTATAGGTTTAACTCGTTCCTTGCGACTTAAGGCATCAGCAACTACATTTGCCTTGCCTGGACGGTAGCGAATCTCGCAATCATAGTCATTAAGCGTTTCCATCCATCGGTGTTGTCGCATGTTCAATTCTTTCTGATTGAACAGATGCTGGAGACTTTTATGGTCAGTGTATATAATACACTTTGTGCCATACAAGTAATATCTCCACAGTTTTAGTGCAAATACAACGACACCCAATTCCAAATCATGGGTGGTATAATTCTTTTCATCCACCTTTAGTTGTCGTGATACATAGGCAATCACCTTGCCTTTTTGCATTAGCACATAGCCCATGCCGGTGTGCGAAGCATCACAGTAAACAACAAAGTCTTCAATACCCTCAGGTAGAGATAACACAGAAGCATTGCTCAACTTTTGTGTTTAAGAGCCTCAAAAGATTCTTGTTGCTTTGGACCCAGTTATACTTAACATTCTTACGGGTCAAGGTAGTTAAAGGAGTGGCTATTCTTGAAAAGTTCTCAATGAACCTCCTATAGTATCCAGCCAATCATAGGAAACTACGAATCTCCGATGGGGTTTTGGGTACTTCCCAATTCATGATGGCTTCAATTTTGTCGGGATCCACTTGGATACCCCTCTCACTTACCATGTGTCCAAGAAATTGGACCTCTCTAAGCCAAAATTCACACTTAGAGAATTTAGCATAAAGCTTCTCTTGCCTTAGCAGTTCTAAGATGCACCGAAGATGTTTCTCGTGATCGGCTCGATTACGAGAGTAATAAGTATGTCGTCTATAAAGACAATGACAAACTTATCCAGATATGGCTTACAGACTCTATTCATAAGGTCCATGAATGCTGCTGGTGTATTTGTGAGTCCAAAAGGCATCACTAAGAATTCAAAGTGACCGTATCGGGTCCTGAAGGCAGTTTTAGGAACATCTTCACTTCTAACCTTCAGCTGGTGATATCCAGACCTCGGGTCAATCTTGGAGAAGTAACTAGCCCCTTGAAGTTGGTCGAATAAATCGTCGATCCTGGGCAGAGGATATCTATTCTTGATTGTTAACTTGTTTAGCTCTCGGTAATCGATACACATTCGCATCGAACCGTCTTTCTTCTTTACAAAGAGGATAAGAGCTCCCTAAGGCGAGGAACTAGGCTGAATAAAGCCTTTCTCGAAGAGTTCGTCTAGCTGCATCCTCAATTCCTCCATCTCTGTTGGTGCTAGCCTATATGGAGCGCTAGTCACTGGTGCTGATCCTGGTATTCTAAACTCCACCTGTTTGTCTTGAGGTAGGCCTGGTAATTCTTCAGGGAAAACATCGGAATACTCCGATATAACTGGTTGATCTTCAAGGTTCGGCTTTAGTTCATTTACGGTTACTGTGCTAAGTAGATGACACAGCCTTTTCTCAAGCACTTGGATGCCTTAAATAACGACACCTTTTCCGGCAATCCATAGTGTGAGTCTCCGGGAATGGTGATCACTTCACCAGATGAGGTCTTAATTTCGATGAGCTTCTTATCACAAGCAATGCGGGCTTGGTTATGAGATAACCAATCCATGCCTAAGACAACTTCGAACCCTGCCAATTTCATTGGCAGAAGAGAGATAGGGATGGAATGATTCTTAATGGATATAGAGCATCCATCAAGAATGGAAGATGTGGATTCTATCGTTCCATCAGCAAGTTCTATCTCATAGGTTTTATCTAGAGTTCTTATGGGCAGGTTTAATAGTTTACTAAACTTATGGTCAACAAATGATTTATCCACACCCGAATCAAAAAGAATTCTAGCGTAATATTGTTAATGAGGAATGTACCTGTTATGACGTTGTTGTCATTAACGACCTCCCTGGCATTCATTTGAAAGGCACGGACATTCCCCTTCTTGGCCTCTCCAGGCTTTGCATCATTACTTTTGGGTTTCTTGGGGCAATTGTACGTTATATGCCCCTTTTCGTTACAGTTGTAGCAAACTGCATCCTTAAGATCCTTGCAATCTAAGGTCTTATGCCTTTTTCTTTTGCAGATACCACAGGGTTTGGTTTGTGGATTTATACCACACTGTCCCCAATGCCTATATTTACAATTCTTGCACAAAGGTTTGTCACTAGATGCGTGCTGGTTCTTCTTGAACCCAAAATTTCCTTTCTTTTTAAATCTTTGGGAGTTATTGTCCTCCCGTTTCCTTTTTCTGTCAGTTTCAGTTCTTACTGACTTTCGCCTCACTAAATCTAATGTGAGGGAGAGAGATAGGTCTACGACAGACCTATAGGTACTAGGCTGAGTAGCCTTTACCATGCCCTTTATTTCGGGCGCCAATCCATTTATAAAACACGCAATGCGTTTGGATTCAGGAGTTGAGTAGATAGGAAATTAAAATCAGAGACGTATTTCCGACAATCTAGGTTTTTCATCGAAAGAGACAAGAAGTTTGTCTCTAACTTTTCCACCTCGTGGGGTGGGCAGTATGTTTCCTTAACAAGGTCCACAAATTTGGACCATCCCAATTTATACAGGTGTACCTTACCTGTAGATTGGATCATGGCTTTCCACCATATTAGGGCATCGCCCTTGAAGGATTGTGATACGTACTTGACCACATCCTTATCAGCACAATTGTTGATATCTACTATCGTCTCCATCTCGTCTAGCCACTTTAGGGCTTCTACAGCTCCTTTCTCCCCGTTAAAGTCTCGGGGCTTACAGGAGACAAAATACTTATAGGTACATCCGTCCTTAACAGAACGTGACTTTTCAATAAGATCTATTTTATTTGGTTCACTCTTCGCATTTGAAGAGTGAACGGAGCTCTCCCTATGAGCTGGAGATGGTGGAATAGATAAGGCTCTAGAGCGAGTGGCACTCGACTCTCTTAGCCTTTCTATGGCCTTTCCCATGGCCTTTTCGACGGCCGCATCAATGCGAGCTTGAAAATTATCATCACCTATATTTTTGTTTTCAGCTTTGTTAGATTCAACATTCCTGTGGCTACTTTGTGCTTCATTTGAATTAGCCATCTTTAAGTCTTGGGTTCTATATACCAATAAAACTTTATTTAGCCATGGTATATCAACCATATCGGCTTTCAACATTGGATATAATAATCCATTGCCTATACTAGTGTGAATAACATCATAACTCTTAGGCTTAACATAACTATATTTGGCCTAGGTCTTAATAGGACCATCATAGGCAAATTACAATTTGGACGTTGTCCATATGTTATTGGACAGTGGAGCACATTGTCACAACTGTCATTGTCATACAGCCAATTATATATAGAGCTCATAGGCTTGTCCCTAATAATAATTGGGCGCATTGGCCTACATCATATCAGATGTATATGGCATATCGGCCTGTCCCATTGGACATAGATTGGGCACATTGGCCTACATCATATCAGATGTATATGGCATATCAGCCTATCCCATTGGACATAAATTGGGCACATTGGCCTACATCATATCAGATGTATATGGCATATCAGCCTGTCCCGTAGGACATAAATTGGGCACATTGGCCTACATCATATCAGATGTATATGGCATATCAGCCTGTCCTGTTTGACATAAATTGGGCACATTGGCCTACATCATATTAGATGTATATGGCATATCAGCCTGTCCCGTTGGACATGAATTGGGCACATTAGCCTATATCATATCAGATGTAGATGGCATATCAGCCTGTCCCATTGGACATAAATTGGGCACATTGGCCTACATCATATCAGATGTATATGGCATATCAGCCTGTCCCATTGGACATAAATTGGGCACATTGGCCTACATCATATCAGATGTATATGGCGTATCAGCCTAGCACATTGGCCTGATGGCAGTGTGGTTCCTCAAGCCACACTACCAGGAGTATGAACATTTAATGTTAACATAAGAGTACCTTAATGATTGATTAATGGTCCCGGTCACCTTTGACCTTAACGACCTTGGAGGTTTGGACCTAGTCCCTTACCTCGGATAGAAGGATAACTTCTCTTAACTATCCTGATAGAAGACCCATTTGTACTTAACTATCATTTCTTGGCCAATATGTGGTCTACACCACTTAGCATAATCAATCCATTAAGAACTTTTGGAATTATATAGCAGAGCATAAATTTCGAGTAAAATCGAGACGCTCGTTATCAAGAGGATGAATAAATGTATATATATAATTCCAAAAGTACTTCATTAAATTCCAATTTCGAAATTACATATTAGAAAGGGAAATAAATTGTCCATGCAAGGACTTTAAAGAAATAAAAATGTCCACGCAGGGACTAAAGAAACAAAAATGTCCTCGCAGGGACTACATATTATTAGAAGAGACTTCACTCGTCCTTCTTTCCCTTGACCAACTTGGAGAGTTTCTTAAAGAACTTGTTTGTCTTCTTCTCCGTTTTCTTCGCCTGCTGCTGCATTTCTTTCATTCTTTCTAAGGCCTCATTAATGGCCTCAAGTGGTGGCGGAGGTTGTGGTTGCGGTTGTGGCATAATCGGATACTGGTACCCATAAGATGGATATCCAGTAGGTGGGAAAGGAGACGGGTAAAGTGCATTGTGCATAACTGCCTGCATGTAGGGGTCTTGCGACCATACTTGATAGTCTACCGGTTTAGATGGGTTAAAGGGATCATATCCAGACGTGTCTGGAAATGTGGGGATTGGGTTAGTATAACCCGATGGTGGTGGTTGAACAGCAGGTGTTGGTGTTGGTGCCACTATAGGTGAAACATTAGAGGGTCCACCCATTTATGGGTCCTCTTGAATTGTGGGGTAGGAGTTGGGCAAAGGTGGTAGCGATCCCGACCTTTGTCCAGCATGTACCGACATACGTGCACCACGCTTCCTTCTTGGTGGTTCAGGTGGTGGTCAGGTTGGTCCACCGGTTCCATGTGGACATCTTCTTGTATTGGGGGTGGTTGAGAGTGATGAGAAGGAGTGTGGGCGAAGGTAAATTGGTTCCAATATTGGTCCCATTCATTAGGACCCTAGTAAGGCGATCCGGAATATGAGTTTGAATCGCTCGAAATTTCAATGGGATGTATATTTGATCCCGACGGCGGCATCTCCGGGTCGGAGTCCTCGTCCATAGGTTTCGGCTGGTCCAACTGATTTTGAACGGCTGGAGGTGTGTTAAAATAATGGTTAGGGTTAAATTCCTCATGGTAAGAGTGATGAGGATGGGAATGGTGAGAATGGTGTGAATGATAGGAGTGGTGAGAGTGGTAAGAATTTTGGGAATGTGAGGGCGAGTGTCTATTAGCAGTTTTAGCATTTTTAGCCATCCTAGCCAATACTTGGTGTACCCGAGATTATGCCCGGACATTGTCGAGCTCTCGGTTCATTTTAAGGTCACTCAGAGGTATAATTAACATGTTGACACTTTTAACCCCTCCATTATCCAATTTTCACATTTTTATAGAATTAACCTCTCTCGTCCAACAACGAGCACGCATGAGAGTTAGGACTTTGTAAAGGATCATTCAGAGGCTCAGTTTTTGCATGTTGACATATCAGTCACTCAGAGGCTAGGCATGTTGACATATCAGTCACTCAGAGGCCAATGTTTAAGAATGTAGACATATCAGTCACTTAGAGGCTAGGCATGTTGACATATCATTCATTCAGAGGCTAGGCATGTTGACATATCAGTCACTCAGAGGGCAAGTTTTGGGCATGTTGACACCTTTAGTCCTTATTGGTCTTTAATAGACTAAAAATAAAAATACAACACGTGTCACTATACTATTGGACACGATTTTATGAGGTATTACATCCTCACCCCTTTAAAAGAAATCTCGACCTCAAGATTTTATTCAAAAAGATGGGGGTACTTTTATCGCATAGTGGTCTCAACCTCCCATGTATACTCGGGACCTCTAAAGGCGTCCCACTTAACCTTTACTATAGGTATTAATTTCCTTCGGAGCATCTTAACCTGTCGATCCTCGATCAAAATTGGTTTCTCAACAAACCTCAGGTTTTCATCTATTTGCACATAGCGACTCATCGGCTAGACATTTCTTAAGGTTAGATATGTGGAATACATCATGGATTCCACTAAGTTCCTCTGGTAGCCTAAGCTTGTAAGCTACATTGCCGACACATTCGATTATCTCGAATGGTCCTATATATCTTGGGCTTAGCTTGCCCTTCTTTCCAAACCTCATTACACCTTTCCAAGGTGATACTTTCAGCATGACTTTGTCCCCTACTTGGAACTTGAGAGGTTTACGCCTCTTGTCAACATAGCTTTTCTACCTATCACGGGCAGCTTTGAGATGATCACGGATTTGCACAATCCTTTTAGTGGTCTCCAGGACAATCTCAGGTCCTGATAGTTGGGCTTCCCCAACTTCTGCCCAACACACGAGCGTTCGACACTTTCTCCCATGCAAGGCCTCGTAAGGAGCAGCCTTGATGCTCGTATGATAACTATTATTCTAGGAAAATTCTATTAGGGTAAGTGGTCATCCCAACTTCCACCTAAATCACTCTGTCACACCCCGGATTTCCTACCCGAAATCTATACACCGGTGGGCCCGGGTGGGGAGTATCGTGACGAAAGTTGATAACATCATTGTCAATTAAACACGGCAGATCGGAAGTCTTGGAGTAAAATTACTATTACAAACCGAATGTTCAAAGATACGAAATAATATACAGGCTCGTAATAGAAGATCCACAGGCGGATCATAAAATGTACAAGAAAGAATACAAAACAGACTGGGCGGATTTAGGATTTGCAAGATCCTCTATCACTACCGAGCACTTCTGGCCTATTTTCGTATTGTACCTGCAGATTAGTCTTTTGAAAATACGCCAGCTTTCCCTGGTAAATACACCCAACTGACTCATTTTGAAAACATTTCAAAAATGTTTTAAGTGCGTATCAGCACAATATTCTTTTATAACTTGGGTTAATTGACCGTCCAACCTTGTTAACAGATTTACATGTTTGTCCATACATACGGGGCCCGGTACGGAGACCGAGACACAATTAACGTACACACCACTTTGGACTCACGAAGGAATCAATTCCTCCCAACCTTGTGGGAATGCATAATTGAGCGTCTATCGGGTATATGCCTACACCCGCGCTAAGGTCGTAGCTATTTCTATTGTAATGAGCCGAGGATATCCAGGACACGGTAGTTAACCCCCGATGTTTAAGTTTATCAAACAAAACTGATTAAAACAGAATATGCGGATTTACTATCCCCGAACGGGCGTTCGATTGAATCCCGTCTCTGACCAAGCGGTAATAATTTACCATAACCCAAGCCCTTATAGGGAATTAAGTCGAGAGTATTTACCTGAGCTAGTCTTCTTTTATTTTAATAACTCAGTCGTATTCAAAATGAGTTAAGTGCAGATAGCATTTACCGGCAAGTCTCTAGTCTGGATTATGGCATAAACTAACCAATTAAATACTAACGGTCTTATTTAAGTCATTGACTTAGACCTACTAGCGTACTTGATCAAAACGTATGACGCTAAATTAAACGATGATTGGATAGAATGTAGTTTAATTCCAACAAGTACCTTGACTTGTATAATATGGGTAAACTATAATCATTCTGGATTTTGAGATTAAAATGATAAGGTTAAACCTGTTTCGACTGAATTCCGTAAACTAGTTACGTATAATCAACCATATGCTTATAAGCGATAATGGGTAACCGGATAAGTCGTGGGAAAGTTCTATATGTCATTATACTTTAAATAAGTTAAAATATCAGTAGGATATTAACTTATATGCTCGTTAAGGTTTTAAAATGAAACTATGCCTCATAAGGGCATTTTGGTAATTTCATACCATATAAAAGGAACTTGAATAATATTTAAGTTTATAATCATGGGTATTCTGGAAAAAATAGTTTATTTATGATATAATATCAGTAGGATACCAATTATATGTGTATTTTATCTTTTATGACCAAACTATGCACCAAAGGGGCATTTTGGTCATTTTACACATAGTTTATAAATTATTTGGGATTCTGAGTTTATAACATGTACCTACTGTAAATATGTTTAGAATAAGTTTTAAAATCAGTAGGTATCAAGTCTCGGTCAATAATATGGTTTAAAACCATATTATGCGCCGAAACGACACTTATGTCATAATATGACGTCTTTAAGCGATGTTTACGAAAACTGATGTTAAGGTCAGATTAACATGTTAAAATATGTTATTTAATATAACATATCAGTAGGTAAATGATTTACCTTGAAAAGATTTTATTAAAACCATTTTATAAGCCACAAAGGCTAAAATCGTCATTTATTTACATAGTTTAAGGACCTGTTTGAAAACTCAGTTTATAACTTGGTTTAACATCCCAAATAATCCTACTTATAAAATTACATCAGTAGAAAACTCATTTTCAAGTTCATTATCATTTAAAACCTTGTTTTATGCAAAAAGGACATTTTGGTCAAAGATGGCATAATTATGGAACTTGCGCATAAACTTAGATTCTGATTATGATCATGTAATATAACCTCAGAGGGTTATGCTACATTATATTATGATCGTAATGCAACTTTAGATCAGTAGGTAACTAATCTAAATCGGGTCAGAATTGAAAGTCAAAGCAGAAGTCAATCTTCGCGACTTTTAGTTGCGAACCATGAATGCTGCAGGTGCATTTGTGAGCCCAAAAGGCATCACTAGAAATTCAAAATGACCATATCTGGTCCTGAAGGCGGTCTTAGGTACATCCTCGTTCCTATCCTTCAGCTGATGATATCCTGATCTCAAATCAATCTTAGAAAAGTAACTAGCCCCTTGAAGTTGGTCGAATAAGTCATCGATCATGGGCAGAGGATATCAGTTCTAAATTGTTAACTTGTTCAGCTCACGGTAATCAATGCATATCCGCATTGAACCATCTTTCTTCTTTACGAATAGAACAGGAGCTCCCTAAGGTGAGGAACTGGGCTGAATAAAGCCTTTCTTTAAAAGTTCATCTAACTGTAATCTCAATTCCTTCATCTCCGTCGATGCTAACCGATATGGAGCTCTGGCTACCGGTGCTGATCCAGGTAGGATATCAATTCTAAACTCCACTTGCCTATCTGGAGGTAGGCTAGGTAATTCTTCGGGGAAAATATCGGAATACTCCGAGATAACCGAAAGGTCTTCAATACTTGACTTAGACTCATTGATAGTTACTTATGCCATATAAATGACATATCCTTTCCTCAAACACTTGGATGCCTTAAATAACGACACCTTGTCTGGCAATCCATAGTGTGAATCTCCATGGATGGTGATCGTTTCACCGGATGGGGTTTTAATTTCGATGAGTTTCTTATCGCAGGCAATGCAGGCTTGGTTATAGGATAACCAATCCATACCTAAAACTACATCGAACCCTGCCAACTTCATTGGCAACAGGGAGATAGGTATAGAATGATTCTTAATGAATATAGCACATCCATCAAGAATGGAAGATGTTGTTCTTAAGGTTCCGTCAGCAAGTTCTATCTCATAAGTTTTATCTAGAGTTCTTATGGGGAAGTTTAATAGTTCACTAAACTTATGATTAACAAAAGATTTATCTGCACCCGAATCGAAAAGAATTCTAGTATATACATCGTCGATGAGGAATGCACCTGTTATGACGTTGTTGTCATTAACGGCCTCCCTGGCATTCATCTGGAAGGCACAAGCATTCCCTTTCTTAGCCTCTCCAGGCTTTGTATCATTTCTGGGGTTCTTAGGGCAGTTAAAATTCATATGCCCCTTTTCATTACAGCCGTAATAGACAGCATTCTTAAGATCCTTGCATTCTAGGGTCTTATGCCCCTTTTTCTTACAGATACCACAAGGTTTATCTTGTGGGTCAATATTGCATCGTCCCCAATGTCTGCGGTTGCAATTTCTATATGTCGGCGTTACACCCGACTTATCTTGGTTCCTTTTGAACCCAAATTTTCCTTTCTTTTTAAATCTTTGGGAGTTATCCTCTTCTCGCTTTCTTTTCCCGTCAGTCTCATTTTTTACTGACTTTTGCCTCACCAAATCTAAGGTGAGGGAAAGGGATAGGTCAACAGCGGACCTATATGTACTATGATGAGTAGCCTTTACCATGCCCTTTATTTCGGGCGCTAGCCCATTGATGAAACGCGCAATGCGTTTGGGCTCAGGGGTAATCAGATAAGAAATTAACCTAATTGAAATCGGAAACATGCTTCCGACAATCTAGGTTCTTCATTGTGAGAGTCAGAAAGTCTGTCTCTAATTTCTCCACCTCATGTGGTGGACAATAAGTCTCGTTGACTAGATCGACAAACTTAGACCATCCTAAGTTGTAGAGGTGCATCTTACCTGTAGATTGAACCATTGCCTTCCACCATATCTGGGCATCACCTTGAAGGACTGTGATACATATTTGACCACATCCTTATCAGCACAACCGCTGATATCACAATTGTCTCCATCTCGTCAAGCCACTTCAAGGCTTCTACTGCTCCTTTTTCCCTATTAAAGTCTCGAGGTTTGCAGGAGACGAAATATTTATAGGTACATCCGTCTTTAGAAGAACGGGACCTATCAGGGAATTCTATTTTCTTCGGTTCACTCTTCGCATCTGAAGAGTGAACTGAGCTCTCCTTATGAGCTGATGATGGTGCGATTGATAGTGGTCTGGAGCAGTAGTACTCGGCTCCCTAAGCTTTTCTATGGCCTTTTCCATGGCCTTTCCTAAGCTGCATCTAGGCGAGCTTGGAAATCATTATTGTTAATGGCTATATTGTCAGCCTTGTTAGGGCTAATCTCTCAGTGGCTACTCTATGCCTCGTCCGAGTTTACCATTTTGCAGCTTTGGTTCTAATCATCAAATAAAACTTCTTTTAGCCATGGTATAATAACCATATTGGCTTTAAACATTGGATATAACCATCCATTGCCTATTTAAGCTAGTGTGAATAACATCACAACTCTTAGGCTTATCATATCTATATTTGGCCTAGGTCCTAATAAGACCATCAAAGGCAAATTACAATCTAGACATAGTCCATATATTATTAGACAGTGGATCAAATGTCACAACTGTCATTGTCATTTAGAAAATTATATATAACTCATAGGCTTGTTACTAATGGTCATAATAATAAGCACGTTGGCCTGGCACATTGGCCTGTCACTTTGGACATAACATATGGCATATCAGCCTATCACTTTGGACATAACATATGGCATATCAGCCTGTCACTTTGGACATACATTTGGCATATCAGCCTGTCACTTTGGACATAACATTTGGCATATCAGCCTGTCACTTCGGACATAACGTATATCATATCAGCATGTCACTTTGGACATAACATTTGGCATATCAGCCTGTTACTTTGGACATAACATTTGGCATATCAGCATGTCACTTTGGACATAACATTTGGCATATCAGCCTGTCACTTTGGAACTATAATCAGCTGTATTTGGACATAACATTGGCATATAGCCTGTCACTTTGGACATAACATTTGGCATATCAGCCTGTTACTTTGGACATAACATTTGGCATATCAGCCTGTCACTTTTGACATAACGTATGGCATATCAGCCTACATCATAACAAATGTAAATTTATGGCATGTTGGCCTACATCATAACAGATGTAATTTCATGGCACGTTGGCCTACATTATAACAGATGTAAATTTATGGCACGTTGGCCTACATCATAACAAATGTAAATTTATGGCATGTTGGCCTACATCATAACAGATGTAATTTCATGGCATGTTGGCCTACATCATAACAGATTTAAATTTATGGCACGTTGGCCTACATCATAACAGATGAAAATTATGGCGTGTTGGCCTACACTTGTCATCACATTGATGACTTTAGCCGGGATCACCTTGATCACAAGGGCTATATAGTAGGTCTTAGGATACAATCCTTTTACCTAGACGGCTAGTGTGGTTCCTCAAGTCACACTACTAGGGTATGGGACATTCCTTAATGTTAACATAAGAGTACCCTAATGATTGATTAAGGGTCCCGGTCACGTTGGACCTTAATGACCTTGGAGGCTTGAACCTAGTCCACCATCTCTGGATAGAAGGATAACTTCCCTTAACTATCCTTATAGAAGGCCTTTTATCCTTAACTATCATTTCTTGGCCAATTTGTGGTCTGTACCACTTGGATAATCAAATCCATTAAGGTCTTTTTGAATTATATAGCAGAGCATAAATTTCGAGTAAAATGAGACGCTCGCTTGAAGAGGATGAAAATAATATATATATATATATATAATTCCAAAAATACTTCATTAAATTCCAAATAGAAATTACAATACTAGAAACAATGAAATAAACTGTCCATGCAAGGACTACAAAAATGTCCACGCAGGGACTAAAGAAATAACAATATCCTCATAGGGACTAACATATATTAGAAGAGACTTCACTCGTCCTTCTTTCCCTAAACCAGCTGGAGAGTTTCTTGAAGAATTTGTTTGTCTTCTTCTATGTTTTCTCGCTTGTTGTTGCATCTCTTTCATTCGTTCTAAGGCCTCATTAATGGCCTCAAGTGGTGGCGGAGGTTGTGGTTGTGGTTGTGGCATAACAGGATACTGGTATCCGTAACTTGGATATCCAGTAGGTGGATAAGAAGGTGGAAAAGGAGACGGGTAAAGTGCATTATGCATGATCACTTGCATGTAAGGGTCTTGCGACAATGCTTGATAATCAACAGGTGTGCTTGGGTTAAAAGGATCATATCCGAACTTATCCGAATGGAATAGGGTTATTATAACCCGATGTGGTGGTTGAACCATTGGTGGTGGTGTTGATTCCACCACAGGTGTCGCATTAGAGGGTCCACCCATTTGTGGGTCCTCGTGAATAGTAGGGTAGGGTTTGGGCAAAGGTAGCAGTGATCCCGGCCGTTGGCCCGCATGTACCGACATATGTGCTCCTCTTTTCCTCCTTGGCGGTTCTGGTGGCGACTGGGGTTGTTCCACCGGTTCCATGTGCACATCTTCTTGCACGGGAGGTGGCTGGGAGTGATGGGAAGGAGTATTAGCGAAGGTAATTTGGTTCCAGTATTGGTCCCACTCATTAGGACCTTGGTATGGCAATCCGGCGTAAGAGTTCGAATCGCTTGAGATTTCAATGGGATGCGTGTGTGATCCTGACGACGGCTTTTCTGGATCGGAGTCCTCGTCCATAGGATGAGGTTGGTCTAATTGGTTTTGGTTGGCTGGGGGTGTATTGAAGTATTGGTTGGGGTTAAATTCATCGTGATAAGAATGATGAGAATGGTGGGAGTGGTGTGAATGATGTGAATGGTACGAGTGATAAGAAGTTTGGGTATGGGAAGGTGAATGTTGCGACAATGGCCATGAATCCCCCGAATCTTCATAGTGGTTCGGGTGATGTGGATGTGGAGGGATATGTCCTGAAGGTCCTCCCCTCATTGGTCCTTTTCCTCTTCCTCGTACACGTGGCGGCATTTTCCTGTTAAAAATCAATTCAAAAACAATACTAATAACTTAATAATGAAATGAGTAATCCTAGGTCAATGCCTAGACTCGGAAGTCTAAGGAATGTGCTTGTCTAAGTTTGAGATTAAACACAAAAGGCTAGTGCTTAATTTTCTCAAACGTTGGCTCTGATACCAACCTGTCACACCCCGGTTTCCACGGCCAATCAAACACCGGTGGGCCTGGGTGGGGAATATCGTGACGTAAGTTGATAACATCATAGACAATTAAACACAGCACAACAGAAGTCTTGGATTTAAATTACTATTACAAACCAAATGTTAGAAATACAAAATAATATACAGGTTCGTAATAGAAGATCCACAGACGGATCATAAATCGTACAAAGAAATAATGTAAAACAGACTTTAGGTAGATCTAGGATTTGCAAGATCCTCTTATCACTACCGAGCGCTTCCAGCCTATTTCGTATTGTAACTGCAAGCTTAGTCTTTTGAAAATACGTCAGCTTTCGCTGGTAAATACACCCAACTGACTCATTTTGAAAACATTTAAAAATATTTTTTAAGTACATATCAACACAAAATCTTTTATAACTTGGGAAAGTTGACGTTGCAACCTTGTTAACAGATTTACATGTTTGTCCATACATACAGGACCCAGTGTGAAAACCGAGACATGATTAACGTACACACCACTTTGGACTCACGAAGGACTCAATTCTTCCCAACTTTGTGGGCAATGCATTTTGAGTGTCTATCGGGTGTATGCCTACACCAGCGCTAAGGTCGTAGTGATTATCTATTGTAATGAGCCGAGAATATCCAGGACACGGGTAGTTAACCCCGATGTTTAAGTTATTAAAAAAACTGATTAAAACAGAATATGCGGATTTACTAGCCACCATCCGGCATTCGGATTGATCCCATTTCCGACCAAGCGGTAATAATTTATCGTAACCCAAGCCCGTATAGGGGAAATAAGTCGAGAGTATTTACCTGAGCTATTCTCGTTTAACGCAAAATTGATTAACTCAGCCGTACACAAAAGTACTAAGTGCAGATAGCATTTACCGGCAAGTCTCTAGTCTAGATTATGCCATAAGCTAACCAACTAAATGCTAACGGTCTTATTTAAGTGATAGACTTAGACCGACTAGCTACTTGATCAAAGTACAACGCTAGATTAAACGATGATCAGATAGAATGTAGTTTTAATTCTAACAAGTACTTTGACTTGTATAATATGGATAAACTATAAACATTCTAGATTTTGAGACTTAAATGACAAGGTTAGACCCGTTTCGGTTAATTTTTGTAAACTAGTTACATATGCTTAACCGTACGCATATCAGCGATATCGGGTAACCGGATAAGTCATGGACAAGTTCTATATGCCATTACACTTTAAATAAGTTGTAATATCACTAGGATATCAACTCTTATGCCCGTTATGGTTTTAAAGTGAAACTATGCCTCATAAGGGCATTTTGGTAATTTCATACCTTATAAAAGAAAATTGAATATAATTTGATGTTATAACTATAAGTATCCGGGAAAAATAAATTATTTATGATATAATATCAGTAGGATATTAGTTATATGTGTAATTTATCTTTTATGACCAAACTATGCACCGAAGAGGCATTTTGGTTATTTTACACATAGTTTATAAATTATTTAGGATTCTGAGTTTATATCATGTACCTACTATAAAAATATTTAAAATAAGTTTTAAAATCAATAGGTAATAAGTCTTGGTTAATAAATATGGTTTAAAACCATACTATGCGCCGAAACGACGCTTATGTCGTAAAATGACAATTTGTGTGACGTTTAATGAAAACAAATGTTAAGGTCAGGTTAACATGTCTTAGATATGTTATTTTATATAACATATCAGTAGGTAAAAGATTTACTTTGAAAATATGTGATTAAAGGCATTTTATAAGCCACAAGGGCCTTATCGTCATTTACCGACATAATACAAGGACTTGCTCATGAACTCAGTTTATAATCTAATTTGACATCCCAAATAAACCTACTTATAATATTACATCAGTAGGAAACTCATTTTCAAGTTCAGTATCATTAAAACCCCTTTTTATGCAAAAAGGACATTTTAGTCAAAATGGCATAATTACGGAACTTGTGCATAAACTCAGATTCTGATTATGATCATGTAATATAACCTCAGAGGGTTATGCTACATTATATTACGATCATAATGCAACTTTAGATCAGTATCTAACTAATCTATATCGGGTCAGAATCGAAAGTCAAAGCAGAAGTCAAACTTCGCGACTTTTGGTTGCGAACCGACCCTAGAACTGAAATTGACAAGCCGAACATGTTCTAATAATTATTATCAACTTGTTTAAGTGTCAAAATAGGTTTCTTAGCATATATAAGATCAATTTATGATTTTTCCGAAAAATGGCCTGTTTGACTTTTTAATATCATAACATTGACCCGTCAATTGGTCTAGCAAATGTAATCTTCAGGAGGTGCCCTTTATAGGGACTAACACTACCTTATTACGATCACTTAGCCATGTTCGTTATGAACAATGGCTGGACCATAATGGTCTTAACCGAAAGTCAAGGCGTTTTCCGTAAAGCGCTTGACTTTTGGCTATAAGAGCCTATAAAAAAATGCAAGAGTAAGGAACACTTACAAGTGGTTCCTAGAATGCAATAGAACTTAGTTGGATGCTCCTTTCAGTTAGGAACTTCCAGAGGAGGGAGATAGGGTTGTGAATGAGAAAGGTGCAAGTTCAAATGGTGAACCTTGGCACCTATTTATAGTTGGAGAACTTGAAGGAGGTGATGCCAGGTGTTAAAGGGTGTAACATGAAGCTTACAAGTGTCCCAAAACGTCGCATAGCTGTTTAAAAATCCATGGTTTCGAATACATGGTTTTTGGCACCTTTGTGTGTTGGTCAAGTTAATTTTCTGCAGACACAGGACTCTCGCGCCCCGCGAGTGCCCCTTGTCAGTTTTCAAAATTTGCCACATTTAGCCCCTCAACTTAATAAACCCTCTTAAACCTTCCTAAAACACCTCTTTAGCATTTTTAGCCTCTGTAGCCAATACTTGGCGTACCCAGGATTATGCCCGAACATTTTCGAGCTCTCGGTTCATTAAAAGGACACTCAGATGTATAATTAACATGTTGACACTTTTAACCCCTCCATTATCCAACTTTCACATTTTTACAGAATTAACCTCTCTCGTCCAACAACGAGCACGCATGAGAGTTAGGACTTTGCAAAGGATCATTTAGAGGCTCATTTTATGCATGTTGATATATCAGTCACTCAGAGGCTAGGCATGCTGACATATCAGTCACTCAGAGGCCAATGTTTAAGCATGTTGACATATCAGTCACTTAGAGGCTAGGCATGTTGACATATCAGTCATTCAGAAGCTAGGCATTTTGACATATCAGTCACTCAGAGGCCGAGTTTTGAGCATGTTGACACCTTTAGTCCTTATTGGTCTTTAATAGAATAAAAATAAAATACAACACGTGTCACTATACTATTGGACATGATTTTACGAGGTGTTACAGCTTGTATGTTTATGTTCTTGAATGTAATTGCGCACTGCGCTTGCTTGTACTTTTTATCTTCACATGAATTGAATGGTTGTTTAAAGTTACAATATTTGCGTGAACATAACAACTTTGTGTAAGTAGAGCAAATAAAACTGGTAATGAACTCGTGTATGAACGTCACATCCCATGCACATACAATAGGTAGTGAATTCCGTTCATCAGTCATGTTGTACCATGGTGTTTTCGCGTATACCCAAAGTGATTTCGCGCATTTGTAATGAAATATCTAGATAATGAAAACCATGCATTGATTGTCTTGTATTAACAATAAGGCATAAGAGCCATGTACAAAATAGACTAGGATTATAGGTTTTGCTATTTTGTTGCGTGAATATTGATGAGTCACGAAGCTTAAGACTTGAACAAGCTTAGACTACATGTAGCACCGCCTTAGCTGTTGCGCATTCTAGGTCCTAGGAATGTTTGTGCCGTCCAAACGTTTGAGGGTGTATGCACCCTTTCCTAGAACTTCATGGATTATGTAAGGGCCTTCCCACTTGGGTGCGAGTTTTCCTGGACTCTCTCAAAAAGAAATTGCCAGGTAGGAAGGTACAAATGCGGACTCGCGCATTGTAGTATTTCTCGAGCTTGGACTTGTATTTTGCTTTGTTGATTGCGGCGTTTTCACGCCTTTCTTCTAGGAGGTCCAAGTCGAGTCTACGCTCTTCTTCATTATTCTTGTTTTGCATAGCCAGCATACGCGGTGATGCGAGGCCTATTTCAGCGGGAATCACTACCTCCGTCCCGTAAACCAGGCTGAACGGTGTCTAGCCAGTGCTGGTTTGTGGCATGGTTCGATGAGCCCAAAGGATACTTGGCAACTCATCTACCCAACCTCTCAGCATCGTCCCCAGTCTCGTCTTGATCCCTTCGACTATGCTTTTGTTTATGCTTTTCACCTGGCCGTTCCCTTGGGGATGTGTGACTGAATGAACACTTGTTCGATATGCATTTCCTTCATCCACCGTTGTAGCTCTTCAGTAGCAAAATTGTGGCGTTATCACTGACAATGCGCAGCGGTAACCCAAAGCGGCAAATGATGTGCTACCAAATGAATTTGCGAACTACCGTTGCTGTGGTGGATGCAAGGGTCTTTGCTTCTACCCACTTGGTAAAGTAATCAACAGTGACGATTATGAACTTTACGGCACCTTGGGCATCAGGGAAAGTGTAACATTTCTGTAAAACGGGGTTCAAAAACCCGCATCGTTTATTAATCAAGTATTTGTTTAAATGTTCGTAGCGTATTTATTTTGTGTCGGTTATTTTTTAATTAATAAATGTTTAGAATTAAAAATCATAATTAATAAATAATAAATAATAATAAAATTAAAATAAACTTTAAAATAATAAAAAAAAATTAAAAAGGAGAAACCGGGTATCGAACTCGGGTCTCCCATATATTCACACACTAGAAACACCACTACACTGCACACACACTTGTGATATAAATGAAAACAATTAAATTTTATATTAAAGATCGCTTAAATCTGCAAGTCACAAATCATCCACTGCGTAACCGCCGGAGACTTGATTTGAGAAATCAAGACCAATAACTGCTATATCGATATGTTCAGCGTGTATAACCGTCTTACCATATCTGATTTGTACCAGAAATTTGAAATCAATTGATTTATAACCGAAAGAATCAATGATTTTAAACCTCTAAACCTCGAAACTGAAATCAATGATTTGCCTTTGACCACTCTATAAATACTCATTCAATCATTCCACCAACACTTGCACACTCACTACCTAAACTCCTCTGTAAAAAGATCTCTCTGTTTCGTCGGAAAATTTGCCTGCCATTGCCGGAATTGATCACCGGAAAACCGGATTCCATTTTTCCAGCTTGGTATGAGTCCCTAAACCTTTTCTTGATTCATGTTTAAATTGTTTAGATTACAAACAGTTAAAAACCAAAACCATTAAGAATTTATAGACAGTCGAGTATCCAGTTCTGGTTTCTATTTAAAATTGAAGATGATGAAGTTGTTTAGTATATATGTATAATAAAACCTCTGATATGAACGGGTTAGACACCCACCCAATTGGAAGGGTGGGTGCATTATGAGGTTATGGTCGAGGGTTCGAGTCAAGACATACGCACCGGATCGTTCATTTTAAAGTCATTTTGAATTAAGTAATTTCTGAAGTCCCCTAAAAATATAAAGTAACTAAAATCTGTATCTTTACGGGTTAGACACCCAGCCCAACTGGTTAGGCTGGGTGCAAAACAACGTCAGGGTCGCGGGTTCGAGACTCTGTATGCACGCCGTTCAATTGATTTTAAAATCTTTTTAACTAAACTAATTCTGGATTAATCTAACAAGTATATAAGTATAATAAAAAATAAGATACTAATGGGTTAGACACTTAGCTCAGTTGGAAGAGCTGCGTGCCCGTAAACGGGAGGTCACAAGTTCGAGTCTCACCACACGCAGTCAAACAGTCAACGACCCGGTCAGACCATCTTGTCAGGTCTGACAAGGTTTTTGTAATTTAATATTATTTTTATTTTATCTTATTATATTTTTTTGTATTTATATTCTATTTAAAATCAATTAAAAATACTTAAAGATACAATTTCGAAGGTTTTAAAATCTCTACAAATACCACAAAAATAACATAAAACTCTAACAAAAGGTATTAAATAAAAATATTATTTTTATATATTTATCGAGTTATTGCTTTATTATTTAGGTTAGATTTCTTCATCGATTAAATCCTCGACTCGTGCACACTCTTCATCAATTAAGGAAACGCACCCACTGTGAGTGAATCCTTACAAATTCCCCTTTTTAATCAAGTTTTTGGGGTGTATCATGTGTCGTTACATATTTTATTTATTTAAAACATTTGTGCTAACACCATTATGTGATCTAATGTATATTTGTTTGCGTGGTTATGTGTGGATACATTTTTTATTGCAGTGCAATCATTCATTTAAGGCCCATCAGTTCCTCGTGGGATACGAGTTGAGCATCAGGTGCCTCATTAGATCAGCTCGTTTGATTGAGCCTTGATCTCAGTTTCATCATGCATCTTTTCATATGTTCATCATGGATATTATGTGGTTTGTGATTCAATTATATATACATAAGTTCATATGTGGTCCATGCACATTTTTATTATAACAACCAATATATTAAACTGTTTAATTATTAAATTTAGATTCACTCGCCAACTTTTGTTGACCCAAACTTTTGTTTTACACATGATATAGTTGGACAGGTTGAGAAGAGGAACACATAGGAATGACCTTAGAAGATAAATGAAATACAACTTGTTTAGAACAATGTTTTACTTATGCTTACATGTTTCCTTGTGTTTGGATATTTGAATTTTAATTCAACTTAATACATATGAAACCTATTGTTAGTAAATGTCATGAGCTTTGATGATAACCCAATTATCCCGACTTTTATTTCCGTTGCGGGTCGGGGTGTGACAGAAAGGTCCCACCATATCGATTGCCCATTGTTGGAAGGGCCATGTTGTTGTCACTGGGATCAAGGGATTTTTGGGGCGCAACATTTTAGGTGCGTGTCGCTGACATGATGCACATTTGCGCAGCGTTTCGACTGCATCTAAGTGCATGCCGGGCCAAAGTAGCCAGCATTCATGATCTTCCCACTACCATGCAGGAGGAGTGGTCCAAGGTATAACTTCTGATAAAGGATTCCGTCTGCCATTTCGTAGTTCAGTGCCTTGTTCTGGACCTTTCTTGCTTCCGCCTTGTTCTCTGGGAGGATCCCAGACTGCAAGAACATGATGATGGGAGACATCTAGGAAGGATTTCCCATTTCTATGACGTTTACTTGACGCAACGGAATGGAAGGGTTCTTGAGCACCTCGATGCGCACTTCTCACGCGAGGTGTTTGAAGCTTGTAGAAGCCAGTTTGCTGAGCGCGTCAGCATGTTTATTCTCGCTTCAGTTAATGTGGGTCATTTTGAAACTATGGAATTTGGTTACTAAGGACTCCGCCTGTTTAAGATTAGGGCCATCGTTTCGACCCTTTGCGTCATACAGGCCCTGATCTGCATGCGACCAAAAGAGAATCGACATGTGCTTCCAAATTCCTGGCAACCATTTTGATGGCTAACCGAAGGCCATCCAGAAACGCTTCATACTCAGCTTCGTTATTCGTGCTTTTGAAATCCAACCTGATGGCGTAGGTGAACTCCTGGTTATCGGGGTCTTATTAGACGGAGACCTGCCCTGCCCCATCATCATTGGATACGCCGTCAGTGTGAAGTATCCATGCGGGTCGTCTGTGACAGGCGCTGGATTCTGTACAGCTTCACAATCTTGCACTTTATTGCTTTGCACTTCTGTAACAAAATCGGCTAATATCTGGCCTTTGATAGATGGGCGTGGTTTGTACATGATATTATGTCCACCAAGCTCGATCGCCCACTTCGCCAGACGGCCAGATATGTCCGTTTTGACAAAACTTGGGCCAGGTGACAGGTCATGAGAACTGTTATCACATAGCCTGAAAAATACCAACGCAGCCTGCGGGATGCGTGGACTAAAGCTAGAGCAAACTTTTCCATCATTGGATATCTTGTCTCCGGTCAGTTAACATTTTTGCTGACATAGTAGATTGGAGTTTGGACTCCTGCGTGCTCTACTAACAAGACTGCGCCCAGAGCGATATCTGATGCGGAAAGGTAAAGGATCAGTGGCTCATTCTTTTATGGTGTCGTGAGTGTAGGCAGTTGAATCAAGCATTCCTTCATCTGTTGGAAGGCTTTCTCCACATCCGGAGTCCTTTGAAACTTGTTTTTCTTTACAAAATTCCTCAGGGTCTGATGAATGGGAAGGATTTCTCGCGTGGTTGGCTAAGAACCTGTTTAGCTGCAGCCAGTCGCCCCACCAACCGTTGCATTTCTTTGATGGTCGAGGGGGAAGGCATATGCTGAATCGCTTCCACCTTCTCAGGATTAACTTTGAAACCATCAATGTGTGATGATGAATCCCCAAAATTTACCTTCTTCCATTCCAAACGAGCACTTCCCGGGGTTCAGCTTCAAGTTGGCCTTATGCAAGGATGCGAAAGTTTTCTGGATGTTTGTCAGCATCCTCTCCTCATCTGGGTTCATGATGACTAGGTCATCAATGTACACTTCCACTGTTTCGCCAATGTCATCTCCGAAGACATGGTCCATTAAACGCTGGTAGGTGGCTCCCGCATTGCACAACCTAAAGGGCATCTTGGTGTAGCAAAAGATTCCCTGTCCGTGCGGAATGCGGTTTTGTCTTCGTCCTTTTTCTTCATTCGAATCTGGTGGTAGCCTTTGTAGCAGTCAAGAAAGCATTTCCACCTGAATGAAGCGATGGAGTCCACCTTTTTGTTGATTTCGGGTAAAGAGTAGCAGTCTTTTGGACATGCTTTGTCCAAGTCTTTGAAATCGACGCACATGCGCCAACCGCCATTGTGCTTCTGGACCATGACTGGATTGGCTACCCATGTTTGGTAGTGCACTTCTCTGATGATGCCGGCTTGAAGGAGCTCTGAAACTTGCTCGTTCATTGCACGAGTTTTTCAGGACCAAAACTGCGCTTTTTTTGAATGACCGGCTCAACTGAAGGGAATATGTGCAGCGCATGCTCTGCTATCTCTCTTGGTACCCCTGTCATATCTGCTGGTGACCAAGCGAAGATGTCTAGATTGCGAAACAAGAGTTGTTTAAGCCGCGCCTTGACTGCAGGGGTCATGGTGGGTCCTAACAACACCGTCTATTCCGGGTACGTGTTGCTAAGTACCCATTTCTCCAGCTCACCACTTGATGATGACTTCGGTACCTTCACCGGTGGTTCCTCTTTGATGGACATGACCTCCTTCCTCGAATACATGATGGCCACCCCGTTTCTGTTGGAAACCCGCAAGCAGCGTGAGGAGTAGAGGTGATCATGTTGAACTCTCTTTGGGCACGACAGCCTAACAACACGTCATGGCGCGATGTTGCTGGCTTACCATGAAGTTGATGGAGACCGTACGCGAGTGTCGTCCATCAGAAAGAGTTACCGTGAAAGAGATTCGCCCAACGGAAAGACAACTTCATTGCAGAAACCAGTTAATATGAAGTCAACCGGCTCCATACGCGCCTTATCCTCCGGGTCCAACTGTTGAAAACATTGTTGATAGATAATGTCCATAGAGCTTCCCGGGTCTATAAACATCTAGTCGGTGCGGTAATGGCCGAAGATGCCAGTTATCACAGCCGGATGTTCCTCCTATGGGCCCCCGGGAACTATGGGGAAGATAACCTGTTGTTCGCGCCAGCATGGCGTACAACTCTTCAGATGGCTGCGCTTGCGTGCTGGGCCACCCTGTATCATATGGCAAATGCTTGTTTCATCTTCTTTTACTCGGGTCCTCTTCGCCGCGAGTAATCTGGCGCACCTCCTTGTACACGTTTTGAAGTAGGTGGGTGAGCTTCCCAATCTTCAGCGCCTTTTCGATTTTCGTGCGCAAGCTGATGCAGTTGCCGGTCGTGTGCCCTGTATCTTTGTGATAAACGCAAAAAAGGTTAGGGTCTTGACCTTTTTGCTTTCACATCGGCGGTGGCTGTTTGAACTGTGATCTTCTATGCTGCACCTCGCTGGAGTCTTCGTCAGTGTGTCATGACAGTCGCGATTATCTTGCTTGATGGCTCTTTGGGTAGCAATCTTATTTATCGTTGCGTGCATCGGTTGGGGAGTAGGAAGGGTTCTGGTTGGACTCCTTCCAGCTCTTCTTATTCTTCTTCGCAAAACTCCTACTCATGTCTTGTGGACGGTATTGAGGTAGAGGAGGTCTAGTGGAGTTTAGGTTGCGCACAGTCTGCACATAGACCTTTGCTGCGGCCATCAGTTTCTCCAAGCTTTTTGGGAGGTCGGAAGTTCCTGACAAGACTTTTATCATCTCGTCGCAACGGACAGCGTATTTGAATTGTGCGCGAATCAAGTCTTCGTGCACCTCTCCAATTTCCAACACCTCCTTGTTTAGCGGGTGATGAATCTTCCAGACTTTCATCATCCTGCCGCCAGATATTCATGACGTCAGAGGAATCTCTGACGTGCCGTCGTTGCTGGCTGAATTGAGTCAGGAATTTATCTTTGAGATCATTCCATGAGTAAGCTTACCTGTGGGCAAGTTGCCAAACCAAAGGCGCGCAACGCCTGTAAGAGTTTGAACCAACAGGTGACACCACATGGGCAGCGTCCAGCCTCAGATTAGCCCCGCGCCAGTGAACAAGCGCACATGGTCGTCTGGGTCTGTCAACCCATTAAACTTTCCACATTGAGGGTAGTTTTTAGCATTCAAGTGGGGCTAGCGATCTCTTCACAAACTTTGAGTGTCCGCTGCTTCAGCTAGCCTGTAATCAGGTTGTAGTTAACTCGCCTCCGGGTTGTACACAAACCCAGGCGTAGATTGTATGCGCGTTATCTTTAGGCTGCCGGTGAAACACTGGTGCAGCTCCCTCGCCATATGTTCTATCTTCTTCCGCTGGGTGTCCCGCCTTCTAGAGGACACGGCCAGCCGTGAATGAATAAACACTCGCCTATGAGTGTTTGTCATATTTTGGCAGCGACTGGGGAATACTAAGTTTCCCTGGTACGGAGGTTGAGGAACACTCGCTCCGGCCGGCGTCAGCTGCTTAGTAACTGAGTACTCGTGGTGCAGGTGAAGCATGCACATGAGTGTGGGTGGCTGAGCAGGCACAACGGATGCATTCATTTGCGCACAGAGTTGCGCATAAACGGCATTCAAGGTCATTTGGGATTTGATGTACCAAGACATTGGAGTTTCACCCGGAGGTAAAATAGATGTGATTGGTACAAAGGGAGTTTCCACTTGAATTCCGGGAGTTACAGGGATGTTCACACGACCTGAGTCGTGGTGAACACCGGCATTTCCAGAAGAACCTTCTTCCACTTGTCCGTCGGGTCGAGGAGCATGAACTGGGTTCTTGCCCTTGGATACGTCATTGTTACTAGACGGTCCAAGAATCACCGGACATAGCTCTAATGTTGTCGTAGTGGCGAGCATGATAGTAAGGCCACAGTTAGGAATACCGGCATCAAAAAATGTGCATGCCCTTTTATGGTGATAGGTCATCTTTACTAAAGTCGTCGAGCATGGCGGATAGATTATCTACACAAATTTTAATGAGAAGCATAACACGACCCTGCTGAACATCTGGAGGGTTACGCGTATGCCAGGAGACTTACCCCTAATGAGTTTAGACTGGTGCAAGAGCTGACAGATCAAGACATACAATGCCATACAATCGGAAAGCCATAACTGAATAGAACCCTGAAAACAAATGTATTCCGAAAGGACATACACAACGTCGTCAAAAGATTAGGGCCTCAAAGTTCGATAAAAAACGACTCCCATCCAGAGACTAGAACAAATCCTCAAGGAAAAAAAGATGACGTATTACATACAAGCAGAACCTTCCACCAATGTCGTTCAGAATATATTTTTCTGTCACGAGAAGTCCTTTGAAATGTGGCGGGCATTCCCGCATGTGCTTATGGTCGACGCGACCTACAAAACTAATATGTACAATCTTCCATTTTTGCAAGTTGTGAGTAAACTTCGACAAACCAAACCTTTTGTGTTGGCATCATTTATTTCAAACGAGCAGGAGGTAACTTATGTCTGGGTCCTGGAGAGGATCAGGTCCATGCTGCATGATTGTATGGAGATGCGTGTAATTCTTACGGACAGAGACCAAGTGAAGAAACACTGATGGAACGAGGAGTATCCGTAGATATCTTAGTTACAGTTCAACGTCTCTGCATAAAAGGTTATCTCTCGTTTTCTCTTTGGGATGGTCTTGCTTCAAGCTCACTTCAAAACTAGAAACGCCATTAGCCTCGTCACGGGAGAAAGGGGAAGGGTTTGCTCCGTGACCACACTCCGGCGTGAGAATAAGTATTAGGGATTGCAAGATAATAAGCAAGTAGCAAGTAATTAGTGAGTGTGCTCAAAAACATATTTGTTTTTATAGCCGAAGAGAGGTATGTAGGAGATGGGCTGATGGGCCTTGGCCTAGACCCGACGACCAGGAATATCCATTCTGTCTCCTCTGCGTCGACCATTAATGGTCTTTGGCAGGAGGTGCGCTTGGTGCATGGTGAATGGAGCCACGTGTCCTGGCAGTTGTCCTTGGTGTCGGACCTGTCATCAGCCGGTAGTGGAGATCGTGTGACAGTCACTGGCGTTAGTTGGTTCGTGCCACGTGTACGTCCTTGCATACAGTATGCCCTCTGCATGACTGTTCATCATGCGACGTGGTCTGGCACAACCTGCCGAGCGGTTATTGGGTCACAGCTCTGTCACTTTGTACCCTTGTACTTGGTCAATGCCTCTTTGCGCTTCTCCCTTCTGTGTGGCTTTATCAGCGCTTTCTCGCCAGCGCGGAGTTGTAGGGATTAAGTACTTTTGTTCTCAAGACTAAGTATGAGTAGCTCTCATTTTAGTCTTGGCCTTGTGTAAGGTTTTAGGACTTCGCGGCTAGAGGATTGTTTGATCCGGGCAGGGTCAAGGACCTGCGCTTCCAGGTTTAACTTGCCATTGCGCAGTTTGCGCAAGGTTTGTTAGGCAACCTGCTGGTTTCACAAATGGCGCATCATTGCACGTTGCGCGCAAGGTTATCCTTGTGATATGTTGTCATTATGAGGGTATGGTTCCTTGCGCAGGCGCAAAGTTTTTGGGACCATACCCCACCACAGCACTGATAAATGCGTGTAAAAAATTGCCGCACACAAATATCATCCTACAGAATATCGTAAAACACTGCAAGAATTCATTTACTCAACTAGATTGGAAGGACTTGGTTCGTCAGTGGAAATCTGTGTACGATTCTGCTAACGATGAGTTATACGGTTATAACCTCACCAACCTTCATAGACACCTTCTCAATCAACAACATAAACATACGTTTTCTCTTAGGTTAATACATTTATTTAAATAGATATATAATTTGAATATGTTTATATTTTTCAGATGTTTATGATTACCTGCGGGAAATTTGGTTACACATCCCGCTATAAATTTGTATCTGCATGGACCAATCAAACGCTAACATTTTACCGAACTACGACAAATAGAGCCGAAGACGCACATGAGGCATTAAAGAAACAACTCACTACACTGAAATGCAGTCTGGAAACCCTGGTGAAAAAGGTGGATACCTTGGTACTAAAACAATATACGCAAATAAAAAAGTGTTTGGAAGAAAGTCACACCAAGCGAATGAATCACCACCTTGAGATTCCTATGTTTCGCAACCTACTTTGTAAAGTTTTCATCCATGCTCTTAACCTACTAGGAAACGAGCAAATACAAAGACAATGCATGTTGCGGTCATTTGGATCAAATGTGGCTGCCAGCTGTACACGGGTTGCGGGTTGTTATGTGCCTGTCGTTTGGAGAAATTGCAAAGTAGAGGTACTTATATACTTATAAAATTGTTTCATTGTATTAATTTAATATTCTTGTGTAGTGCTTTTTTTGCAGAACGCATTATTCAACTTGATGATATAGACATTTTCTAGAGAAAACTTGACCTGAATCCATCAATTGTTGATGATGAAGAGGTTGATGTACAAAAAGAATTCGAAGATGCAAATAGAAAATGTCTACCCAACTCTCGCAAGTGAAGAAAAGCATCATATCGAAGATCAAAGCGGTGATGAACCCATTCATGAGCGATAAAAAACCGTCTGTCGTACAAGAAAACAATCGTGGACGGCCAACGTTAAAGGTCCAACAACAAAGAAGAGAACAACCAGCTAGACATAGCTCAGTTGGGCCTTCGGAACAAAGTAGGTGTGACCCTCCTTGACACATCTCATATGTACAGTCGCAAGATTCTCTAATACCATCAACATCTGCAATGTCTCAAAAGTCTCAAAGGTCGTTAATGCGACGCAATCGTTCAACAGCTTAAGGGAAAAACAGCCTTGTGTGGACCATGGGTTTCCGTTAATCACTAATGAGGGAACACTTGAATATGTTCTCAGGTTCAAAAAAATCCAAAAGTGTTCCAACCCCACATTTCAAGAATAAAAGATGTCAATCCGGATGGATACTGTGGGTTTCGGGCTATGGCTGTGGGTTTAGGGTTGGAACAAGACTACTTTGGGTTTATTCAGAGCCAACTAGTTGAATAGTTGATGTCATTAAAGGTATGTTCCTCGTTAACAATGTCTATGCTTCGTGTTTATTTGATACTGACGCTGGTAAGAGTTTTGTATCCCTTGAGTTCGAACCTTTGCTTAAGTGTAAACGTTCTAGTTGCTCAGATCATTTGCAGTTGAAGTCGCTAACAGTAAATCTGTCAACGTTGATTCCGTTCTTTCTAATTGTTCTCTCAACCTTAACGACCGCAAGTTCTTAATCGACCTTATACCTATGCAAATGGGTAGCTTTGACATCATAGTAGGCATGGATTGGCTTAGGCGAGTTCCCGTTGAAGTTGTTTGTTCTGAAAAGTTTGTTCGTCTTCCTCTTCCAAACGGTGATTCCTTACACGTCTATGGCGAGAAACCTTCTAAAGGTCTCAAGCTTATGTTATGTACTCAAGCGAACAAGTACTTACGCAAGGAGTATTTCGCCTTCCTTGCCCACATTGTGGAAAAGAAGGATAAGGGTCCAAGCGTGAGTGATGTTCCTGTTGTTTGCGATTTCCCTGACGTTTTTCCCAAAGGTCTACTTGGTCCTCCTCCTCCTCGTTCTATTGAATTCTGCATTGATCTTATTCCCGGTGCAACTCCTGTTGAGAAATCTCTGTATCGTCTAGCACCCTCGGAAATGCAAGAGCTATCTAGCCAACTTCAAGAATTACTTGATAAAGGCTTTATACGCCCTAGTACTTATCCTTGGGGCGCTCTCGTTCTGTTCGTCAAAAAGAAAGATGGATCCTTTCGGATGCGCATTGACTATCGCGAGCTTAACAAGCTTACAGTCAAAAACCGATATCCTCTTCCTCGTATTGACGACCTCTTCGATCAACTACAAGGCGCGGCGTGTTTCTCCAAGATTGATCTCCGTTCTGGTTATCATCAACTTCGAGTTCTCGAATAAGATATACCCAAAACCACGTTTTGTACACGCTATGGTCATTACGAGTTCATGGTCATGTCTTTTGGTTTGACCAACGCACCTACTGTTTTCATGGACTTGATGAACCGTGTGTGCAAACCGTATCTCGACCATTTCGTGATCTTCATCGACGATATCCTTATCTACTCCAAGACACGAGAAGAAAACGAGCGACACTTGCGTCTTATCCACCAACTTCTGCGTACCGAATGTCTTTACGCCAAATTCTCCAAGTGTGAATTTTGGCTAAAAGAGGTCCAATTCCTTGGTCATGTCGTCAAAGAACTCGATATTCACGTTAACACCCTTGCGAAAATCGAAGCTGTGAAGAATTGGATTGCTCCTAACTCACCATCTAAAATTCGTTCGTTTCTTGGTTTAGCTGGTTACTATCGTCGCTTCATTTCGAACTTTTCCAAACTCGTTGTTCCTCTCACTTCATTGACTCAAAAAGATAAACCTTTTGTTTGGGGTTCTGAACAAGAGGAGTCTTTCCAAACACTCAAGGACATGCTTTGTAATGCTCCCATCCTTGCTCTTCCCGATGGAAACGACGATTTCGTCGTGTACTACGATGCATCTAACCAAGGTCTTGGTTATGTTCTTATGCAACGGGACAAGGTTATCGCTTACGCGTTATCCATGAGAAAAACTACACTACTCATGACCATGAACTCGGTACAGTTGTTTTTGGATTGAAGATATGGCGCCACTACCTTTATGGTACCAAGTGTGTGGTCTTCACCGACCATAAGAGCCCCCAACACATCTTCAATCAAAAGGAAATCAACATGCATCAACGTTGCTAGATAGAATTGTTAAACGACTACGACTGCGAGATTCGTTACCATCCAGGTAAGGCAAATATTGTAGCTGACGCACTAAGTTGAAAAACTCATGTAAAGAGTGTTCGTTGCTTTCAAACTTTGGGAAACCTTCATGATCTAATTCGGGAAGCACAATACTCATCCATTAACGAGAATGGCTTATACAATAAGATGAAGTGTGGTGCTGAAATCCAACTCAAGTCTAAACCCAATGGCATTCTTTACTATCTCAATCGTGTCTGGATTCCAAATCGTGGTAGTCTTCGTGACTCCTTGATGAAGGAAGCCCACAAATCTCGATATTCCATTCATCTTGGCGCTGACAAGGTGTACCAAGAACTCTGTACGTCTTATTGGTGGTCTGGTATGAAGATAGATATTGCCACCTACGTTTCGAAATGTCTTACTTGTTCTAAGGTCAAAGCAGAACATCAATGTCCCTCTGGCTTGCTCAAACAGCCAGAAATTCCTGTCTGGAAATGGAAGAGTATTGTTATGGATTTTATCACTAAGCTTCCTCGAACTTCCTCTAGTCATGATAGTATTTGGGTAATCATTAATCGATTGACCAAATCCGCTCACTTTCTCCCCATTCGTGAAGATTACAAAGTCGAGAAATTGGCTCGTATCTACACGGATAAAATCATTTATCGTCATGGTATCCCCATTGACATCATATCAGACCCTGATGGTCGTTTCACCTCTCGTCTTTGGCAAACGTTTCAATCCGCTCTTGTACTCACCTAAATCTTAGTAAAGCCTTCCATCCTCAGTCCAACGGTCAAACTGAGCGTACTATCCAAACTCTAGAGGATATGCTTCGTTGTTACGTAATCCATTTCGGTGTCTTACTTGTTCTAAGATCAAAGTTGAACATCAACATACGTCATAATACGTTAAAATACGTCAACATACGTCATAATACATTAACCGACACACCCTAATACGGACACAATAAAACGACAAACAATTAAAGTATACGTCATAATACGTCATTTAATGGCAAAATACGAAAAACTAATAACACGGTATGACGCGTTTACATAGAACACGACATGTTAGAGTACATGTGATTTCAAAACTAAGTTACACCTAAACGTAGAATACGACATTCCACGTAACCAAACTTCATCGGAATGACACCTATACAGCTTATACTTCATAAAATGATATGTAATGGAAAATACGTCAATATACGGGTCGTATACGTATTGAAACAGCAAATGGATAATTATTTTTTTACCTATACACATCGCATAGGTCAAACATGTGTCATAGGCCTATACGATGCGTATAGGACCCCTAAATTCCCCAAAATACAAAGGGTTGTTTGAGAATCAAGGAATCCTATACGCATCGTATAGGCCTATACAATGCGTATTGGACATCACCATAGTATAACCCCTTGATTCACAACGGTTTAACATACCAATACGAACCAAACACACACATACGCTCCCTATACGGTTCTACGTTGTATACACATGGAATACGGACATATGGTTGGGATACGCTATCTATACGGATCTCATCATATACACGTATGTTAATCGAACCCTCTTTGTTTTAATGTATTTCAGATCGTATACAAACCGTATATCTTGTCTATTAGGGTTGAATTTGGGTTTGTTTTTTGAATTTTTGATGTTTATGGCTTATGCCCTATTTTTTGGTGTATTTTGCGCAGACACGATGCGTATCGACCCTATACGCACCGTATCGGCTCAAACGTTTCAAATTTTTTTGAAGATTTTGAACCGATATGATGTGTATGGGGCTATAGATGCGTATCGGTTCAAAAGTTCATGTTTCTTGTCCGTTTATGAAGCTATACGATGCGTTTTGCGCTATAGGCCCAAAAAAGATTTAAAATTTTTTTACAGAAAATTGTAAGCTTTAAATTTTTGAATATTTAAAAATTTTATAAACCTTTTAAATTTGTGAGAAGTTTTTAAAATTTTTAAATTTTCTATATTTTTAAAATTTAAACTTGAAATTTTTAAATTTAAAATCTTTAAATTTTGAAAACTTTAAAAATTTTAAACTTTATAATTTTGAAATTTGAAAACTTTATAGATGGGCGTGGTTGCTGATGTCGAGGCCAGGGTGGTGGTGGTGGTAGAGGTGCCGGAGGGGCGGGTGGGCGTGTGGTAGGTGGAGGTGGAGGTGGTGTAGAGACACGGGAGGGAGGGGTCATGGTCGGGGGCGCGGGGCCCCGATGTTGACCCGTTGCCAGAGCACCCATATCTGGCATTCACGCAGGGTCGGAGAAGGCGGCCGATGCGAGAAGTTCAACCGCGTGGATATTGGCGGCCGTGCTACCGTCGATTGGGCGGCGTTGGAGGAGGTGTAGGAGGCGGCATGATCCTGAGACTTTTTCGGCCATGAGACTACGTGGGACAGGTATACTATCTATTTATTATGTTGTTTTGTTCTGTTTATAAAATACTAACCGTATTGTGTTACAGATGTTTCTGTTGGCGTATCTGTCGTCCTATCAATTGCTCGTTATCGAGTTTCTGTCCTCCTTCGTGTTCGCTCCGAGACCAGCCGACCGTCCTGAGCAGGATGACGACCCCAACGACCCGTGGATTGAGGTCAATTTTAGATTGGCAGGGCAGTACTTTGATATGTCCCTACTGAGTTTCCACTCACACCGGCTTCTATACGTTGCCGGAGACAGACACCCCACTATATACCGACGACTTGCACATTGTACCCCGGACGACACTCACCAGATTCTGGAGAGTGATCGGTCGGGGTTGCTTTGGCAGGTCGAAGTCCAGGGTGTTCTACATTACACATCCCCTATACCGTTACCTGCATAGTCTATTGCCACATCTATTGCACCATGTTCGTAGAGTTGCGAGTGGTGCAATCAGGGGGATCTGTACTATTTGTACTGCCTTATATGGGCCAACCATGCGCCCTCGCTCGCTGCCTCGCAGATTGGTTTGCGGCGACGTTTCACAGGCAGGAGCAGGGTTTGTTGTACGGTGGGGCGTACATCACGCAGATTGTGGTGACGCTGGGTCTCATTCTGAGTCAGGATCCACAGGTCACGGATTTTGGCGTGGTCGAGCCAACACGTTTAATGCGCTTGACGCTGATCGGCATGCATGTCACGCATGATTACGAGGTGGGTATTGTAACGCTTCGCATTCTTGTACTTTCCTTATTTAGAAAGAGTAATCGTATTTCTATTTTTGGAAACTTGCATCGTACCTTATTCGTATTTCTATCCCAAGCTTGTAATCCGAGACGTCGATCATAATAGACAACTTAAACTTTGTGCATACTTTTATACTTGTTATACAAGCAAAACATACATGTCAACGTATGCTTTCAAACTTTCATACTCGAGTATTAATGCAAACCATCGTCTAAATACGTGATTCTTATGCAAACTACATACAAGATACATGTTATGCACACACAATACCTACCGATGTTTGAAAATGCTTAAAACTGACTAAAACGCGAAAAGTTAGCCTAAAACCCAACACCTCGTACGAGTTGAGTTCACCTCATACGAAGTGATACCTCGTACGAATACATCTGCCAGCCCCCTTCTCCTATAAATCAGACACTTCACTCCCATTTCCAAACTTCTGAAATCTCATTCACTCCCACTCGAAATTTCAAGTATTTGGCAGATTCTATCAGCTCCAAAGTGAGTGTTAACACACAATTCATCCAACTCTTACAAGATTTCCTTACTTCTTCTATTTTCTTTTCCTTCTTTGGTACAAACAAGTGATCTAAGCTAAGTTCTAAACAACTTAGTGTTAACCTAGTGTGAGAATGTTGGAAGTCTAGACTTTCCGAATTAAGTTCCGCCACTGTTGGTACATGTTTTAAAATCCTAAAATCGATTCAGCTTTCATTAGAGTGACAAGGCTATGACACGTCCCCAAACACCATTATGTTCGGGATGCACGCACCTAGCTTGCTCACTCGGCTGTTAATGTTTTAGACGACTTCACATTTCTGCTATTCATGACCAATGGGGTTGACAAACCTTGTGCTTTGGTGAATCATATAATGAGGTGTTCGCACCCCCATGCTTGACTTTTATGACATAATTGAAGAACTCTATAAACTATAAAAATATACATATACGTATAAACTAATTACATTCTGGACTTCGTATATTCCAGCCTCGTCCCTAACATCCTTGTTCGACGAAACGGTATCGAAACGAGCGTTAAACGAGCAAAAACATACCAGAAACAGACCCTTCGAACGAAGTGGCCAGTCACCTCGCACGAGGTGGGCTGCCACCTTGCACGAGGTGGAGAAGTGGCACTTCTTCAGTTATTTTTCGAACTTTTGTTTTCTGTTTTGTCCGACCCCAAATCTGTCCAAACCATAACTCAAATCCAACTTAGACTACTTATCCACCTTTGTTTACCCCTTATAGGGTAATTTAAGTGTCTCCAATCCTCAAACACTTCACGGGACTACAAAGGAAACTTTGCAAACCGTGAGTACACTCGAACACCCTTTTTCTTTTACACTTTTGGGTGTAACATGTTTAATCTATCAAAAATACACACACTCACACTTATACTTTTATGCAAACACACAAACAATCCATCATACATGCTAAAGATACGTATACGTGATTTGTATACTTGGAACATTCTTATGTGATACGACTTGTCATTAACTTCGTACGAGCCTCCCCATAACATGTATAGCGCTATAGGAGTAATGCACCACCCGTATTGTTATGGTCATGTTAAGTTTATTCTAATTTGCGGTGACACTTGAGGATTGACTTGTAAATCGCATGCCTTGTTTACATTAATCTAGTATACTATTTTAACATGTGGATTCGTTTAAACTATTTCATACTTATGCTATATCAAACTTGTGTACTCGCCAATGCTTTTGTGTTGAACTATACTTTTAACATGTTGCAGGTTGATGATGTCGACATTGATGAAATCTAATAGGACGGGCTAGAAGCATGCTTTTTAATTTATGTATTTTTACTAGACATGTTGTTGTTGTATCTTGTTTCCATAACTATGTAATCGCATATTTGAAATGAAATGAAATCATGTTATCTTAATTATTGTCACAATCTAGTGTTATGTTGACTCGAGCAATCTATTTCGTCCCGCCCTGATGTTTCCGCCATCGGTTAGGGTGTGATAGGTATCGGCCTGTGGTTTCGGGATCGCCAGGGCGCCACTTTTGTCCCTGCCGCCCTGCCCGATGAGTTACCAGCGGATGACGACCCTCCACCCTCCACAACCAGCAGATGGAGCTGATGGTGATGGTGGCGGTGATGATGAAAGTGACAATGACGGTGATGGTGATCATGGTGACGATGGTGGGGCTGCCGTTCACGCCGGGGTAAGCACTTATTTTCTTATTTTGTATAATGCGTTAAATTTACTGTCATGTTCTAACGATTGTGTTTATGCGCAGGTCAACCGAGAGCTTAGTCCGCCGCCGCATGGGGTGCCTCAGTACCCCCAGCACGTCCGGTATGACTAGTTGCCACCAGCTGTGGCGCTTGCGTTACAGCAGATGGAGGATCGGCTGTAGGCACGCATGAACGCCCACCACGCCCGGACTGAGATACTTTTGGTGTGGACGATGCAGGGCGATATATAAGCAGTGGTGGCTCGTGGCGTGACTCCCATACCGATGCCGGACTTGCCGCCACGCCCGGGATAGGATCCGCAGCCGTCTGGCACCACTTAGGGGGCGGGGCCCTTTGGCACGACTCAAGATGCGGATCCAGGGGTTTAGATTGTTGTACTTTTTTGTATTTTGACTGGTTATGTATATATATAAACTTATTATGTAGTTAAATTTGCAGTTTCAGGTTTATTTATATTTTTTATTGTTTATACGTAACGACATGATACGATACAAGGATGATACGATATCATACGATACGTTACTATAAAATATTAAAAAGTTAAAAATGTGATACGATACGCTATAATACGATACGTAACGATTAAAAAATACTAGAGATTTTAAACCTTATTAAAACAAAACAACCAACAATAAACACCAATAACCAACCAAAATACCAAAAACCAAACACAGCACACCAAAATTCAAATCTCAAAAATTCAGGACTTCAATATGTAACATATAGCCCTATACTATCCGTATAAGCCAGCCGTCAGACATCTCTTGAACCTGTCAATCTGTCGTGTCTTAACTTTATGCAATACGGATCATATAGACCTATACGATCCGTATTGTATTATGAAAGTGTATAGATAGATGATAAGTGTGTCGATAGAATCTCCCTTTAATTATTGTTTTGGGTGAGTACATATCCTATTCCTCAAACCAGCAAAAGATTTTACCAAGTCTCCAAATACCTACATACAATACCAAAAAGTTATGTTAAACTAAGTGAAACTTCTAGTATCTCGCTAGATAAAAGATATCGAAAAGTGGGAACATTCTTATATTTTAATTGAGTGTATCTTAGTGGCTAGACTATAATTATTTTACATTTTTTTTTATAAACAGTTCACAAAGTCGACAAAATTTTGTTGAGCTCTGACGATATCTTACCACTTTTTGTGTGTTTCTAACACCACACGTTCACACTAAAGAAAACAACAGAACTCAAAAGTTACATCAACTATGTCAGTATGTTTTTATGAGTCAACGTTTGAACTCATGAAATCATCAAAAGAAATCCAATCTTCAATCACCAACACGTCCTTGTCAACAACTGATTGTGTTGTATTGAGATCATCCATAGCAACATCTTCTGAAGTCATTGGAGTTGTATAAGCAAACGGTAGTGCAGCATCAGCAAGCGATTCGGCTGAAGTAGAATTTGAAGGAACGTGATATCGAAAACTGCTTTTAGCGCTGGACATGGAGTGATTTTGTGGAACGATCTGATGGAACACTGGAGATGCGTAAGCGCGTGATTGTGCGACATAAACATGTGAAGTGATGGAAGTAGAGGCTGTAGAACCATGTGGGATTTGAGCTATATTGTTCTTTGTCTCGTTGGTACTATTCTTCTTATAAATCTTACATATCACCCAATCAGTTAAAACCTGTATAAAAAATTTAAGGGTGAGTAGAAAACCGATTAATCAAACCAAAACCAAAACCAAAACCAAATTAAATGACATAACCGAATTAAAATAACTGGATCATGCAAAAAAAATGACGACTTGTTTATATATTTTCTGAAAACCAAATTTTAGTGTTCAGTTACGGTTTTGTATTTTTTGAGAAGTTGAAAAAAAACAAATTTTAATTGGGTTGTTTTCGTGTTACAAGAGATGCGTCCATATTAGGGTTAATGTCTTTTAAACAAACAAATGTTAACATACCTTGTTACTGTCGTGTCGGGTTTTAATTGGAAGATTTGGATCATTCATAGCATACTCCTGCATTAGCCATGATGTCTTGCAACCCGTCTTGTCAAGATACACTAAACCTCTTTTCATTCCCACCACTCGCGATCCAGTCGTATCATGATGATAAACCGATGTATATTTCTGACTTGCTTTCCAAACCCCGAAGTCCCCAGTTTTTCTATTCGGTACATTCCCGTTTTGGTATTTTCGCTCTCTTGGTGTAAAAAAATACCATTTGTCATCACAAGCTCGGTGTTGACCTATTATCAAAACACAACAATAGTTAATATACGCTACATATATCATTCAAATTATATATATAATCTATGTTGGTATAAGTTTTACTTACTTGTAAGTTCCTCAGGACTGTGGTTGTAAAGATTGACTGCATATATCCGGCATTCGGGATGTTTTCCGGTTTCACTTTTTGGTTTTAAGTAGTAGAGTATGAGTTCTGAATCTGTTGGGCAAAACCGATAGCCTGGGAGCAGGTTATCGAGATAATCAGGCTGTTGTTGACGCATGTTCGGAACGATTTGATCCATGAATAACATGGTTAATCGAGTAGGATTATATGAAGAAGACGATACGATTGTAGAGGTTACGAATGACAACATAAACTTGCATGAAAAATAAGCACTGCTTGATTTATATATAGCATGAAAGGGGATTATTATCTTATCTTATATGATCTGTTAATGTAACGTAAGCCCAAAGTATCGCTATTTTATTTATCCAATATTGGTATTGTTAATGTGAGCCCAAAGTATCGCCATTATATGTATCCAATCTCGGTCCAATTATTAATAATGTTTGCAATTGATTTCCTAGGTTCTTTATTTCGTAAAATACGCACTGCTCAAATTTTGAAACTATTTAGTTAGTTATGCTAAAGAATGTGGGTATGACCTTCATGACCCTTCACATAAGCGTTATATTACCCACCTTTAATCTACCATTCGAAACCATTACCCTAATAGTTTCATAACCCAAACCATTATCCCTATTTTTAATATAATATATTTGCCTTAAAGTCATCAAATGTAGGGTTGTGGTAGGTTTATTAATCCATGTCAACTACCATAAATCAAGGAGGGGTAGTGTAACATTTTATTCATGTTCCTAATGAGCGAATTATGTTCTAACCCACACCCTTCAGCCTTATAGTTATTAGAATCATGTCCCTATTTTTTTTAATACTACAAAATTTTTGAAACTATTATTAAAATACTAGTCAAATGTTGAAACAATTGCGTTAAAATTATTATTATTATTATTATTTGAAAATAATTTCCAAGCTTCTTATTTCGTTAAAATACTGCTCAACTTTTGAAACTATTTGTCAGAATCATATCCCTTTCTTATGACTTTGTTTTTGTTTATAAAATCATGTCATTCTTATATTAGATGCATACACTCACTTTTAGATAAGTGTTAGGGTGTATCCGCAATGTCAGCTAAAGATCTCATCAATTTCAAAATACCTAAATAATTATATTAAAATTTGGACCGAATCGAAGAAACACGAACATAAACATATAATCGAATGATTTTTTTAGTTCACGTTCGTTTATTAAGAAAATGGGCATGTTCGTGTTCATTTGTTTTAAACCTAAACGAACATTTAAGTACGTAAACGGACTCGAACAAAAATAAACAAACTTAAACGAACAAAAAATGAATATAGTTAAACTAACCATAACGAAAACAAATGAACATGACTGATCTAATCATAAACAAACACAAATGAACATATTAAAGGTAAGTAGTTTTTAACGTATATGAACTAGTGATCAATTACGATACATTCCATTGTAATGCCTATTATATTATTACTAAAAAGTCTAGTTACGATTAGTTATATTCATATAAGTAATTAGAATACCCATTTTTTGTTTGTATTTAGATAAATATAACTGATGATGTATTTATTAAAACTTAAGCGAACGTAAATGATCGAACATAAATGAACGAATATGAACGAATGAACAAAAGGTGTGTTCATGTTCATTCATTTAGGCAAATGAACAAAAAATGTTTGTTAAATAGACGAACATAAACAAACTTTCCAAAAAGGTTAACGAACAGTTCTTGTTCGGTTGTTTACATGGCTAAAACTACGTGAGGCTTCTAAATTAAAGAGATCAAAAAACATAGCATTATTTTTTTAATTAACTAGATTGTGCCCTGCGTGTTGCGGCAATTGGTGATAAGTAATCGAATTCAATGAAGAAACTTGCATTTGTATAATGTTATAATTTCGGGAAAATGTTAATTCGTTTACATACCAAAATTTAACAACCCCCCCCCCCCCTCTTGAGCATTTTGTGAGGCATCAAGAGATTCGGTTCTTTATCCTTCTCTAGGAAATTCATATCTTTAGCCTTCTCAAGTGACAAAATTGCTTCCTCGAATGCATGTTAGCTCCAAAATCTCAACAATTTGTAACCTTACGAAATCAATTGTTATTCTGAAAAAGAGACACATTTATAACTATCTAGAGAATTAAAGTAAAAATGAAGACAAATAACTTGTTCATTAGACACTACATTGTGAAATCAATTAATTGGCTGAGAATTATGGTTATGGTTCCTGGTTGCTTATTTGAAACCATCTTAGCAACCATATGAAAAACATTCATCACAAGCAACGGTCAATATAAAAAAAAGAAAATCGTCAACCATATAAGAATAGACATCATGAGTATGTTATCTTGTGAAATAAAATCATTAGAGACTACATGGTAAAATCAATTAAGTGACTACAACTTTCAAAGCATATGGTGCGAATGCTCCACCCTCATTTAATAAACTTATCTTCTATTTAATATAAATATTTTTTATTGCGAATTATTATTTAATTCACCACGTTAACTACTATCATATCTATAATATAGATTTAAAGTTACATTTACTTAAATACTATTTAAATTAAATATTATCTTGTTTAAATACATAAATATATAATTATTAAATATTTACATAATAATAATACCTAAATATAATTAGTGTTTAACGCAAGTCAGGTTAGATTGCGGCGCTAAAAAGTCTTAGCTAGTGACACATGTCGCATCCTTCGGGCCAATCAAGTAGGTTTAAATTAAATATTATCTTATTTAAATACTTAAATATATAATTACTAAATATTTCTAACAATAATAATAACTAATGGTGTGCACATTTATTTTTTAATAAAATCTTATTTTATTATTCTAATTAATATCTTATATTAATTAGGGACAGAAGCGTGTACCAATTTATTCTGATTAAATATCTCGTCATTGATTCAATTACGATAACGTATGAACAATTAACACAACCATGAGGTGTACTAGAAAAAAACCTACTTTTTTACGAATACCGAAAAAAAAACACCATGGAAGTAATGCATGTCATGCTAGATGATGCGTTCATGAAACCCGGAGTTCCCGAAACAACTCTTGAATCAACTCCAGATCTCGTAGCTCATAAACCTGAACAAGCTAGGAACCATGAACACCATTCACGGTCAAAGTTGGTCACACGTACCAAAACAAGACAAATTCGGTTTTCTAGAAAACCTAGCGACAACATTCGATGGCGGGGCGCTGCTTCAGGCGGGACCAAATATGTGGCTGGGTCAGAATGGCTGGTGCAGGTCCGACGGCAGCTGGCCAAAGGGGGCAGCACTGGCGATCAGCTTGGTGGCTACGGTGGAGGTGCGACAGGGCACGGTGATTCCTACGGAAGTGATAATGGACCGGCGGTGGATGTGGTGGTGTTGTGGGTTTGATTTTTGTCTCATAAAATCTATTATGGTGTTACATACTTTGGTTATGGAGCCTAGTATTTATACCACAAATACCAATTATATTTCAATATAAATACCCACCTATTATATTAATCCAATAAACACACTAATTTAACTCTTTAAATAATATTCAGCACGATCCATCAATTATTTAATATTTATTTAATTAATTATTAATAAATAATCAACTAAATAAATAATTATGTTTTCGTAAATAATTATTTTATATTAATATTTCACTGGATACATATATATATCTGCTATAACCGCTAAAATTGTGAACTATAATATTTATAAACTCATTAAATATTATTTCTAGTTTGTTGTTTAAAGTGTAACTTTTTGTATTGAACCTCGCCAACAACATTAATCAATCCATACTCGGACAAATCATATCCAACAAAAAATCATCAACAACAACAATAATTACAATAATAATAATAGTAATAATAACAATAACAATCACGCCCAATTGACTGTTTCCATTAGTTTTGGACGAGTTTTTTAGGGTTTTTGTTGATTCTTTTCGCAATTAATCACCATGGGAGGCCACGAGACACTAGAGGATGAAAGAGGTTTGGTGATAACGCATTCCAACACCAAAGGTTCTCCAATTGCATATCGAAACATTTCATCATCAAGCATGATCATGTATGGCTAAGACCCTTGTGATCACAACCAAGGACTAGGATTTGTGTTTCATTTAGTTCAAAATTGTGTTTTCTATCTATATTGAACATGAATTCTTGGTATTTGTTAGAGATCTATGACAATTTCTAGGATTTTATGTGTTATTTCATGTAGTTAGATTGTTTTTAAACATTGTTTTCTAGAATCACATCACGTAATTTGTATTTTGAGTTAATAAATGTTCAATTGTTGAATGTCAAGATATATGATTGAAGGTTATGTAAACATGTTTGTTTTGATGGTGATCATCTTGTATTGTATAATTACTTCGGTGTTTAATCATTGTAAGCTTAGGTTTTACTTACAATCATAGGTCTTTTAACACATAATTAATGCATGATTTGACAAGATTATGTCTATATAATCTTTCATGCTAGTCAACAAAATCAATTTACAAAATATGAACTTGGATGTGAACACTTGTTTCTTGTCTTTTATTTTAGTGTGTCGTTCTGAATCACAACACTCAATCCAATCAACAAATTTGTTTTGTTTTCTTACAATCAATCAAAATGTGTAACACTAACCACATGGTCCTCGTGGATATGATACCCTACTTACCATAGCTATTAGGTTAGTGGGGTTTTTGAATGACTTGGCGACGGTATCAAAATGGCGTCGTTGTCGGGGAGCTAATGCACTTAGTGTTACATTGCTTGTTTGATTTTGTTTGTTACTATTTTGCTTAGTTCTAAAAATAAAAACATGTCTTTATTTATCTCTATTTTGTTTGATGACGATATTACCATCTATACCTTTTTTTCCTTTGGTTTAGGCAAGTCGTTTTCTATTACCCTATTGTTAGATTCTTGAAAAGTTACCTTTTTTAATCTTTTTAGGGCTGACAGATTTTAAGTCGATGTCTCTCATCATTCCCGTCAACATCTTCCACCACAACTTCTAATTAACTTTGGTGGAGTACCAACTTTGTTATCATAAACTTTACCACTACGAATGATACTAACCTGGCTGACATTTGCATTTCCACCATTCTTTGAACTTGATAATTGATGTGTTGGATTAATGGTAGTAGTACTTGGTAACGTACCCGGATTTTGGCGCAATATATATTGCTCCTCAGCAATTTGGCCAACTTGTTTTGCCAGTGCTTTGTGATCTTTATCTCGGATCTCATTGTCTTTTCGCATTTCCTTCAGGAATTCGCTAAGGGTGTTGTTCAATGAAGTATCTGATCCTGATGATCCTCCTTGCTGGGTACCTTGATTCATCCAATTTCCTTGATAGTTACTTTGATTTTGTTAATGGTTGTTAGATTGAAACCCTTGATTGTATTGGCCCCGTTCTGATAGCTTCTTGAGGTAGGGATGGCAATGGGTTGGGTTCGGGTCGGGTCGAGTATTGGTAATCCAATACCCATACCCGGTTATAAAATCGCGTCCCATACCCGACCCAACACCGTCGGGTATCGGGTATCGGGTATACCTATTAGTTTGTTAAAAGATATACGTTGGGATTTCTAAATAATTTTTTTACTATTGTAATTATTCTATTATTTTATTTATATAACATCTATTATAAATTAAAAATGTACATTACATACATATAAGTTTTATGATAATTTAATAATAACTTTATAATACTTATACATTTACATGTATATACTTCACAACATACAAAATATAAATACTATTATCAAATGCATATACTAAAGAAAATTTATTTTTTTCACATTATGAACATAGTAAAATAAATCACTAATAGACAAGGGTCAATGGAAAATAAAAATATATATTAAAAAATCGGGTATATGATCGAGTATATAGTTCGGGTAAACGGGTATGTGGTTTCGGGTAATCGGGTTATATCACCTAATCCCATACCCGACCTATACCCGCGAAAATTTTAAAACTAACCCCATACCCGACCCAATACCCGTCGGGTATCGGGTATACCTGTCTCATTTGTGTCAGGTTTCGGGTATACCCGTCGGGCTTGGGTATTTTTGTCATCCTTACCTTGAGGGTAGTTCCCTTGCCAGTTTTGATACTGTTGTCCTCCTTGATTAGACACTTGGAAATTGGGATTTAATTGATTAGAAGCATTACCATATATAAAATTAGGATGATTACGCAAACTTGAGTGATATTTGTTCAATTTTATATCGAACGTTTACGTTCACCATAAACATAAACTTGATTAACTTCTTCACTCATCCCTAATTGCACTGGAAAATCTAGAGCTTGATGCCCTAGTTCACTGCAGGTTGTGCATACCGCAATTGTATTAGCAACTGTTGTCTCATATCCCCTTCCTAATGTCAATTATGCTATTTGTTGCTCCAAATTCTAATCCTTCTTTCTGCTTCATAATCAATTACTTTTACCGACCCATATTTAACCTTCCTTTGAGATTGTGCTTGTCGTTTTGAAGTAGCACTCATTCGTTCCAAATACTCCCAATCCAGATCTTCATGATTAGTCAAAAACGTACCTTTAGTGGTGGATAAAAGATTTCAGACATCCTCAGATAGCAACCCATCATAAAATGCCTTAATTAGCTCCTACATGCGAATGTCATGATGCGGACATTTTCTGAGCAACTCCTTGAATGTGGAAAAGGCTTCATGAAACGACTTTGTTCCATGTTGAAAAGATTTAATTGTCACACCCCCATGTAATCCCTTCACATCAGAGCGGGCCGTGAACTGAATGGTAATCCTCAATGCACAGCGAAGCAGACGTGATGGCTAAGGTTTCTAGTAAATGAACGCCCACTAACTACTCGAATCCCCATGGGTTCCACTATTCCAACCGTGCCATACTAGTAATCATAACCTGAGAAAGAACATGCGAAAAGTCAACATAAAGTTGGCGAGTTCATAGTTTGTTTTTTTTCGTTTCAATGAGTCATAAAACATTTGAGCATTTTGTGTTCGAAAACCGGTTTGTGGGATCATAGTATCCCAAAGCATTTGAAATGTCATGTCTGTATAACAGTATTGAAATGTTTTCCATGTCGTTTGCAAATCCATGCATATAACTGTTATGTTTATAAACCGGTAATAAAATGTTTTCAATCGTATCTGTAAATAAACCGGCGTTGAAATGTTTTCTGTCATAATTGTAAACCGGTATTGAAATCGTAGTATGTAGTTTCCTATGGAATCTAAGGATCAGTCAGTGTGTAGCTAATACACTGGCCTATGTGCCATAACTAAGTAACCAACCCGAGACAACTTTGACATCATTGGGATCACAAAAGCACTCCTAACCGGTTAACATACCAGGAGTGGAGCGTGTCTCAAACTCGATAGATCTATACCTTTTGCAACTAGGTCACTATGTGATTAATGGTTACTATTGTTATCATCCTACTTACGCACAGTGATCTGTTATAATCTAATCCCATAGCTACATACCAATTGTTATAAATCTGTGTTACTGGGCCTAGCCCATGTTTTCTTGTCATTGGCCCTAGCCCATGTTTTCTTGTCATTGGGCCTAGCCCGTGTTATAAATAAAATTGGGGCCTCGCCCTTAGTTGTGACTATGACAATCCCGTCACTAGTCATAAAACTCATGCATGTTTCGAAAAGCTTTGTATAGCTGTAAAAACCGGTAAGTTTAGCATAAACCGTTTGTAAACCATTTGAGTTCATTGAAATCTGTTTATAACATGGTTTAGAATTATATGATTTTCGTTCATCGAAACATTTTATGCTTTCGCAAAATTTGCATGTCTTTCCACCCCCGAAACATTTATAAAAATGTAAAACGGTAAGAAGTGGGGGCTATGAACTCACCTGGATAATCCAGTGCAAAGCTAGCTTAATGTGATTTCCAAAGTATTGTCTCCACAACTTGACTTGCTAGCATGCAATCAGAGGTATTCCTAAAATGGAATAACTTGTAAGTTTCTAGATATAACGTAGCTACACTACGCGTTACCGAGCTCTACCGAATCGTTACTCATACGATTCTATGAAATTGTCATTGTCTTAACCCGGTTAACCAACCTATGGTTTTCTTAGAAACAATTCTGTTTTTGAGAGGCTTGAAATATATATTATATATAAACAATACTATATTTCATGAAAGCGTATTAGTCGTTATGTACGTCGACGGATAATAGTACGACCCTTCGTAGTTTTCGTAGATATACTCAAAAATATATCCGTATAGATAATATATTTCGTATTTGCGCAAGAGTCTGACGTATCGTGTCGCACTTCGTTTGACGTTGAAATCGGATATAACAAATGGCATTTGAAGCTCCCGAATCGTCGGAGTTTGAAATAAATATAACTATATTTATTTTATAAAAGTATTTGACGTCTCGCCATTCGAATATATATAATTATGCTAGTGTTATACGATCTTCGAAGTCGTTTGAAATAATACGCGCCTTGTATTCGTCTTGTAGAAGAGTTCGGAAACATTGACGTTCGAAATAATATAAATAATATACTTATTCTTATATAACACCGTTCGAATAATTTATCGAGGTTTGAAAGCTAATTCCCGAATTCGGCGTTTGAATTAAACATAAATAATTATTTTCGATTATAACGGATTGCCGAAACTTGTTGTCTTGTAGTCGCGCTCGTTGAAATGTGATCGGCTCATTGTTGAAAGTTTTGATAGCGTCGACAAAATAAATATATACTTATATTTATTTTATAATAATCGTTTGAATTCGGACGTTTTATCTTTGAATTGTAACGCGTTTCGTTTTACGGATTTACGAAAATTGGGCAGAGTTTCCTCTGCTTTCGGACGATCCCGACAATACCAGTTGTCGATTTATTAATCAAAACGCAATCTACAATGTACGCAAACAAACAATATATATATATATATATATATATATATATAAATTTTCCGTCGTGTTTCGCATATAGTTTTTCGCCAAATATTATTTCCGATTTATATATTTAACGATGCGTTGATTCGATTTTAACTATTTGTGTTTTCGCAAATATTGTAGTCGGATCAATTGTTATTTATTAAATGTTTTGGCGATATGTTATTGTTAACGGGTCGGGTCGAGCTCGGTTTCGCGACAAATTTAATGTTAAGATTTATATAAACCATATAATACATAATTTAAATTTCGCGTCGTAATTAAATTTTTACCGAGTCTCGTGTTGACTCAATGACCCGACAGTTGACCAGTTGACCGGGTTTGACCAGAGTTTGACCGAGTTGACTTTTGTTGACCAATCCGAACCAAACACCGAACCGAGACCTGAAACAAACACTTAGACGTTTAAACTGAACCGAAGATAAACCCAAATCGAAACGAAAGTTTACTACCGAAACCGAACCGGAAACCCGTTGACTGTGGTTTTGACTGGGTTAACCCGAGTGAACCGAAACACCCGAACTTGAACCGGGTCGAACTGTGTTGAACCAAAACCTGAACCAAACCGGATCTGAACCGAGGAGCTGAATCAAAATAGTCCACCACCACCGTCGCCGCTGTCGGTCTACCAGAAATCACCGCCGCCGCCAGCTACTGCCGGAAAAACGTCGACCACCACCGTCGTCTGCTGTCGATCAACTGAACCCGACAAGATACCCAAAATAACCCCACAATCACCCTCGTTTGATCGGTCCTAGACCGCCATCGGCGCTCGCCGCTGCTAAACCACCACTATCGCCGCCGCTGCGGATGTCGCGGCTCAGCCACGCCGCCGCCCCATTCTTTCTCCCTGCTCGCTCTCTCTCTCTCTCCTCGCCTCGATCTCTCTCCTCCGCTGCACTCTCTCTTACTTCTGCGTATATTTTCGCGGGTGTGTGTGTGTGTATATGAGACGAGGGAAGAAGGTGGGTATGTATGTGGGTGTGCGGCTACCAGAGAAGACGACCGGAGTCGCCAGCCGGTGGTCACCGGAATCTAGCGACCGGATTCTAGAGAGGGCAGGGGGGTTGTATGTGGTGTGATAGGGTTTGAGTGAAAGAAAATGAGGGAGAAGATGTTAAGTGAACAAATATATAGTAGGGTTTGTTTAGTGGGTTGGGCCCAAAGTCCGTTAACACGTGTTCAAGCCCGAATATGTATTCCAAAGCCCGTTATCGTTTCCCGACGCTCGTAACAAATTTATTCGGAGTCGAGAGTGCTTAAATTTTATCAGAGGTCGGGTTTTGACGCGTAATCCGTTCATCGTGTTAAGAATCGCTTAGTTGCCCTGTTTGTCGTTTCTGATCCGTTTTTCGTTCCGATTTCTACCGCGAGTATTAAAATTCAAAAATGAAGCCAAACATATCATAATATATTAATATTTAGACGTATCTCTAGTCTGTGGCTTCCGTTTTGTTGTCGGTGCGTTCCGATTTTCCGCGTAACTTCCGTGTTGTGCTTTGCGACGTTCAACAATCCAAATTTATCGCGTAATTATAACTGTATGATAAATACAAGTATAAAATTTGTGTTTTTAGATGTTGTCAGTATTTGTTCGGTATCAGTTCGCTTAACGTTAAAATTCGCATTTAGTGTCTTCGATTATCGCCATATCGCGTAACGTGAAGCAAGTAGACGTCCCTAGGCTCTCAAGAGGCCTGATTGAGTTAATTTACGTCTAGTTACGCTAATTATAACGGTATTACTGTTTGATATGCTCTTAATTACAACCGGGAAACGCCGATTGTCACATTCTCCCCTTGTTATAAAAATTTCGTCCTCGAAATTTAAGTTATGTTATCTCCTTAGATTTTTGTCATGCGTAGTTTAGTATTAATACTACCCAGGTAAATGGCCATGTAGTCGCATCGAGACTTGTCTGGATTATATGAATACAATGACTTACTACAACAACATGAACCCACTGGTTCAACTGAATCTGTTATCAGAATCAATGCCAAGTGAACGAAACGTAATGACATAGCCACCAATGTGACTGAGTTTACATGGGTTATACAAATGAGAATCTCGACAGTAAGTTTCCAAGACGTTCACAGTCTGTAAATGAATTTCATTAACAATTAGATTTTCTACCAACGGAAACTAGCGTTGGTTGTTGGATTGCGAGACTTAGAATCAACAAGCTCAACTGAATTAGAAACATGAAGATGATCTGTTAAGTTTTCGAACCATAAGTTAACACTATTGAACTGCAAGGATACACTGAATTACAACCGAAGTTAGTGTATCATTGTCTTAATACATAGTTGCATTAAGACCACTTTCAATGATTTGCCCAAGCTACAAGTTTATACCGATGCCACAAGGCGTCATAGTGTTTTGAAATAATTCAATAATAGCGATGACCGAACAAATTCACCGTGTTTAGAACGAAAAGTTCAATCAAGTAAGTCTGAATATTTGTTCCAAATAAATCCCATAGGATTTTCAACTGAAAATGAAAGAACAAATAATTATAATTTTTCGGTCGCTAGTGGAAGAACAATAAATATCCCAAAAATTTTTACCGCTATTGAAAGAACTGTTACAAGGTACACTGAAATAGACCATAAAGTTGTGCACCGTCTCCTTAATACAAGATTGTATTAGGGATGTTTTAAGAAAACGATCCAACAAGGGGATTTAAAAATGAAAAAATAATCAAGTAATTAAATTCGTACATGAGTTGTGAAAGCAATGTCAGCGCAAGCTTCAACTAGGGTAAACGCCACCACAAGGTGTCGTACCCAATAAATGACTTAATAAAGTGCAGAATGAACCAGTCTACTATGGTTCGAAACAAATGAATTTCTTATTGATACTAGTTTGAATATGACGGCCTCAATCCATCATATGAAATCCTTGAATTGACTTTGTACACAGTGAGCAAGTTCAAACAATTGAACTTGTTTTGACACAATCCAACAATAACTACCTGATTCGAACAAGTTTCGATATGGTTACTACAAAAATCCTATGTATGCAACTTGGAAAGAAAATGAATTTTCAAGAATTCGTTGACTCGATATCAAGAAGTCAATATTTGCAATAAGGCAGGTCATCTAGATCACAAAGCAAAAATTTTTGAGTATAGCGAACTAACCTTTGAACGACTGATGAAATGACCATTCGAAGTGAAGATCCTAATGGCCTCCACGTATCAAGTTAACCACATGCGTAGCAACAAAGCATGCGTATCGTATAAGTTTGTCAAGAAATGATGCAATTGGTGTTCGCTAATCAAGAAAGAATTTCCTGTGACACAATGACCGTGTGAGGAGTAGAGATGTGAAAACCTACTCAGTATATGCAAAGTTGAAATTTCAACAAAAGGAATTCGAGGACTTTACCTGGTTTTTCCTGTGATGACTTATTGTTTCGTGACATTACCACCGAATGTCGTATACGGCGTAGTCGTCGTTAATAATGTGGGGGGAATGCGATGACATGTGACTTCTTTTGTACGCCAATTGTTGTGATTACCATTGTAATTAGTACCGACTGTTATGAAATCTCGTTTAGACGTACCTCAGCGTGTTTTGTGTCGCTCATAGGACCACGTGACAAATCGCCGCATTCTGGTCGGTAGTTCTCCCGCTGACGGGATTAGCATCATTTCGTAATGTCGGTGTTTCCTCAAGGCCGCGCCTTGAAAGTCGCATGTGACGCACTTCAACATCCGTTATCGTATCGTTTAAGTTTCATGTATATTTGCACACTAGCGTTTTCATTTCGTGTAGGCTATCTGCTCGGTAAATAAAATAATAGCGACAATATATGTTATGTGTTTGCCCGAGTTAATAATCGTGGTTCCTACGTAACGACCTTTAATAAATATTAACTTAAGTTTCCCAAAGGTCTTAAATGCATGTTGTCAAAACTCTCAAAGTTTTGCCTATGGTATGTAATGTTTTCGTGTACCATATATAGGACACCACACTAGTGTATGATTAAAATCATAATGTTGATTTAATGTTTTCGGCCACAGTTGGAACCCATATTTGAGGGCTAGGTGTTCTCTATGTATTCAAGTCTTACTGATCTAATGTCCCCAAAGGAACGTGAGGTTAAAGCCTAGGTATCTCCACAGAAACCTAATTCGCTGAAACCTATGGCTCTGTTACTACTCTGTTATCAGAGTCAGGTTTGATACCTAATTCGCTAAAACCTATAGCTCTGATACCACTCTGTCACACCCCCATGTAATCCCTTCGCATCAGAGCGAGGCGTGAACTGAATGGTATCCTCAATGCACAGCGGAAGCAGACGTGATGGCTAAGGTTTCTAGTAAATGAACGCCCACTAACTACTTGAATCCCCATGGATTCCACTATTCCAACCGTGCCATACTAGTAATCATAACCTGAGAAAGAACATGCGAAAAGTCAACATAAAGTTGGCGAGTTCATAGTTTGTTTGTTTTCGTTTCAAATGAGTCATAAAATATTTGAGCATTTTGCGTTCGAAAACCGGTTTGTGGGATCATAGTATCCCAAAGCATTTGAAATGTCATGTCTGTATAACAGTATTGAAATATTTTCCATGTCGTTTGCAAATCCATGCATATAACGGTTATGTTTATAAACCGGTGATAAAATGTTTTCAATCGTATCTGTAAATAAACCGGCGTTGAAATGTTTTCTGTCATAATTGTAAACCGGTATTGAATCGTAGTATGTAGTTTTCCTATGGAATCTAAGGATCAGTCAGTGTGTAGCTAATACACTGGCCTATGTGCCATAAGTAAGTAACTAACCCGAGACAACTTTGACATCATTGGGATCACAAAAGCACTCCTAACCGGTTAACATACCAGGAATGGAGCGTGTCTCAAACTCGATAGATCTATACCTTTTGCACCTTGGTCACTACGTGATTAATGGTTACTATTGTCACCATCCTACTTACGCACAATGATCTGTTATAATCTAATCCCATAGCTACATACCAATTGTTATAAATCTGTGTTATTGGGCCTTGCCCATGTTATCCATGTTATTGGGCCTAGTCCATGGCCTAGTCCATGTTTTCTTGTCATTGGGCCTAGCCCATATTTTCTTGTCATTGGCCTAGCGCATGTTATAAATAAAATTGGGGCCTCGCCCCTAGTTGTGACTATGACAATCCCGTCACTAGTCATAAAACTCATGCATGTTTCGAAAAGCTTTGTATAGCTGTGAAAACCGGTAAGTTTAGCATAAACCGTTTGTAAACCATTTGAGTTCATTGAAATCTGTTTGTAACATGGTTTAGAATTATATGATTTTTGTTCATCGAAACATTTTATGCTTTCGCAAAATTTACATGTCTTTCCACCCCGAAAACATTTATAAAAATGTAAAACGCTAAAAAGTGGGGGTTATGAACTCACCTGGATAATCCAGTGCAAAGCTAGTTTATGTATTTTCCATAGTATTGTCTCCACAACTTGACTTGCTAGCATGCAATCAGAGGTATTCCTAAAATGGAATAACTTGTAAGTTTCTAGATATAACGTAGCTACACTACGCGTTACCGAGCTCTACCGAATCGTTACTCATACGATTCTATGAAATTGTCATTGTCTTAACCCGATTAACCAACCTATGGTTTTCTTAGAAACAATTCTGTTTTCGAGAGGCTTGAAATATATATTATATATAAACAATACTATATTTCATGAAAGCGTATTAGTCGTTATGTACGTCGATGGATAATAGTACGACCCTTGTATTCGTCTTGTAAAAGAGTTCGGAAACATTGACGTTCGAAATAATATAAATAATATACTTATTCTTATATGACACCGTTCGAATAATTTATCGAGGTTTGAAAGCTAATTCCCGAATTCGGCGTTTGAATTAAACATAAATAATTATTTTCGATTATAACGGATTGCCGAAACTTGTTGTCTTGTAGTCGCGCTCGTTGAAATGTGATCGGCTCATTGTTGAAAGTTTTGATAGCGTCGACAAAATAAATATATACTTATATTTATTTTATAATAATCGTTTGAATTCGGACGTTTTATCTTTGAATTGTAACGCGTTTCGTTTTACGGATTTTACGAAAATTGGGCAGAGTTTCCTCTGCTTTCGGACGATCCCGACAATACCAGTTGTTGATTTATTTATCAAAACGCAATCTGCAATGTACGCAAACAAACAATATATATATATAAATTTTCCGTCGTGTTTTGAATATAGTTTTTCGCCAAATATTATTTCCGATTTATATATTTAATGATGCGTTGATTCGATTTTAACTATTTGTGTTTTCGCGAATATTGTAGTCGGATCAATTGTTATTTATTAAATGTTTTGGCGATATGTTATTGTTAACGGGTCGGGTCGAGCTCGGTTTCGCGACAAATTTAATGTTAAGATTTATATAAACCATATAATATATAATTTAAATTTCGCGTCGTAATTAAATTTTTACCGAGTCTCGTGTTGACTCAATGACCCGACAGTTGACTAGTTGACCGGGTTTGACCAGAGTTGACCGCATTGACCGAGTTGACTTTTGTTGACCGATCCGAACCGAACACCGAATCGAGACCTGAAACAAACACTTAGACGTTTCAACTGAACCGAAGATAAACCCATATCGAAACAAAACTAAAATACCGAAACTGAACCGGAAACCTGACTGTTGTTTTGACTGGGTTAACCCGAGTGAACCGAAACACCCGAACGTGAACCGGGTCGAACTATGTTGAACCAAAACCTGAACCAAACTGGATCTGAACCGAGGAGCTTAATCAAAATAGTCCACCACCACCGTCGCCGCTGTCGGTCTACCAGAAACCGCCGCCGCCAGCTACTGCCGGAAAAACGCCGACCACCGCCGTCGTCTGCTGTCGATCGAAACCCCCTATTTGAAACTGAACCCGACAAGATACCCAAAATAACCCCACAATCACCGGCGTTTGATTGTTCCTAGACCGCCACCGGCGGTTGCCGCTGCTAAACCACCACCATCGTCGCCGCTGCGGATGTCACGGCTCATCTGCGCCGCCGCCCCTTTCTTTCTCCCTGCTCGCGCTCTCTCTCTCTCTCCTCACCTCGATCGCTCTCCTCCGCTGCACTCTCTCTTACTTTTGCGTATATGTTCGCGGGTGTGTGTGTATAGGAGACGAGGGAAAAAGGTGGGTATGTATGTGGGTGTGCGGCTAACAGAGAAGACGACCGGAGTCGCCGTCCGGTGGTCACCGGAATCCGGCGATCGGATTCTAGAGAGGGCAGGGGGGTTGTATGTGGTGTGCTAGGGTTTGAGTGAAAGAAAATGAGGGAGAAGATGTTAAGTGAACAAATATATAGTTAGGGTTTGTTTAGTGGGTTGGGCCCAAAACCCGTTAACACGTGTTCAAGCCCGAATATGTATTCCAAGCCCGTTATCCTTTCCCCAAACCTCGTAACAAATTTATTCGGAGTCGAGAGTGCTTAAATTTTATCGGAGGTCGGGTTTTGACGCGTAATTCCTACATCGCGTTAAAAATCTCGTAGTTGCCCTGTTTGTCGTTTCTGATCCGTTTTTCGTTCCGATTTCTACCGCGAGTATTAAAATTCGAAAACGAAGCCAAACATATCATAATATATTAATATTTAGACGTATCTCTAGTCCGTGGCTTCCGTTTCGTTGTCGGTGCGTTCCGATTTTCCGCGTATGTGCTTTGCGACGTTCAACGATCCAAATTTACCGCGTAAAGTCGAGTTAATTTACGTCTAATTACGCTAATTATAACGGTATTACTGTTTGATATGCGCTTAATTACAACCGGAAAAGCCGGTTGTCACATTAATGGCCTCCCGAGCATCGGTGGTCCTACCCATTGTATAGTATTCTTCCAAAAACACTTGCTGCATTTCCTGCCAAGTGGTGATACTACCTGTCGTTGATTTCATAAACCATTGCTCCGCCTTTTCTTTCAGTGTGAATTGAAACAACATTAACTTAACATCATTCGGTGCAAAACCCGAACCCCCAATGTACTACATATGGAATCAAATTCAGCAATGTGGATGTACGATTCTTCAGTTGCTCTTCCCATAAACGTGGGAAGATGTCCCAGGTATTGAGGCCTTACTTCAAAAGCCCTTTTGTTTTGCCCAATCAGTGTCATTAATGTAGATGAGTTTGGTGTTATGATTGGCCGACAATGACCATCAACTCCTTGAACTGAGGGCCTGTAATTAACCCTGGGCACACCATCTATGTATTGAATCTTATCACCTCCATATCGGTTATTGATGTTGCGAGGAGGTGGTCCATTGAATCTACCCGGACCTTGATTAACCTGATTCACCCTTCTTTGGTTATTCTTACCTAGATTCTGCTTCTACTGAACAGGTCCTTGATTTTGCTTAACTTTTAGGTTATACTCATAGCATCCCTCTTAATATCATCCGTCCCCTTCCTCATAATTATTCCAACCATCCACCCTAACTTGGTCATTATCAATATACGCGTCATCATCCTTGCGAGGTTGTAGGTGAAGTGGGTCAAGTTGAAATTGTTCATAATCCGCAAACCCACCCGCTTGTATATCCGTTGGGCTCATATATTTTTGCCCCCCCTCTGACATAGCATTTAAATAGTTTACATAACTGGCGTGAAATATTAATAAGAAAATACATGATGTAATGGAAATCAACAACAAATCACAACCCGTGATCCTCTACAACTAGGGGTGTTCATTGAAACTAATAACGAATTTTTGAATTTTTAATTTTTTTACTTGAATTCATATTCGATTCAAATTATATTCGAAACTTGAATTCGAATAAATTCGATTTATTCAAATTCACCGTAAACAATAAATAATTTTACTTTCAATTTAAAACTACTACAAACTAATTATTTTTAGCATAAAATATAATAATATGCAAAATTAATTAACTATCAATATGTCAAAACACCAAAATCTGGTAGCGATTTAAGTTAAGTAAGAAATTAGAAATAAGTAGCATGGGTGCTATTTATTATTAGGTTTGATAATCTAACTTATGATAAAAGACTTCAAATAATGCCACATGTCATTCTTTCCTTCAATCTCATAAATTTTATTTAGATTTGTTTAAAATAATTTTAGTATTAATAACTAATATATAGATATCACTTATCTTTATTCTTATACATATTTAAAATTAATAAATTCATTTAGTGCCATATGGATAATAAATAAGTATTTAATTATTAACTAGAGTTTACTCTATTAGTATATAATATATAATAATAGTTTATTTAAGTTTTACAAAAATAAAATTTTTAACCTTTATTGTAATTTATGGTGTTGTACCTCATGTATAGGGTTTTTTTTTTCATTTCTAACAAAATACTTTTCTTTTTTTTTGAAATTTAGACTCTTTGTTTTTTTACTTTTAACCCAAAGCTTCATCTTTAGCAATTTAATCCCAACTTTTTTTTATTTTCAAATTTTGTCCACCATACTTTTCAACTTATTAATAACTAATATATAGATATCACTCATCTTTATCTATCTAAGATTAATAAATAACTTCAATTAATGTTAAATGGATAATAAATAAGTATTTAACCATTAGCTAGACTTACACTATTTGTATATAATATATAATAGTTTATTTAAATTTTACAAAATTAAATTTTTTAATCTTTGTTAATTTATGAAGTTGAACTTCATGTATAGATTTTTTTTCTTTTTTCATTTCTAATCAAAAACTTTTTCTTCTTTTGAAATTTAAACTCTTTGTTTTTTTTACTTTTAACCCAAATCTTCATCTTTAGCAATTTAATCCCAACTCTTTTTTATTTTCAAATTTTGTCCACCATACTTTTCAACTTATTAATAACTAATATATAGATATCACTCATCTTATCTATCTAAGATTAATAAATAACTTCAATTAATGTCACATGAATAATAAATAAGTATTTAACCATTAGCTGACTTTACACTATTTGTATATAATATATAATAGTTTATTTAAGTTTTACAAAAATAAATTTTTTAATCTTTTTTAATTTATGAAGTTGTACTTCATGTATAGATTTTTTTTTTTTTTCATTTCTAATCAAAAACTTTTCCTTCTTTTGAAATTTAAACTCTTTGTTTTTTTTACTTTTAACCCAAAGCTTCATCTTTAGCAATTTAATCCTAACTCTTTTTTTATTTTCAGTATTGTCCACCATACTTTTCAGCTTTCTCAAGTTTTTCGTTTCTTTCAAAATTTTGTGAGTTAACGCACTGCAACGTGCCAGTGGAGTTCAACATTTTTTTGTATATCTTTTTTTGTTTGACTGGCCCGTTGCAACACATCTATTTTCTCCGTTTGACAAGTTCTTTGCAATGTGCGGGTCCTGGATTGACTTAGTTATTTTTTATGTTTTATGTTTCGGTTTAATTTCTCTGTAATGAGTGTGCGTGATTCAAAGATTTTACGTCGGCTTTTCGCTCGGCGTTATTTTTTTCCGTTTTTATTTATTTTGTTTTTACGAGTTTTTCCAGTGTTTGTGGTCGCTAACAGTGGTATAACATTGGTACTACTTGACACAGTTTTACGACACCTGTTACAACACAGGGGCTTAGTACTAGTGTTATGAATAAAAAAAACTTATCATTTACGGACTAATGCATAATTTGGTCCAAATTTAAAAGTTATATGACTTTAGTCCAAATTTAGAAATATATATTAACAAATTATATATAAATTGAATTTGAATTTAAAATCAAATCCAATTGAAAATCAAACAAATCAATTTGAATTTCAAAATTTTCAAATTCTTTTTTTTTGAACAGCGAATTTAGATCCTGACGGACAATTAGAGTATTATTTTGTCATCGACAGAATCATCTATCATATCTATCTCCACTAGACATAATGTCCATACTCAATAGGTATAGGCTACAAACTCATGGATTTCAAAATTTTCAAATAGTAATCAATTCTAACTACAACCCCATATAGAAGTCATCTGGTTCTCAGTGGTCTTTTATCAAACAACTTGCGTGCACATCACTTTGGAACGCAAATTAATAATTTGATCACTGTGTTTCGGGTACCTCGCCAACGCCCGACCCGCACCCGGATCCGACTAAACTTTGATCACACACGTTGTAGAGTTGTAACCATTTGACCCTTCGGATCCCCCAGTCCCAATCGAACCATCAGCTTCGACGACTCCTGCAATTCGATCTATTTTGTTTCGCAAGACCCGGTACCCTCTCTTCGTTTCTGTAAGCACTCAGAACATTATACATACAAATATTGATTTGTTTCATCTACTAAAGAATCGGTTACTAGATGCTGTTAGACTATATATTTAGGATTCAAATGGTGTGTTAAGTTTGAAAGTCATTTGTTTAACCCTCAAACAACTTATTTAGGTTGAATTAGTCTGAACAAGTGTTTAAGAATCCATTTAGTTGGATGGAAGACGATGGGGGCGGGCCTTAGGATCAATTGGTAGTGGGCGAGGGGATTGCTTTTTCTTTTAATAGTTGTTCCAAAAAACGGAAAGTCTCTTACTCGTGAGTCATAAGAAGACATGAATTTACTCTAGGTGGTCGAAGGCGTTTGGCACTCAAGGCGCAAAGGGTGAGCCTGACACCTAGGCGCTTAAGAAGCGATGGTGTTTTTAAGCTAAACGTACAATATAAACATGCTGTTTTGGGGGTCTTAGCCATGTTTTGGGCTGGTTCCAAGCCAGTTTTAGATGTCTCAGACGGGTTTTCTGTAGAATTTGTCCGGAATTTGTGCATGTGCGCCTTGATAGAAGCAAGGCATTATTGCTGCACTGGCACCTAGATGAGTGCCTATGACTTCATAGGATTTACCTGGGTGGTCAATTTACGGGCCAATAAAGAATTTTATCTTCGAAACCCAATCTTCTCATAGTTATCGACTAGTATGCGCTTTACATTATTTATTACGGGTAGTGCGATACAACTGTAAATGAGATTTGGTTAAATGCATTCAGTATAGTGGAAAGAAGTACTTGAAACAAGTGATGAATTTATTGGCTATTATGATATATGAATTAAAGTTACTACTTAAGTAATCTGACATTCTGCATCATTGTTACATATTTTCCATTACAGTACATGCCACTTTGTGGTCTTTAAGGATGACAACAGTTGGAACAACAATGGATCAAGGTAATAATAAACTTGGTGCCACAAATGTTGGTAAAGTTCAGAATTCAGCTTCAGGGTTCAAACGGTGGGAAAGAAAAGGGCCATTTATCAGGTACGGGCTTCCTATGATTTCACTTACCGTGTTTGGAGCACTCGGGCTTGGTCATCTGTTGCAGGGCAGGTGAGTGATATTTAACTAGTTTATTATTAATGAGTATTATGTAGTATAAATGTATAATCAGCCGTATAATATAGTTTCTTTTATATTATTCTCTTTATTTTCATCTTATTGATGTAAAATTTGTACTAAAGCAAGGATATAGCTAAGGTGAAAGACGACCAAGAGTGGGAGATTCTTGAAACAAAAAAAAAGCCCTTTCAAGAACAGGACCGATTGAAGCTTACAAACCCAAAAACTTGTCACTGGAGGAGGAGCTAAAGGTAACATTATAACTAGGGCTGTAGAGTGTAGACGAACCGAATGGTTTAACGAACCATTCAACGGAAGGTTCGTTTGTTTTTTAAACGGATGAACATGAACAAGAAATCATGTTCGTTTAGTTAAATGAACGAATACAAGCAAGCATCTTGTTTATTCATTTACGTTCGTGAATTTCGATTAACTATTTCTGAATATTCATTTATGTACAAATATTATATGTATTGAATATTTTTAATACTATATTCATATCTATATGGATGATCTCGAACAGAAATATAAGAAGAAGAATCTTATGTACATTTTAACTTATGACATGCTAAATTCTAAAATATTTTATTGTTTTCATGTATGTTTGTTTATCTCTTAAATGGAAGACACAAACAAACATATGTTTCAAACAAGAAATTTTGTTTGTTTAGTTTTCGAGTTTGTTCGGTTAAACATAAACTAACAAACACGAACAAGCCTTGTTCTTGTTTTTTGGGTTCTTCGGTTCGTTCACAACCTTAATAACAACCCATAAACTAATCGTTAGTGTACAATTAGTTTACAGGTGGAAATTTGATCCATTTGTTTAGAATTGGGTTAGGTTATGTCTTATCACTAAAGAGTCAAATGGAATGAGTGGTTCAAAGTCAAACTGGTTATCCATGATGTAACTAAACACACAAAACCTTCTTAATCTCTATATATTTAAAACAAAAGTTGATTTAATTATTGTGATTGTATAGGTTTTGTAAGCATAATTAACTTTTTATCTATTTATAAAAAAAGTGAAAAAAGTAATAACATACATATGTTCTTTGGTCATCCCAACCCGACCCGGCATGCTTTGACATGCTTTTGGCCCGTTACCAAACCCGCCCATTTACTGCCCCTGGTATTATGAATTTTTTTTATATGAAACTTATCGGTGTGTTGTTTTGGCTGCAGGCTTTGCAGCAGAGTGTTGACATAAACAACTATGAATATAAGAAGATCCCCAAGCCGAATGAAGGTCAATGAGCTTCTTCAAGCGTACTTCATGAATCCATTTGACCTTCCATTAAATAAGTCAGCATCTCCTGGTCATTTTCGACTCGTAGAGAGATGGGAAAGATATTAGTTGTTCACACACTGTATCTGCAATTTTGTGCATTTTGGTAGTTGTTATCCCAACCGATGGTTCGTCTTTACTTTTGCTTATTTGATGTAGTTAAGATGATTATTATGATTATTGAAGTAACACCGCATAGGTTTTGGCCATTGCAAAATGCAACCACAACGGTTGAAAGATGTTTTTTTGGCAATGAAGTTTGTAAAGTGGCTAAGATTTTGACACTTTTATAATTCGTACTGTATAAAAAGATGGACTTCCAGTTGTTATTAAGATTTAATGAATAATGTTGTTCGGTCAAATGTTAAAAGTTGCGAGGACGTTGGTTTCAAAGCATGTCCCTCAAATCGTTTTCTTAAAACTTGGCCTTCTAATGTTTCTAAACAATTTTGTCTCACATATTAGGGTCCTTAATTGATGCATAGTATACCATGAATTTGAATCTAGATTTAAGATCAAGATAGTGAATGTTAGACAAAATTAATTACGTGGAACTTTATAGATCAACTACTGTTTACGAACTTTCATTACCAAATTAATATAAAGTAGAGAACTGTGAAAACCGCATAATGCATTTGTATATAGAATATATCAAAACACTCATGGCGGGCCTAGCGGCATTGTTTAGTTTCACAAATGAGAACCTTTAAACACCAAAAAGAACTCAAAATTAATATCAATAACTCCTTTGTTGCAACATTTGACTAACAACCCCCTACAATGAGCATCACTCAACACAAAGTTTTCATAGACTCGCATGTCTTATGAACCGTCCTATCAAAACTAATCTTCCAATGGCTTCGACATGCCAAATGCGTCATTTTCAACGCCGTTAACTAACTTCTCAAACTCAGTCTCCTGATTCTTCGCAGCATCTTGAACCGGGAGAAAATAAACTGCTCACGAAATATAAGATCACTCATTGAGGTCCTTCTGTACCTCCATGTTTTTGATAGGATGCTTGTCCTTGCAGCATCTTGAACTGGAAGCTTCTCTAAGCTTAGTTTGATCAATTGCGCTGACAAATTACTAATTCTATCCTCTTTAGCACAAGTTACAAACCACCTCACGTAGTCAACATTCTTGTAGTAAACATTCACTGTCATTGCGCCCAAAAAGGATGGGCTAGGCCCAAAGCAAATTTCTAGCTTCTTTTTAGAATGAGCCCTAAGTTAGGATGCTAGCCCACTTTTATAGCATTGTTTTCTTTTTCTTTTTTTTGAAAGGGTTTTAACAGTAACTGGTGGGATTTATTGTGCTCTGCGGCGGGCTTATAATCGGTATCGGTTGATCGTTATGGAATTGGTTCAATTTGTTACAATACCGGTATGATACCGACACTCGATATAGCAACCGAAAAATATAAGTTTTGTATTGATTAAAAAACTATAAAAACGAATAACGGTACAAAAGTTGTTTGCCTGGTATCGAGTCAATTCGTTACGATACCAAACCATACCAGTGTTGTTTGGTATGTCAAGAAAACTATTAAAAATGAATACGATACAGATACTGATGTTGTTCGGATGGTGTCAATTCAATTTTTTGCGGCAAAGAACAAAAAAATCAAAACTATATTTGATACGTTCAAAGATTCTTTTATTAATGAAAAAGAACAAAAAAAATCAACTATATTTGATACGTTCAAATTTTTTTATTAAATTGCAGATAAAAATAAGCGTTTCATAACGAATATTCGAAATGTATAAAACATCATATTATATTGCTAAAATAACGAAATGGTAAGCGCACCACTTTATAAAAATGTTTGTGTTTCGATCACTTGTACAATACTATTCACAACTTCGCTTTTAATTAACTTAACTTAGCTATTGTGCTGAAGATAGTTCTAGAAGCCCGGTAGATAGATGACAAAGGTTTCCTATATTAAGGTGCCAAACAACGTAACCGAAGATCAATGAATGAATGATAGCTTTTGAATATCGATTATAAAAGATATCCTAAAATGATGCCTATCCATTACCCCACAAGTTTTGTTTTTAAGAAAATATTTTTCGATAGGAGAGAACATGAGCTCTGATACTATAGTTGTAACACCTCACCCATGCAATGGCTAACGTGTCACTTATACAGTATTCAGAATTTAATACATCAATCCATTAATGATAAAAATAGTACAGTAGTTAGAATAATTTAATAAAATACAACGCCTCGTTATTTCATTTACTAAAATCTTATGTGTCTTTAATCCCTAGATCCCACTTCTATGTCTTCCCGAAAGTATGTAGCCTAATGTACATAAAAGACATATGCACGCTTTAGTATAATTCGTTTTTACTCACTGGGACAACAACTAAATATATAATTCCTTAACAATATCTTTATATACACATTCACTGGTTCACGTATCACATTCAATCTTCCACATTTAGTAGTTCTCATTTTGTAGCATCTCAAGTAAACCGGTGCAAGATGTCGTTCGTTTGTCCCTGATTAGTTGCCCATCTAAGAACTCATGATCTTTATTTTGCCCAACGAGTTGCTCACCCACGCATAATGCATCCTGGTAGAGAAGATTTCAACCCCGTTATAAGGAAAATTTAGTTTCCCCCAGACTTACAGTTTAGTGGTCACTTTACGGTGTAGTAGTTCAGTGATCATCCTTCGATGATGTAATTTAAGTGGTCAACTTGCGGTGATGGATGTCAGTACATGTTTATATTATTAATATATACAAATCAATATTATATAGTAAGCAATTTTAATGCCAATCAATATTGAACTTGGAATTTTGGACTACAAAGTAGTTATAACCCAAATCCGTACACATAATATTGTTGAGCAGTCCTCGCACGTTGCTGCGCGAGTTTGGTCGACGACAGTTTAATTCCTTACGATATTGATATAGTACCCAACACTCGATATAACAATAGAAAGAGTCATTATATATCCAAAAGAATGCGATACGTGTTTTACATTGATCAAAATTGAAAAAAACAAATATTGCTAACAATTCAAATTGTATCGATACCGATACTGATCTTGTACGGTCGAACCTTCGTGATACAGATATTGCGAGACGGTATCAGGTTGGTTCGTCACGGTTTCTGTACCGTACCCACACTCGTTATAACTCTGTTGTGAATGAAACTTCATATTCATTGAGATATATACTTAAATAAAAAGAAGCACGTCGCAATTTGTGTATCAGTAACGATTTAATGGTACAGACACCAACATGGATATTGTTTAGTCCTTCGCTGTATCGATATCTTAGTAAAGTATCAGTTACGGGGTTCGATACGGTACGTAATATAAACTCGCAATAGCTTGATATAAGAGATAATCTATTATGTATACTACTTTGCTTCACGAATTATGTAGAAACCATAAAAACGAATACATATATTGTCAAAAATAAATTCGTAATTACAACTAATTTAGAATTTTAAATAATACAAATAGGTTAAATGGCGTATAAGATATAAAAAGAAATTAAAAGAGTTTAATATGGATAAATACACTCTATAAGTAAAAGCATTATAATTGTAAGGATATATAATTATATGTAATTTTTTGACTTTAAAATATTTTACATATATAATATAATACGTACATGTTCTTATAATGTAAGGAATATAGAGAGATAATCTATTATGTATACTACTTTGCTTTCAACGAAAGTTATGTAGAAAACCATAAAAACGAATACATATATTGTCAAAAAATAAAATTCGTAATTACAAACTAATTTAGAATTTTAAATATAAATACAAATAGGTTAAATGGAGTATAAGATATAATAAAAGAAATTTAAAAAGAGTTTAATATGGATATAATACAACTCTATAGAGTAAAAGCATTTTTTAAATATTATATAATTATATTTAACATATTAATAATATAATTACTGTACATGTTCTTATAATTGTAGGATATATAATTAATATGTATTTTTTGACTTTAAAAATATTTAACATATTAATAATATAATTACTGTACATGTTCTTTATAATTGTAAGGAATATAATATAATATAATATATATAATATAATAATAAATATAATATAATAAATATAATGTAAGGATATATAATATAATATATAATATAATTTTTTGACTTTAAAAATATTTTAGTATATTAATAATATAATTACTATATATGTTCTTTATAATGGTAAGGATATATAATATAACAAAAACGAATTTTAACATTTTGATTAAATAAAACCATAACAAATGGCACATAGGCCTTCAAAGACGCAAATCTCCAACTTTCCATTTGCTGCTAACTATTCATCGCTTATCGCTTGTGATCTAGTAGTAGGGAGATTTCAATTTTTTAACAGAGATCTAAATTCAATCGCCACTTATGTTACTTTGATGAATTAAACAATTGATCGGTACATTTTAGCTACACATTACTTTATATTAATTACTACATAAATGCATCGGTGTTACTAAATAATATGTGAGCTTGGTGTGTTCCATTTTTATGACCACAGAGTTAAATGATACATTCTTAGTAAATTAATGGTCAAATCTATTTAATTAATTTAGTTAAGTTTAGTTTAATCTAATTAAATTAAATGGATTCAAGTTAAATTGGAATAAGAGTGATACATGATGAATTACAAATTGATATAATAAACGAGTTAGCGTACCCGTGCATTGTAGTAGGACGCTGATTGTAAAAATCATTAAAATCATTTTGTTTGACACCTCTTTGTTTTTTTAACAACAAATGTTACTCTACTTTACTTTACTTTACACCAATAATACTAAAGATTCCCCTTCTTTATTATTATATATATAATTTTTAAATAGGCATTTTCTCTAATTTTTTCTAGGTGAACTAAAAAGGTTCGGCTTTAACTTGCTATCTTTCTTTTGAAATTTTTTAACAATCGGATTTTTTTTGACGAATTGATTCTCTCAATATGTTCGCAGATCAGTTGATTTAATTTTTATTTTGACAACAAGGTAAACTATTTTCAAAACCTTTTAGAAGTATCTTTAAATTTAAACAAACTTACACAAAATAGAATTTTAAAATACTTTTGTCTTATTTCGCAAAAAAGTGAAGGTATATATATATATATATGTACGTAAAAATATCATAAACATCTGATTTTAGAATACTAAAAAAATTATATTGAAACAAACATTAAGTTTGTCTTTTTCGGTAAAAATCAATGTATACTGCGTACATAAAAATAAAAAAGCTCGAGATTCTAGTTACATAAAAATATAAGAATTAAACGAAAACCTAGACGCAATGTTAAAATAACATTTCGGTTAGTATTGATTCAGTTCGTTATGATACAGGTAAGGTACCGGAGCTTGATATAGCAACGAAAAGAGAAACAAAAAAAAGTCACAATATGCCCAAAATGATATCTAAATGTGTTTTTTTCATCAATCAATAAAGCATAAAAATAAACGGTTCTGATAGGTGTGATACCGGCACCAATGTTCAGTCAGAACCGACTTACCAATATTGTTATAGTGATGACAAAAATTCTACCAATAATTTTAATGGTTTGTATACTGTTATAAATTTGAGAAGCTTAATGTAGTCAACAGAAACTTAAGGAATCATCATTGTTAAAATGTTATCCATTTAAAAGTTGAAAATAAATGATCTCATTGGTTGATTAACATAGGGTTTTTCAATTTAGTATGTTTGTTTTTGTTAATAAGTTTAAATAATTATTGAATTAAAAACACCCCCAACTCATTCCCTCCTCAAAAGTTTCATCATATATGCATTTGTTGTTGTGACTTGTGCATATAAGCTTAGTGGGGTCGGTTAGTAGTAATGACATTGGGTCAGTTTATGTTCCAAGTCGTTATTTGTTCTTCATGGAGCTTGTATTACTGTTTTTTCTAATATAATTCTACTTCACTATCATTACAAACTTAGTGTAAAAAGATTTTATAGCTTTCTATCTTGTTGAGGGTATAATAACTTACCTTGTTATTGTAAATCAGGCTCCAATATTTCAACTTTTGAAGAAAATGTAGGATTGTATTCATCCCTTCTGCTACAAATGCACAAAAAAAAAAAGACGGTTCATGAACCAAACCCGGTTTGGAATCAGTATATACATAGAAACCAGTTCGGAACCTGTACAGCAATGTAGATTTCTAACTGGTTTATAATCCCCTTCTTTGGAACTAGCTAAACCAGAACCGAACCGGTTTGAAACTCAAACTGGTTTAGGGTTTGAACCTGATATTTGCACCTCTACTTTCTACCCTCAGGTGGTGGTTTTCTTTGATCATAGTTTTTTTGCTTTATGCAACATGTGATTTAATGAAAAGCTATGCATGTCCCAGTTCCATTTTTATCCTTTTACGCAACTAATCATTTGCTAGGTGTAACATGATGTTGTTGCTCTCTCTCAACAGTGTTCATATTTGTCACAAGGTACATAGTTTTTTATACTTTCCAAAAAAATAGAAGGGGGTTTAAAAGAGTTTGCACACACAAATGAAGTTGAAAACTCCTTGATACGATCTATACAGGTAGCGCTGATAGTAGAAACTTCGGCTGCAACCTTTGCAGCAGTATCCCACAAAACGGACACAATGGTTTTGACAATATTATTTCACCTTTTTTGTCCACAGATGGTGGAGCGTATTTCAGCAATGTAAAAAGAGTCTCAGGAGCCAAATTTGAGACTTGTCTCATGCAAGATACGCAAAACCATAACGGAGAAAGCGGGCACACAACCATAGAAACCGCACATCATGCCAGTTTATGCCTCTCAGCACTTCGGCAATACGCAACGTCTGTATCCTCAAATGGAACCCCTGCTGAACAGTAGCTACAACCCTCCTCTTCTGCTTCGGCTACATATCTGCATACATTATTAACTACTATTAAAAACAACTGCTAGTATATTGTTTTCGTTACAAAAACACTATAACTTTTCTTAATCTTTTTTACTTCAGAAGCAAGGCATTTTACATAATCTTGAACCGTGTCGTCGTTCTTTGCAACCCAGAGTCGCATTTGTGGCAATCCAGCATGCGGCAATTTACTGTTTAGTATGGCGGAAAAACTACAACCAACGAGCCTTTCTCGAATATGTTTTTCACACATTTCAAGAAGCGTAATCCATACTCTTGATTCTCTCCTCGCGAATGTATGCTTGTCATCATCCAACTTCGCTTCTCTAAGTATAACATGCCTATTAATAACGTTAAGTAGATGCAATTGGCGTGAAGATAATCTATAGACTTGTGGCAAAACGCTTTCAAGAGATGGGTCACACTCAAATCCGAGACTAGATGTCAGCCACTTAACGAGTATTTGCTCCACGTAGCTAACTTCGGATTTTTTATGAAAGCCGAAACGCTGCTATCATGTCCCATACAACCAGAGGCTTATCAAGATGATGAACATACTGATTAAAGACCATATTATGTTACGTCCCCAACAAACCAAACTTTCATCATCAGATGCACCGTCATCTTGCAGCTTTTGCCGCTAATCCAGAAGAACTCAACAACAGCCTTCAGTGATGACCTGCATTAGAAATCACAAGAATGATAAAAATCAACATGGTAGTGGATCGACCATTCCACATGTAGCATAAGTGAAAAATATATTGCAGCATTAGACTTACTTCTGATACATTGGGTTTAACGCATTAACATCAAAGCGTCGAACCTGAAAAAGTTCGAAAAACTATAGTTTAAGAGTAGATGTATAAGTATTTGAACTTATTTGCTAAGCACTTCGTTGAATTCTTTAGCACTTTGTTGACAATTATATTTTTAGGGACATGTTTAAAGGAGAATGAAGTATACCACAGCAAGCACAAGGTTGGCAGGCGACCCTGCTATACCGAAACAAGCATCAGATACATTAGGGACCTGCCAAAAGATTTACAGCGTATTCAATATACTCATATGTCGCAAAATAAAGGCAACTTATCTGCCTTTAGTAGTCATTATAACATAAAAATTACGAATACGATACTGAAACTGATACTCTTTCATCAAAACATGTTGTAAGAAAACATTGCTTTTATTCGAGACGATAAAAAATGCTACAAATAAAAAAGAGCCAAAACATACATCGGTAGACATCTTAACACCAAGAATATTTGAAGGTAAAGGTACTTCATGGAGCGAATATCCTTTTATCATCCAACTATGCAAAGAATTATCCTGTGAAAAAAACGCACGTAAGTTTTGCTACGAAGAAAATCAATACGTTGCATGGTCAAATGCAGTACCTGGCTACAGCTGTAAAAGCATTGTCCATCAAAAGCCCAAGCCAAACCTGTAACCTGATTCACCACCAGCAAGAGAATGTACGAGTTTTGTGCACAATATCGTTATTGTTTGAAGAAAGTTGTGGAAGCTTACAGCTTGGTTATGCGCATAAGGTGACCCAGATGCGTCAAACGTTCCAACGGAGGTGTCATAAGTCAATAGCTCTAACGATCCAGAACCTCTGCCAACAGCCAAGATTATCTTGTGCGGGGAAGTATCCGGAACAAGAAGTGAAAATACAGTGCAAGCGCCTGACCCAATACTTATAACCTATTTACATTAAAAAAATTATAGGAAGGATAACGTACAATAGTTGCTTAACGTGTGAAGCATACGTGAGTAAATTACGCATGTTCATTTAAAATTACGCATGTTATAATGTACAAACCCTTATTACGCATGACCACAAAAATCACGCATGGTTAAAAAAAACAAAATCACGCATGGTCAGAAACCCTAATTACGCATGTTGTAGCATAACCACGCACATTATACTACTGCTCGCGTATGCTTAGCACGTTAAGGACTTTTCTATTTTAAACTTTTTCTTATTATATATACTATGAATATGCTACTTTGTCACATTAGTCAATTTTGGTCCCTCAACTTTGGCATTAACCAACTTTAGCATCTCAACTTTAATAATGACATGTTTAGCCCCTCAACTTTGGTAATGACATGTTTAGCCTCTTAACTAAAAACAACTTTAGCTCCTCAACTTTAGTAATGACATGTTTAGCCCCTTCACTAAAACAACTTTAGCCTCTCAACTTTAATAATAAACAACTTCAGCCCCTCAACTTTAATAATGACATGTTTTGCCCCTCAACTTTAATAATGACATGTTTAACCCCTTAACTAAAACATCAAACAACTCTCGCGATTTGCTTATTTTTATCTATGTTTCAAACCCACTGCAGAGCGCGGGTGGTAACCCACTAGTTTATATTCGCACAATACACTTACTTCCTTCAACAGAGAAAATGAAGCATGATTGTCTTCAGTGGACTTGAGCAGGTCACTGATATATACCCGCCAGAGTTTCACACTGGAATCACAAAACAAAACAAGTTGTAAATCCCGGTTCGTTAACAGTTAACACTAACTGCATAACCGAAAAGAACAAACAGGATAAAGACCAACTCACCTGCCATCAGAGGATCCGTAGACAATAGAAGCTGAGGTGATCCATCAGAAACAAACTTCGAGAAACTGATTGCTGTGATCCAAGAGTTGTGGGCTTGGATGAATCCTATGGATGATGCAACAGGAGCGGGGTTGCTTCCTTGTGTTATGGAGTAGCATTGTGGTTCATGGACTCTCCAAAACGATATTGTTCCACTTTTCGCACCAATGGCAAGCACGCAAAACCTCCCTGCTGACTCACTATCAAGCATTGGAGACCACACAGCAACTATTAGACCGAAATTATATATTAGTCTGTTATTTTTTATTTAGTTTCCATAGTTATCTTTTCCTTATTTAGCTAGGTCAAATAGTCTCTATATGTTGTCTTGTATCATTCTATTATTTATCAATAACAATTACCAATTCTCTTTAGTGAGTTTGATTTGGTATCAGAGCTAATCAACTCCTAATCATTCTCAAACCCTAATCGGCCAATATTCCAATCTTCAACCTCCAGCCAACTCAAATCCTACTCGGCCAATAATTCCATGCTTCAATGGCGGCTGTTATCAATTTCTCTCATCAAGAAAAGACAACCCACAATTCCCACAAATTCCCCTTCACTCTTAAACCCACCAATTACGGCTACTGGCGTTCCATGCTTGAGTCGTTCCTAACATCCCATAACCTGTTTGGTTACACTGATGGTACTATCCAGTGTCCAGAACAGAAGGTACAAGTCGGCGGGTCACAACAGACAATCCCAGCTACACTCCTTTGATTTCGAATGATGCTCACATTCGAACATTACTCATCTCAACAGTCTCTGAAGAATCTTACCAGCACGTTCAAGGTAAAACCTCCCGTGCTGTTTGGCAGTCCCTGGAAAGGGCCTATACGCCCAACACTGCTTCACACGAATTTTTCTCAAAAGCCAACTCATGCGCATCACCATGAAAGGTGATGAAAAACCAATTGAGTACCTCTACAGGGTCCAAGAATACGCTACCGCTCTCCCAACATCGGAGAACCGGTGAAAGATAGCGATCTCGTTATGCACACCCTTGCAGGGCTTTGTGAAGAATACACCAGTTTAAAAGGCAGCGTGCTCGGGAGAAACCCTCCTATCTCGTTCAATGAAATCTACTCGCTGTTGTCCGATCATGATTATGCAGTTAACAAATCATTCAGCCCTAACCCACAGGCTTTTCTTGCCACGACTCAGCCCCCCAATCCGCAACCATCGGTTGTCCCAACTTCACCCAACCTTGAACAATTTCAACAGCAGCTTCAACACCTCCAATTAGCTGCTTCTCAACTGGGGTATCAACTGCATCCGAACCCCCCACAACCTCAAGCATATTTTGGATCTCGAACATTCAACAACCGAAGTGGTAGAAACAATCGTGGCCGAGGAAACTCGCGTGGATCTTTCACTCCACGCTCTAGAGACAATGGTGGCACCAGGCAGTTCTCTTGGGCTTCAACTCAAAACACCATTTTTGGCCACTGCAATCGGTGGGAATAGGCCACTTACCCTCTTAGTGTCCAAATCAGCAATCCCAGCACACTCAGCAACCACAGCCTCCTCCTCAGGCCAACTTTGTAGCTTTTTCGGATACTGCTTCATCATCTGGAACTGCTTGGAAGCCCGACACTGGCGCCACACATCATGCCACTCCAGACTTATCTAGCCTGGACAATTTTAGGCATATTATGGTAACGATTCCTTACTTGTTGCAACGGTTCTTCTATACCAATTTTTCATATTGGCTCCTCAAAAATCTACTCTTCCAATAAAACCTTTAATCTTTCTGATATACTTCATGTTCCTACACTTAATCAAAACCTTTTATCAGTTCACAAGTTTTGCCTTGACAATAATGTCTTTTTTGAGTTTCATTCTTTTATTTTCTTGTGAAGGACGAGTCTACACGCACTATCCTCCTCACAGGCCCCAGTGAACAGGGTACTCTATCCGCCTTCCTCAACTCAAGACTTTACCCAAAGTTGCATTCACTACTGTCAAGGCTTCCTCGGATATTTGGCACCAACGTTTAGGACATCCACATGCTCAAGTTTTTAATTCTATTGTTTCTTATTGTTCTTTACCAGTTTCGAATAAATTATCCAAACATTTTTGTTCATCTTGTCAAATGGGAAAATCATCTAAATTGCACTTACCTGATTCTACTTTTCGTAGTCTTCATATTTTGGATCTTATTTATTGTGATGTTTGGGGCCCTACTCCGTCACCGTCTCTTGATGGTCACCATTATTTCTTGTTATGTGTTGACCATTACACCCGCTACATGTGGCTTTACCCCTATCTCAAAAATCTGACGTTTACGCCATTTTAACCAACTTCATCACCACGGTTGAACGCCAGTTCAACACCAAACTGAAATGCATCCAATCGGATTGGGGTGGCGAATTTCGTCCGCTAGCTTCATTTTGTCGTAATCTCGGTATTATTCATCACCGTTCTTGCCCACACACAAGCGAGCAAAACAGTTTTGTGGAGCGTCGCCACAGACATGTTGTTGAAACGGGCCTTTCACTTATGGCTCATTCTCACCTCCCTCGGCGCTTTTGGCATTTTGCTTTTGAAACAGCCGTTTACCTCATAAACCGCTTTCCCTCCTGTGCCTCTTCAGGCAAATCCCCATTTGAACACACCTATGGCCGCAAACCAGATTATTCGTTCTTACGGGTCTTTGGTTCTCAATGTTTTCCCTATCTGCGTCCCTACAACCACAACAAAATTGACTTCCGTTCCATGCCTTGCGTGTTTCTTGGCTATAGCCTCTCGCATCATGGCTATAGATGCTTCGATCCTCTAACCGATCGTATTTACATTGCTCGTCATGTTCGCTTTAATGAACACATCTTTCCCTATGCTCCATCACCAAAACCTAACCCATCACCATCCCCTTCCCCTTATGTCTATCTTTCCTAACCCACCTCCCGGCTTTCCGGCCAAATCTCATCTTCCTCACCACCTACAGCTGACAGTCCCTCCCCTATTCCTTCTGTTCCATCAGCTCCTACGACTGACACCAACCCACCTTCACACAACTCGTCACCCACAGCTCAATCCACCTCCACGCCATTGTCTCCGGGTCCATCACCTTCATCTCACTCTTCCACTACCCCCTCTGTTAATCAACCAGCAGCTACCCGATCCAGGCCTGCCAATCTTCGGCCACATCCTAAACAGCCGGATCGGTACAATCCAGCTGCTTACACCGCCATCGCCTCTTCCTCTCTACCTGTTAAACCCACCTCCTTTACCATTACATAACAAGTATCCTGAATGGCGCCATGCTATGTCCGAAGAATTGGACGCGCTCTATAAGAATGGTACGTGGACTCTTGTTCCGCCGGTCCCTAATACTAACGTGGTTGATTGCAAATGGGTTTACAGGTTGAAAACTGATGCAAATGGGAAAATTAGTAGGTACAAAGCACGCTTGGTTGCAAAGGGTTTTCATCAACAGCATGGTGTTGACTATCATGGAACATTCACCCCTGTTATAAAACCGACTACCATTCAGACTATTCTGTCCCTGGCTGTTACTAATCGGTGGTCCTTGAGACAGTTGGATATTCAGACAGCATTTTTACATGGTGATCTTGCAGAAACGGTTTATATGCTCCAACCACCAGGCTTCATTGATCCCAACAAACCGGATCATGTCTGTCTACTTAACAAGTCTCCTTATGGTCTTAAACAGGCACCTCGTGCCTGGTTCAAAAAATTGTCTACCACTCTTCTACAGTTGGGATTTCATGGGTCCAAAACGGATCCTTCATTGTTCATTCAGAACTCCTCGGCTCACTTGTTTATCTTCTTGTTTATGTTGATGATATTATCATCACCGGGAATGATTCCAACACTATTACCAACATTATTGGGCGTCTCAATTCTTTTTTTGCCCTTAAAGACTTGGGTCAGCTTCATTATTTTCTTGGAGTGGAGGTTATTCACAAGAATTCTGATCTTGTCTTATCGCAACGAAAGTACATTGCTGATATACTGCATCGGGCTGGTTTGGCAGATTGCAAGCCTGTCTCCACCCCCATGAGTACCTCTCATGTGCTCCTTCCTGATGATAGCCCTTTACTTGATGATCCCTCTCGTTATCGGCAAACTGTTGGAGCTCTTCAATATGCTACTCTTTCTCGACCCGACATTGCCTTTGCCGTCAATCGGGTTTGTCAATTCATGCATGCTCCTACAGAAAATCACTGGTCCGCTGTCAAACGTATATTGCGCTACTTGAAAGGCACGACCAACATGGGTCTTTGGATTCGTCATAACACAGGGTATCGTTTACAGGCCTTCTCTGATTCTCATTGGCTTACTGATCTTCGGGCCTTTTCAGATTCTGATTGGGCTGGTTTCCTGTCGACCGTCGCTCCACGGGGGATTTGCCATCTACTTAGGCTCTAATCTTATCTATTGGTCGGCTAAGAAGCAGAAAACGGTTTCTCGCTCCTCAACAGAATCAGAATACAAAGCCATTGCTGACACCGTTGCTGAATTACTTTGGCTCAAATCTCTTCTTCGTGAATTCGGGTTGGATAGTGGAGCTCCCACTCTTTGGTGCGACAATCTTGGTGCTACATATCTCTCACTGCTAATCCAGTCTTCCGTGCCCGCACCAAATATGTTGAAGTCGATTACCATCGTGAACAAGTCTCACAGGGCAAACTTAATGTCAAGTTCATCTCAACAGGGGATAAGATTCTTGATATTTTCACAAAGCCGCTGTCTTCACAGAAGTTTGATTTTCTACGATCCAAGTTACAGATTGCTGACCTCCCTGAACTTGCGGGGGAGTATTAGACCGAAATTATATATTAGTCTGTTATTTTTTGTTTGGTTTCCATAGTTATCTTTTCCTTATTTATCTAGGTCTAATAGTCTCTATATATTGTCTTGTATCATTCTATTATTCATCAATAACAATTACCAATTCTCTTTAGTGAGTTTGATTGCAACAAGTGATGAAAGCATTGCACTACGACGAGCATACTGCTCTGCACTTATAAAGGAGGAATTATTTTTATTTTGTCTTCTGCCTTTGCTTCTGATACGTAAATGATCTATCGGTCCATCGTCACTGTTCCCTTGCTTGAAATTAACTTGGCTAGACTGAAACTTGAAAGATTAGTGAGCAAAGATCATTGCAACAACACGTAAGATAGCAAGTTAGTACATATATTAGTCAACTTACGTCTTCTAGAGATGCAACGCGAGCCTCCCCATATCTGATTTTTGCAAAATACGTATGTAACATTTCAGATATATCCATAAATCTGTGGAAGTTTTTCTAAGTAGGTTCGAATCCTGCCTCTCCCACTTGTTGTAGACTTCAGAGAAGAGAAAAGAGTGGCCCTTGAGGAAGACCTTCAGAAAACCCTCTAACTCGGGCCACACTACACTCTTAGGATAGTTAACGGAACACCAACCCAATATCGAGGAGAATCAGTACACGGAACCTATAAAGAGAACAGGAAACACAAATATAAAGATATCCTATTATTATACATTATAGAGTAAAATGCCATTTTCGTCCCTAAGAGCCAAAGGTGTGTTTTTCCGCATCTCGATCCAAAATGTTTGAAATCTTGTCATTTTCATCCAACTCGTTAACTCAAATGGCATTTCACTCTACATTATAAAAAACAAAGGTCAGTGCATACCTCTACCCAGTCTGCAAAGAATTCACAAAACGGGGAGCGATAGATTTTAACTACCCCTTTAGTGGTGCAAACAGCAAGCAAACACCTATACAGAAATAAAATCCACACAAAGTTAAGCGTTTCTTGGGTTATTACTTATTATACGCAAAAGTTGAACCTATAAGTCACTTTACGCTACTGCATGCCCTGATGGATTATAGAAGTGCATACCCAGCATTAGGAGCGAAGCCAAGTGGAGACCAAGATACTGAGCATACACAAGGACGAGCTTCACTAGACAAACACGTAGGCAACATACAACCGGAGTCCAAATCTGTGTACATAACACATCATATAAGCAATTAAGCACAGTAATAAATAAACAAAACGAATAACGTAGACATTCACATGCACCTTTGTTATCTATAACACCAATTGGAAAAGGTTTGCTGTCGGGAATTGTGATTAAACCTTTAGGTCCAAATGGCATAGCAGGGTTTTGGCAAATGATAAAAGATAATATGAATGTGAAAAAAAGAGAAGCTTTAGGCTTCAAGCTACGGCTGCAACCGAACGAACACGAACAAGACCTTGTTCGTGTTTGTTTGTTATGAAATATATGTGTTCACGACCTGTTCATGAACACTCACCGAACAAGATTTTATGTTCGTGTCCGTTTGTGCTTGTTTGTTAATTTTAGGCAAAAACAAAAACGAACATTTATGAAGACAAATGAGCACAAACTAAAGTTCATGAAAACAAATGGAAACAAAGGAACACAAACAAGCGATCAAGAACAGAATATATAACACACTGACACTTATTAGAAATTTTACTTTTCCTAATTTTGAAGTATTTAAATAAAATATAAAAACTAAAAACGCTAATGAACTATCGAGCACATACGAACACGTTACCGAACGTTCACGAACAAAAAAACGAGCTCGGCCTCTATTCATGTTTGTTCATTTAACTAAACCAACGAAATTTCTTGTTCGTGTTCCTTTGTTTAATAAACAAACGAACTTCCCGACGAACGGTTCACGAACTGTTTGCCGAACGTTGGGTTCGTTTGCAGCCCTACTTCGAGCTATAATAGCATGTAAATGACAAAATTACCATGATTGTAACGCAGTGTCCAGAAGCAGCAGCGATCAAGTTTTCATCAGACCATGCAATCGCATTTGAACACATAGGTGAAGATACAAGTATCGCCCCTGGAACCTTGAGGCCATCACTGAGCCCAGCTAACTGAGAATGTTAGTAAAGAAAGTACATTGACCAACAATATCTAAAAGTTAAAAAAACTGTATTTCATCCCCCTGTTGTTGCCGGTCAACCGCTGGTTAATGCCAGTCAACTCTGGTCAAACACAGTCAAACAGCAGCAGCTTCTGCGTTTGTGATCAGTTTATAGTTCTGTTACTGTCATGATATCCTTAACACCCTTATATCATCAAACTAACCCAGAAAATCCTTAAACAACAACATAAAAGACACAATGAATGAGGCACTAAGACAAACACAATTAGGGTATTGTACTGTTCTGATAGCTTGCAACCTCTTCTTCCTTTTCCTCTTTTGTGTCCTCTCTTTTTTATTTTTCTTGTTTCAGACTGCAACCTATAATCACCATTATTCAACATCATCACTCCAAACACAACAAAAAGAAAAGACTAACAGAACAAATAATTAACTCAAGGTACTTAAACTCCGAAATTATGGTAAAACAAGAAGGTTGCATGATGAGATAAAACAATAAATGTATGAGAAATTATGTGAGTAAACACACTAATCTTGTTTCTTTAACTCCAACTGAGAATTTCAAATGCAAGGCAATATAAAACCTTATAACTTCAATAAACTGTGACCCAGACAAATTATTAATATTTATAAATTTTTGGGAAATCATATGACAACATGATATGTCAAAACTTCAGTTTTTCTTTATTAGGTTTCTGATGAATATTAACAACTTAAAATTACAAAAGTAGAGTCTAGGACTTAACTAGAACAATGGATTATAACATAAAATCTTGTAGGAAAAACTAAGGATTTGTCATCAAAGAATCAAATCAAATATATATAAAGTAGAAACTTACCTATGGGAGACCTCGAACTTGAGTTGATTGGTTTCGTGCATTTATTCCAAGCGGCAGTAAAACTTTAAAAAGTAGAGGTCAGGCCCAAAACAAAATTTATTCTTTTTAGAATAAAGCCCAAATCGCAATAGATATTCTTTTGTGAATAATGAAGTTTATAAAGTCATAATGAAGATGTAAGTAAGCATTTTTAAAATATGAAAAATACGTAAAATACAAGAAGGGCTGGTAATTTCAGACATAGACATGTTAACACGACACAAAATAACACGGATTTAATAGGTTTCATGTATTAAACAGGTCGACACGATTAAATTCGAATTTACACAGATTAATACATGTTAACCAGTTAATAACATGTTTATATTTTTGTATATACAAAAATAATGTGTGGCCTTAGAATAACCTATTAATAACATGTTAACGGCGTGTTAAGGATTATGTATTAGCTAAGACCTTAAGAATTTTTAGCAATTTTTGTTTCATTGCGAAGGTGATATTTATTGTGTCCCTAAGAAAGTTCCTAAACAGGCCCTAGCGTGTTTACCTGATTCTAAACACGTTCGTATTCATTTTTAGAAAAAAAATAAAATAACATGTTTAGTTATCATGTCGTGTTCGTGTCTAATACCTTAAATTATCGTGTCTTACTTGTAACGCCAACCTTAAACACCAGTATAAAACATAATTTTTTCACTCGCATTTAATTAAGGATTGGATTTTAATAATCCAAACTATTCGTCATTGCCGCCAACAATCCCAACTTAAAAAATAACCACTGGCAGTCCCAACTATTAACATATTGGCCACCAATGGACCATGACTAACAGAACCCTAACGTCGCTAGTCTCCAGTTGCTGGAAAACCTTTTTTTAGCCAGAAAAAGGTTGCTAAAGGTTTGATCTAAGTTTACAAAGAGGTTTGGGACGAAGATGTTAAGTTTTTCGGCCAAAAAGTTGAGTTTTCCGGCGACTTCAATAATTTGGGCTTATACTAGAAAAAGGTTCATAAATGGCCGTAATAAAGTTACAAAGAGGTTTGGGACGAAAATGTTGAGTTTTTCGACCAAAAATGAGTTTTCCGGTAAAAAACGTTTTTCCGGCGACCGGAGACTAACGACGTAGAGGTTCTGTTAGTCAGCGTCCATTGGAGGCCAATATTTTAATAGTTGGGACTGCCAATGATTATTTTGAAGTCGAGACTGTTGACGACAAACGACGAATGTTAAAATTATTAAAATCCAATATTCCTTTAACTAAAGAAACTTGTAAGTTATATAAAAAAAGATCATGCTAGTGTATCATTATTTCTTTTCTTTCTTTGACCAGGCCTACTTTCGAGATAGAGGAGGGTTTTGTTAACTAATAATATGTTTACAATTTTGTAAAAAAAGTGAAATAGATTTCTACATCTTTTAAACATGATACAAATCTATTATACAATTCTCACACTTCTCAGCATATTATTGTTATTAGAGTAAAATATAGTTTCGGCTCTTAAGGTTTACACCCAATCACATGTTTAGCCTTCATTTGAAAAAAAAAACAACAGCCTGGTCCCTATTGTTGTCGATTGCTTGCAATCAGCTCCCTCTGGCAAATGGCCATTAGTTGAACGTTGGGATTTGTGTTAAAATACCAAAATGCCCCTTAAGGTTTGAAATTGCAAGTCATTTTTTGTGTAACATCTCGTTTTTACAGTAATAAAGTGTTAGAGAGTGAATGGAGAATATGGGAGGACTGAATGGTTTAATTTGAGACTTTGAGAGGGATGATATCTACTATATTGGTTAGAAAATACAAAATTACGATATTGCCCTTCATTTTTTAAGTTAAAAGACAACAAATTCAACTAACTGTTGACCAACAGAAATTTGAAGGAGGGACCTAATTAATTCAAATTGACAACCACATAAACGGGGTGTTGAATTTTTTCAAATAAGAATTAAACCTTTATTAGGTGTAAAACCATGGACCGAATGTGTACTTCACTCTCATTATTATTATTATTATTATTATTATTATATAGCTAATAATATTTTTCTGTCCGATTTGGTGAACTGAAAACCATATTAATTAACAACCACCCAAAAGGTTCCCCCTTTTCTTCTCTTCTTCCATGGCTTTCAAACTATCCTCCTTCACTCCCATTCCACACCTCCAAATCCCCGTTTTCCACACCCAATTCCTTCAACCCACCCCTGTCTTTCCTTCATCTTCACTTCCAACAAACCTTTTGGCTCCAAAGTTCCATTCACGACGCAAATCATCTGTTTGTATCAATTCACTGAAACAGGAAACACTTCAGAACCCCACCCCAACTTCTACATCATATAATAAGCTTGTTCTCGTCATCGGAGCACCGGTGGAGTCGGTACGATTCATTTAACTTAATATCTTCTTATGGGTCTGAATTGTTCAGTAGTTTTATGTTTATGTTCACTTCATTGGTCCAAAACTAGAGTTTGTCATCTGATTGATGGATCTGAAATTCTGAATTGTACAAATTGATTAATTGATGCATGTGTTTTGTAGTTTGAGGGTTAAATTGCTATATTTTGTGCCTGTGTAAGTAATTCAACAATTAGCTAGTGTTTTTTTCCGAATCTGAACCACAATGATGCTGTCCATAGATCAAATTATTTCGTGGATTGGATTTCACTTGACTGTCTACGGTTCCATTGCGTGTGCTCCGGGTAGAAGTTTTGTATAAATTTATTCCATGCTATTAAGTTGATTTATATTCTTTTCTTTCTAATGTTGTTCACATGAGAAACGGGTCATGGGTATAAGTGTCTTTTTAGTTGGATTTATTTATTTATTTATGGAGTCATGTTTTTAGAGTTTTGGGTGAAAATGGAGCCTTAGAAACGAGTCAGAGGGTATAAGTGTCTTTGGGTTTATACGTTTAAGGAGTTTTTTTTTAATTTATGGAGTCATGTTTTTACAGTTTTGGGTCAAGATTGAGTCTTTATTTAGTTTCCGTGTTTTAGGTTTCTTGTGATGTTTGGTTGGTATAAAACAAATAAATGGTTAGCGTTATTGTAATTCGTGTGTTTTGGTTTATAGTCGAGCGAGTTTTTTCAATCTCGTGTTTTGGTTCTAATCTATCTGGGCCGTTTCACACATCATTTTGGGAATTGGAAACCTAAAAGGGTAAAATAAACTGAGCTGATTAGAGAATAATATCTGATACATTGCTATAGAGAAGGATCAATATATGTACAAAGGGACTTCTGGTATATTATATTAGTTTTGGAGTATCATGAATATATCATGGATCTATAATATCTGCTAATATGTTTATTATCTGCAGGACAATTAGTGGTAGCATCATTGCTGGATCGGGATTTTAAATTGCGATTATTACTCCGAATCCGGAGAAAGCCACTACTCTATTTGGAGAACAAGAAGAGGACAAATTGCAGGTCTATTTTCTTGTGTTTTTGTTCCTTTATGTTTTGAGAAAGTAAACGAATTGTGACATTAGTATTTATCTTGACCCTTGTGAAAGCGGTTCAGGATATAAAATTTTTATTAAATAGTGATTTTTGTAGGTGGTTAAAGGTGACACTCGTAATTCAGAGGATCTTGACCCATCTATGTTTGAGGTTTGTTCTCTCCGTTGTTTGATTTAATGTTATTTTTGTAAATTTTTTTGGGTCAACCAGACATCCAGGCCCAACTCATGCCAAAATTTACACTAACACATTCATTTGACCCGTTACTCAACCTGCCTGACCCGTCCATTTTGTTATCTCAAGTTATCAGCAATAACGTTGAACATTTTGTTTATAGGGTGTAACTCATGTTATTTGTTCCACGGATACTACAGCCTTTCCATCACAGCGATGGGATGGGGATAACACACCTGAAAGAGTAGGTAATTTGCATGTCCCACATGTGTGCCTATATACAGCTGTACACACACATGTTTATGCATATACTTTACCATCTTATTTAGTGCTAAATAAATTTCATCTTTCGTGCTTTGATAATTGCCTTATAAATTAATATGATTTTGTGTTTAAAGATTGGGAAGGCGTGAGAAACCTTGTGTCAGCACTGCCTCGGTCACTGTCAAGAATCATCCTAGTTTCATCAGTAGGAGTAACCAAGTCTAACGAATTACCATGGAGGTATGTCTATTATACATGCTTATAATAAAAATATTCTGTTTCTGAAACCAAGAAGGTGTTTGGATGTGTGCATTGATACTGATTATGTGATACTACGTAATCAAAATCAGATAATCAGTTGTTATAAATGTGATGCAGAAGAGAGTGGTTGAATGCCTTATTTCAGCTGTTTAAAGTTGTAACAATCAGATGTTGAGTGATTCACAAATTCTGATTATTTAAGAAACTAACAGATAAAATGACATTTTTGTCATAAAAGTATAGATGACTTAGGGAGTATAAGGTAATTTATATCATTACTTAAATTGTTTTGAGTACTTTATGTCAAGACAAAAGGCTAAAAACTTAAAATAGAAATGGGCGTGTAATGTAAATGCAAATGATTTATAGAAATTTGTGCTTTTGGCTGTAAATTTGTATTTTTAGAGTAGTTATATGTAAAAAGTAAAATAAAACTTCTTTTTTTTTCAAAGTTAAACGGGTCATGTTATACGTGAGCCACGTTTGGGTTCACGTATCTGACACGATTTTTGGGTTCGTGTTGTATTTGACCCACCAACCCATGAACATAACCCGTTAATACCTCTCCTCATGAAAGCCCGTAGATATTCTTTTTAGTGAGAATACTGCCTGCTTCTTAAGTTCTTATTTCTTAATCTTAAATTTTTTTCTCTTACTGTTCTCATATGTCAGCATCATGAACCTTTTTGGTGTTCTAAAATATAAGAAGATGGGGGAGGACTTTTTATTAACTCCGGCCTTCCTTATACAATAATAAGGTTTGTAGCTCGTAACGCCAATGCTTTTAATCATAATACTATTGAATTTAAAATACTCACATATTCACATTATATACTTACTACTGGTTTATATGTATTTGCAATATTAGACCTGGTAGGTTGACAGATGGACCTTATACATCATATGATCTAAATACTCTGCTCAAAGCTACAGCAGGTGAAAGACGGGCCGTTGTTATTGGTCAAGGTACTTGAATAATTTTAATTGCCATTTTATTGAGGATTTTTAGCGTTCTTTGTCTTTTTATTTTTAGTGTTCTTTGCCAATTTGTTTTTGGTAACCGTGAGAACCTATTACTAGAAAACTCATGGGACCCACCAATACCCTGCTAACCAATCCGGATCACACAGAGCCACCTGTGGAAGTTTTAACTAATTTGACTGAGGGGCCCTTTTGTTGCTTTGTTATAACTTATAATACAAAAGGATATCAAGTTTTTAATATTATTTCGGATATTTAAGTGGTGCTATTTTTTGTTGAGTAGATATCATTCGTCTATTTTCCAGGAGATAAACTTGTTGGAGAGGTTAGTAGGCTGGTAGTTGCAGAAGCTTGCATACAAGCATTGGACATAGATTTCACTGAAAACCAAATATATGAAATCAACTCAGTCCCGGTGAGTAATCTTCATTTTTGTGTATTTGAAGTGCTTTGTTCTTCTGATATTAATTCATTATAAATACTAGAGGTGGCATTTTCGAGCTATTTACTTGTAAATGGGTCGACTTCAGTTGTGTTATATCTTAAAAGGTCAAAACAAACGGGTCAAATTGGTCGTACGGATCAACCAGGTTGGAAGTTATCAAGTCTGTTGTTAATTCATACAACCACCTAATTCATTATATTAAAAAATGGGTCGACTTCAGTTGTTATATCTTAAAAGGTCAAATCAAACGGGTCAAATTGGTCGCACGGGTCAACCAGGTTAGAAGTTGCCAAGTCTGTTAATTCATACAACCACTTAGTTCATTATATCAAAAGACTATTAATGTGATAACGTATTTATTTTTTAATCACAATTAGTTCGTTATCTATATTTTTTTCTAATCAATGGAAAAACCTGGTGAACGTAACCCGACCCGGCCCGGCTCGATTTGACTTGCACTAAAAGTAACATGTTTCAGCCTGAACACGTATTGACCAGTAACCCAGTTCTCAGACCCGTCAATCAACAAAAATGAGTTGTAAAGTATGTGCTATTTAAAGTAAATGAAGTGTGGTAAATGTTGTTATGGTGCAGGGTGATGGGCCGGAAGTGACAGAAAAATGGAAAGAACTGTTTAAAGCTGCACAACTCCAAAATGTATGACCATGCTTGCTATGTAAGCTATAAACTTGTTCACTCATGTAATTAAGTTTCAGAATTGTATCTAGTGTTTTTTTTATGTAAACGTGTGCAATTATAGAAGCAGATGATTAATATTTACAATCACAGTTGAAGAAATAGATATATAAGGGTATGTATTTGCAATAAACTGTTATGACCTCAGGTTTTGGATAACATAGCCATACAAACCTATAGAAGCGCTATACTCTCGTACAATAAATATGTGCGCCGTCGTTTTAGACTTTATTTTTCAGAAATGGTTATGTAACTTCAAGGCTTCACCAGGGATGAACCTCAATGGATCTCTTCAAGCTCTGATAGTGCCAGGCTAAATGTTCTCGCCGGAAAGTTGCACAATCTTTTTTTGTGAAAAAGAAAAGAGAAGGGGTGGGTTAGATGGCTCATACCGATTCAACCTCTCTTCGATCCTTATTGTTATGTAGTTTGTCCCTAGTTCATTAGACGGCATTTTTAGTACTATTCTGCCGTACTACATAGTACAATATGTACTATGTAGAATATTGTAAATGGTTTTTTTTTACATGGATTTTGATGTATACTCTGTTGATAAGAAAGACCACTCCAATATTTTGTTATCGCTTTATATATAAATGTAAATTCATGTGCTCTATATAGAAAGTATAAGTTGAAAGGAATCCTTCTCCCTCCTTGTTGGTTAAGGTTTTTTTTTTAAGTTTTCTACCAAGCCAAGTATCTTCTCTAGTCATGTTTCTTCATCTTTTAAATGTTAATATTTATTTTTATTACTTATTTAGATTTCAATTTCCTATTTTATCTCTATTATTCCTTATAAATTAGGAGCTAGGGTTTATTGTTTCGTTAGTTTTTTTTTATTGAAATTTTAATAGAAAAGAACATTGCTCTTGAACCCCTTTGTTTGTTTATCGGTAATTGAATACTAATTGTTCTTGAGCCATTTGATTGCACGCAAAACTGCATCAGTTGGTATCAGAGCTCTAGGTTTATCAAATGGCTTGTTGTAGAAGTAAGTATTCTCGTAATCGTAGAATCGCCAATAGAGGCAATGGTGATGATGCTTCGGATTTGCTCAATCGTGAGGTTGAGCATGACCACTCGCATGGTTACCCCTGGATTGGGAGCGGTTGAGTGGGTTGGACAACTACAACACCTAATCCTTGGATTGGGATTCGTATCACCGTCAACGTGGAAGGAAACGGAACCGTAAGAACTTGTCCGGGGACGAGTTATTCGGGGATGAGGAGCATCCTACCAACGACGACATAATCTTTTTCTCCTCCTGTGTATGATGAATACGAGGACGAGGAATGGTATTCTTGGATGATCGGGTGTGCGATTGAAACCCAAGAAGTCCGTAAGATAAGCGATGCCAAACTTAGGAAAGTTGATGAGTTTCATCACCATCTTGAATATCCAACCATTTGTAGCGGATCAAAAAAGTTTGAACCAGAGGAAGGTTCTGCTTTTGATTCCTTTTTGAACCGTCATTGATGACGTGGGTAGCTCAAGCTTAATAAAATAACTAGAATGCAATACAACTTAAAGGGTTGAATGGTAAAAGGGTTCGCAATTGGTCAACTGTCGTGAACAGTTAAAAGCACGAGACAGAGACTGGTCACATCACACTTTACGTGTGAACCCTCCCACTCAGCCGCTCAAGAAGCATGTGGGAGAATACATCCTTTTATCCGCAGATCCAAAGCCTTTAACCTACCAAAAAAGGGTATAGCCAGCCCTTCTTCTATAAATGGACAACACCTTGTCATTTAGCTGGAGATATCCTGAAATCTCACTTCTTATCTCTAGAATTTGTTCCTTGCATGTTCTATTCTTCACTAACTTTAATACAATCACATTGCACACAAGCATTCTGGGTTGAATATTCTTCAATCCAGAATTCAAAACAGGCAATAACAAAGTGATCCAACCCTACGTATTGCATAGTGGGGGGGACCCCACGACCTGCGTTAGGCAAACCGAAACCCTTGAACCCTTTTGTCTGACCCGTCCATCCACTATCCTTGGTCTTATATTTGTTGTAGCAACAAGTTGGCGCCCACCATGGGGCTACGCCGTTTACTTTATCTTAAAGACCAGTAGTGTAGCTCCAACTCCAACAAGTTCATCAAGTCTGAAAGCGAGTCTCCTGGTGAGGTTAATCAAGTACCTCGTACTTCAACACCTAATGCTGGTCAAACATCACCAGCTACATCTACGCTGTTTTCTACCCCGGGAGGCACCCCAACGGGAATCACATTTCCAGAGTTTTCCTCTTTTCAGACACCAACCCCTTCTCGCTCAGAGGTTCCCTCTCCTCAAATCAGTGCCACAAGTACACCGAAACACGTCGATTTGACACCCGAGGGAGTAGCTAGAAATTTCCTACAGTTGAGATCCATTCTCATCCAGCATGTGAGCCGCGAAAGGGAAAAGGGGTGAGAGTAAGACTAGATTATGAAGAGTCTGAACCCTCATTGTCACCTGGTCCTCCACCTCTTCCTTTTAGCAGCTCACGTCTAGCCACATCTTACTTTGAAGCTAGTCCTAGTGTGGCAAACCAGCCACTCAACCTAAGCCCTTGTGCTTTTGGGAGGCCAAGTCCAACTGCTTTTCCCTTGTTCACCTCCCAACCGGTTGCAACTGGTGCACCTATTAGGCATGAAACCACCCTTGATCAATTGTGGCAGTCGCCAGCTTCAAGCGTTCCCCTCCTGTTGCCACTTCATGGGAACAAGCCATGGCCACCTTGCCTTTGGCTAGAGGTGCGGTCATGAGCACTTTGATGGGAATGCCTTATACAATACCAACGGAAAGCCTTCAGGGCTTTAACCTTGTGCCCCAACTAATGACGCAGATAATGGCACAATTCCTTGACACACTTCATCAATCAAGTGTTGACCACCCACCAAGGAACCATAATCCAACCCCAAGAGTAAAGAAGATCTGCCAAACCCTACAAGCCTTGCTATTGTCTTGTTTCTCCCAACAAATTGCTGACTATGATTTCAAACTCTGATTAAGATGCCATCCCACATAAGAACGTATGATGGAACTGAGGATCCTGAAGACCACCTCCAAATCTTTACTGGGTAGCAAGAATTGAAAAATGGTCCAATGCCGAGTGCTGTCTCATGTTCATGCAAACCTTGTAGGTCTGCCAGGTATGGTTTAATGACCTACTTGAAAGAAGCATTCGAAACTTTGACGATCTTAGTAAAGGTTTTCTGGCTATTTTTTCGTAACAACATAAGTATGTCAAGGATGCTACAATGATCTTCCAGATAAAGCAACGAGATGATGATAGTCTCAAGAGAGTTCATCGAAAGATACAAGAAGGAAGGATTGACCTACGTGGGTGCTGATAAAAAGATGAGGGTGGCAGGGTTCATGAATGCCATCACCTCCAAGTACCTTACAAGGGACTTCAATAAGTGCCTACCTAAAACCCTTGAGAAGGCCCTCGAAAGGGCTGAAGCTCACATTCGAGGGGAGGAAGCTGTTGACATCAAAGAGCAAAGGAAAAGAGCTCCTAGTTGGCGAAGCAACAGTCCCAACAGGAAAAGAGGAAACTTCGGCTCTTATGACAAATGTTCTAGAAGTTCAGATCCAAGAAGGCCTGAAGGCAGGAACCCCCCAAGCCGGGAAAAGAGTGTAAGCTTCACAACCTTAACAAATACCCCACAAGAAATCTTAGCCACCGAAGAAGTAAAACACAGTTTCCGACCTCCTCGACCTTTACCTAAAAGCAAGAGAAACAAAAAATCTACCAAATATTGTGAGTTTCACGAAGAGAAAGGTCACCATACCAACGATTGCTTCCAACTCAATAAGAGAATCAAAGCAGTTGTCAAGTCCGGAGAACTAGCCCACTTGGTTAAAGGGGTGAAGGACAAGATGGCTGAAGGGAAGAGTAAGAAAGTGAACATGGTGGACTTTGATGGAAAGGCTTCCCACAAACGCCCATGTTTGTAGGCATGGGAACGCCAATGTGTTTGTTTCCCACCACCCGAAGGGGACTTGCTCTCCAACCCTTTGGTAATGGAAGCTACAGTGGGTACCATTAAGACACAAATCCTACATTGGCAGTAGAGCAGCCACGGAGATCATGTTTGAGAAATGCCTCAACCGTCTCAGCAACGACGAACGTTCAAGGCTTCAGCAATCTGAATCATCTATCAAAGGTATCGCTGACATACCCATCAAGCCTTTGGGCCAAATAACCCTTAATGTCTGTTTCAGTGAAGGAAAGATGGAAAGAACCGAACCACTCACCTCTGTGGTGATCAACATTCCCTCCAACTATGATGTCATCAATGGAAGGTTAGGGCAAAGCGTGTTTGGAATGGCAATTTCAGTTGGCCAAGGCACTGTGAAGTTCCCAACCGGAAGAGGGATAGCAACCCTTCAACCCACCCAAGAAGCATTCTTGGTTGAAGGAGAAAGTTTAAAGAAAAACGAGGAAGATGAACAAGGATGGATCATTAACCCAAAATATCCTCAACAAAGGATAAGGGTAAATACGAACTAAAGAAACACCAAACCGAGAACCATGGATAGATCTAAATCTGAGGACATGGTTTCTGCATACAAGGGTTAATCTCCTGTTTGATCGTCGATGGAAAGAACTTCGCCGGAAATCACTGCAAAACTGAAAACCACCGTTAGCCTTGCCACGAGGAGAATGGGGGTTCTCTCCGTGACCACCCTCTAGCGTGAGCATAAGTACAGTGACTCGAAGAAAACGAAGTATAAGTGTAAGTAGTGGAGAATGAATGAATGAATAGCTTGTACCTCAAGTCTTCTAGTTATAGCCATAAATTTGGGCGCCAAGAATTAACGGAGATATGACGGAATCTTTTCCCACCGTTTATGGTTACATTTCCATCCATGCACACGGATTGGAAAACGATCGACGACAGGGGAGAAGCCACGTGGAAAGTGGTTTTCTTTGGACTTTTATGGAGATCGTGCTTTCATCACGTGTAAGATAGACGTCTCAGATGCTGCCACGTCACATTCGGTTGCAACCGAATAGAGACTTGCACGATTTCCATTTAATGCTTCTAGAAGATCCACGACTGTGGATCCTTGATCTATTGCCACGTGTCCGATTAGTTATAACGGAAAAGATTCCTTTAGCCCAACTCTGTATTACCTACGCACGAAGATGTCTGTTTACAAGACTTAGGAGTTTTGATTGTTTCTCCTAACTTAAGCTTAATTGTACCCTTGTGCGGTTTAGTGCATCGGTGTTAAATGAAGTTAGGATGCTTTGCTCCCTTTTCTCGCGCGTGGTTACCAAGAATTGTGCTTTTAGATTTGTCTTGCCACTGCACGAGGAGTGCAAGGTCTAATAAGTGACCTGGTAACATTCACATGGTATGGTCTCCTGCGCTGGCGCAGGGTTTCTAGAACCATACCCCTTCACCAACCCTTACCAAAGACACCCTCTCTTATCTCAAAAAGCTGCTCCTACACAACATGGACATCTTTGCATGGTGTCTCGAAGACATGACCGGTGTTCCTTGAGATATTGCCGAACACGAGCTCAAAATTCCCTCTGATGTAAAACCCGTTGTCCAGCAAAAGGGAAGCTTAGCCCTAGATAGAAGCCCTGCAGCCTGTCAGGAGGTTGAAGGCTTGTTCAAGCCATAATCCTCCGAGAAGTCAAGTATCATTCTTGGATAGCCAATTCGGTAATGGTTCGAAAACCTGATGGGTCCTGGAGAATGTTCATGGACTTCAAGGATCTAAACAAAGCATGCCCAAAGGATTGCTATCCGTTACCAGAAATCGACCTTAAGGTTGACTCGCTCGCGGGCTTCCCCTTTAAGTGCTTCCTGAATGCCTACAAGGGTTACCATCAGATTCAGATGAAGAGAAAACAACGTTTCACACCGACAAAGGTATTTTTTTTGTTACCAAAATATGCCTTTTGGTTTAAAGAATGCAGGGGCAACTTACCACCGTTTGGTAGATAAAGCATTTGTCGGGCACATAAGCAGAAACATGGAAGCCTACGTTGATGATTTGGTGATCAAGAGTAAAACCGAAGGTCAAATGCTTGATGATATACAAGAAAATTTCCGGAACCTAAGGAAGATTAACGTGAAGCTTAATCTTGTCAAGTGTTCATTTGGTTTTGAAGAAGGCAAGTTCTTAGGGAACATCGTGGTAACAAGGTTAAAGCCATCCTCAACACAAAGTCCCCATAAAGCAAGAAAGAGGTGGAAAGCTTAAACAGAAAGCTTGCAGCTTTGAAGCGTTTTACGTCCAAGCTAGCAGAAAAGTCCTTGGCCTTTCTTCAAAACCCTCAAGGGTGCACCAACAAGAAAGACTTCCGATGGACTGAAAAAGCAGAGGAAGCTTTCAACCAAATGAAGTAACACCTGGCCTCATTCCTAGACATTGCTACTCCGGAAATAGGGGAACTAATCTCGGTCTATCTTTTGATTGCTGAGAAAGTCATCAGCGCGGTCCTGACCATTGAACGAAACAAGGCTCAGGTACTCGTTTACTTCTTTAGTAAAACTCTAAAATTGGTAGAGACCAAGTATCCCTCATTGGAAAAACTTGCCTTAGCCTTGGTCAAAACAGCCAGAAGGCTTCGACGGTACTTTCAAGCACACCCAATACAAGTGGTCACTGACCAACCCATTAAAAGTGTGCTTGAAAAACCTGAAACTTACGGGAAATAGCCAAATGGGAGTGGAACTAGGTGAACACAAATATCGCCTATAATCTAAGGAAGGCTGTCAAAGTCGAAACCTTGGCTGATTTCATTTTAGAAATTCCAAAGGAGACAACAACGGAAGTTAACACTACCACAACAGAACCATCTCACCCTGACACCTGGAAGCTTTTTGCCGATGGAGCTTCCAGCCTTGAAGGGTCAGGGGCTGGGCTAGTCCTAATCAACCCCAAAGAATTAGAATTTACATATGCTCTCCGACATCAATTTCAGACGACCAATAATGAAACCGAGTATGAAGCACTCATTGGTGGACTCAAGCTAGATAAAAGGATGGATGTTCAAAAGCTTCAAGTCTTCACAGACTCCTTGCTTATCTCAAACCAAGTAAATGATAGCTACATAGCCAAGGAGCCTAACATGAAGAAGTATAGGGAAAAGGCAAAGGAACTTATGAGTACACTCCAATCATGTACTATCAAACAAGTTTCAAGGTCACAAAACAAAAAAGGGCTGACGCATTGAATAAACTTGCATCCCTCACATTTGCTCTTTTCACCAAAAAAGTGTTAGTTGAAGTATTGAAAACACTATCCATTCAAGAGCTTAAGTGCAAGATGTAATTACTGAGGAAGGGCCAAACTGGATGACCCCTTTGATCAGGTTCCTAGAAATGGTGAGTTATCGAGTGATCAGACGAAGGCCAAAAGGGTTCGTATTAAGTCAAGCCAGCCCTTCCTCTATAGATGACAACACCTTGTCATTCAACTGGAGATATCCTGAAATCTCACTTCTTATCTCTAGAACTTATTACTTGCATGTTCTATTCTTCGCTAGCTTTAATACAATCACATTGCACACAAACATTCCGGGTTGAATATTCTTCAATCCAGAATTCAAAACAAGCAATAACAAAGTGATCCAACCCTACATATTGCATACGTGGGGGAACCCACGACCTGTGTTAGGTAAACCGAAACCCTTAAACCTTTTTGCCTGACCCGTCCATCCACTATCCTTGGTTTTATAATTGTTATAGCAAGAGTCATCATATTCATTTACGTTTCTTTGGGAGGTGCGATCTCGGTGATTATGGTCCGGCTAAGGTCTCATGTTACTAGAATTACACAAATTTTGGGATCTCCTTTGGATTTAAAAGTTCAAAATAAAAATAATATTGGTGTTGCAATGGATCCGGTGGCTGCTAGTGTCGATGGATTGGGTGGAGGTGCTAACGTGGTGTTGGAAGTTCCAATAGTATTGCCGAAAATTATGGGGAGATGTGACTAGCAGCTTGCGAAACGTGGGGTCTCATGAGAATTTGAAATTTCAAAATAAGGAGCAAATTCTGGTTACCAAAGATAAGGATATAAACAAACTTAGAGATTGCAAATTTCTCATGCATAAGGAGAATAAAATTATTATTGTGGATAACCACTTCATAGTGAGTATATACGTGGATTTCAAGGAAAAAAAATGAGAAACTAGTTCAAGATGGTGGCTCAACACATATGAGGCTTTATGAGAAAGTTACCAATAAATTTAAATTGAGTTAATTACTGTTTTCGTCCCTATAGTTTATCAAAATTCACTATTTCAGTCTATTAGTTTAAAAATTGCGATTTCAGTCCCTGTGGTTTCACTTTCGTAACCATTTCAGTCAACCAACTTAACTCCATCCATTTATTCTGTTAACTTTGGGTGAAATTACTAAATTACCCCTAAGGTTTAATTAAAAAAACGTTGGTCACGGTTTCGAACTGTGACCTTTGCTTTGAAATGTGATTGTAAAACCAAGAGGCCATGTATCAAGGTTGTGAATGAATTCAAATTGAATTTCCTTATAACATGGTCCTATTTATCATCATCTTCCCCAAACCTTTCATCTTTATCAATGGACCATTAACCCTAAACCACCTCCGCCACACCACAACCACCTCCGCCATACACCACCACCATCCGTCAACACCACCGCACAACCACCTCTGCCTAACACCACCACCATCCTTGTCACACACCACTACACCTCCGCCACACGCCGCACATGCCACACCTCCGCCACACACCACCACACCTCCACCTCCGCCTCCGCCACACACCACCACACCTCATCTCCGGCGGCCCCAGTCATCTTCTCCGACGATTCAATTGAACCTGTTATGCTGCAACAATCATCTTCTCGGCGATTCAATTGAAGATGTTGGGTTGTTAATGGTGGCTTCTGCCATTGATAAAGATGAAAGGTTTGGGGAAGATGATGAATAGGCTATGTTATAAGAAAAACAATTTGAATTCATTCACAATCTTGATACATGGCCTGTTGGTTAAAAATCACATTTCAAAGCAAAGGTCACAGGTTCGAAACCTGTGACCAGTGTTTTTTTAATTAAACCATAGGGACAATTTGGTAATTTCACCCAAAGTTAACAGAATACATGGATGGAGTTAAGTTGGTGGACTGAAATGGTTACGAAAGTGAAACCACATGACTGAAATCGCAATTTTTAAACTAATGGACTGAAATAACAAACCACAGGGACGAAAACAATAATTAACTCATTTAAATTCGATAGTAATATCGCAACAACAGGTGGTACGAGTCTTGAATCGAGCTGGGTTGATGTTGCTTTAGATCTAGGCAGTTTGATTCGTAGGTAAAACTTGAGTACGATTTTTTTTTAAGATGGGGAGAATGATGCAGATTATATTAATATTTACTTTTATTATTTATTTAGATTTCAATTTTCTATTTTATATCTTTTATTTCTTATAAATTAGGAGCTAGGGTTTATTGTTTAGTTAGTTTTTTATGGAATTTTAATAGAAAAGAACATTGTTCTTGAACCCTTTGGTTCGTTTATCAGTATTTGATTACTAATTGTTTTTGAGCCATTTGATTGCATGCGAAACTGCGTCAGTCTTGATAAAGATTATATTAATATTTATTTTTTTATTTAGATTTCAATTTCCTATTGTATCTCATTTATTCCTTATAAATTAAGAGTTAGGGTTTATTTATTGTTTAGTTAGTTTTTCTATTGAAATTTTAATAGAAAAAGAACATTGTTTTTGAACCCTTTGTTTTGTTTACCTCTTTAACGTTTCTCACTTTGTATGCTCACCTTCTGCTTGATCTCATGATATTAGTATTTTCATTTATTTTATAGAAATAAAAAGCTATCTATGTTAGCTTTTTGGCATACGAAATGTCATTTTATCAAATGTTGGCCCGTTTAATGGGTAACATGTTATACGAAAATACGAAATGTTACTTTGTCAAATGTTGACCCGTTTACAACTATATGTAATTTAATATACCAAACTAGGTCGATAGATATTTTCCTGTAGCACGATTAAGTATGCTCGTTTTTACGCTTTTAGAAACAAGTTATGTGCTTACAAAAGGGTTGTTGCTATCTTTGTGTGATCAAACAATATACATTTTCTTGGTGAACTAGTTGGTTCATGAACCTTAAGAGTTATGTAGAATAAAGATTTTGATAAACCTCTAGTGAGAGCTTAAGTGTTAACCCGATACTTATATACTTGACTCACGAATATTAATCGATCTATTTCACTCAAAACGATTTGCAGAGTTCATACCGCGTAAAACTCTCTTTATATGTTTAAAATATTTATGTTAATTCGGTTAACTAATCGTTTTATCTATCCTCTTAATAACGACATCATGACACGTGAAAAAAAAAACCCCAAAAAACTGAAAATAATAAAATGTCATCGTATTGTTGTCATACAAAAGATTCATATTGTAGTTTTGGAGACCTTTCTTGAAAGAATGATCCAACAAAGTACCCTATAAAACACAAAGAAACCAAACATGATCCCTACATTCATCCATCTAGTGTCAGATTCGAGCCCTCTACCCTTCAAGATGTCTTTCCCGGTGACCGAACATGTGGAACCGGGACCCTCCTGCGAGAAACAAACCTCCCTCCGGCCCCAATACTCGTTAACCAACCACGAGTCCAATGGGTATCGATACAATGACACATAGTACATAAACATCCAGTATTTCGGGATTACTTCTTTAGGTATAAAATAGCCCGAAAAGAGAAAAAAAGCACCAAGAACCGTGCAAATGAGTGAATTCCCGGATATGAAATCGGGTGAAACCGCACTTAAAAAGAGAACCAAAGAGCTAGCCATGAGTACAATGAGCCAGACCACAAACACGAAAAAGGCGAATGGCATGAACGATGGGTTCAACCCGACTAGCCAGTATACTGGAATGGCGAACAGAAGCCCGACCACAAAAAGAAACGGTAGGAACACAATCGTGTTGGCGATCATATAGGAAGACGTCTTGTAGGCTCCTCGTGATGCTTCTTTCATCAAGACTCGACGTTCTTGAAGGTAATAGGAAGTGCTTCTACAGTAGAAGAAAGAAGAAAACTAAGACTAAAGGCAAAAAGACCTAATCTTTCTGCGATCCCATTTTCATCGTTTTTAACGTTTACATAAACGCTCCCTAAACCGAGTCCTCCAACAACTGCTTGCATTGTTCTTGCCAAGAACAGTTGTTTGGTCCTATAAATCGTCTTCCAAAACCGCGTACAAAGAATTAGAATCTCGTGTAACCCGTGTTTACATTGACTTCTTTCCACGCTTTGATCTCGTCTTAACAGCTCTTGAAAGGTGCCATTAGTTTGTTCGGCCCAAACCGTAGCGAAAGATGGCTCCACAAGTTCTCCAAAAGTAACAACGGGTTCTTTCCTGTTGTATGATGTTTCAAGAACCTCTTTGATTTCCATTGAAAACTCAAGTGCATCGAGTTGAGTTGGAATTTCAAATCCCAACTCGTTAATGGTTTCCTCGAGCGACTCAAGGGAACCGTTATGGACCACCGAGCCATTTGAGAGGATCAAAAAGTTCGATATGTATTGCAGGACTCGATAACTCGGTTGGTGGATTGATAGAATGATGGTGCGTTGCTTGGATCTAGCCATGTTAGATAGCAGCTCAATCACTTGCAAAGCCGAGCTACTATCTAACCCTGATGTTGGCTCGTCAAGGAGTAAAATGGGCGGGTCAGGAATCATATCGACACCAATGGATACCCGTTTTCTCTCTCCTCCCGATATGCCACGATCACCTTCATCACCTACAAAACTATCACGTACATGAACTAAACCAAGCTCACGAATCAAACACTCGACCCTCTCATCTTTCTCTTTCGAACTCATATTCTTTAGCCTAAACTTGGCACTATACATTAAAGTTTCCTTCACGGTTAGCAACGGAAGCAAGTTATCTTCTTGTGCCACAAACCCGCATATCTTCTTCATTTGTGAAGGGCTCGTGATCGGGAAATCGTTAAGTGAAATGGTGGTTTTGGGATCCAAAGTGTTGTTTCTAACACGACCGGATATGAAGTGGAGTAAACTTGACTTGCCACTGCCGCTTGGCCCGACAATTGCCATGATTTCCGAGCTTTGTGCAACGAAGGATACCGATTTGAGAATGTTTATATCGTTCGGGTTGTTTAGGAGCCATGGAAGTGTGAATTGAGAGTCTGTTTTGATGGTGTAGGAGAGGTTTTTGACAGTGAGTTTGTAGGATGGTTTGGAGGGGTAGGGTGGTGGTAGTGAGCGGTGGGAGGAGGAGGAGGGGCTGGTGGATTGATCCGGGGAGTTGTCGGAGGCGGTGAAGAGGGCGTTGTCGGAGGCAGTGAAGAGGGCGGCGGAGTCGTCTTCGACGGTGGAAGGGTTGAGACAAGATGCCATTGTTGAGGTAAAGGTTATGGATTGAAGTAAACTTTGAAGAGAAATGTATGAAGATGAAAGTTGGGGGTTAGGAGAATTAGGTAGGCTAAGTCAGGCTAATTGGTATAGTGGGTTCCCTGACTTTGGTGAACCAACCGTGTTTCTTGTAGACCCAAGTCAATGGAAGGTGAGACTAGTATAAATGTATGATAGGTGTTCAATTAAACATGCTTATCATACGATTTTATGAAATTTAAACTGAGATAATTATAATCATAAAATAGAAACAAAAGAAAAAGAAGATAAGAACGTATAGAGACGAGTTCGGGCAAACTGATAGCTATTAAGGCCACCTACCCAATACAAACTGTGTTTGCCCTTTACATGATCCCGTTGGTTAGCAGGGTATTGGTGGGGTCCAGCAGTACATTTAAAAAAATAACAAAAAACAAACAAATTATTACAGGAGTACAGGTTGGTTGAACGGTTTACATAAAAATAAAAAATAAAAGTCAATTCAGGTAAAAATTACATATCTTATGTTATATTAATCTGATGACCCGTTGTTAATAAAAATGGACGTACCCAGCTCTTTTTCATACAAGTGGATTGTAATTACCACCCTCTAATAAATGAGTTTTGTGATTTAAGTTTAGAAATATTGGATTTTAATAATCCCAACTATTCGCCGATAAATGGACCCTGACTAACAGAACCCTATCACGTTAATCTCCGGTCTCCGGAAAAACGTTTTTGGCCGGAGATTCCTTTTTCGGCCTGAAAACTCAACCTTTTCGTCCCAAACCTTTGTAACCTTATTACGGACCTTTAGGATCCTTTTTATAGTAAAAGCCCCAATTTTTTAGGTCGCCAGAAAACTCCTTTTTCGCCGGAAAACTCAATATTTTCGTCCCAAACCTCTTTGTAACCTTAGGTCGGACCTTTAGGAACCTTTTTCTGGCCAAAAACGTTTTCCGGCGACCGAAGACTAACGATGTTAGGGTTCTGTTAGTCAGCGTCCGTTAGAGGCCAATATGTTAACAGTTGGGACTGCCAGTGGTTATTTTTTAAGTTGGGACGGTTGGAAGCCAACTGCGAATAGTTGGGATTATGAAATGTAATATTCCTTAAGTTTATACATATACAAATACATGAACACACTGACAGACATACATGGAGGAAAAGTTTTGTATAATATAAAAAATGACATTGTATTGTGCATTCACTACAGAAATTGTTATAATAGTGTATACTTTGAAAATTTTTGCCTATACAAATACATGATTGGGTATATACACATACATGATCCATGAATATACGGATCTAGATACATGTATGTATGTATGTGTATATGAACATGTATGAACCAAAGTCAAAATCACTATTATGGTCATTTTCTTATCCCCGTTTAAGCTCGTCCTTTAAAATCAGGTACCGGCTCAACTTCAGAATCAGGCTACAGATTTTTATATAAAATACAATACCATAGAGGAACAAAGGGGGTTGTTATGTAAAGTAATATATGAACACATACCTGCCACAGTTGTAACAATCGCCATAATATGAAATCAATGATCATAACCAACAGAAAAGCTTGCCAGCCCATGCACCACATGTGAGGTACCTACAGCAAATCGATTGATAACACAAGATCAGATATGTGTTTGAACTCAACTTGAATCGTTTGCAGCCCAACCCGCTGGTTTTGCAACCTCTAATCACTTGAATTGGAGGAATAGAATAATCAAACTTAGCACGTGCATACCGCGGGAGTCTTTCCAAGAGGGTTTGATTTGAACATCTCAGGGCACGGTCATACACAATTTCTGTTCTTTTTGCGACGTCGTGCCAGCTATACATTTCTTTCATCTAATGTGAACACAAAAGATTTGTATAAGTACATGAGCTCCAAGCAGTGGTTACCGAATAAAAGCAAACTAGTAAGTTTACCAGCCGCGCGTTGCGGCAGCAGCGTCGCAACGTAAATAATTCGAATTTATACTGTCTAATGAAAACGTATTATATTTGACCCGACTTGTTTCCGAACAAAATTTATGTCAAAATGTAAACTAAATGAAAACTTGCATAAAAATAAGCACAAAAAAGTATTATATTTGAAGCGACTCATTTCCGAAAAAAAAATATGTTGAAACGTAAACCAACATTTATACTAGCACGTACATAAAAACAATTTTTCATGACCGGACCGGACGTCGAACCGGTCTCCTTACCGGTTCACTGGTCTAACCGGTCAGATCGGTCGGACCAGATTTAAGAACCGGGCTATATATATACAAAATACATTAGTAATATAGTTAAATATCTTTGAAAACTAAATAAAAAAACTAAGAAATATGAAATTTAGATAAGTTAATAATTACTTAAAATTATAAATGTAAGTAATTCACTTTGATATATTCAATTAGATAAAATAAAAAATCATATGTTTTGCTATTATACACCTGACATGATATCATCATGTCTTAGTTGTACCTATGCATCACCATTTAACTTCTTTTTACTTTAATTAAAAAAAACCATTTTTACCAGAAAACAACCCGAAACCCCGTACACACCCACTGACCCACATTTACCTACTATATATCACCACCTTCCTTCTCACTTTTCTCCTCCCATCAACAGCACCTCCGTCTACCGGATTTGTTTTTCGAGCTTCACTCTCCTTTCTACACTACTCTTAAGGGTTATACTTTAAGGGTCAAACTCCGAAAACTAGTATGAAACATAGTCATACCGCTACATAGGGGCGTCGGCACCACTGGTCTCCGGTCAAACCGGCTGGTCTGGTTTTCAAAACATTGCATAAAATAAGCACATAAGAAAAATGTTTTTTAAGTTAAAGAATTGTAAACTTGAAACTTTGGAAACCTGAGGGGGTTAAAATACAATTTACAAACTTTTTGGAAAGTTAAGGGGGTTAAGTGGGTAATGTAGACGAACTGAAAACCTACATAAAAATTAGCACGAAAACGTATTATATTTGACCTCCATACATAAAAATAAGCACGTAAACTTGGTGGGAGGATAACGTTTTACAAAGTTTTTAGAAAGCTAAGGGGGTGTAAGTGTCAATGCTAAGAGGTGAGGGGTTGTGGTACACAAAAAGACAAAACCAAAAAAAAACAAATCCATGTAGCATGATGTGACGCTAGATACAGTGACTTGGTCACTGTCAATTGCTATTATTAATAATTCAAAAAGTTACCTGAATCATTTTAGGAGGGGGGGAGAAAACTTACACGACGGTGCATCTCTTGTGGATCAATACGAGGAAGTATCCGAATTGCTTTCTTAATTGCATGTACCATATCACTAGGATCAGGCTTAGCAAGAACAATCATGTCATCTGGTAGAACCTGAAAATAAAAAAGGAAAACATTCTGACGTGATGAACAAGAGCGGTAAAATTTGCAATGCAAATGTAACAAAATTTAATTCCCACCTCTGGAACACCGCCAACGCGTGTACTCACTGTCAATAATCCACAACTGGCAGCCTCTAGAATCGCTATGCAGAATGCCTCAGTTAAAGAACTATTAAAATACAAAAGACCCTCAGAACTATATAAATGTGATTATGTGATACATTGGTACACGATATATCGATTGATCAACTACATCATCATGATCGTATACAGAATCATACCTGTTCAAGAATATATGGCCAGAATTCAAAACTGATCTCACTTTGGCATGTGGGACCGCACCTAACATATCAACTCGATCTTGAAGAGAGTGTTTTTCCCTCATTTCTTCTAGTCTTACTCTCTTAGGTCCATCTCCTCCAATGATGAATCGAACCTTAACATACGTGGTTTTAATATAAGATACTATATAATTATTAGCGTAAAACTTAAAGAAAAAATATTATGTCATCTGCAAGAACTTACATTGGGATACAAATGACATACTTCAGGAATAACTTCAACCAGCAGATCTGCACCCTTCCGATAAACCAATCTACTTATCACAACAAAACAATCGGATCCATGCAAAGTCTCTCTGGAGCAGGCTTGAACATAGTTGTGTCCACAGCATTTGGTATAACAAAAACCTTCTCCGAGGCAATCCCGACCTTAAAACCGTGTTTCTTTACTTGTATGTGAGACACAAATGGCTTGAGTCACATCTGCTAACGTAAATTGCAATACTTTGTTCATGTGAATGCTTCCGATATCAGAAAAACCATACAATGAATGATCAGTGAATATGACTTTGTAACCCATTGTGCATGCATGCATTAGAGCCTCGTGACAGAGGGTTGAAAAAGCTTGATGTCCGTGAACTAGTGAGATCTTTTCCCGAATAAGAATAGTTCTTATAATTGGGAGTGTTCCGTAAAAAGTTGGCAGTGTATTTTGCATGAGAAACGGCTTCCAAGGTACATAATAAACTTTTAAACCATTCGTCATGTACCTCACCCCAGAACGGTTTGCATAAGCATGAGTCATAACCACCACCTGAAAGTTAACAGAAGTGATTTGTTTGGATATCAAACATATGAGTTAAATCTATGCGTACTTATTCAATTTCTAACCTTATGGCCAAGTTTAAGCAAGCATTGTGATAAGAGATAGATGTGATTCTCCACACCCCCAAAATTTGGATAGAAAAAGTCAGATACCATTAAAATGCTATGCTTTCCCTCCTTGATATCCATAACTACAAAGAATCAGAGTTTTTTTTTAATCCACAACAGCATATGACAAATAACTGAAATAAGGACATATGTCATGGTACAATAAGAAGAAAGTGTTGGAAACAAAGTTAACAAACTGAATGTAATCTCTATCATCTATGTATCAGTTTTCCCTAACCGAATGGCTACTTCTGGTAAATGTTAATCGCTGAATCATGCAGCAAAAATTTTTATAATGGAACTGTAAGATAATGAAAGACTGATTGCTTTATTGATTCAATAGGATTACATTATATAGAGAATATATGAAACCCTAGAAACCTAAGTTGGGCCCTTAGGCTCACACTAATAATATGGTCTAATACTCCCCCGCAGTCAAAGCGGAAGGAAACCGAAAGCTATGACTGATAAAAAAAGAGTGGTCTTGAGATTCGGTCAAAACTTCTGCCAAAATTCCGTAATCTTGCGATCCATAATCTTCAAGAGACTCCACAGTTTAGAATGATCCCGTAATCCTAAAAGAGGCATCCAATGCGGTAGCGCGGCGGCGGCAAGCAGCGGCGCGGCGAGGGACCGTAGTCCATTAAGCGGCGGCAGCGCGACGGCAAGGAGCAGCTTGACGGAGAAGCGGAATCAACAAGATGAGGCTGTAGCATCATATGTGTGGTAGCGATTGGAATAATAAATTCTCACGTGTAAGATGGCTGAAATCTTGAATCGAAGCCGAGACTTTATTTAAACGGAAAATAAGAAAATATAAACTGGGAAAGAACAAAAACCGCAGCCGGACAGGGCGGCGGCGGCAGTGGCGGCACACCGCCCTGTCTAGGGTTTTTCTCAAGTGGTGACGGCTAGGGTTTGGTTATTTATGTGTGACGCGGCGAAAACGATATAGAGCCTAGGTTGGCTGTGATACCATGTAAGATAATGAAAGACTGATTGCTTTATTGATTCAATAGGATTACATTATATAGAGAATATATGAAACCCTAGAAACCTAAGTTGGGCCCATAGACTCACACTAATAATATGGTCTAATAGGAACTTCTCTCCCACAATCCCACTAGTTATGTTATCGGAGTTAGTAGTAATGTACCGTTAAATGATCCAATTAATACTCGACGACTTCGTAAAAAATCTCACATATATATTTGGGAATTCTAAAGACCTGTTAAAATCTTCTATCAAATCTATATAATGTCTTTACTGGCCTAAATGGTATATTGAAACGTAATCCAGATTCCATTTAATGTGTCTAAAAAACAGTTAAGCAATACCATCTGCTTACTCAAACCAAGACAGCACTAATCAAAGGCATCCATATCCTCCACAATCATATAAAAGTCAAAACACCTTCATAAGATTTACATCCAATTGCCCAACACTCTAACAGGCTAACAGCTTAGTTTCAAAAGCATTAACCATGTGACTCTAATCAAACCGACATTCAAGTCCCAAATCAAACTATGCAAATTCCTTTGGTGAATTACAAGCCTATTAGATTCATTGAATTAACAAGTACTCAACTTCTCATCATCCCATATAATATGATTCCACTAACTTTACCAGATAAACTGTTTTTGTGTCTGATCATTGAACAGGTAAATCTAACATTATATATAATCCTGATTTCAAACAAATATGTAACAATGAAGATAATGAAGCCTTATTTTGATACAATCAACCAAACAAACTAACTAAGCCTACTAAAACAAACAATTGTAACATTCACATGCATAGATAATTAAACAAAACAACTGCATACTGAATTAACAGTCTAAGAGGCCGCGGAAGATGACGTATACCTTCCAACGATCGAAAACCGATGCAAATCAACTGTTAATTGAAGTGATCGATCTACGGAGGTATACCAAATTGAATGCAGGAAGTTAGGGTTGACATGGTGACTGGAAGCGATCTGTATTGGTGGATTGAGACGGTGGCGACTGAGAACGGTGAAGTCGTCGGTGATTTGCGGTGGATTTAGGTGTTGAGGAGAAACTGCAAAAGGAAAGTGGTAAATGTTGAGTTGAATGATTGAAGAACACTTGATTCCTACTTTGATTTACTCGTTTGAGGTGTGGTTTAGGTGGATTGAAAGTTAGTCTGGTGCGAATTCTTCAATTAGGTTTGCGATTGATGAATGTTAGACGATGATTATTTCCTGGTAAAATATAAAATATAAGTTAAGCATGATTTTAGTGACTTCTGAACCAATAATACGGTAACCATATTTCACTTATTATACTTTTATTATAAGTTAACGAATTTAGTGATTGTTGAACCAATAATACGTCAAGAACTACGATAACAATATATTTCACTTATACAAAAGATTATGGATACATGCCAGGGCAAGGGAGGCAAGCGACCAAGGGGCGCCCAAACCTTGTACACGAGTAAAAAACCCAAGCAACGAAGGCAACCCGAGGACCAAGTTCCCCTCCCCCACGTCGCCTAGAAAACTCGCTCACTGACTTTGTTTCTTACACACCGAATCTTGTACCCGCCTTAATAATATGGTTGCTCGCACAACGACTCATGATTTTGGCCCAGAGACTCGTGAACATGCCCCAACGATTAGCAAACCTCGAAAATTATATGTTCAGAAAAAACATGCCCACCAAATCAACTATCTCACTAAATCAACAATGCACTACGTATGAAGGCATTATACGTTTTTACAGTTGTCAACCTTAATTCAAGAACTTGCTTAAAAAAATAATTGGAACTATAAAAACGGCTAAAAACTAGAAATGCTTTGAAAATTTAGTTACATTGATGTCCGAAAGGTTCTTTTGTCCATTGTTGTAGGAATCTTTAGAGTGAGAGTCATCTCAGTACTATGTTTTTTTTCTGATGATATCTTCTGTTTTCTAGGTCTAGCTACGTTCTCCACTTCAAAGTGAATTTGATCAAATTTATTAAAGAATATCTGTTAAAACAAAACATGATAGCAGCTTATGTGATGTTCTGAATTTATTTTGAAAATTAGAACTTTTAGAAGAGAACCTTCATTTAGAAGGTAAATAGTATTACGTCATGCTATATGTATATTTATTTATCTAATCAATTGTCACTGTAGAAAAAAAACAGTTTCTAAAACTAATTTATAAATTGATTTGTAGGAATATATAACGAAAACTTGCTAAACAATTTGCACAAAATAAAACGAGAAATATAAATTTCATCTATACAGATAGTTTACACAAATATTTTTTTAACTCCTCAAACTATAAACTATTTGGTATATTAGATTGTGCGGATTTGTGAATGGATACACGACAAGGTAGAACATGCTTCAATTTGTGTCATCAAATCCAAAAGATGGTAGGAAAAGACACTTAAACCTAACCTGTTCAAAATCAATTTAACCCAAGAATTTGTTGTTACCCTATCAAGTTCAGGGGATAGATTGGTCTTTGTGGATTGTAGAACATATTCCATTTTGATAATTAAACGAGTACAATGACTTGTGGTATAACTTTCTTTGTATAAATTGACACACTTGTGAAATAGTGAAAATACATCGATATCATATTACATGTCAATATACAATGCTCTCTATTGTTTAACGTAATAATAATTTATAAGTCAAGATAGTTAACGCTAATCAGCATGACCTTATACTGACTGACCCACATAAAAACATTAACCCGTTATTTCTCGCGGTCCATCGAAAGATTGAGTCTTTCTCAGGTTCCAATGCAAGCCATCATGGATGCTGTGCAAAAAGTCACTGGTTGAATCCCCTCTACAGGCTGTGGGTGACCACAGCCAAACCACATGCTGTGCAACTGTTTCCTATCTTTCCCGTCAAACGATGCCCATGCATGACCTCGACTGTTGAAAGGAACTTGGATCCGAAGTGTCACATACTCGGGTAATATCAGAGGCCGGAAAGATAAAGAGTGTGGACAGATTGGAGTGAATAATATGCCGGGAACCTGCATGTTTTGTTTCAAGTCATGTAAAGAAGTGATCTATGAAAGCACTATTGTTTAAGAATGGATGGGAAACATCACAAAACGTACCTGTGGATGGACCATCGAACCTCCAGCCGCAAGCGAGTAAGCAGTGCTCCCTGAAGTTGTTGATAAAATCAACCCGTCTCCTTGTACACATGTGACAAAGGAGTTATCACAATAACATTCCAAATTGGTAAGGAATGATGAAATCCCACGGTCGATCGTAACTTCATCTAACACAAGTATTGGCTCTTCCGTCTGTATTCGTTTTTAGCTGCTTCACGAATAACATGGCACTGCAATCGATGTCTAAGTGTAATACTGATGGGACCTTGTAGGATTGATTTCAAACATTCTCTGTATTGTTCACTGTCTTTTGAATTAAAGTTAAAGATCACTTATGAATCAAATTCAATTGTCTATGGCAGACTGCAATGGGTACATACATATATATAATACATATATATATATATAACATGCACACACATATGGAAAGGTTTAAATAAGAACATTAAATATTGTGAGAAACCATGAGAACGAATGAAAAAACCACAAGAACTTGGTCAAAACAATTCAAATTCAAATTTTTTGTACACTTATCATTATTATTCGAATACAATGGTAAAAAATTAATTTACATGTTTAAATTTGCGTAAATTCGTAAATAAAGAAAATTTACATATGTGTAAGTTTGCCATTTACACATGTGTAAATTTGTTATATTTACATATGTGTAAAAAAGCTAATAAGAGTGATTTGAGAGGATAAATGAACTATTTGATGTTGTAAATTCTTTTTTTGACGTATTTTGATTACATGAGGTTTGTATTGAAAAAAAAACGTTTTTTTCATTCATTCTCAAGGTTCTCGCAATATTTAGCGTTCTCAAGATAACCCTATATATATAGAGAGAGAGAGAGAGGGAGAGGAGACGATTAACGTACAAGACCACCTTATCATGCAATGTGTACACAAACATCTCAACTGCACATCTGATCTAATCTAGGCTTTCATTGAACGCGTTGGCACAACAGTAATTAACTTTACATAATTACGCATGTTATTGCATAAATACGCACATTATAATACATAATTACGCACGTTATTTGCATAATTACGCATGGGTTGGGTAAACCCTAATTACGCATGTTATATTGGTGGTTGCGTACCGTCACACGTTAAGAGCCTTTGGATTTAAATCATATATACTATATATATGCTCTTATCTTTATCAATATAGAGTTAGAAATTTACTTTAAAACATTAGATTATTATTAAAACAAAATAGTTTTCAAGAGCACAGCATATTCACCCGACACGTTTGATATGTACCGGAAACAATGTGTTTCAACAGAAACCATTTTGACCTGATATCCGACCCGGCAATTTGCCGCCTCCACTTATCATGCATAATATAAAACTTAAAACTGAAGAAACGAGTAATATTTACAGAAAGATAAGTATACGAAATGGAGTCATGAAGCCCAAAGAACCCATAGAGAATGGCACGATTGGAGGAACGGGGCCTTTAAACAATGATGCAGCCTGCAAAAAGTAATTACTGATTTATAACCGTAAATATCATTTGACTTCAAAAGACAGAGAAATGAAAGCACATACCCAAAGCACAGTTCCATCACCACCAAGAGTTACGATAAAATCAACTTTCTCATGCAGATGCGAAACACCATCGCCTGTCAAGTAACGATACAAGAGCGATTAGCAAGAGAACTTTCTAGAACATATCCTCTGACTTTATGGGCAATAGACATAAAGCGGATGCTCATCTTAGTGAATCGTTCTATTTGCAATATAACAAATCATACAACATTTCAACAAGAACGTGACTCACCATCTTTCCAGGTCTGCTCGCCTAGCTGCCCTCGGCACCTCTGAAGAGGGTGCCGCCCTTCACTAAGCCTTCCTACATATATTCAAATCAGTACAAGGCAAGTATATATTCTATTTTGAGGAAAAAGATAAGGAAAAGATGGACTATGCCACATGGCCGCTACAAATAAAGGAAAAGTCTTATGCGAGTGATACAATCGACACACTTGGAAAAAGGAATCATCAGTTACTACCGGCTTTGGTTTGGGATTACCTAAACCCGTCCCAAACCCGACCCATTGTCATCCCTAATCCCATGGCCCACAGAGTTTTTGTGAAGAAATACCTGAAACATGAACCACTGTTGATTAACACATGAATAAACAGATATAAACGAAAGACGTCAGAAATATAAGATGCGAAAATATTGACGCTACCAGACAATTTCAGCACATACAACTTTAACAGAAATTGAATTCGGTTTTGTCAAGATGAGCAGTGTCTGTGGAGGAGATTCCCATTTCAAACAAATCTGAAATAAAAGACCATAAAGACGCAAATCAGAACGTGTTTAGGCAGATAAAAACTCTCTATGAAAACAATACAGAGTTAACCGTAACAGTTTTCTTATTATACATCTTATACACAGTGTCATACCTGTTTACTGCTACGTTCTGCTGTTGTTATATTCCCCTTTTCAAAAGAGACAACATCACGTTTATGTTGATCATTCTTTTCACCATTGCAACTCCAGTGTAGCTTGAATGATGCCTTTCGAATAAGCTTGCTACAAGCATTGGGATAAGAACAAGCATTGGATAAGAATTTGTTCTTTGTCCCAAAGAACCTCGTGAGAGTATATTCTGTTCTTTCCACGGTACGTTGGAGGCTGTCTGTTGGTTTCAAGCATGGGTTCAAGGTGTTGTTCTGAGTTTTCAAATTTCTTCTCAGTACGGTTATTGTATAGATCCACAGATGTCAGAACTGAATGACATGTAGAAAAACAATAGTTAAAAAAAAGATGTGAAATCAGATAAACTTTATGTCTAAGGTCTCAAAGTACAACATGTTGAAAAGCAGCTAGGAACTATATATAACGCAAACATAATAAACAAGTATGTGTATTTAATTTTTACTTTACTACATGTGCTAACAAATAGAGAATATAATCATATATCTCGTGTTTTATACCTTTATTTTCCAACTGCAAGTTCCGTTGTCTGTCCAGTTCATATTTACGTTTCCATTCCGATGCCTCAGCTTGTGCAGAAGCTTTACCTTCTGCTGCTCATCTTAAAGCCTTACCAACAGCTATACATTCAAAAATAAAACAAAAACAAAAAAAATCAGTATTGCACGTCAATATACGTTCGTGCTAACAATTTCTTAAAAACTGAAAACATAATCATACTTCTCATGGCCTCTGAAAACTCCACAAGATTATCTTCAATCCCGGCAAAAGAGGCTGCTCGACAATTTCTTTTACAACTTTCTCGGAGTTTAAAAGAGAAAAAGAATAAAGAAAATCACTCTCATATGGCAAATTAGATGCATTACCCTGTAGATAAAATGGTATACAAGACATGAGCATAAGAAACACAAAAGAAAAGGTAGAATCCCAATAGATGATTTTACGGTTTTAACCCTCTCAACTCGCTCTAGTCGAGTGCTAATTTCCTACATGTTTCATTATATAATATCTTTTCCTTACATAAATTCTCACAATCATAAAAACTCCATCATCTAAAGACATAACCGATACCGTTCGACTCGTCCCACTAGATTCCATAATAGTTTCCATCAAGCTCATAGAGAATTAGAAATCAGATCTTCCTAACAAAATTATTATTTATTAAAATATTGATTCACAAAACTCATGATCATAAATTCACAATAAGTACACATGCAATCAATACTGTTTACTATGTCTATGATGAAGTAATCTTCACATCTGTCAATCAGCCAACCAACCACCTTTCTTCTGTCCCATCTTCTCGCTATAGTTCAACTACCTCTAGCAATAAATCCAAGCTCACCAAATCTGACCCTTACTAAATAGCATACAACAGCAACAACAAATTGACCTTTGAATATCCAGAATAAACCAGACTCCTGATGTCAACTTCAATCAAAACTTCCATCACTATGATCTTTTCACATAAGCCCTAACCCTAACTTGTGTACTCACGATTCTTCTCAAAACAGTAAACGATGCATAACTAAACAAGCTCAAATTGATTGAAATGAAAGAACGATACGCATGCAGAAGATATAGACCCAAATTACATCAACTTTTAAAAAAAGTCAGAAACAGATAACAGAGATAGAACTCAGAATTATACGTACATTAGCGTTAGGACTCTCCGGAGCCATGGCTGTATGTATAATGATGAATTGAAGATGATGATGAAGCTTGAGGGAAGTGAGGGGTGAAATTGGGGATATATATATAGGTGGAAGGTGTAGTGGGAAGAGAGTACGCGTGGGGGATCGTGGAGGAAGATGATGATGATGATGATGATAATTCTATGAGAAGAAAACGAAAGGGTGAGAAGTCAACACCATGTGAACGTCAACAACGGTGAGCCGGACCACTTGAACTGATTCAACTCGATGTTTTCGCACAAATTCAATATAATATTCTATGTGAATGCATGAATTGACTGGTCGAAAGAAACATTTTAATAAAACTAAACTGTTAAATGATTTGTGAGTTTTGCTTCCATTATTATTTTTTTTTAAAACTCAAATCTTTTAAATTCAAATTATTTTAGTTTTAATTTTGTTAACATTTTTATTCAAAATTTAAATTAATCAGATTTTTCAGTTAGTATCCAGTTTTTTTTACCTTTTTCCTTCTTTTTAATGAAGGGCAAATTCATTTTATATAAAATGACCAAATTGTCCTTCTCGTCAACTAAAAAGATAGATGAATTTAACCTGGTGGACTAAAATGGAAACGATGAAAACTTTTTGGACACACAGACGAAAAATAAAATCATTTGGATTAAACGGGACAAAATGGCGCAAACCACATAGACTAAAATGCATTTAACTCTAACTCTAAAATGCCTCTCCCCATCTGGCCGGAAATATGGGTCGAAATAAGTTGTTGTCAAAATAAAGTGAAAGAGCTGGATAGTGAAACTGTTGGTAAGTCTGTTAATTAGCAGTTGTGTCTTTTCTAATAGTTTGTATATTCCCAGCAGTTTTGTAAACGTTGGGAATCAAATATGTTAGCCTAGTTGGATGTTATTATCGAGGCAATATCATTACCTGTTCTCATGTGTGTATAAATAGATTGTTTCTGTTTAAAACAATGTATTACTTTACACAGCTTGCTGAGAGTACTTTCTTAGTGAGAGAAAGGGAGTGAGAGATCTTAGTGAGGGAAAATATTATCGATTGTACTTTTGCTATTTTAATTTAATAGAATTTGTAGTGACTTTATTCTTACTATTGTTATTGTTTTGTGTAACTTAATCTAATGAATTTTGTTGCTTAAACTGTTTACTGATTAACTGATTTTAAAACACAAAACACACACTTATATTCTAACAATTGGTATCAGATTAGATCTCTAAATTTGATCTAACAATCAAATTTAGAACAAAGTTCTAAGCTCAATTGTTGATATAAAATTTGTTTGTGGTTCAGATTATAAGAAATTGTCACTCAGCTAAGCATTTTTGTGCTATGCTTTCTAAGATTTACATAAAATTTAACAAACATGTTAATTCCCCAACGATCCTTATGTTTATCATAAAACATGATCATCAACAAAACCTTTGATGTTTGTTCATCCATTAATACAACATGTGGCAACGTTAAATAAATCACTTTTTGTCATATCACAACACTTCTTAGAGATCTGTGATGTATAGACCTTATGTTCTAACTTTACCGAACACAGAGAGACCAAATGTGCAAATACCTAAGGATCTTAAATATAACTCTGGACAGAACTTTCAGAAGTTTGAGCTCGATGCCAAAGCATTCGCAATGCTTGTTATGGCTTTACCAGATGAGATCTATGTTGGTTTGTTACATTGATATGATGCTAAAGAGTTATGGGATGCCTTGAAGGAACAATTTGGTTAAACAAAATAAGTAATTAAATAACAGTGAGATTCTGATCAGCAGTATGAGACGTTTGGGCATGTTAAAGGGTAGACATTAACTCAACAATTTGAGATGTTAAATCGTTTTAATAAGTGAATTAAAATTGGTTGAACAAACATACTCAAATAATAATGATTTCTCAGATCACTTATGAGAAAGAAATTACCTAGAAAAAGAAGTTGCAATCTTATGGGAACACTGTTGATGATTGCACCTTTGGTAACACAACACTTCTGATTCAAGAGACATCATCATCTTGTTAAGGGAGTGATAAAAGTTATGATCATTACATTGACACAACCACTAATCTTACTTACCTGATATGGCCTACACTGTGAATGATGATGATGATGATGATACTTATATGTATGATGATCTATCATTTGTTTATGATGATCTTTAATACATAGATCCTGTTAATTTGAAGATGGATATTTTGTATCAGTTGACTTTATTGAGTGTGAGAACAACAAGAAAACTGGTAGAAATTTTCCAAGACTCTATGGGAAAGCTAAGGTTGGTTTTGATAAGTCTAAGATGCATTGTTATAAATGTAATAAGTTGGGTCACTTTTCTAGAGAGTGTAGAAGTTCAGGGTCAAGTTCTGCACCAAAGATCAATTACCCTAACCATAAACAAAACTTCAATACTCACGACCCCAACACTGTTACACCTAGACTCAAAGTCCAAACACTCATTCGCTCACTTTGTTCAAGTTCCACTTCAAATGCATGTTCAACGTATCCAAATCTCTGCTGCTCAAATCTAATATATTCAAACCCATGTACCACAAGTTATTATTCCTTAAACCATTCACAATCCTGCATCTCAACCATCAGCTCCCAATACAAAGTCTCTTCACAGAAGGCTATATTAACTAGAGTGCATGCTTGAAGATTTATGTAGTGAGAACTTTGTTAGTGGTTGTCGAAGAGGGCCCCTGATCGGGCTCCTCGCCTTGGGCCGCTTAACTAGACTCTGATAAGGGCCCATTCCTCATACTCTAAAAGGCCCAACACATGAAGGAATATAATGAGGATTTAAGCCCACAACCGGTGATTGCCTTCCCCAAGCCGCAGGCATTAAATGCCTGCAACTCCAAAAGGACGACGAAGACCGAAGAAAGTACGAGGTAGTTGCAGGTCTCATTAAATGAGGCAAGCATCTCATCACCGATGAAAGGACACGCGTCCTGGGCTGTCAGAAATCCGGCTAGCAGCCAAGATTACCATTAGATCGCCTGGGGATCTTCCGAAGGTGATAAGCTTCTTTTCCCTCATAAGTTGAACAAGAGATCACTCAAGGTAAGCATTCAAGACCTTAGCATTTACTCACACAATCACGTTTATTTCGCACATTCTCTGGATCGCATTTAATACACTAAGAGATCCACACAATACACTCTGGTGATCATATCTCACCGGAATTTCTTATCTTCTCCGACAAGTTAACTTATCCTCACGCCGAGCTTGGTCACGGATCCCCCATCGTGGCCCTCCATGACGAGGCTAATGGTTTACTTTTTTGTAGCCAATCTAGAAGGCATGTCCGGATGACGACGAATCACTTAGACCTTCTGCTTCGAAGCTTAAGGATTCGACATTGGCGCCATCCATGGGACCTCTGTCATCATAGACGTCTCAGTAAGAACATTAGCGTTTGGAAAGGTTTTTTCCTACAAAACAGTATAAGCAATGACGACACCACCTCCCACCGGTTTCATAATCTCGAAGGTAACATCAGCAACGGAGAAACAGGTCACCACTTAAGACATTAACAATGAGTATGAAGCCATCAACGACATAGAACCAACGAAAAAGAACGAAATCACGCCAGATTTTGTGTTAAAAATAAGACGAGTTGCAGAAATAACTTAATGACCTAGAAAAAATGGAAAGGCTAGAGAGTTACGCTCTAGGCTCAACTTCGAGACACCCCTAAATGAGGGTAACGTCTTTTCCAATGGCAAGAACGCCACACCAGACCCTTTGGCAACCTTCATGGAAGTGCTTAAGCAGATGAACCCTAAAGAAAGGGTCGTGGTAATGGAAGAGAAAGGAGGTGATAAAGAAAAGGAAGGGCAGAAGGGCGTCGACATACTGGATAAACCATACCTGCCTAGAGACCTATCAGAAGTCTCTAAGTTCACTCGGCGAATCGCAGAGGCCCACTGCCTCCCAAGTTAAAACCACCCAGCAACCTGGACAGGTATGACAGGACCAAGGATCCTGAGGATCACCTTAATGCCTTTAGAGGAGCGGGACAGGTTGGTCGGTGGTCAATGCCTACCTGGTGTTACATGTTTGTGCAAACATTGATTGAAAGAGATCGTCTATGGTTCGATAGCCTCCCAGCTGGAAGTATACACAGCTACGAGGACTTATGTGAAAAGTTCCTCCGGAACTTCAACCAGCAAAAGAAAGTGGTCAAGAACCCTAATGAGATCATGCATATCCATCAAAGAGACAGCGAACGGGTGGATCAGTACATGGAAAGGTTCATCAATGAGAGTATGAACATAAAGGGAGTCCCCGAGGTAATGAAGATCAGCAGCTTTATCAATGGGTTAAAACATACTCAGTTGTGCGAAAAGCTAGGGGAAGAGTTCCCAAAACATTTGACGCCCTCATGGACAAGGTCACAACCTTCGTCAGAGGGAAGGATACTAGCAGCAAGGCCAAGGAGCTGGATGCCAGCCATAGAAGGATCAACACCGTTCATCGATCATAAGAAAACGGTAACCTTTACTCCAAGAAACCTTCTTATGATAAAAGGCATCATGATAGGCCGAGACCCACCTTTTCCCCTTACAAGCCCAGGGGGAGGGGATTAGCCCCTTACTATGACAATTTTACTCATTTGACCAAACCCCCAAGGGAAATACTAGCAACCGAAAGAGTAAAAAACTCTTTCCCATAACCTCCTCCCCGAAATCCAGGGCCAAAAGCTTATCCAAACGAATATTGTGAGTTCCACAAAGGCTGCTGACATAATACAGATGATTGCATGTATTTGAAAAGAGAAATTGAACGCGGTCAAGACAGGGAAGCTATCCCACTTGATAAAAGAAATAAAAGAAGGGGGATAAGAAGGGAAAAGATAAAAAGGCAGAAGGCCAAGAGCAATGTTTTGTGGATAAGATTACAAGGTGAGATGAGCTTGGCTCAACCGGGAGTGTCAAAGCTAGGGTGCTGAGACCCTAGGATTGCATGAAGGCTCCAATACTCATGCCTCACCTAGAGGACCATGAGACTCAGAAACTCCCCCTCAATATTTCAACAAAAATAGCAGGTCACAAAGTAGCACGGATACATGTCGACGGGGGAGTGGAGTAGAGGTAATATATGAGCATTGCTTCCTGAGATTTGATAGAGATATAAGGGACAGGCTGGAAGAAGACTCCATGCCCCTCATGGGGTTCAACAATAGCATCTCGCATCCCCTGGGAAATCAAACTCCCATTCACAGGACGAGAACCACATAACTGATGTTCACCGTGATCAAATCACCCTCCAAATACAACGCCATATTGGGAAGGCCCGGCATCGGATACCTTAAAGCACAAGCATCAACTCTTTATGGAGTCCTTGTATTCCAAACTCCCATAGGACTTGCTTGGGTAAAGTCTGCCTACGAAGTAGTATTATCAGTCTCAGAAGATAAGACTGAGAAGAAACCCCGAGAAGAAGGGACAGAGGAGTGGGTCCTGAACAAACGGTTCCTGGAACAAACTGTACGAGTAGGGGCACACCTGAGTGACAAACACAAAAGCTCTGTGAAAGAGTTAGTACTCTTCAACATAGATGTCTTTGCTTTTCAACACTCGGACATGAGCGGCATTCCTCGAAGCTTTACAGAACACCGACTCAATACCCATAGCTGGGTAAAACCAGTTAAGCAAAATAAAAGCAGTATGGGACCGCAAAAAATGAGGGCAGCATGTGAGGAAACTAGGAAGCTCCTCAGGGCTGGTATAGTCAGGAAGGTCAGATACCCTCCTAGGTCTCAAATCCAGTAATGGTCAGTAAGAAGGACGGAGGGTGGAGGATGTGTATAGACTACAAGTACCTCAACAGAGCCTGCCCAAAGGATTGTTACCCCCTAACAGAAATAGACGTGCAAGTAGATTCCTAGCCCAGTACCCCTTAAAAGGTTTCCTGGACGCATACAAGGGGTATCACCAGATTCAGATGTCCTTGGAAAGTGAGGAAAAAACAGCATTTGTGATAGACGAAGAGCCCTTTTGTTACACAAAAATGCCATTTGGGCTCAAAAACGCGGGAGCAACCTATCAAAGGTTCAAGACCCGCAGCGGAAAAGGTGATCGGGGCATAATTGGGTTATCATCAAAGCTCATGACATTTATTATATGTTTCATATTCATTAATACAATTTAATGGAAATTTACAATGGGATACCACATGTTCTAACTATCAATCTAAGCTTCTTGGTTCTTTTCTAAGGCATTTCCTATGTTTTCCTTGCTTCAACCTGTTCACCTGTATCATGTGTAAAAGGGTTTTTGGATCAACATAAAGTTGGCGAGTGAATCCTATGGAAAACATTTGAACAAGTTTATTTAAATTGATTATGAAATATGTGCACAACCAAACATGAGTAAAAATAGATGTAACTTATTCAACAATCATAAGATATTAAATGAAACACACATGAACAATAATGGAACACTTAGAGGCACGCGATGCTCAACTCGTCTCTCACGAGGAACTGAGGGGCCTAATAAATGAATTGCATAAACATGATAATATGAATGACACAACTACAAACGATATAAACTCAATGATACACACATGAACAATAATGAATTTGATTTGAGGCACGCGTTGTTCAACTCGTCTCCCACGAGGAACTGATGGGCTTAATGAATGAATTTCATATAATTTGACAAATGAAATAAGGAATCACAACAATATAAACAATCTAAGTTTAAATCATGACATGGTATGGCACAAGTTTAAATAAACAAGTTTATTTTTTGTGACACATGACACACCCCAAAACGTGTAATTAAAAGGGGGAGTTGTAAGATTCACTCACAGTGGGTGCGTTCGGTTGATGATGTTGAATGCACACGAAGTGGTTTTAACCACGAGTGAGATTAACCTAGATAAATCGCATTATGGTTTGGTAAGTAAACGGATTTTATTAATCTATTTTAGTAGGATTGTTGGGTGTATTTTTGTGAGTTTGATGCTATTTTCTAACCTTAAAAATGTTATTTTTAAGTATTTTTAATTGATTTTTAATTAAAATAATTAAATAAAAATAATAAAAAAATTTGATTTTTTTCTGACCGTTGACTGACCGTTGACCGGTTCGAATAGGAATATAAGTGCGCTGAGTGAGGCTCGAACCCGAGACCTCCCGTACGCGTGCACGCAGCTCTACCAACTGAGCTACGTGTCTAACCCGTTATATATCTGATTTTAATTATATATATATATTAATTATGTTAAACAGAAATCCTTTATTTTTAAAAATGATTTAAATCAACGAAACGGTGCGCTCCACAGGTCTCGAACCCGGGACCTGTGGCTTAAACTAACACACAGTCCACCACTGGACTGTGTGTTTGACATGTTAACTCATCTGATTTTTATTTTACTTAAATACAAATTAAGCATCTTCATTTATGCCGTATTTAAAAAGTTTGAATAATGGTCCGAATCGATGCAGTAGACCGGACTCGAACTCGTGTCCTGTGATTAAACATACACACAGTCCACCGCTAGACTGTGTGTCTAACTTGGTTATTATTCCGGTTATTAATATACTTAACATACACCTGTGTGACTCCGGTTCGGTTTAACAAAAAAATCATTTTTATTAAGGCAGCGTGTGTGGAACAGGATTCGAACTTGAGACGTTAGGGTTTATCGTGCACACAGTCCACCGCTGGACTGTGTGTCTAACCCGAGTAATATCTTGTTTTTAATTATACTTAAACATTACAGCGGTCATCGTCTTCTCCGTCCGATTTTAACCAGAATCGGAAAATCCGACTGGTTCAAAGTCTTAATCGGTTTCTTTAGTTTTTTTAGGTAATTATAGATGAGATATAAGTAAAAAGAAGGGAAAATAAGCGTGAGGTATACCGACTCGTTTCCTCTGTTTTCCGGCAGAACTCCGACAGAAATCCCTTCCGGCGACGAGTGTCTTGCAGTAGAGAATCTTCAGAAAACTTACAAAGGGTGTGGGTGACTTCGGTATAAGCTTAGTAGGTTCAATAAGGCTCGGAAATGGAGAAACCGGTTTTCCGGCGATGAGCAGAGTTATTCCGGCGAGTGTTTTGAGCGAAAAAGCTTGCAGTGGGTTGTGGGTGAATTTATAGGAAGAAACCGAGATGTATTTGGCCCGATTTCCAACTGGATTCATAAGTTATAAAAACTCCGGCGGTTACAGAAGGTGTCACGGACTCAAACGTCGGTTATAACCGATATAGGTTTAAAGTTTACGTTATAACGGAAGGATTCGTTAAATACTCGCGAGATTTCCGGGATTCCGACGACTGAACTTTTGGGCGCCGGTTTTGAATTCGTAACGTCATGATATCAATTTAATGATTCTAATATTTAACAAACAACATCCGTGGCGCAGTGGTTCAAGTTTTATGTGTTAAGTCTGTGCGTACAGTGACTCGGCGACTGATCCGGGTTCGAAACCCGGCAGGAACATTTTATTTTTATTTTGCGATTTTCAACAGTTTTTCAAAAACTAAATATATATTCCCGTATAATAATTGATTATGTATCGTTTAAAATTATTTTGGGCATTTAATTCGCAACGAAAATTTTAACTGACTGTTCGGTTGATAAACGGAGCGGGTTTGGTAAATCCGTTTTTGACGGATGTTACAGTATCCCCTGCTTTTTAGAAATTTCGTCCCGAAATTTTAAATAGTGATATATTTGACTAAAAGAGTGATGGTGTTTAGTTTGACAGTTACTTGCTTAGAAAAAGTAAGGGTTTAAGTTTTTGTTTGAGGCGGTAACGTTCCTTGTAAGGGTTAATTACCCTATTACAGGAATCGCTTTTTGTTGCCTACTGTATAAGTATTGGTAAGCAGGAATGATTCGCTAAAAATGATATCATGCATAGGAGTTTAGGTACGTTTGGAAAAGTATGGTTATATCCTAAGGCAAAACTTCTAACACTACAACCTATATGGAAACATAAATAAAACACAACAGCTGATATTTGAACATAATTAAACACAACAGCTAATATTTGAATCCACATTCTGATTGCATATATGTTTGAATGGTGGAAGTTCCTCTCTCGTTTGTTATGATAGAGAGGTTAGTTTATGTAGAAATGGAACACAATCCAATCTCTTTAAATAGCCAGATGATATAAATGTAACACAAATTCCAACCAAGGCAATACTAAATCCTACATGGAACTTCTCATAACCGCCTGATAATGCCTCTGATCCTTTGGCAAGAATACTTATATATAGGAAGTACCAGCGGCATATCCACCATATTCTTGCCAAATTTTCATTAGTTTTATCCACAAGTTATGATTGGTTACCAAGAAACTAATAAATCCTACATAGAACTTCTCATAACCGTCCGATAATGCCTCTGATCCTTTGGCAAGAATACTTATATATAGGAAGTACCAGCGGCGTATCCACCATATTCTTGCCAAATTTTCATTGGTTTTATCAGTGAATTATGATTAGTCCTATAACTCTACAACCAATACAACAAACATAAATTACTGAAATGAGATATATCTATGCGATCAAGGCTCAATCAAACGGAGCCGATCGTATTGCATGTACTGAAAATGTAATGTCTGTGCGCTCAAGGCTCAATCAAACGGAGCCGAACGTATTGAATGTACTGAAAATGAAATTGTCTGTGTGCTCAAGGCTCAATCAAATAGAGCCGAGCGTATTGCATGTACTGAAAATGAATAACTTAACCACACAAACAGCCTATGCATGGAACCTCTCATAACCGCCTGATAATGCCTCCGATCATTTGACAAGAATACTTATATATAGGAAGTACCAGCGGCGTATCCACCATATTCTTGTCAAATTCTCATTGACTTTATCCGCAGTTATGATTAGTTCTATGCGACTCTACAACAAACACAACAACCACAAGATACTGATAATGAAATTGTCTGTGCGCTCAAGGCTCAATCAAACGGAGCCGAACGTATTGCTTGTACTGAAAATGAAATTGTATGTGCGCTCAAGGCTCAATCAAACGGAGCCGAACGTATTGCATGTACTGAAAATGAACAACTTAATCTAAACAACAATCACACAAACAGCCTATGCATGGAACCTCATAACCGCTTGATAATGCCTCCGATCATTTGACAAGAATACTTATATATAGGAAGTACCAGCGGCGTATCCACCGTATTCTCGTCAAAGTTTCATTGGCTTTATCCTTAAGTTATGTTTGGTTCTATGTGATAAAGAAAAACACAAAACTAAACGATAGGAGTTGAATCTGGATCTTCGGCGAAGAGGACTAGTTGGGTATCTTCGTTTGGGCCGTCATTGTCTTCGACAGAATTGGCGTTGATATTGAAGACTCTTCCTCTTGCTGGTGGCCTAGTGGTTGAGTTTTCTTGGTTTACTTGGTTAACTGGGTTTGATTGGGCTTGAGTGTTGATGACGTTAACCAATTGAGGGCATGTGTTTCTAAAGTGGGTAGGGTCGCCACAATTGAAACAAGCTCGAGCATATGGGAACATGGGGTATTGGGGTTGTTGATAGGTTTGGTTTATGGTTTGAGTAGGGGAAAAGGTTTGGTCTTGAAAGGTGCGACAAACATTGCTCAAGTGACCATAGCGTCCACAAGTTTTACATAGCCGACAAGGTAAGGTAAGGGGATGGTGATAAAAACAGTTGTTGCATCGAGGGTGAGGTCCAAGATATGGTTTCTTATTTGGGTAGGCTGAGTTGGGTGCCACTTGGGTGATTGGGATAGCTCGGATGGGTATAGCGTGTAAAACTGGTTGATTTCGTTGGGTAGCAGCGAAAAGTCGCCCGACTCTTCTTCTCTTAGGATTGGGTTGAGAAGGGGATTCGGTTTGAGTGGAGTCGGAGGTTTCAGTTGATTCTTTATCCTTCTTCTTCTCCTCCTTGAAGTCTTTGTTCCGGATTCGGTTCTCGGTGAGCTCTGTTGCTAGCTCCATTGCTGCTTCCAAAGTTGCAGGCTTGGTTCTTATTACAGGGTCTTGAATCTTTGACGGAAGACCACGAATGTAGTGCTCGATCAAACGGTAGAGGGGAGTGAACATGTTGGGAACCATTTGATGTAACTCGAGGAATCTTTTTTTGTAAGTGGTGTGGTCTCCTTCCTTTTGCTTCAATGAGTAAAATTCATCTTCTAACTTCTTGATTTCGCTCCTTGGGCAAAATCGTCTGGTCATGATTTCCTTCAATTCGTTCCAAGTTAAGGTCATAGCATCGTCGACGCCTCGTTTGGCCTTCTCTGTATTCCACCAAGTAAGTGCTATCCCATATAATCGACCGGTAGCATAACGCACTTTGCGATCGTCAGGGCATTCGCAATTTAGAAAAGTGTTCTCCATTTCTTCAAACCAATGGAGAAGAGCAGTGACGCCTTCAGTCCCTTTGTATTTCGGAGGGTCGCATGATTTGAAATGCTTGTAGGTGCATTTGGTGGTATTTGAGGGAGAGTTGAAAATGTTTTGGTTTGCTTGTTGGACTTGGATTACAATGTTGGGTATTACGGCAGCCATTTGTTGAGCGATTAGGGCAGCCATGCGCTCGCGGGCTTTTCTCGCTCTCGTCTTCCTACGGGCGAGGTTAGAAGACATCTACAAGGAATACATGACAAGAGTATGAGTTGGATGCTTTTGGGATCATGGGTCGCATTCAGGAATGAACATTCATAAAATAATTATAGATAAATAAATCTACTACATCCATAGGATGTCTTGGGTTTTGCTCGCTGTTAGGCCCTACATGCCGCCATACTTTACCTGTGTAATCATGTGGGCCCCCATGAATACCGGTTTTTCATATGGTTCGCACGGGTTTGCCAGGTTGCGTACACAAAAACCCGGAGAAAATCGAGAAATATGTATACAACGTGTGATATTCGGAATGTGTCCAGGTGTAGACACGGTGACACCTCATTTAGGGTTAGTTCGAACGACGTTTGGTGTGGCATGCTTTGGCCTAATAGGTCCTTCGTACTCTCATCGTTGGTCCCCAGGTAGGCAAACTGGTCCGTTATATTGGATTTATACGAATGCCAACCTAGACAGGACGTTCCGACTACCGGTACTTGTACCCTTCCAGTTACTACATGCCCGTCGCAGAACTTACTTTGATGAGATTTGAAAATTGCACAAAATCTTTGGATAATGAGAGTATGAAAATAAATTGAATACATGAACATCGATATATGTATAATGAATATGTATATAAGCATGTATGTTTGACTGTAAATGTAAACAAATATGAAACAAATAAATATCACAAGTTTGTATGTAACCACCTAATCAATTAAAATTTAGGCAGACTATAGTATAGGCTCTAAGGGTCTAATAACCTATCCTATATCCCTATAGTCATGGCTCTGATACCAATCTGTCACATCCCGACCCGCAGCGGAAAAGGTGATCGGGGCATAATTGGGTTATCATCAAAGCTCATGACATTTATTATATGTTTCATATTCATTAATACAATTTAATGGAAATTTACAATGGATGATACCACATGTTCTAACTATCAATCTAAGCTTCTTGGTTCTTTTCTAAGGCATTTCCTATGTTTTCCTTGCTTCAACCTGTTCACCTGTATCATGTGTAAAAGGGTTTTTGGATCAACATAAAGTTGGCGAGTGAATCCTATGGAAAACATTTGAACAAGTTTATTTAAATTGATTATGAAATATGTGCACAACCAAACATGAGTAAAAATAGATGTAACTTATTCAACAATCATAAGATATTAAATGAAACACACATGAACAATAATGGAACACTTAGAGGCACGCGATGCTCAACTCGTCTCTCACGAGGAACTGAGGGGCCTAATGAATGAATTGCATAAACATGATAATATGAATGACACAACTACAAACGATATAAACTCAATGATACACACATGAACAATAATGAATTTGATTTGAGGCACGCGTTGTTCAACTCGTCTCCCACGAGGAACTGATGGGCTTAATGAATGAATTTCATATAATTTGACAAATGAAATAAGGAATCACAACAATATAAACAATCTAAGTTTAAATCATGACATGGTATGGCACAAGTTTAAATAAACAAGTTTATTTTTTGTGACACATGACACACCCCAAAACGTGTAATTAAAAGGGGGAGTTGTAAGATTCACTCACAGTGGGTGCGTTCGGTTGATGATGTTGAATGCACATGAAGTGGTTTTAACCACGAGTGAGATTAACCTAGATAAATCGCATTATGGTTTGGTAAGTAAACGGATTTTATTAATCTATTTTAGTAGGATTGTTGGGTGTATTTTTGTGAGTTTGAGGCTATTTTCTAACCTTAAAAATGTTATTTTTAAGTATTTTTAATTGATTTTTAATTAAAATAATTAAATAAAAATAATAAAAAAATTTGATTTTTTTCTGACCGTTGACCGTTGACCGTTGACTGACCGTTGACCGGTTCGAATCGGAATATAAGTGCGCTGAGTGAGGCTCGAACCCGAGACCTCCCGTACGCGTGCACGCAGCTCTACCAACTGAGCTACGTGTCTAACCCGTTATATATCTGATTTTAATTATATATATATTAATTATGTTAAACAGAAATCCTTTATTTTTAAAAACGATTTAAATCAACGAAACGGTGCGCTCCACAGGTCTCGAACCCGGGACCTGTGGCTTAAACTAACACACAGTCCACCACTGGACTGTGTGTTTGACATGTTAACTAATCTTATTTTTATTTTACTTAAATACAAATTAAGTATCTTCATTTATGCCGTATTTAAAAAGTTTGAATAATGGTCCGAATCGATGCAGTAGACCGGACTCGAACTCGTGTCCTGTGATTAAACATACACACAGTCCACCGCTTGGTTATTATTCCGGTTATTAATATACTTAACATACACCTGTGTGACTCCGGTTCGGTTTAACAAAAAAATCATTTTTATTAAGGCAGCGTGTGTGGAACAGGATTCGAACTCGAGACGTTAGCGTTTATTGTGCACACAGTCTACCGCTGGACTGTGTGTCTAACCCGAGTAATATCTTGTTTTTAATTATACTTAAACATTACAGCGGTCATCGTCTTCTCCGTCCGATTTTAACCAGAATCGGAAAATCCGACTGGTTCAAAGTCTTAATCGGTTTCTTTAGTTTTTTTAGGTAATTATAGATGAGATATAAGTAAAAAGAAGGGAAAATAAGCGTGAGGTATACCGACTCGCTTTCCTCTGTTTTCCGGCAGAACTTCGGCGACAGAAATCCCTTCCGGCGACGAGTGTCTTGCAGCAGAGAATCTTCAGAAAACTTACAAAGGGTGTGGGTGACTTCGGTATAAGCTTAGTAGGTTCAATAAGGCTCGGAAATGGAGAAACCGGTTTTCCGGCGATGAGCAGAGTTATTCCGGCGAGTGGAATTACGTCCGGTAAAGGTGTGGTTTTGAGCGAAAAAGCTTGCAGTGGGTTGTGGGTGAATTTATAGGAAGAAACCGAGATGTATTTGGCCCGATTTCCAACTGGATTCATTAGTTATAAAAACTCCGGCGGTTACAGAAGGTGTCGCGGACTCAAACGTCGGTTATAACCGATATAGGTTTAAAGTTTACGTTATAACGGAAGGATTCGTTAAATACTCGCGAGATTTCCTGGATTCCGACGACTGAACTTTTGGGCGCCGGTTTTGAATTCGTAACGTCATGATACCAATTAAATGATTCTAATATTTAACAAACAACATCCGTGGCGCAGTGGTTCAAGTGTCATGTGTTAAGTCTGTGCGTACAGTGACTCGGCGACTGACCCGGGTTCGAAACCCGGCAGGACCATTTTATTTTTATTTTGCGATTTTCAACAGTTTTTCAAAAACTAAATATATATTCCCGTATAATAATTGATTATGTATCGTTTAAAATTATTTTGGGCATTTAATTCGCAACGAAAATTTTAACTGACTGTTCGGTTGATAAACGGAGCGGGTTTGGTAAATCCGTTTTTGACGGATGTTACAGTTCATGAACACATTATTCCAGTACCAGCTGAAACGAAACCTGGAAGTATACATGGATGAAATCGTGATCAAGAGTCTGACAGAAGAACTGATGCTGGAAAACGTGGCGAAAACTATCAGAACTATGCAAGAAGTAAACATGAAGATAAACCCAGGAAAGTGCTATTTTTGGGTAGAGGATGGGAAGTTCTTGGAGGGATCAAAGCCAACCTGGAGAAAACACAAGCGGTTGTAGAAATGAGGTCCCCAACGCCCCTCAAGGACATCTAACAGTTGAACGGAAGGCCGATAGCACTTAATCGCTTCCTGTCTAAAGTGGCTGACATAACTCTCCCATTCTTGAAAGTCCTGAAGGACTGCTTGCAAACTAGCAAGTTCCGCTGGAACCTGGAAGCCGAGGCACCTTCCAAGAAATGAAAGAGCTCATGTGCAACTTACCTACTCTTGCTACCCCCGTCCCAGGAGAGGAACTCTTGCTATACTTATCGACGTCAAGAACAACAGTTATCGCTGTTATGATGGTAGAGAGACAAGCAAATCCTGATACATTTCATCAATAGGACGCTTAAAGGACCTGAAGAAAGGTATCTGCCCATGGAAAAACTAACATTGTCACTGGTTTTTGCCTCAAGAAGACTAAGGAGATATTTCTAAGCACACAAAGTAGTCCTTCTCACAAACCAGCCCTTCCAAAAGGTGCTCAGGAGACCAGAGCTCTCCTGTCGGCTCGCCAAGTGGGAAATGGAGTTGGGGGAACACTCAATCGAGTATAAGATGAGAACAGACGTAAAGGGACATATTCTAGCAGTCTTCTTTGCGGAGGTCCCTGAAGAAGAGGAAAAACAACTCCTCAAATGGAAGGAGTTAGAGGAAAAAGAAAAAAAGGAGAGGGGATGGCGGTGTGGAAGTTACATACCGATGGGGCATCTAGTGAAGAGGGAAACGAGGTAGGTGTCACCCTCATCAGCCCTGAAGGAATCGAAATAACCTATACCATCAGGCTCGACTTCGAAAACACGAACAACATGGCTGAATACGAAGCTCTTTTAGCAGGGTTGAGGTTGGCTAAGGAAATGAAAGCAAAAACATGGAGGCCTATTCAGACTCACAACTGGTAGTACAACCATACAACGGGGAGTACGGCACCAAAGATGACGTCATGGCCTAATACGTTGCCCGAGTAATGGAGCTTGCCATAACCTTCACTTCCTTCAAACTGGAGTATGTGTCACACCCCGACCCATAGCGGAATTGAAAGTCGGGGCATAATTGGGTTATCACCAAAGCTCATGAAATTTACTAATAAGTTTCATATTTATTAAATTGAAATTAAAACTTCAAATATCCAAACACCACGAGTCATACAAACACAAATAAAATCAAACATTGTTTAGAACATAATAATTTTATTTTATCTTCTAAAGCCATTTCTATGTGTTTCTCTCTTCAGCTTGTTCACCTGTATCATGCGTATTACAAAGATTTGGGTCAACAAAAGTTGGCGAGTGAATCTAAATTTAACAATTAAACAGTTTAATATATTGGTTGTTTCAACAAAAATGTGCATGGGCCATATATGAACTCATGTATATGTAATTAAATCACAACCCACATAATATCAACAATGAACATATGAACATGATGCATGATGAACTTGAGATCAAGGCTCAATCAAACGGAGTCGATCTAATGAGGCACCTGATGCTCAACTCGTATCTCACGAGGAACTGATAGGCCTTAAATGAATGATTGCACTGAAATGATAAAATGTAATCACATATAACCACAACAAACAAATATACACATTAGATCACATAATGGTAGTAGCACATGTATTTGTATAAATAAAAGAATAAATTACGACACATGATACACCCAAAACATGAATAAAAAGGGGAATTTGTAAAGATTCACTCACAGTGGGTACGTTCCTGAATTGATGAAGGGTGCGCACGAATTGAGGATTATTGACAAGGAAATCTAACCTAAATGAAACACCCTATTTACGTTTTAACCATACGAGACGCAGCGGAAGTACCAACTTAAAAATTCTTTCTTTATCGCCTATAAAACATACCTAAAGGTTCATTTATAAATATCTGGACACTTTCTAAGAAGATTTACTACGTTCATTTTGCTTGACTTGCTAAATGTAATACATAAGGCAAGCTATGAAACCGCTAATCCCGTACAATCCCTGCTCTTTGACGCGATCTTCGTCCACATGTCTCCATGATGATCTGACTAATCTGCACTCACCATATAAATATAACCAACGTGCCAGTAATTGGTGACATCATCTCTTTTAAAATTTAAAAACGTAAACATGAACCATCTACATATCCATCAAACATTATTCATGACTCCAATAGGATATTCTTCGAACTATATCCTTATGACGAGCCTCAAACCTTCGAGAGCTCAACCCTTACTTACCTGCATTCCTAAATTCATTATCAACATCAAACAGTTAGCATCTTCACATAAACTCATAACATCGAATGACATTCATTGGGCTACATCGCATATAAGTATTTTCTATACAAGAATTCCATACATACATCTCACAATAACATCAGCATCTAACTCTTTCACTTTACTAGTATATACTTTATATGTGTATTCAAATTATATTAACTTATCTGTATTCAATCATCAAACTATAATTATGCCTAATAAATTACTTATAACCATACTTAAAAACAAGTCTCATCTCCCCATTTGTGTAATACATTCTAACGTATTCCTTCCCACAAGATTCAAATCTCAAACATACATATACTTATATTTATCCCTTACGAACCCAAAAATCAATAATTGTATCCGTATCACATAATTAAAACCTTTACGAACTTTTCATAGATTATACTATCCTTCAGAAGTTTACCGAAGCCTTTACGTAAGTCTTAAAAGATACGAAAGTCCGAGACACAATATATACATAACAATCACACTTGACATTTGGTGCCCATTCTCGCTGTAAGCTACGGTCGGCTCACCGTAGCTTACGGTGAAGTATTTCTGCCAAAATCAGAAACTCCCTGCCGTAAGCTACGGTCAGGTACCGTAGCTTACGGTCATGACTTTATACCAAACAGTTACTCCTTACCGTAAGCTACGGTCGAGTACCGTAGCTTACGGTCATCTGCTATTGCTGAAATTTTGCAGCTTGTTTTTGACCCAATCGGTTTTTCTTGATCATTTAGGCCAGCCCCGGACCTTCTGAACACACCGTTTCTAATAACTTAACTATTCTTATTTCTTTCAAAACCTTCCGATTATTATTATATCAAATTCCCGCTCTTTTCGTCTAATAACCTTTCTACAAAACTCACGACCCGTTTATGCCTAATAAATTACTTATAACCATACTTAAAAACAAGTCTCATCTCCCCATTTGTGTAATACATTCTAACGTATTCCTTCCCACAAGATTCAAATCTCAAACATACATATACTTATATTTATCCCTTACGAACCCAAAAATCAATAATTGTATCCGTATCACATAATTAAAACCTTTACGAACTTTTCATAGATTATACTATCCTTCGGAAGTTTACCGAAGCCTTTACGTAAGTCTTAAAAGATACGAAAGTCCGAGACACAATATATACATAACAATCACACTTGACATTTGGTGCCCATTCTCGCTGTAAGCTACGGTCGGCTCACCGTAGCTTACGGTGAAGTATTTCTGCCAAAATCAGAAACTCCCTGCCGTAAGCTACGGTCAGGTACCGTAGCTTACGGTCATGACTTTATACCAAACAGTTACTCCTTACCGTAAGCTACGGTCGAGTACCGTAGCTTACGGTCATCTGCTATTGCTGAAATTTTGCAGCTTGTTTTTGACCCAATCGGTTTTTCTTGATCATTTAGGCCAGCCCCGGACCTTCTGAACACACCGTTTCTAATAACTTAACTATTCTTATTTCTTTCAAAACCTTCCGATTATTATTATATCAAATTCCCGCTCTTTTCGTCTAATAACCTTTCTACAAAACTCACGACCCGTTTACCCCTATATTGAGGTCTTACGGTTTTATAACATACCACTCCCTTTTGAGAAGTCTTATTATCACATTCTTATTTATTTATATGTTCTACTTTAGTTTTGATTATTCGAATATATAAACATCATATGCACTTAAATACGAAGTGAATTCAAGAACTCACTTACCTTAGCATCCGCATTTGCATCCGTTACCTTGACTGTTTCCGACCCATTAGACTTCCATGCTTTCATCCATTATGACATGATTCCTACACTTTCATGTCATCGCAAATCACACTCTTGTTAACATACATGATCGTACACATTAACGATCATAACGAATGCATAACTCACATTTGACTTTCATTAGTCATTTCTAACAAGCATAAAACATGTACTCAAAATCACATCTATTCAAACTCATATAATTCATCATGTCATCATCATAACACATATTGATATATCACACGCCATATGACTTTTCAAAGTCTTATAACTGTGATCACAAGTCTAACCATGCTTCTTATGTGCAGTTGACTTTCGGAAGTCAATGGTCTACCATATAAACCTTCAACTTAATCTCATACATTCGTGTCATCTTATTCGGCTATACGAAAGACACTATATACATTTCATACTCATTAAGTAATATGTATTCAACTATGATATCACCTAATTATATGCATCTACCATCATTATCAGTTTCCTCCATACTAGTGATCCTTTTATAATTCTACAACTAACACCTTTTCATGAAATCCTTCTATGTTGCATCTTTCATGTTTACTTAACATTAATCATGTCATTACCATATCCTACTAATATTTATTCATTGTTTAGCATATAACTTCACATTCTAATCTATAATAGGCATTTCATCAAACACTTGGTGTGCGTACACCATTTTAATGCACAACGTACAACTAATTAATGCATAATCTTCCAAGTTCTTACCTTCAATCATCAACACAACAAAACGTCAACTAACTTCATACCATATTCAACCTAACTTGCATGAGTTCATCATATTCTAACATAATACATCAAGAATTAAACAAAGATTTTACATAGGTGACATATCCATGTCGCCATTTTCATCATCAACGGTGGGTTTCACCTCCAAACATCAAATTACTCAAAATCATTCATTATCCAAGCTTTATTTGTTGATTCTAACACACCCTCATGCCTAATTACATACAAATTAAGAGACTAACTACATACCCATTTCTTGTAAAATCATCAAATCATAATCTACAACTTACCACATGTTTTACATCCTTAGATGATTAGAAATCTTCAACCATGCAAGTGTTTTTGGCTCAACTCCACCATCAATTTCTGGATTTTGTGAAGTTTTGGGGAAGAACCCCTTTTCTTCTATGTGTGTCGACACACACACAAACAAACACTAATCTCCTGAACATTCCATTTAACTTAAACTTTAATCAAATCTTCAATTTCAGCCCTTCTAGTTTGGTTTCTTGTTAACAATTGTCACAACAATTGTTTTTCATTCGTTTGCCCAGCTATTTAACTAGGTTAAATAGCTTGGTTAATTTATTTCATGCCATCATACAAGAAACATACTAGGCAATTAGAATTGTGATTTTTGGGGTGTTACAAATCTACCCCCCTTAAAGAAGGTTTCGTCCCTGAAACCTTTCTCATTCCTGCTAGACCAATTCTATTCTTACATTTTTATTCTATTTACTCAAGATGCTCAGTTCAACACAAAACATGTGTGATCAATTAAGAAGTAGCCTTTACGTACATCTATAAATATGTGTCTTGTACTTGACTTCTTTATTAAATTAAGACCTTCATACATTTATCAAGCATATTTCCATCTCACATGTGTGTCACACATGATATTCCATTCTAGCTTGGTTGTATGAGTACCCATTATGATGGTGTTCTATTATTAGCATTCTTTCTGGGTACTTTCGTTGGCACATAACGATTTGAACCATCTACATACTCATTTTACCAATATACATTTAAGTTGAGCATTATCACTAGGTAACTAGCATTTCATTCTTGTTTATCTTGAGCAACCATTACATCCCATCACTAATGTTGTTCCAAAATTTCTCTCATACTCACATGGGAGGTAAACGTATGATAATATGCATTACCGTAAACATTCATTTATTTATTAATACCACAACATAACTACCATTTTCATACTTACTTATATGTACTCCATACGAGGATTTAGCATCATTCTACATTTTCTACCCTTATTTGTACTATTCACGTCCTTAGGTTTAGCATCGATCATTTCATTAGTGTCACTTTGTTTTCTACTCTCTTCACACACTAAGTATTCTACATATGTAATTACGTTGAGCGTTTATTCAATACCCGAGATTTTAACTCAGGGCATTTTAATATTTCCTTAATATGACGTGAATTTCTTCTTATGTTGACCGTTCAAAGTCAAACATTCCATTCCATACTATATTTTTCATATTATTCATTTCCTTAATTCGTATTGTAACATTTGTGTAAATCGGGTTTCAAAAACCCGCCCCAAATTATCAATCAAGTGTATTTTATTTCGCTCGTTTGGTTATTTATTTTTTTATTTGAATGTTACATATATAAATAATAATAATCAATGTTTAAAATAAGCTTAATGAAATAATAATAAATAATCAATTAAATATTAAATAAATGATTAATAAGCTTAATACAAAAATAATAAAGAAAATAGGATTCAAAAAGGGTGAACCGGGAATCGAACCCGGGTTCCCCGGGGTAAACACACACCGCAAACACCACTGGGCCACACACACCATTCAGTAGAATTTGGAAACAACTTATACATATGTACGAACCGCCTGATTGCCTGCAATTTCAAATCAACAAACCCGATAATCTCGTCCCTGCTCCTAGTAATTACCAGCTGTCTAATCCGCGTAATGAACAAATTCGGAATCAATCACAATTTGGTTTCTAAAAACCGAAATCAATCACCTCACTCGGCTTTTAAAAACCGAAAATCGAGCACCTTATGAAATCTATAAATACCGATATCAATCCCACTCTCAAACTCGCTCAACATTTCTCCTCTAATCTCAAGCTCCCTCTATGCTAAACCCTCCACCCCTGTTCCACTGGAGAACCGCCGCCACTGTCGGAATCCACTCGTCGGAATCGTGCCACCACCCATTTCCGTGATACGGTAGAACCTTTGTTCTTTTCTTTTGAGTTTTGTTTAATTAACGTAATGTTCAGATGATTTATAAATATAAATCGAAATAATTCAGGCGGGTATAAATCTTGGTTAAATTCAAAATGAAGAAGATGAAGTGGGTTACGGGTTATATGTAATTAAAATCTAAGTTTTAACCGGGTTAGACACACAGTCCAGCGGTGGACTGTGTGCAAAACACGGCCTTCACATCCCTGGTTCGAATCCGGCTCATGACCGCATAAATACGCATAACCGTTTTTATTTTGAAAGAAATATATCAGTGGCAGTATGTATACAAATGTAATTAAAACGCAAGAGTTATCGGATTAGACACCCAGCCCAGTTGGTTGGGCAGGGTGATAAACACCACCAAGGTCCCGGGTTCGAAACCCTTGGTGCGCACCCGGTTCGAATCGTTTATTCTCTTTTTAAAATTTAAGCAGAATTGAATGAACTTAATTTGTGTATAAGATTAATTAAAATCCGGATTCTTACGGGTTAGACACGTAGCTCTGTTGGAAGAGCTGCGTGCACGCAACCGCGAGGTCTCGAGTTCGACTCTGGTCACACGCAATCCAATTCCTCTAAAAACCGGTCAGATCTGACCGTCAGATCTGACAACCCTTTTTATATTTTTATTTATTTATTATTTTTTTTCACTTTATTTGATTTCTCTTTATTGTAATCCCTCAATTAAAATACTTTTATTTTTCCATTAATATACATACCTTATATTTTAAAGAGCTTAATTTAACTTCAGCAAAAAACAACCTAAAGATCTAAACAAAGGTTTTTAACCTAAATACTAAATTGTTTATTTATCGAATTATCACGTTATTATTTTAGGTTAGTACTTTTTCGTCGGTGCAACCCGTGACTCGTGCGCTCTCTTTCCCACTCAAGAATACGCACCCAATGTGAGTGAATCTCTACAAATTCCCCGTTTTAATCACGTTTTGAGGTGTATCATGTGTCGTATCATTTCTTTATTTTATTTAACACTTGTGCTTATACCATTTCGTGATCAAATGTGTATTGCTTGTAGTGTGGTTTATATGTGGATACATTTTATCATTTCAGTGCACTCATTTCATTAGGCCCATCAGTTCCTCGTGGGATACAGGTTGAGCATCAGGTGCCTCATTAGATCGGCTCCGTTTGATTGAGCCTTGATCTCAGATAAATCATCATTCATGTCATATATTCATTCAATGTGGTTTATGATTGGTTACATATATACATTTGCTCACATGTGATTCATGCACAATTTTATTTAAATAAACATAAAAGTCAATTATTTACATGTTTTATCAAGGTTCCCTCGCCAACTTTTGTTGACCCAAAATTTCCTCTGTTTTACGCATGATACAGGTGATCAAGTTGAGGAAAGAAACACCTAGGATGACCTAGAAGAATAATCAAGTTATTTCGTTGGAACAAGCATTTAGATTATTATTTGTGTTTGTATGAAATTTTGTTGGATATTTGAATTTTGAATTTTAATTTGAATTTAATAAATATGAAACTTAATAGTAAATATCATGAGCTTTGGTGATAACCCAGTCATGCCCCGACTTTTATTCCGCTGCGGGTCGGGGTGTGACAGATTGATATCAGAGCTTGTGACTATAGGGATATAGGATAGGATATTAGACCCTTAGAGCCTATACTATAGTTGACTAGATTTAAATTGTTTATGTGTTACATGCAAAATTCATGATGTTTATATGTTTCATGTTTATTTTCACACACAACATTATGCAAGAACTCTCACAAGTACATGTTAATATGCAATGCTCATCATAGATCCTACCCTCATAACATATCATATCTATGGAAGCACACACCTCACGATTTCACAATTTCCCTTATTTCTTTTCAAAGATTTTTGCAATGTTTTCATATTTTTCAAATCACATCGAAGTGAGTTTTCACGACGGGCATGTAGTAACTGGAAGGATACGAGTACCGGTAGTCGGAACGTCCTGTCTAGGCTTGGCATTCGTATAAATCCAAAATAAAGGACCAGTTTGCCTACCTGGGGACTAACGATGAGAGTACGAAGGATCTATTAGGCCAAAGCATGCTATACCAAACGTTGTGTGAACTAACCCCACTTTGAGTTGTCATTGTGTCTACACCTGGACACCCTCCGACCTTACATCTCGCAATCATGTTTTGCAATTTTCATTCGGGTGATGTGAATGTTAACCAGCCGACACCAATGCAGACCCTACAAACTAATAGTCATGGGGGCCCACATGACTATACAGGCAATGGTATGGGGGACATTTGGAGGCCCAAACATGAGCAAACCCAAGACATCCTATGGATGTAGTTAAATTATTTTTCAGTTTGTTGTTTTCATTCTTTTTACGACACATGACACCTAGGAAATTCTTGAACTCACAATCTCCCTACATATATTCCTGTAGATGTCTTCTAGGCAATTACGTGGAGGTAGAAGGCCAGGAAAGTCAAACGAACGCTTGGCCATGCAAATTGCTAAACAAATGGCCGCAGTGCTTCCTGACATCATGCTACAAGTTTAGCAAGCTCTCACTACTAATCCCATTAACCCTCCCAACCAAGAAGACCAAAGCGTCGCCAACCCTCCTCCCAAAACCCCTAAATGCACCTACAAATACTTCAAGTCTTGCGATCCCCCAAAATATGAAGGGACTGAAGGTGTCACCGCTCTCCTCCACTGGTTTGAGGAGATGGAAAACACCTTTCTCAATTGCGACTGTCCTGAGGACCGTAAGGTACGTTACGCGACTGGAAGATTGTTTGGGGTAGCCCTTACCTGGTGGAACACGGAAAAAGGTAAGCGAGGTGTAGATGATGCCATGGCCTTATCATGGGAAGAATTAAGAGAGCTCATGACAAGACGTTTTTGCCCTAGAAGCGAGATCAAGAAGCTTGAAGATGAATTCTATGCTCTAAAGCAAAAAAGAAGGGGATCACACCTCCTACAACAAGAGGTTTCTTGAGTTGAACCAAATGGTTCCCAATCTATTCACCCCATTATACCGCTTAATTGAACACTACATTCGAGGCCTCCCCTCGAAAATCCAATATTCGGTTTTAAGCACTTCGCCTGCAACACTCGAAGCCGCAATGGAGTTAGCTATGGAACTCACTGAAAATCGCATTCGAAATGGCAATTTTAAAGATGAGAAGAAGAAAGCACCCATTGAGACCCAATTCCAAACCACTCAGGTTCATCCTCGAAGTTTGCTGGTAAGAGGAAACGAAATGGCAAGAACTTTGCTGTCACCCAAACCAACCCTCCCATCACTGCTGCTCCAATCACCCAAGTTGCCCCTCCAGCCACACCATTCAAAAGGACATACACTGGCCCACACCCAAAGTGTAACCGTTGCCAATACCATCACCCTCCTGAAACCCTTGCCAACATTGCACAAGTTGTGGCCGTGCGGGTCACACTATCCAAACCTGCCGTACCCTTCAGCGATCGAACCGCAGTCAACCTCCAACCCAAACCCAAAATCAAATGGTAGGCCAAGCCCAACAACCCTTACTTCTACCACCTGCACAACTCGCAGCCCAACCTTACTACCAGCTGCAATCCATACGAGCCTGTTTCAATTGTGGGGACCCAAACCACTTCAGGAATACTTGCCCACGCCTGGTGAACATCATCCACGCCCAAGCTCAAGCAAACCCGGTAAACCAAGCTAATCAAGCTCCTCCACCTGCGAGAGGAAGAGCTTTCAATATCAACGCCAACCAAGCCAGGGTTGACAACAATGTGGTCAACGGTACGTTTCCCGTAAATGGTAGTTATGCATCCATATTATTCGATACTGGTGCAGATAAGAGCTTTGTGTCTTTAGAATTCGAATCTATTCTCGACCAACCTCGTGATAATCTCGTTGAATCTCTGACGGTGGAAGTTGCTGACGGAGGCCCCACTTCATTAAATTCTATTATACGCGATTGTACTCTCACCCCAAATGATCATGATTTTTCAATTGATCTCATTCCTATGAAATTGGGAAGTTTCGATGTTATCATCGGCATGGACTGGCTCAGCCAGCATCACGCTGAAGTGGTATGCCATGAAAAGTTCATTTGTATTCCTCTCGCCGACGGTCAGACACTACGCATCTTTGGAGAAACTCCTTCAAAAGGGCTCAAATTGATATCCTTCCTTCAAGCCCGAAGTTATCTTCACAAAAATTACGTCGCATTTCTAGCTCATGTTGTCAAGAAGGAAGGCAAGGAAAGGAAGCTTGAAGATATTCCAATTGTGAAAGAAATCCGGCAAGTTTTTCCCGACGACGTTTTAGGACTTCCTCCTGCTTAAGAAGTCGAATTTCGAATCGATCTTATGCCTGGCGCTACATCGGTCGCAAAATCTCCCTATAGGTTAGCCCCATCCGAGATGCAAGAGTTGGCTAGTCAACTGCAAGAGCTGACTGACAAAGGATTCATACGTCCTAGCTCATCGCCTTGGGGTGCGCCGTTCTTTTTGTGAGGAAGAAAGATGGAATGTTTCGCATGTGCATTGATTATAGAGAACTCAACAAGTTGACAGTTAAGAATCACTATCCACTGCCTCGTATTGATAACCTTCTAGACCAACTTCAAGGCGCCACCTGTTTTTCCAAAACCGACCTTCGTTCTGGTTATCATCAGCTTAGAGTGCGCGAAGAAGATATTCCAAAAACTGCCTTCCGAACTCGTTATGGTCATTACGAGTTCATGGTTATGCCCTTCGGTTTAACCAACGCCCCCGCTGTCTTCATGGATTTGACGAATAGGGTATGCAAACCCTATCTCGACCATCTCGACCGTTTCGTCATAGTCTTCATCAACGACATTCTTATCTACTCCAAGTCAAAATCCGATCATGAGCGACACCTTCGACTCATTCTTACACTCTTAAGGACTGAGAAGCTTTACGCTAAGTTCTCAAAATGCGAATTCTGGTTAGGAGAAGTGCAATTCCTTTGTCATGTCGTCAATGACAAAGGGATTCATGTCGATCCTTCGAAAATCAAGGCAGTACAAGAATGGCAAGCGCCACGCACCTCTACCGAAGTTAGGTCATTTCTTGGCTTGGCTGGTTATTACCGACGCTTCATTGCCAATTTTTCCCATATCGCCGTTCCGCTCACGGCCTTGACTCACAAGGGAAAACCCTTCATTTGGGGACCTAAGCAAGAGGAGGCCTTCCAAACTTTAAAGCAAAAGCTTTGTGACGCACCTATTCTTACACTCCATGAGGGTTGCGATGACTTTGTGGTTTATTGCGACGCATCAGGGCAAGGTCTAGGCTGTGTATTGATGCAAAGAGGAAAGGTGATAGCCTATGCCTCTAGGCAACTCAAAGTTCACGAGAAAAATTACACCACCCACAACCTGGAACCGGAGCCGTTGTGTTCACTCTCAAGATATGGAGGCATTCTCTTACGGTACCAAGTGTGAAATATACACTGACCACAAGAGTCTCCAAATATCTTCAATCAAAAAGAGTTGAATATGAGGCAACGAAGATGGGTCGAACTGTCAACGATTACGACTGCGAGATTCGGTATCATCCTGGCAAGGCAAACGTGGTGGCTGATGCGCTCAGTCGAAAGGGATATGGAACTCTATTCATCTTCTATGTTCGCAAATCATAACCGATATCAAGGATCGAATCCGGGCAGCTCAACATATCTCTGTAACGGAAAATGACGTACGCGATGAGCTGTCATGTGGAGCTGAACTCAAAACTGAAACAAATCCGACGGTATTCTATATTATTTAAACCGCATATGGATTCCCGATCGCGACAACCTTCGTGATTTCCTCATGAATGAGGCACACAGAACACGATACTCTGTACACCCTGGAGTCGATAAGATGTATCAAGACCTACGATACACCTACTGGTGGCCTGGCATGAAAAGGATATCGTGTTTTTGTTTCCAAGTGCTTACATGTTCCAAAGTGAAAGCTGAACATCAAGACCTTCAGGACTTCTAGTCCAACCCGAAATACCTGTATGGAAGTGGGAAAACATAACCATGGACTTCATTACCGGGTTACCTCGCACCTCCAGTGGGTATGACACCATATGGGTAATCATTGATCGTCTTATAAAATCAGCTCACTTCATTCTGATTCGCGAGGACTTCAAGAACGAGAAGTTAGCTCGTATCTACATTCAACGAGATCGTAAACCGTCATGGTGTACCGTTAAGCATCATTTGAGACCGTGATGGTCGTTTCACTTCACGAATATGGCGAGCCGTACAAACCGCTTTGGGTACACGGTTAGACCTTAGCACCGCCTTTCACCCTCAAACTGATGGTCAATCTAACGCACCATCCAAACCCTTGAAGACATGCTTCGAGCATGTGTCATAGACTTCAAAGGGAACTGGGACGCTCATCCTCGAGTTTTCGTACAACAATAGCTATCATTCAAGTATCGGCATGGCTCCTTTCGAAGCTTTATATGGTCATAAATGCGATCTCCAGTATGTTGGCACGAAATTGGTGAGCGCAAATCACCGGACCTGAATTGATTCAAGAAACAACCGACAAATCCTTCAAATTCGAAACAATCTTCTAGCGGCTCAAAGTCGTCAAAAGAGTTATGCTGACAAACGACGAAAGCCCTTGGAATTTGGCGTTGGTGATCAAGTACTTTTGAAAGTATCACCGGAAGGGAGTGGTTCGTTGGCCAAAAGGGCAAGCTAGCACCGCTACGTAGGACCGTTCAAGATACTCGAAAGAGTAGGTCCTGTAGCCTACAAGCTTGACCTACCAGAAGATCTCAACAGAATACATCCCACGTTCCACGTATCAAACTTGAAAAAGTGTCTCGATGACGAAAATCTCCATACCCCCCTAGAAGACATTCAAGTTGATGAGTCAATGCACTTCGTTGAAAGACCAGTGGAAATCATGGATTTCGAGTGAGAAGCGTTTAAGGCGAAGTCGTATTCCAATCGTCAGGGTGGTTGGGAGTCAAAACGAGGGCCTGAGTTCACTTGGGAACTGAAGACTCAATTCACGAGAAATACCCGCATCTTTTTCCGGTTACAACTACTATTTAAATTTCGGGACGAAATTTCTAAAAGTAGAGGATATGTAACATTTGTGTAAAATCGGTTTTCGAAAACCCGCCCCAAATTATCAATCAAGTGTATTTTATTTAGCTCGTTTGGTTATTTATTTTTTTTTTTGAATGATTACATATATAAATAATACTAATCAATGTTTAAAATAAGCTTAATGAAATAATAATAAATAATCAATTAAATATTAAATAAATGATTAATAAGCTATAAAAAAATAATAAAGAAAATAGGATTCAAAAAGGGTGAACCGGGAATCGAACCCAGGTTCCCCGGGGTAAACACACACCGCAAACACCATTGAGCCACACACACCATTTGGTAGAATTTGGAAACAACTTATACATATGTACGAACCGCCTGATTGCCTGCAATTTCAAATCAACAAACCCGACAATCTCGTCCCTGCTCATGGTAATTACCAGCTGTCTAATCCGCGCAATGAACAAATTCGGAATCAATCATAATTTGGTTTCTAAAAACCGAAATCAATCACCTCACTCGGTTTTTAAAAACCGAAAATCGAGCACTTTATGAAATCTATAAATACGATATCAATCCCACTCTCAAACTCGCTCAACATTTCTCCTCTAATCTCAAGCTCCCTCTATGCTAAACCCTCCACCCCTGTTCCACCGGAGAACCGCCGCCACTGTCGGAATCCACTCGCCGGAATCGTGCCACCAACCCATTTCCATGATACGGTAGAACCTTTGTTCTTTTCTTTTGAGTTTTGTTTAATTAACGTAATGTTCAGATGATTTATAAATATAAATCGAAATAATTCAGCGGGTCTAAATCTTGGTTAAATTCAAAATGAAGAAGATGGAAATGGGTTACGGGTTATATGTAATTAAAATCTAAGTTTTAACAGGGTTAGACACACAGTCCAGCGGTGGACTGTGTGCAAAACACGACCTTCACATCCCTGGTTCGAATCCGGCTCATGACCACATAAATACGCATAACCGGTTTTATTTTGAATGAAATATATCAGTGGCAGTATGTATACAAATGTAATTAAAACGCAAGAGTTATTGGGTTAGACACCCAGCCCAGTTGGTTGGGCTGGGTGCAAAACACCACCAAGGTCCCGGTTCGAAACCCTTGGTGCGCACCCGGTTCGAATCGTTTATTCTCTTTTTAAAATTTAAATAGAATTGAATGAATTAATTTGTGTATAAGATTAATTAAAATCCGGATTCTTATGGGTTAGACACTAGCTCTGTTGGAAGAGCTGCGTGCACGCAACCGCGAGGACTCGAGTTCGACTCTGGTCACACGCAATCCAATTCCTCTAAAAACCGGTCAGATCTGACCGTTAGATCTGAAACCTTTTTTATATATTTATATATTTATTATTTTTTTTCACTTTATTTATTTTCTCTTTATTTAATCCCTCAATTAAAATACTTTTATTTTTCCATTAATATACATACCTTATACTTTAAAGAGCTTTTTTAACTTCAGCAAAAAAAACCTAAAGATCTAAACAAAGGTTTTTAACCTAAATATTAAATTATTTATTTATCAATTATCACGTTATATATTTTAGGTTAGTACTTTTTCGTCGGTGCAACACGCGACTCTGCGCTCTCTTTCCCACTCAAGAATATGCACCCAATGTGAGTGAATCTCTACAAATTCCCCGTTTTAATCACGTTTTAGGGTGTAGCATGTGTCATATCATTTCTTTATTTTATTTAACACTTGTGCTTATATCATTTCGTGATCAAATGTGTATTGCTTGTAGTGTGGTTTATATGTGGATACATTTTATCATTTCTGTGCACTCATTTCATTAGGCCCATCAGTTTCTCGTAGGATACGGGTTGAGCATCAGGTGCCTCATTAGATCGGCTCGTTTTTGATTGAGCCTTGATCTCAGATACATCATCATTCATGTCATATATTCATTCAATGTGGTTTGTGATTGGTTACATATATACATTTGCTCACATGTGATTCATGCACAATTTTATTTAAATAAACATAAAAGTCAATTATTTACATGTTTTATCAAGGTTCACTCGCCAACTTTTGTTGACCCAAAATTTCCTCGTTTTACGCATGATACAGGTGATCAAGTTGAGGAAAGAAACACCTAGGATGGCCTTGAAGAATAATCAAGTTATTTCGTTGGAACAAGCATTAGATTATTATTTTTGTTTGTATGAAATTTTGTTGGATATTTGAATTTAATAAATATGAAACTTAATAGTAAATATCATGACTTTGGTGATAACCCAGTCATGCCCCGACTTTTATTCCGCTGCGGGTCGGGGCTTGGACACGTATATCGTATTCGATTTACAAATTCATACTTAACATTCATGAGTTAAACATTTTACTAACTACTTTTGTTGCATTAATCATCGATCCGCCATCCGGATTGGCCCATTTCTTTATGAGTCCAAGCTAGAACTGAATTGACTTCATCCATCCTGTGATGAGTTTCCACTCATGCACATCCTTTTCCAACTCTACCAGCTTTACTCACAAAGATTTCTACCATTTTTATCTATAAAATGAAGGATTAGCACCTTTCATTGATATTCTTTCAGGTATGGCGTTTATCAATTCATCTTATTAGCATACTAGTAATTTTCTAGTTTCCTTTAAATCATTAGTCCGTTTGACTATTCTTAACGAGTCAATACATGACCATTCTTTAACATATTGTTTTCCTTTATTTGACTTGTTTATAAGGGTCAATACATAACCATTCTTTAACATACCAATTCCACTCGGTTCTTTATTGTATTTGGTGTTAATTCACCTATGTTCCTTCGTAGATCCCTTATTAATGGGTATCTATATTACGCATTGCATTCTTTACATAATACTTCAAAATTGTAATTAATTATTTACCGACTTCTACAGTTTGAATCTTCTAGGTCAAACTGCCATTTATTATTTATGTTTACATATTTTGGGGTGTGTGTTGTACTTACCTCCAAACCAAACATGCTTACAAAAACATCATCTCCACTTTGTTGACCCTTCGGGAAGTTAAACTATAAATGCATTCTTATTCGTGTTTTATTAATCCGTTTAAGTTCTGATTTTTATTATACTTATATATTAATTAAGCCTTTCCAGGAATCATTTATTTTAAAAAGGTTTTTAAAATGATTGAACCGTTGCTCCTGTCCCGGCTCGAACTCGCACCCATGACTTCGCATGTACCCAGCCCTACCAATTGCGCTGGATGTCTAACCCAAAGGAATCCTGTTTCTTATTACATTTATGTTCTTATTTGCTGAAATCATAAATTAGCTTATTAAAAAGGAAAAATCCTTGGACCCAGAGTACACACAGAGATTCGAACCGGCGACCTGAAAGTTGTCTTGCACCAGCCCTACCAATTGGGCTGGGTGTCTAACCCGGTTATCATTGAATTTATAAAATACTAATACGCTATATCACTTCATAAGTTCATCTTCTTCATCTGCCCAAAAGCAGAACTTGTTTGAACCTTAGTAACTCTCTACTTGATGATAATATATATATATATATAATATATATATATATATTTAGCAGCTACTGACATAAATCCAATAACAGAAATTAAATGAGGGCCAAGTAATTTACCGACTGTTGTTGGTTACGAGAATCCGATGAGAGTTTCCGATGAGGGATTCCGGTGATGACAGGAGGATCGAGCAGAGAGTTTTGAGAGTCGAGTGAATAAGCGAGTTGGGTTCATCTGACAGAAGGTATTTATAGGCTTCCAAGTTTAAATTTTAGAAACGGAAATCAAAGACAATAATTCATCATAACGGCTTGAGATTAAATGATTTTGATTGCGATTTTGTTTAATGATTGACAGTTATATCCGTTCATGGAAGAATCGAAACGGATAATCAAGATTTTATGGTTGAACCAGGGCGGTTACCTTCTTGAATCCTGCAGATGACTTGTAGGTTCATAACATATATTTTTTTAATTCTAATACTTCACAAAAAATGTGGGTGTGGTGGTTTCATGTGTGCATATGGGTGAACCCGGTTCGATCCGGTTTGACCTTTTAATAATTATATTATATAAACATATATTTTTTTATTCTAATACTTCACAAAATGTGGGTGGTCTGTGGTGTTTCAGTGTGCATAATGGGGTGAACCCGGGTTCGATCCCGGTTTGACCCTTTATATATATATATATATTATATATATATATATATATATATATATATATATATTACATTATTTTCTTTTGCTTTTTAAATATTACTTCTAATTTATAATAAATTCTGATTAAAATTTCTAACATTAATGAAGATAATTAATACTAATAAATTACGAACCGAATACTTGATTAATACACGGTGCGGGTCTTCAGAACCCGATTTGTACAAATGTTACAGTATCCCTACTTTTAGAAATTTCGTCCCGAAATTTTAAGTAGTTGCCGCAACAGAGAAAAGATGCGGTATTTTTCACGCATTGAGTCTTCACGTTCCCAAGTAAACTCGGCCCTCGCTTTGACTCCCAACGCACCTGACTATTGGGATACGACTTCGTCTCAAACCTTTTCACCAAAGTCCATAATTTCAACAGGTTTTTCAACGAAGTGCATTGATTCATTGATTTGAATATCTTCTAGAGGAACGTGGAGATTTTCATCAGTAACACACTTTTTCAGATTTGATACGTGAAATGTAGGATGAATTCTGCTGAGTTCTTCTGGTAAGTCAAGCTTGTAAGCCACAGACCTACCCTTTCGAGTATCTTGAATGGTCCCACGTAACGTGGTGCTAGTTACCCTTTTGACCAAAACGAACTACTCCTTTCCACGGTGATACTTTCAAAAGTTACTCGATCACCAACACAAAACTCCAAAGGTTTTCGTCGTTTATCAGTGTAACTCTTTTGACGACTTTGAGCTGCTAGAAGGTTGTTACGAATCAGAAGAATTTTGTCAGTCGTTTCTTGAACCAATTCAGGACCAGTAATTTGCGCTTCACCGATTTCGTGCCAACATACAGGAGATCGGCATTTGCGACCATATAAGGCTTCAAAAGGATCCATACCGATGCTTGAATGGTAACTATTATGTACGAAAATTCCACTAACGGTAGATGAGTGTCCCAATTTCCCTTGAAGTCTATGACGCATGACCTCAACATGTCCTCAAGGGTTTGTATGGTACGCTCAGATTGGCCATTGGTTTGAGGGTGAAAGGCAGTGCTAAGATCTAAACGTGTACCCATAACGGATTGTACGGCTTGCCATGTTCGTGAAGTAAAACGGCCATCTCGATTAGATATGATACTCAAAGGTACACCATGACGGCTCACAATTTCATTGATATAAATACGAGCTAACTTCTCGTTCTTGAAGTCCTCGCGTATTGGAATGAAATGAGCTGACTTGGTAATACGATCAATGATTACCATATGGTGTCATACCCACTGGAGGTGCGAGGTAACCTGGTAATGAAATCCGTGGTTATATTTTCCCACTTCCATACAGGTATTTCGGGTTGGACAAGAAGTCCTGACGGTCTTTGATGTTCAGCTTTCACTTTGGAACATGTAGGCACTTGGAAACAAATATAGCGATATCCTTTTTCATACCAGGCCACCGGTAGGTGTATCGTAGGTCTTGATACATCTTATCGACTCCTGGATGTATAGAGTATCGTGTTTTGTGCACCTCGTTCATGAGAAAAACGCGAAGATTGTCACGATCAGAGTCCCAAATACGATTTAAGTAATAGAGAATACCGTCTGACTTGGATCTAGTTTGGTTTCAGCTCTACAAGACAGTTCATCTCGTACACCATTTTCCGTGACGGAAATATGTTGAGCTGCTCTAATTCGGTTTTGAAGATCAGTCACAATTTGAAAACACAAAAACGAATTGAGTTTGCATACTACTTTCGACTAAGGGCGTCATCCACAACATTGGCCTTGCCAGGATGACAACGAATTTCACAATCATAATCATTTAGAAGTTCGACCCATCGACGTTGCCTCATGTTCAATTCCTTTTGATTAAAGATATGCTGAAGACTCTTGTGGTCAGTGTATATTTCACACTTGGTACCATAGAGGTAATGTCTCCATATCTTAAGGGCGAACACGACAACTCCAAGTTCTAGGTCGTGGGTGGTATAATTCTTCTCATGCACTTTGAGTTGCCTTGAGGCGTAGGCTATCACCTTTCCTCTTTGCATTAGAACACAACCTAACCCTTGCCCTGACACGTCGCAATAAACCACAAAATCTTCGCAACCATCAGGGAGTGTAAGGATAGGCGCATCACAGAGTTTTCGCTTCAAGTTTGAAAAGCCTCTTGTTGCTTGGGTCCCCAAATAAAAGGTTTGCCCTTGTGAGTCAAGGTTGTGAGTGGGACAGCGGTACGGGAGAAATTTGCGATGAACCGACGATAGTAACCAGCGAGACCAAGAAATGATCTAACTTCAGTAGGAGTACGTGGAGCTTGCCACTCTTGTACCGCTTTGATTTTTGAAGGGTCAACATGAATCCCTTTGTCATTAACGACATGGCCAAGAAATTGCACTTCTTTTAACCAAAACTCACATTTCGAGAACTTAGCATAAAGCTTTTAAGTTCTCAAGAGTGTTAAAATGAGTCGAAGATGACGCTCATGATCGATTTGGTCTTGGAGTAGATAAGGATATCATCAATAAAAACTATGACAAAACGACCGAGGTCGTACCTTCAGTGTAAAGGCACTCCAATATGAAATCATAAATGGCCAACTCTTCAGGAGGTCGTACCTGCGCCCTCACTGAAATGTGTAGACGAGGAAGAGGCAAGGTATGTGATCCAAGAGATCCACGAGGGGATATGCGGGATGCACTCAGGGCTAAAAACAGTTGTAGCTAAGGCTATGAACGCGAGGTTCTATTGGAATCACATGTACAATAGCGCCTTAGAAGAGATCAAGATATGTGACAATTACCGAGTGCATGCCCCACATACCCACAAGCACAATCACCCCATGATTCCAGTCTCTACATCCTGGCATTTCCAGAAATGGGCCATTGGCATCATAGGACCGTTCCTTGAGGGCCCAGAAGGGTTAAGTACGTGGTGGTTGCGATGATTACTTCACAAAATGGGTACATGCTAAACCCCTAATAAGAATCACGAGTGAACAAATGAAGAGATTTGTCCTTAACAATATCGTCTGTCGATTTGGGATTCCCAAGGAGTTAGTCAGTGACAACGGGGTACAATTTGTAGGGAAACCCTTCAGACCATGGTGCCAACAGATGCATATATAGCAGGTCTTCACGTCTGTCACCCATGCCTAAAGCAAGGGCTGGTGGAAAGAGCCAACCAAAGTCTCATCATAGGGATGAAAGGAAGACTGGCCGGAAACAGAATGGTTGGTTGGAAGAGCTACCTTATGTCCTATGGCTATACAGAACAACTCCCAAGACCTCTAATGGGGAAACACCCTTCAGCCTAACATATGGTACTGAGGCAGTGATTCCAGCCGAGATCTGCTCCCCCACGGCAAGGCTGAAGCTAAGGGAAGCGGAGAATTAACACGATCTTAGATGAACCTCCACTTGTTAGAAGAAAGACGAGAGATTGCTGCAATACGAGAGGCGGGGTACAAAAGACAGATGGAGAAGTACTACAATTGCTAGAATGAAGAAGTTGAACCTGGTACCTGGCGACCTAGTCCTTTGGGATAACAAAGCAAGCTTACAAGAGGGTACAGGGAAGCTAGGGCCCAAATGGGAGGACCTTACCAGGTCAAGTGGGCGAATGGAAAAGTAGCATGCAAGTTAGAAACACTTCAAGGAAAAGAGATTCCTAGAACATAGGAATTTGATGCAACTCCGGAAGTACTACGTGTAAGAACATCAACCTAGTAAACGGGGACAAAGGAACAAGGAAGGAATTATGGAGCCTAAGTACTCATTTTGTAATGCCAACAATGAAAAAACAGTTGCTTCTTTTTGTATTATGATTTTATTTCAATACGAAATATGTACTGGGAAAAGGAAGTCTTGTTAAATGTGAGAAAAAGAAACTAGCAAAAAGGCAAAGGAAGACCCAGATGAACACTTAATTATGATGGCCAATTAATAATCTAGGTGTGTATGTACATGCTGTGTGAACATACATCTGTGATTTCCACAATAGCAAAATGCTTTATATGATCGTATAAGAAATGCTTTATAAAAATGTACACATGAAAAATGGCATCAGTCCAAAAAATATTTCTAATTTATAATAGAGTTTACAATTCCTAAAATCTTTTGATATATCCTTTCATGGAATACATACATGATAATGTAAGAAATTAAATATTAAAATCATGATAAATCATGCTTAAAAAATGCAACTAACACATCTGAATTTAGAAATTCTAATTGTAGCATTGCAAATCCGAATACACCTAGCCAAAATGCCCATGGCTTGGGGCTCTATCCTTATCCACATAATCCACAACGAGCCTCATAATGCTATCTATACCAACAACCTAACTAACAGCACAAAAGGTCCACCCCTCCACTGAGTATTATGGTTTCACATTCTGGCCCACGACCTACCAACTCACTTGTGTTATAGACTTGATGTCATGGTTCCTATGGCCAGACTAATATGCCATCTCTTGGTCATAATTTCAGCACATGTCCCTTCATGACCCCCTAGAGCTACCACACAAATTACTCAGGATGTGTAAATATAATTCCCTTGTTACTTAGGATGGACCCTAAGTCTACAATTCGGTGGTAATACTCCTTGAACAAAAAAGAGTTCGTGCTATCTTTGACAAAAAAACCGTACTTAAAAAAGAACCAACCATCCCTTATACACTCTCCACTCCCAAAATAATTTGGGTCCGCAGTAGTTACCCACGCTGGTCACATTCACACCACTAATCCCTACTACACTTTTACCTTTAATACATCCTTGTCACATCTAACATCATTAAATCTTGTTTATGTTTGACAATTTACAACCACTAATAAAATGTTTCACTGAAAATATAACACGTATGGTTTTTCATTGAAGGGTTTGAAGACTTAGAAGCTCCTCCTCATACGGGACATCAATGTCGACCTAATTCTCCACATGTTGCATCCACACTTTCACTTCTCTCCTAGAGTCACCTTGATTTGGTGATGATATGTTTTGTAAAGTTTTAAGTGTATATTTGTTCAATTTTGTGTAATAAGGACACAACCTTACTTATTTCCATATAATGAGATGCACTTTAATTACATAAAGCAAATTAAGCTTCCATCTTATGGATTACAGGAGTATCTATAATATCATGCAGTGATATCTGGATGCCTCCTGTTGATAGTGGCGGTAATAAGTAGGGGTATAAACAACCCAAGCTTTTGTGAGCTAGTTGAGATAGATTTACTAAAAGCAGGAGGCCTGGAGTCTGGAATCGAATCAAGTTTGAGCCTGAGCTCGAACTTAAAAATAAGTTTGGTTGATAAATGAGCCTGATTTCACTTGTCGAGCCTAAATTGTCTCACAAGACTTAACGAGCTTGTAATTTAATATTTTTTGTTTAATTTATTAAACACATATTTATATAATAATAATTATTATACATAAAATTATGAAAATAACTACATAATATATATTACTTTATATATAAACTTATATAAAAATACTAATTTATATATATGAATAAATAATAAACAAGAAACTACTGAGCTTGAGCTTTAGAATTAAGCTCACGTTTTAAATTCTCTTATCTATTCCTTTCAGTCATACACACTTTATATATATGTGTGCGTAACCTCCTTGTACTAAGGCTACACCCATTGGTGACCGATTGGTAGATTGGTTGCCCAAAAAGTGAAAAAGAAATCATAAACATGCATTTAATTTTACATCCCGGGTGATAATCTTAGTTGTGAATTATTTAATAATTTTAATATGCCACTTGTTGGCAAATGTATGGTTAAATTTTTATTATGTTTTTCATTTTCTTGTATAACAATTAATTTTACCAAAAACATGATTTTCTTTAATAACTTATTAATATTTAATTATTAAAATTTTTGAAAACATTGTGTTTAACCTTTTTTTTAACATACCGATATAGATTTTATCAAAAACCGAGTTCCTTCAAAAGATACTTTTTTATAAAAAATGCATCATCTTTGTTTTTTCACATACTGAGAAGCTCATAATGCTCTAAAAACGACCTGATCAAGCATATATGACACAAATTTGCAGTTGACAAATAATTATGTAGTTTGTATTTTATGTACCTGTAATTTTACATTTCATGTAATGGTTGCAACTTGTTTGTCATTTTTATTAACTATATTTAATGAATGTATGTGTGTTTTTTTTATTAAAAGATCTCTTATAATGTTGTTATTTATTTTGCTTTTAAAACAAATTGGTTTCAAATGAAAATACTAATTATAATTGTTTCTAGCCATTTATGGATAAATAATAAGCATAAAAATATATATTTAACAAAAAATGTTTTAAAGGTTAGGTTGTTGATGTGAGTAGAAGGTTGGGTTATGTAGGCGAAAGAAAGAGAAAAGGTTTTTTATTAAAATATTGGGTTGGAGAAGATTGTGAATGGACATAGCCTAATGATGTTTGTAGTCATGTAATTTGAACGGAGTACCTAAATTTGATCATCACAACTATTCTCACATATTTATGTTAAGTTGTTATCATTTTCTACTTGAAGATGTATCACATATACGGTCTAGATACTATATCGGGGTTAAAAAAGGTCTTTCATAGATCTTGAAACACACATTACATGATTGAAACGTTGTCATGCATATATATAAAAAAAATTAAAGAACAGGCATCCTTCAATTTAAACCCTAACTACTCAACTGTTATGATGTTAAGGCTTGTAGAAATAATTGAGGTTAAATATAGGGGTGTGTACAAGTCACTTTGGGTAGGTTGTTTCGAGTAAAAAATGACCCAAAACGGAAATTTCAGTTAATTGGATAATGGTAGCCAATCGGTTTCGATTAAGGTCTCGCTCGTCTAAGAGGTTTAAATAAACAAATTTAATTTCTATCCTAACAAATTTGTGTCTGATATTCCATATTTGAAGACATAGCATACAGTTCTCACTAGTTTATGAGTTCTAAAATAAACATCTTTCATAAATTAAAGAAGACACTCATCATGATGATAGAAATATTGTATATAAAATAATTTAAAGAATATAAATCATTCGATTCAAACCCTAATCACTTACATCGTAAGCCGTTCATTGTTATATAAATCACTAATGCTAAGTGTTTGAAGGAATATGTTAATTTTGGCCCTCTTTGTATGGGATTAGGTATTAAATTTCAATAAAAGCACTTTAATTAAGATGTAGTATTATTAGGTTAATATAAAAAGAATAGAGCTAAATGTCAAAATGGTCCCTAAAGTTTGCTTACTTTTGCTACTTTAGTCCAAAATCCAAAATTTTAAATCTGGGTCCCTGTGGTTTGCATTTTGTTGTCATTTTAGTCCAAATTTCACAATTGGTCAGATTTTCAACTTAAATACTGATATTTTGTCTTTATCCTTAGGGGTATTTTGGTCATATTAGATTTATTATAACTAATTTATATAACCCTAAAATACACCTCAATAACCACAACTCTGCTCTCTCTCTCTTTCTGAACTACCACCACACCCCACCACCTGCATCATCCCCACCACCCCATCCCACTGTCCGCCGACGAAGAGAGAGACGAGTAGAGAGAAAGAGACTGATACGAGGACAGAGAGAGCGGTGGAAGAAGGGGGAGCAAAGAAATTAGGGTTTGGATTAGGAGAGAGAGAGAGGTAGTGGGAGAAGGGGGAGCAGACGAACATAAAGCCGCTAGCAGCGGCGGTGGTCAGGTGCAGAGGAATTAGGGTTTGGATTAGGGTTTTCTTGTGAATTTGGGTCAAGGGTGGATGTTGGGGGTGGTTTTGAAGAGAATGGTGGTTATTGGGTTTTGATCAAAATTTGATTTTGTTTGTGGGTGACTGTCGGCGGCAGTGAGATGGTGGTGGTGGGGATGATGCGATGGTGGGGTGGTGTGTTGGTGTGGTGGTTCAGAGAGAGATATGGTGTTGTCCAGAAGTGACGGCAGTTGGATGGTGGTGTTGGGGTTTCAGTGGGATGGTGGTGTCGGCGGCAGTGGGATGGTGGTGATGGGGATGATGCGGTGGTGGTGGTGGTGGTAGTAGTAGTTCAGACAGAGAGATAGGGTGTTGTTTAGAGAGAGAGAGATTGTGTGTGTGCAGATCTGTATTTTTTAATATGTATATATAGTGATGCTAATATGACCAAAATATCCTGAGGATAAAGACAAAATATAAGATTTAAATTGAGAATCTGACCAAATTTGAAATTTGGACTAAAATGACAACAAAATGCAAACACATGAACCCAATTTAAAAATTTTAGATTATAGACTAAAATAGTAAAACTGAGCAAACATCAAGGACCATTTTGTCATTTAACTCAAAAGAATATTTTAGTCCAAAATCAGTTGTTCACACAAATAACACATCCAAAAACAAACAAACAAAATATATACTTTTAAAAGCCTCAAACGGCCCCTTTCGCATCGGAAGAAATCACTGACGAATAGGTGAACAACAGTAGATTGAGCCTTCGAATCGTTACTAGCTGGTATGTATTCTATCTACGTGATCTATAATTTCGTATATGTATATATGTATACTGATAATTTGAAGTTTAATTGTTCATTTTATCAATGTTTAGAACTGTAATCGTTGCTTCTAGGTTTTGAAATTTCGAAATTGTAGCCGAATGATGTCAAATTTTGTTTGTAATTTATTAAGTTCAATGTATAACTGTATTCTCGTGATTTCTAATTTATGCATGTATACTGATAACTTGACGTTTTTCCTGTTCTGAAGTTTAATTGTTCATGCGATCGATGTTTTGAACTGTAATTGTTGCTTATTAGGTTCTGAAATATTGAAATTGTTGCAAATTGCTGTTAAATTAGGTATGAAAGTTATTAAGTTCAATGTATATATAATTTATGCATGTATACTGATAACTTGAAGTTTTTCCTGTTCTGAAGTTTAATTGTTCATGCGATCGATGTTTTGAACTGTAATTGTTGCTTATTAGGTTCTGAAATATTGAAATTGTCGCAAATTGCTGTTAAATTAGGTATGAAAGTTATTAAGTTCAATGTATATATGATTTATGCATGTATACTGATAACTTGAAGTTTTTCATGTTCTGAAGTTTAGTTAGTTGTTCATCCGATCAATGTTTGAAAGTATAATTGTTGCGTCTAGCTTTTGAAACTTGAAACTGTAGCTAATTTCTGCCCATTTTGTTATGTAAGTTCAGTTCAATTTCTGTCCAATTTGGTATCTAAGTTGTTAAGTTCACTGTAATAATATATACTAACTTGAAGTTTTCTCGTTCTGAAGTTTAATTGTTCATCTGATCAATGTTTGGAACTGTAATCGTTACTTCTAGGTTTTGAAAACTTGAAATTATAGTCGGTTGCTGTTCGATTTTGTATGAATGTTATTATATAGAATGTCTAGATTATATACTCATGATCTCTGATTTATGCATGTATACTGATAACTTGAAGTTTCTGAAGCTCGGTTGTTCATTCATCATGGTTTGGAAATGTAACAGTTGCTTATTAGATTCTGAGAACTTGATATTGTAGTAAATTCCTGTTCAATTTGGTATGTAAGTTAATAAGTTCTATGTATGTATTCTATTGTCAATGTGGGGTTAGCTCACTTGGTAGAGACTCTTGTCTCTTAGGGGGAGGTCTTGGGTTCAATCCAAGCAAGGAGTAGATTAGTTTAGTATGGTGTAAATTGAAAGTGAGTAAGCATTGCCATTCAAGAAAACTGTATTCTATCCTTGTGTTTTCTATTTTTTATGCATGTATATTGATAACTTGAAAGTTTTCCGGTTCTGAGGTTTAGTTGTTCATCCGATCAATGTTTGAAGCTGTAATCGTTGCTTATTAGTTTCTGAGAACTTGAAATTGTAGCTAGTTGCTGTTCAATTTGGTATGTAATTTTTTAAGTTCAAAATAATGCTGTAATTGGTCACAGATAAAGTATAATCCCTTGGTCTCTGTTGTTCGTAAGTGTTTTGACCTTTTTGCCATCCATATTATATTATTATGGGCAGTTAAATTAATATTCGTACCATATCACACCATGTGGTACGATAATACTTTTCTGTATGTATACCTGTATCTGTGTGTGTCGTATTAACTTTGTGAAGATCTAAAAGGGTTTCATACTTTCATTTATGATCTATTTCAATAGTGAAAGTAGTGATCAGTAGCTGAAGTGAGCCATGAAAAGGGACAGAAATGAGGGAATTTGGTGTTTTGAGCATGGAATGCCACCACAAGGTGGTGGTCAGGATCTGATTCTAGGATTGGATGGCGGGACTACTTCCACCGTGTGTATATGCATGCCTATCTTTTCTTTCACTGATAACTCCCTTCCTCCCGACTCGCCACCTGTCTTAGCTCATGCTGTTACTGGCTGCTCCAATCATAATAGTGTTGGAGGTAACAGTTTCTTGTTTCTCCCCATAACTTCACACACACATTGAAGTTCCTAAAGTTGTATGCCAAAATGATTGCTGCTATGTTCATGGGACAGTTTAGATGATTGATTTGATGATTTCTTTTCTACATATACTTGACAGAAACTGCTGCGAAAGAGACACTAGAACTTGTTATGGCAGATGCTCTTTTTAAGGCAGGGTCCACTCGATCTGCTGTACGTGCAGTTTGTTTAGCTGTATCAGGGGTTAACCATCCAACAGACCAGCAAAGGATCTTAAGTTGGCTTAGGTCAGCTGTCTATAAATAGTTTTGCACATATTACAATCTTATTTCTTTCTGACATCCTATACTTTTGTTATTCCAGGGCGATATTCCCGAATGATGTGAAGTGTTTCGTCCACAATGATGCTGTGGCTGCTATGGCTAGTGGAACCATGGGAAAGCTTCATGGGTGTGTACTAATTGCTGGCACGGGGACCATCGCTTATGGATATATTGAAGATGGAAGAGAAGCCCGCGCTTCTGGTGCAGGACCCTTATTAGGTGATTGGGGAAGGTAATATATCATGTACCCAACGTTTGTGACTTTGTGTATATAACTACACACACAGAGGCCTGTAAATTAATCGAACGAACACGGACAGTGGCATGTTCGTGTTTGTTCATTTAACTTTAACCAAACACAAACATGTAATCAAGCACATTTTTTTGTTCATGTTCGTTTATTAAGAAAATCAGTATGTTCGTGTTCGTTATGTTCGTTCGTTTAAAACCTAAAAGAACGGTTCTCGAACCTAAACAAACAAACTTAAACGAAGATAATTTAACAAAACAATAAACAACACAAAGGAACATAATTGAACAAACATTAATGAACACAAATGAACGTAATTGACTAAACATGAACGGACATAAAGTAATTTGTTTATAAATTAGTGATTAATTGCGATAAATTCCATTTGAAAACCCATTTTATCACTAGAAAACCCAATTACCAACTAGTTATTTTTATATAAGTTAGAAAGTTCCTTTTATGTTTAACATCTATGTAAATATAACTACTTATGTATTTGAATTGAAACGAACATAAACGAACAAACATAAACAAATGTAAATCAACGAACATAATTGAATGAACATAAATGGACGTTCACGATCATAAATGAACGAACAAAACGTGTGTTCATGTTCGTTCGTTTAATTAAATGAAGATAAACGAACTTCCCGCCGAACAAGTTCACAAACAGTTCATTTACAGGCCTACACACACACACACCCTGTATACATTGAGCATAATCTGTGTTGTTTACATGCAGTGGATATGGTATAGCTGCAATGGCATTGACATCCGTAATAAGGGCTTATGATGGCCGTGGTCCACAAACAATGCTTACATCAAGAATCTTGCATGAACTCGAACTTTCTTCTCCAGATGAATTGATTGGGTATATGTTTCTCGAAACTTAATTTTAACTCTATAAGTTTGTGCTTTCTAGTTTTATTCGGCTTTTAAGGAACAATGTTGTTGAGATAAAATTGCAGTCATATAAGTGTATCGCTTTTGTTTGAATACAGGTGGACCTATGCTGATCCATCATGGGCTCGAATCGCAGCTTTGGTCCCAGTTGTTGTATCTTGTGCTGAAGCAGGTGATGAGGTGGCGAATGGAATATTGCTTGATGCGGTTCAGGAGTTGGCCTCAAGTGTCAAAGCTGTAGTTTGCAGACTCGGGTTGTGTGGAGAAGGTACATAATCAAAACCGGAAAAAGATGTTAAGTTTTTTGCTGATATTATCCAAATTCACAAAGTCACATGTGTGTTTTATTTTTTTTTCGTTCCCTCATTCATGATTTTACTTTTAAACAAGCTTAATCAGGATACGTGATGGGTGGTTATGAAGTGTTGTATGATTTACATGTGAAATTTACTTGACAGATGGAAAGGGTAGTTGTCCTCTTGTCATGGTTGGTGGTGTTCTTCAAGCCAATAAGAAGTGGGATATCGGAAAAGAAGTAATTAGCTGCATTTCCAAGGAGTTCCCTGGGATGCTTCCAATCCACCCAAAGGTAAGGATATCATATGCAGTCAACGTATAGGTCAAAACAGATATTTTACTATTAACCATTTTTATGTCTTTTTTTTTTCTCATAGTTGCTTATTTGGTTACGTGGATTTTATCAGGTGGAACCTGCTGTTGGTGCGGCTTTGCTAGCGTGGAACGTTCTAAAGAAACAGTCCCAGTCTGGGGTTGACAAGCAGTTGTGCTTAGGTTAAAGAATATTGAGAAATAAGATGTCAAATGTGATTTTCAGACTGTATAGTTGCAAAGGGGGGTAAACAATACTCAGAAAGCAAACATGATTTTTCATTGCACAACCTGTTCATATCATGCTTTCTTTCATATGGTCATACATGATACATCCATAAAAGTAATCACTTCAATTTTTTTATTTGGAGAATTGCACAACTGTTTATATCACTGCTTTCTTTTATGATCATGCATCCATAAAAAAAGCGAGCCTCAGGCACGCCAGAGGCCCAGAGCGGCCAAGTGGCACGATTACATGAAGCGGAATTGAGACAACGATTCAGTGTATTAAGCATGAGGCACCCTGAGGTGGTGCTTCTTGCGCCGGGTTGGAGTTTTCGAAGTAGGAAAGCAATAGCATTGCAGTCTTGGGTCATATCATAGTATTTTTTTTATTTGTTATTTTTATATATTTTTCTTTGTTGTATTGAGTATGTATCTTAGGCGTTTTTGAGTGAGTGATAGAAGCGAAAGTAAGGTTTCAGACTTTTGGTTGAGGGAGTTGTGTCCTATATAGAATTTTAGAGTTCAGCTAAAGTAATTTCTTCCTAGCTAAAAGATTTTAATTACGTAATTCATTTCTAATTGAAAGATTTCAACCATGTAATTTATTCACAAGTGTCTCCCTTTCTTACGTAATTATTTAAAATTAATCAAGTGCAATTAAAATCAAACTGAGAAATGGAACCTAGGTAGATATTTGGTATTTTAAATTTTTGGTCGATGTTTATTTTATGTTATGGTACTTAAAAATGTAAAAAATTATATATATATAAGTGTGTTTTTAGTGATTTCTTTTTTCTAATTTTATATAATGATACATGTAATAAAATAATTAATAGATATTTAGTTTTTTATTATGTAATACTTGAAGAGGTAAATTACGGATTTATTCTATAATACTCACAAGATCCTATTTGATCCGTCAATCCGGGTTATACCCAATAACAATTTTGCTACTCCTATAGGCAACTATAGGGCAACTATAGTACAACAAAGAGGAATGTTTGGTTTCTCCAATAACATTAAAAATATCACTATAAAAACGATTACATCTTTATAAAAGTCTCACACCACATGACAGTGACATCAACCCTAACTTTACCTTATAAATATTCTACCATGAGATATTGTAATTCATTCATTCTTTCATACTCTTATTTTACATTCTTCAACTCTTTGGTGTTGTTTGTTTTTTAAGAGGTAAAATGTCTCCACTCTGCGGTCCACATCTGTAGAAGAAGATGTGGATCAAACCTCTACCGTCTGTAAGAAGAAAGTTGTTTGTTTTTTAACGTATGTAGACTTCTAAAATAAACTAGTGGTGGTGTACGGACGGTAGTGGTGGTGGACCGTGGTTGTGGTAGACGGTGGTGGTGGTGATGGATAGTGGTGGTGCTTAACCCTCTGGACTCGCCCTCACCTAGGGCTGAAGCCCGTGAACACTCGCCCGAAGGCACGACAGTACGGTGAGTTAGAACCCGCTCAGTTCAACGATCAAACTAGCGATTGTCGCCTACTCGTCTAGTCTCTCATCATCACCAGGTGACATAAAACGAAATGCTGGAGGGAGGAATCGAACCTGGGTCACTTAAAATACCAGGTCTCTCACTTACCACTCCACCGTTAGCTCATTGGCTAGGTATCTGCTTCTTTGATACTTATAATATAATATGATAACATATTCTTTTACCTTTTCATATTTTATTTCCTAGAGTTTTTGTAATTGTAGATTGATTGTTTATACTTATTATATTAATAGGTGTACACCTATTTCCTCTTGTATTATTTAACAAATTACTTATTTAAACAAATTATTATCAGTTGACTTTTTACTGTTTAATTTTGTATAACTACCTATGCTTTCTGCACTAACATCTAATGCAGAGCTTTGTTTTTATTGCCTACTCTCATTCCTCGTGGGGGGAGACTTAAAACACGTGTCTCATCTTCATTTGTTTGTGTGAAGAGGTTTTCATATTTACTTCTTCAGTGATGACGATCTAAATGGGGAAGAAATGATGTGAACTGCTATTTATGGTATGATTTCTTGCTACCAAACTTCCTCCCAAGTAAACATGGCGGTAAGTTTTTCTTCTTGCAAATGAAATAGTTCTTCTGTTTCATACCAATTGTGTTCTTTTCACTTATTGACCTACTTCTACATTTGTTATATTTCAAGCTATTTCAAAATGTCAATTAGTCAACATAATAAATCTTTTTATATCATGTGTTTTTGCTCAAAAATCATATGATTATAATCTTGAATTTGGTAGTAGAACAACTTTGTAAAAAAGTGTATAAAGTAGATCATTTTCATACACTCTGGGTCTTCAGTGATTGTATTGTGTAATAAGTTTATAAATTCAAATACACTATCATTACAACCGTCATTCTGATTATTAATTGTAGTCATTAAAGTTTTTTTAGCGTTTTTATTTCCTTTGATAATGTTTTATGTAACACTCTGTAACGTGTGTGCGTGGCTCTACATTTCTACATCTATTTTGTTCGTTTTAATGGTTCCGTCGCAACGCGGAGGTCCAAAACTCGTTATATTAATAAGTTATGGTGTTTATTTTAACAAGTAGAGAATGTCATCTGGTACAAAATCATAAGCATTGTATGCAAATCTCTCTGGTGTCTCACATAAAGTCTTGCTCTGCGCTTGGCTTTTAGGGCCTAAACGTTTCCTCAATTTTTAGAACCAAGGGGTACCTGACATAAATTACAAAATAGGCAAACAAGATACACTGGATAAATGTCATTTCTTATAGAAAAATTAAACAAGAGAGACAGCCTTATTTATGTAAAATCCACGTCTCACACATTAGCATTGTTGGTTTTGCTTGCTAAAAGATCACAAATCTGTTTTTTTAAAGGCTCTCATTGTGAAACGATATAAGATACAGGTCTACTTTCTAATTTCTATCATAAGATTACAAGTTGATAAAAAATAACCAATAATTAAAACATTTGATGGTGAAAAGACATGTCTTATGATCCTCTCCACAAACACCATGCAAAGTATTTGTCAAAGCAAGTCGAATAGTGTAAAATCACAAACACTACAAAAACTAAAACAGATAACCAAGAATGAAAAGTAGCAAAGAAGAGTATCAGCAGCGCAGGCAAAACTGGAGTTCAAAAAACGTCTAAAACTCTAAATTGGACACGGTGGGATCTCTAGAGTCAAACCAGCTTGAATTTGTCCCCAACCGATTAACCGCCAATGCTTCTCAACTCTCCTGCTCAGTGCAATCTTCTCACCTTTGCTCGTACACACGGGTGCCGTCAACTGTAGTTTTGCTAAATCATTCTTAACTGCCAAAACACGAGCCCCAGTCGACATTGATCCTATGTTCAACATTAGTATTTCCGCCTTTGACAACTTTGATACCTTCCCTTGCTTTTCTGTTCCTTTTGTCTTCACACCAAGCAGCCGACGCAAAAGAAAAAAGTTCACCTACAAAAAACCATGAAATTCTTAAGCCCACCAAATTATAATAAATAAATAAAGGAATTTGTACCAAGCTTTTCCTTGTGCTTACCTCAAGTTCGACATATACATCGGGAAGAGACCCGACCTCTCCAAGAACTTGACCCACCAACCGATCAGCACGGGTCAACATAGGGTCCATTGTTGTTCCAACACCAATAAGACCTCCAGGTACAGCAAATTGAAGCTCATTTTGTTCTGCATATAGTGACACGATTCTCGAGTAAATCGGGGTGCACTTGATGTTACCACTCTCATCTTTAACAACAATCCCGGACGGACCTCAATATGCTGGTTTACCTTCAACACACCCTGTATAAAACGATAATGACTACGTTAAATTTCTGTTTTTTATTTGCTATATTGCATTTTACGTCCAAGTTTTAGCGAAGTTGCAGACGTCCTTTAACTACGGAAATTACACTGGATGTCCTTTATGTTATTATATTAATCAAGAGACCTAACCCGTTACCCAGTTAACTTTTTGGGTTAGTCCTGACCATGTACCCTTTCACATGAGGGCATTTTGGTCTTTTTACCTCTTTTCTTTGAACAATCTTACAGATGTCCTTTGGGTTACCTTTTTATCAGAAGTGAAATGACCATTTTACCCTCACATGAGTGGCACATGGTTACATTTAACTTAAAAAACTAACTAGATTAGGGTAAAAGGACGAAATGTGCATAAAAGTGTTTATAAAGGACATACAGTGTAATTTCCGTAGTTAAGGACAGCGCCTGCGCCTGCACCTTCGTTAAAACTTAAAGGACGTAAAATGCCATTTAGTCTATTTTTATTTGACACTTTCAAGTTTCAAGACACAGATAGAAGCAAAAAAAAGATAAAATGATGGAAGAACAAACCTTGAGAATACTTCCACCAGCCACACCACCTCTAATCTCATCAACCTCAGATCCAGGCTTATTAACATCAAACGAACGAATTACTATCATATTAGGAGGTGAAATGAAGTTCCTCTCTGGAATGGGAATCCTTTTTATTATGTATTCGCACACCACATCGATATTATACCTAAGCTGAGCTGACACCAGGGATCACTGGTGCACCGTCGGCAACCGTTCCCTGACATCATCAATGCTTTCTTTAGAAACGGCTACTATATCACATTAATGAACAAAAGAAAGGAAACTGATTATGGCAGCTAACCTGGATGAATTGCTGAATTGTGTCATGTTGGTTAATGGCTACATTTTCAGGAATAAGATCAACCTTGTTTTGAAGAATTACAATATGTTGTAGCCTCATAATCTCAACAGCAGCCAAGTGCTCAGAAGTCTGAGGCTGGGGACAGCTTTCATTTGCTGCTATGAGAAGTAACGCTCCATCCATGATGGCTGCTCCGTTAAGCATAGTGGCCATGAGAATATCGTGTCCCTGCAGATATAATAAAACAAATATTAAACAGCCGATCAGCAAGAAAAGAATGTTTCAAATATACAAATAGTGATAAAACAGTTTATGTTCTAAGGCATGTTGAATACTTACTGGACAGTCAACAAACGATACATGTCTCATCAATTTCATCTTGCTGTTCTCAAATCCAGGTACATCACAAGGAGGGCTATCTTCTTTTCCACTTCCATAGGCCCTGCAAAATATAAAAAAAAGCTTTAATAACACGCTAAGTGATACTAAATGCCATGAAACAATAACATAGCGTTATCTGTACGCTTACTTGTAGCACATGGGTCGAGGGCACCTTTCATCTTCACATTTGTATATCTTTGCATTAGCATAGCCAAGCTTGATAGTAATGTTACGCTCCAACTCATTTTTGAATCGAACAGTCTGAACATAAGTAATAAAAACTAGAGGGTCAATTAAATGGTTAGTTATAAAAGATAAAAGAAAATATATGAAAGCCTTAGATTCATCTACACTAACTAAATAAATAAATCCAAGCTCACTATCTTCATCCTACACGTCGGTACCGATTGATTGAAAATCAGTTAATCGACAACAAAAAACATGTAGACGTTACATAGGAAGTGCAAAAGCAATGTTTGTTTTCCGTTCCTACAACTAGCACTCTGATAGTTTTAAAATTCAAGAAACGTTAAACTAAAAAAGAAGAACTACCTGTACACCGGATATTGCTTTTACAACTGTTGACTTCCCATGAGCCACATGACCAATAGTACCTATTTAAACACACACATAACACCAATTTCAGCTAACATAACAAGCTCAGACCAACAATGCAGCATACAACGCTATACATAACCAAATTGAAAAAATTTCAAACAAATCACATTAAATTACCAATGTTAATCGTAGCCTGACGAGATATAACCTCCGGAGAAAGTGGATGCAGCGTCGCCACATCCAGCTTGCTCAAATCCTGCTCCATTAAACCTTTTCTAGCCATATTCACTGTCCTACACAAATTGTTCACATTCGAAATCAGAAACCATATAAACCCTAACTTAAAATCAAATAACAAGTTTCAAATGTTTTACTCATCGCTAACACATAAAACACAACTAAAACACTAATTACGGCTGAAAATTAACGAATCGTAAATCTGCTTTTGCAGAAGTCAAAATTAAAGCGACAATTGGACCTTTTGCGTGAAGAATCGGCGATTCGCAACGGTGTTGAAGAGATTTTGTGATCGATGAACACTGTTTGTGTGGTGGTGGCTGATGATGTGGATACTATTGGTGAGTAGAAACGTTAGCTAGGGTTTCGTTCAGGGTTCTGTGACTAGAGAAAAGTAGAAAGTATCATTTACAAAATTGTCATGACTCGGTTTGAACTTTGGGTCGGGTCGGGCCCTTTAATCCGGCTAAATGGGTCGGGTTTTTATTAAACTAAAATGTGGGATTGTGAGTAGGCTGAACTACTCGAGATCGGTTTGAAAAGGAACTAAAACAAGCCGAGTTTAAATGAGTCGTGGCTCGAGTTTAAATGACTCGTGGCTCAAAATAAGTTTGTTTTGTAAAAGAGCTTAAATAAAAAAAGTTTATTTAGTAAAAGAGCTTAAGCTCGAGTTTCACTTATCGAGCTTAAGTCAGCTCACAGTCTAAACGAGCTTATTATTTATATATTTTAAATAGTAATTAATGTTATCTATAAAAGTATGAACAAAAATTAGACTATATATACACATACAAATATTATGTTATATATACATTTTTTAAAAAAATAATTATGAATAATAACAAAAAAAATAAAATAAACGAGGCAAACTCAAACTTAAGCTTTAAAAAGTTGAGAGTTCGGACTTTACACCCCGTACTAAAACTAAAAAGTGTTCTTCAACTTTATATTGAAAGTGGAAAGTTTATACTAAATTCCATCCATATTATCAATCATAATCATAACTAGTCAAATGCCCTCCACGTAGCGGCGGGTATTTGGTTGGAATCAGTTCGATCTATACGTTATTGATTCGGTATCAACACTTGGTAACCAAAAGATAAAACCAAAAAAATTATGATATGACCAAAATGATATCGGCATGTCTTTTACATATTGCGAAAACAGTAAAACGAATAATACTACCAGTTTCAATGTTATTCGGCCGGAACCGGGTAAAAACCAATATAGGTAGCATGTTGTTCGAACAAGATCGCTTTGATTCGTTAGGGTAAAAAATTAATTGTATATCACTGCTCGCTTTTGAAAAAAAATCTTTTATGAAAAAATAGATAGAAAAAAATAAGCATGTCGTAACAACCTTTGTAACAATTAAATATATGACATGTTATAACCTATGGTTTATTGAGAAAGATGTAATATAAATATTTTTTTAAAAGGAATGCATATATGTTTTAAATTTTTTTAACAGAATAATAAATTTAGTAAAAGTTTTGAACTTGTGTGATGAAAGCAAAGTAGGATAAAAAAGTCACTTCCAAGAATTGAACTTGTGTGATGAAAGGTTCAATATATAATGTATATATTATTAAACCAAATGTTGGTATTGAAAAAAAATTAACAACTACTTCAATATCACCCAAATACTATTCATCAAGCTTATGTAATAATATATATAAAAAAAGCCATAACCATTCTACTGGTCAATATTCTTTTCATTATATTATTAAACCAAATATTGGTATGAAAAAAAAAATAATAACTGGTCAAATATCACTCAAACAGTATTCATCAAGCTTGGGCAATAATATATATAAAACAAATTAATGATAATAATAGTATTGGTGCATGAATTTGGAATTTGAATTCATTTTAAGATTTTTAGGTGATTAGATGGATAGTCAATTTGGTATCAACTAGAAGATTGGTCATGTTGTAGTTTTAACCCCTAACTTTCATTCATTACATTTTAGTTATGAATTAGAATATTGATCCGTGCGTGATTGCGACGCGGGCGAAAAGGTAGAAACATCGCGGACCTGCATTCAATCAATATGTACCCTTTAATGTTTTAAGTTATTCTACATGAAATCTCTTCATGATAAGAGTGGTTTTTTTACTTAGAAACATAAAAACAAGATTTAATACTAATCAAACTAATACTCTTCGCCATCGTCTTCCTCGTTATCAGCAGAATCGAGCCCAACCTCTTCATTATCCTTCTCAAGAGTAAGCCAAATCCTCTCTCGCTTCCGAGAACCCCCTTCCTCCATACCCTCACCAATGTACAAACGCCCTCTTGCATACATCAAATCAAACTTGTGATCAATTCTCGAAAACACCTCAGCAACACTAGTCGAATTCGAAATCATGCACACGACCCTCTGAACGTTCACCAAATCACCACCAGGAACCACAGTACCGGCGGCTGGTAGTTGCTACCGCACTTAAACTCGATCGGACACCAATCAACAAACTGAATTGTCCTTCTTTGTTTTGATAGTAGCAACAACTAATTTTTGGAACCATATTACCTCGGTACATCAAACAGCAAGACATGTACTACCTATGGCGTGGGTCACATTTAACCGTCATAGACGATGACTCAAACAGCATTGTTGGTTATCTAAGTAACAGATAGCTGCTCGGTAGCCTTTTTTTATGAAATAACACGAGCATATGAAGAAAGCATGAAATGAATACTAGAGTAAGGCAACAAACTGGTCTGAAACTCGTTCACATCGACATTTAGTGCCCCCATCGAATTGAGGCGATGTGGTCAAAGAAGAGATAACATGTAACAACACGAACCATCAATTACATAATTACTTACAAACACCAATTTAAACAAATGTAATTTCATTCAGGTATTTCATCAAATACCTGAGAGACGAGCCTGTTAAGATTGGTTTTCATTTGTCTGGATGAAATTGTATCTGATGAAAGTATATTTTTCGCCAGTGACTTCTTATGTTAAAATTGTATACAAACAAAAACTACAATGAAAAACAAAGCAAACGTTTACCCGCCATCATGCTAAGAAATCCACTGTATTTTGAGTCATGAAGGGTGATTTTTAGCTTGGTTCCATTAAGAACAATTGGATCAGAATTGACATCTTCAATTGCAGTTTCTAAAGCGATTTTTGCTACTTTCCTGATTACACAATCGAATGTCAAGATACACGAAATTGATATGACCTCTGGTCTTTAAAAAAAAGGGGTATTATTAACTCCTTCAGTGAAACATCCACTTAAATTAACCAGCAAAACCACCACCCTGATATGCCAAAAGACACAAGAATCTTAGTTTCTATGTTGCTAGTTAATAAAATACCAAAGATCCCATAAATAATATTAGCAAGCAGTAACAACAATGAAGTAAAACTTTGAGCAAGATAGATGCTAGCAGCTAAGCTTGAGCAATCTTCTGGTCACTAAATTCACAAGTTGATATTCAGTAACTTAAATCTTGATCGACTCCCATGAAAGTTCAAGTGAACAAATAAAAAAGACATTTCTCAAAACTCATTCAAGCAAAACATCAAACATCTTGTGAGCAACATGAAAAACAGTCCTAATAAAAAAACAACCCATCAAAGTACCCTATACCCACATCAGAAAATAGCCCTCATTCCACAACAAACATCAAGAAAGTCCCTATAAATTAGAAAAAGATGACACCTTTATCCTATATTCCTATTGTACATACATGTATATGTGTGCATTATATATATATATATATATATATATATAGGATTAGGATCATTTGTGAACAGATTTCTAAGAATGAACTGTGTGAACTGATCTGGACCGTTGATCTATTTATTAGTTGTCAAGGGCAGGATGATAATTAAACATTATTATTTTAATTTTCAATTTCTATTTAACAAAATTTATATTAGGTAGTTACATTATTTCCTAATATATAGAGTTGATTAATTCAAAACATATATTTATAATATATAATCTACGATTTTATCAGTTAACAATGAACAAATTTTCGAAATCTGGGATGAAGATCAAGATTGAATTGTTGCTTGTTCTAACCGATTATTAATCCAAAATTCTATCAGTTCAAATTTCTAAAACTGGTATAGAGGCAGATTTAATCGAAAACGTTTGAACAGATTCATAATCTAAATTTATATGTAATCAAATCAGAACAAATATTCTATAATCTAGGCTTTATTGTTATTCAGTTTCAGAATCAAAAAAGTTTCAAGATATTTTCAGATCTGTTTCAATTTATTCGAAACGTTTGTTTAATCCATTATTCGTATATCAATTCTTACTGATCCTACTCGTTTCTTATTATTCAACGGTTTTTCAGCGGTTACACCTTTTTGTTTCTTATTGTTTTTGTAATATCGTCGAATGTATAACAAATACGGAAAAGGCAATGGTGAACGATGATGAAGTTAACATTGATAATGTCGGTAATACATAAGTGTACTATACATGTCTAGCATTCCAACTGCCAGCACCCTGCTTCTGCACTCTTTTACAATTACAAATATACAGGAAATACATATGTGTACTAAACATTTACTGCATTCACACATCTAGCACGCTGTTAATACATAAGTGTACTATACATGTCCAGCATTCCAACTGCCAGCACCCTGCTTCTGCACTCTTTAACAATTACAAATATACAGGTAATACATATGTGTACTAAACATTTACTGCATTCACACATCCAGCACGCTGTTAATACATAAGTGTATTTCCAGCATTCCAACTGCCAGCACCCTGCATCTGCACTACTTAATACATTTAACTACTGTATTATCGTGAATTTTGCAAACCCTAATCAACCAATGCTTGTTCAGCAAGGAAGAAAACATAAAAATATCAAAACGCCCCAATCAATATTGTTCACGAGTATGAAAACCCTAAACATCTACAATAAATTTTGATTCCTCGTACTAACGAATCCAGATACTAACATACACACAAAAACCCAAAAACCGTCAAAAATACATTACTTGAACAACTACGATTACCTTTGATTCAGCGATTGATTTAACCACGGTCTCTTTTCGTCCGTCTTCCCTAATTTTAGGTTTCCTTGTGCACGATATCGCTTAAACATGCGGCGACAATGTGGTTTTAATCGATTCGGATGAGAGGATGCTATTCTTGACTCTGATTTTCTTCAACTCGTATGCTGTTCGCGATTTTGGGGGAGGAATGTGACTAAATATGAGGGAAGAAGATATGGAAACGGTTGTGTTTCCTTTATTCAAATAGATTTGCAATAATGTTCATTTACCAGTATACCCTTTTCATTTAACTTTTAATTAAAAAAACATTACTTATTAATTACAATCATGCCCCTATTAAAATGTTCAAGATGATAGGAATCAACGGTCTGGAACAGTTCGCACAGTTCACTCTTAGAGAGTTGTTCACTCATGATCCCAACCCTTAATAAAATATATATATATATATATATATAATATATATATATATATAGGTGAGGTTATTACAAAAAATATGTTTTTTTGTGAGAAGGGTAAGAAGGAATCTAAACTATTAGATTTTTAATCTAATGGTTGAGATATTGATGTCAATCTTTTAATAGTGTTGACTATTAAACTAATTAATTTTCTAGATTAAGGGTATAAAGGTTAATTTAACATTTTTAAATTAAGGAACTAACAATAATGCACATGCAAGTTCCCCATTGTTTTTTAAACTTCAATAACCTTTTATACGTAACTCTTTTTAAAAAAAATTACACCATAATAACGAGTGTTTTTTATCTTTAATATGAGTACCATATTGATATACTTATGTAGAGAAAAAAATTACTCTCGCTTGGATGTTTTAGTCCATAGTGTTTTTTCTATGTTCATACAATGGTGTTTTAGTTGTATGGTGTTATTTCTGTTATATTTCTGTTCTTTATAAGATGTATGCCTTCAATATATATGTTGTGGTGTTTTTATGAATTACGGTGTTATTCCTGTTATATATAATGTGAGGACAAAGGTCATTGCATTGCTGTGGTTTCTGGTGTCTTCAGTAGTTTTCTGTTGCCTTCAAAGAGTTAGGGTGTTATTTCTGTTTTTATATTAGGTGTTATTTTGTTTTGATCTGATTAAGTGTTAATGGTGTTATTTAGGGTTATTCATTTGATCTGATTAAAGTGTTAACTGGTGTTATATTTAGGGTGTTATTCATGTTTTGATCCTGATTAAAGTATTGTGTTTTGAAATTGATTTATTAGGGTGTTATTTATGTTATATCAATGTTAGGGTGTTCTTTATAAGATGTGTGCCTTCAATATAACTGTTGTGGTGTTTTTATGAGTTAGGGTGTTGTTTATGTTATATGTTCTTTATAAGATCTATGCCTTCAATATATATGTTGTGGTGTTTTTATGAGTTAGGGTGTTATTTCTGTTTTTATGAGATAACACCATATATCTATTGAAGACACCAAAAAAACACCCTAACTCTTTGAAAAGCACTAGAAACCTACTGAATACGATGCAAGGTCCCAGAAACACCCTAACTCTTTGAAGACACTAGAAACCTACTGAAATCACCATTCATCATTAAAACATATTAAAAAGACACCATAAACCTCTTAAAAACACCATAGCATTTTTACTGAAGGAAACAGAAACCTATTGAAATCCCAAATTGATAACACCATAACCCTATTAAAAGAAACCTTCCGATCAACAAAAAAAAAGAAGACAACGATCGAACAAAGAGACAAAAACCACCCTAAATTTCATACCTGGTTCATCGTTATCCATCGATCGAGATATCATTGTATATGGTGTTGAAGATGATCAGTAATTCTCATATACCGTGAATGAAAAAATGCTGAAGAAGCTATAAATAAGTTTTGGTTCTGATATGGCGTCGAATTGATCACAAAATTCAAAAACAAATTAAAATTCGAAAATCCCTGCAATAACTGCCAAAACGGTTGCATATATTCATTCCATAATTAGATTTTATTAGTTAAATTACAATTATACCCTTAAACTACCAAAATAAAAAGGGACATGTGTCACCACCAAAATCTTTCTTATCCTTCTCACACTTTTATATTTTCTTACATGAACCTCTACCCCTCTCTCTCTCTCTCTATATATATATATATATATATGTTTAAGATCCTGCAAAAAAAGACTAAAAGTGTAAGAAGGATAAGAAGGATTATGGTGATGACACATGTCCCTATCTATTTTATTTGTTCAAGGGTATCATTGTAATTTTACTAATAATCCTAATTAAAGACCAAATCTTTGTAACCGTTTTTAGTCAATCATTTTAGGAATTCAATTTTAATTTCTTTTGAACTTACAAATGAGAGTCGCCACCCACATATCCATATGAACAAATTATTTATAACATCTTCATCATCAACTAGTCGCGGTTCTAAGGTTTAGTTTATTGTATTTGGGTATTGAGTATTCATTAACATCTTGATCGATGGATAACGAAGATCCAAGAAAGCATATTATGGTGTCTTGTTTGTTTATACAGTGGATGTTTACAGGTTTTTGTTGTTCGATAATGAAAACATTTTTTTAATTATATGTTATGTTCATATTATTGTTTCACACAATCGTGTGGGGTTCTGATCAATTTTTTTTGTGGTTTTTGATGTGAAAAAGATTATGGTGTTTTTTCTTTAATGGTTGATTTTTTTATCTTATATGACTTTTAATAATGCTAGTATCATACCTCCAATGTATTTTATTAGTACATGGTGTTTAAATTTATACATTGGTAGTTGAACGGGGTTTGGTTGTACAAGGTGTTTATTTCCACATGGTGTTTTATTGTACATACCATTTGTAGTGTCTTATATCCTTTTGTGTCACACCCCGATAAATCAATTACATCAGAGCCGGGCGTGATCTGACTGGTATCTTCATTGCACAGCGGAAGTGTTTGAAATGTTAAGACTTCTAGAAAGTGAACGCCCGATAAGTACTCGAATCCCCATGGGTTCTCCTATTCCAACCGTGCCATACTTGTAATTGTAACCTGAGAAAGAACATGCGAAAAATCAACATAAAGTTGGCGAGTTCATAGTTTGTCTGTGTTTGTTTCAAATGAATTATAAAACATTTGAAAGTCTTGCATTCGAAAAAACCGGTTTGTGGGATCATTGTATCCCAAAGCATTTGAAATGTCATGTCTGTATAACAGTATTGAAATGTTTTCCATGTTGTTTGCAAATCCAAGCATATAACTGTTATGTTTATAAACCGGTGATAAAATGTTTTCAATCGTATCTGTAAATAAACCGCTATTGAAATGTTTTATGTTATTCTTGTAAACAGCGGTTTTGAAATGTTGTTGAGAAAGCGTAATAAAACCATTTTTCTCGGCATGTCAATTGAAAACCTTGTTTTTGTAATATTTGAATAGCCGTCGATGTCCGCGTATGACAAAGACAACATGCCCGCATGAGCCTATAACCCACCCAAAGCTAGTAAGTGCCTCGCCGAACCGTTTACTCAAGACGGTAGACTAGCAGGCGGTTATAGTTCCGATATGTAGCGAGGACTTCACTGTACAGTTTTAAGCGACCCTACGCCCTTAGTGTTGAGTAGTGGACAATCTAGTCCATGTTATCTTGTCATTGGCCTAGCCCATGTGAGTCTGTAAGCAGGACCAACCAGTCCCCTTATTTGTATGCAGGACAAACCAGTCCTGTTGTAACTAGGACCTTCCCGTCACTAGTCATGAAACTCATGCACATTTCGAAAATACGCGAGTGTTTTGTAAAACTAATATGTTTAGCATAAACCTTTCATAAACCATTTGAGTTTGTTGAAGTTCATTCGTGTCATGTTTTAGAAATCTGTTGTTTCGTTCATCGAAATATTATGTACTTTTGCAAAACTTCATGTCTTTCCACCCCCGAAAAATTTATAAAAATGTAAAACGTAAAAAGTGGGGTTATGAACTCACCTGGATAATCCAGTGCAAAGCTAGCTAAATGTAATTTTCGTAGTGTTGTCTCCACAACTTGACTCGCTAGCATGCAATCTAGTGTATTCCTAAAACGGAATAACTTGTAAGTTTCTAAGAATATAACGTAGCTATACTACGTGATACCGAGCTCTACCGAATCGTTACTCACACGATTCTATGAAATTGTTATTAACTTAACTCGGTTAACCAACCTATGGTTTTCTTAGAAACGATTTGTTTTCGAGTGATTTGAAATATATGTTTACATATAAACATAAATATATTTCATGATATCGTATTTAGTCGTCATGTACGTCGACGGATAATAGTGCGACTCTTGTAGTTTTCGTAATGTATATTATATATATAAATGCTTGAAAATATACCATTATTGATAATACATTTCGTATCAGAACAAGAGTCTGGCGTATCGATGTCTCACTTCTTTGGCGTTGAAATCGAATATAAACAATATATTATTGTTATAATGTCATTCGAATGTATTCGTACGTGTCCGCGTCGTCGACGATTGAAATAAATATAACTATACTTATTCTATAAAAGTATTCAATTATATCCGTGTTACGATCTCCGAATTTCTGTCGTTTGAAATAATACGCGCCTTGTATTTATCTTGTAAAAACGTTCGGAAAAACTTGGCGTTTTGAAATAAATATAAACGATATACTTTTTTTTTATAACATCGTTCGAATAATTTGTCGAGGTTTGAAAGTTAGTTTCCGAGTTTCGACTTTGAATTAAACATAAATAAATATTATTTATTTTATAGTCGGTTACCGAACGTTTGTTATCTTGAAATCGCGCTCGTTGGAAGGTTGTCGGCTCGAGTTTTGAAAGTTTTAAATAGCGTTGGTAAAAACAATTATATCTATATTTATTTTATAATAACCGTTTCTATTCGTACGTTTTACCTTTGAAATGAAACGCGTTTCGTTTTACGGATTTTACAAAAATCGGCAGAGTTTCCTCTGTTTTCGGACGATCCGACAATACTAGTTGCCGATTTATTTATCAAAACGCAATCTACAATGTACGCAAACAAACAATATATAAAATTTTTCATCGTTTTCAAATATTGTTTTTCGCCAAATATTATTTCCTATTTATATTTTTAACTAACGTCGGTTCGATTTTAACTACTGATTATTCGAAGGTAGCGTACGTCGACTTAATTATTTACTTTTAGTTGTGGCGATAATTAATTGTTTACGGGCCGGGTCGAGCTCGATTTCGCGAAAATTAAATATTAATAATAATTATAAATTAATATAATTAAATTTCGCGTCGCAATTAATTTTTACCGAGTCTCGGGTTGACCCGTTGACCGACAGTTGACAGTTGACCGGGTTTGACCCGAGTTTGACTGTATTGACCGAGTTGACTTTTGTTGACCTAACCGTACCGAACGCCGAACCGAAACTGAACCTGAAACAAACATGTATCAAAACTGAATTGAAGGTAAACCAAATAAAGAACAAATATTTGAATCGAACCAACCCGAAACCTGAACCGGCGATGAACTGAATGTAGCGAAACTGAAACTTTGTGGAACCGGAACCCGAACTTTGAACCGAAACTGATTCGACTCGAACCCAGCGAGATCCGAAATGAAATGTTGACTGGATTGAACTGAGATCCAAGACAGAGACAAAACTGAGTTGAACCGGGGATTCAAAATACCGCAGCCGCCGTCGCCTGCGAGCCGGAAAACCGCGGCCGCCGCCGGCTACGGCTTGTTCTGCCGTCCAAAACAATCCAAGCACCGTCGTCGCTGCCGATGAACTGGAAAACCCACCGCCGCCGCTACTGCCGCTGCTGCGGAGATCGGCGGCTGCTGCCGTCTTCGAATCCCGCCGTTGCTCCCCTCTCTCTCACTGCTCTCTCTCTAACAGTCCTACTCTGCATGTACGCGGGTGTGTGTGTGTGTGTGCGAATAACGAGACAAGGGTGTCGCAGGTCGTGTGTGGTGGTCAGAGGAGATGAGAGGGATGTGTGCATGTGTAGCAGGAGGCCACCGGAGTACTCGCCGGAGATAAATCCGGTGACCGGATTAGGAGAGAGAGAAGGCAGAGAGTGTGGTGTGCTAGTGTTTGAGTTTAAGTGAAAATGAGAGATTTAGGTTTTAAGCTAGTATTTATACTTAGGGTTTCGCTAGTGGTTCAGGCCTAAAGCCCGTTAACGCGTTTCAAGCCCAATACGTGTCCAAAGCCCATTTTCAGCACTCGAAAGTTGTGTTTATCGAAATTTATTTATTCAGAATCGATGACTTTTAAAATTATATCGGGGGTTGTTGTTTGATGCGTAAACCCGTCGGTTGCGTTAAAGTTGCGTATTTCGCTACAGTCATAGATTTTATCCGTTTTTCGAACCGGTTTCTACCGCGAATAATAAAATTCAATTATGGAGCTAAATATATCATAATATATTAATATCAAGGTGTAACTCGATTCCGTTGCTTCCGTTTTGTTGTCGGTGCGTTCCAGTTTTCTGTGTAATCTCCGCGTTGTGCTTTGCGACGTTCATCGATCCAAATTTATCGCATAATCGTAACTGTATGATAAATACAAGTATAAATTCGTGTTTTTAGACGTTGTCAATATTTGTTCGGCATCATTTTGCTTATCGATTCAAATTCGCGTTTATTGTTCTCGATTGTTGCCATATCGCGTAACGTGAATCCAGTAGACGTTCCTAGGCTTTCCAAAGGCCTGATCGAGTTCATTTACGTCTAATTACGCTAATTATAATGGTATTATTGTTCGTTAAGCGCTTAATTAAGACCTGAAACTGCCGGTTGTCACATTCTCCCCTTGTTATAAAAATTTCGTACTCGAAATTTAAGTTGATGTTATCTCCTTAGATTTTTGTCATGCGTAGATAAGTATTAATACTACCCAGGTAAATGACCATGTAATCGCATCGAGACTTGTCTAGATTATTTGAATACAATGATTTACTACAACAACATGAACCCACTGGTTCAACTGAATCTGTTATCAGAATCGATGCCAAGTGAACGAAATGTAATGACATAGCCACCAATGTGACTGAGTTTACATAGGTTATACAACTGAGAATCTCGACAATAAATTTCCAAGACGTTCACAATCTGTAAATGAATTTCATTAACAATAAGATTTTCTACCAACGGAAACTAGCGTTGGTTGTTGGGTTGGTAAGACTTAGAATCAACATGCTCAACTGAATTAGAAACATGAAGATGATCTGTTAAGTTTTCGAACCATAAGTTAACACTATTGAACTGCAAGGATACACCAAATTACAACTGAAGTTAAGTGTATCATTGTCTTAATACATAGTTGCATTAAGACCACTTTCAATGATTTGCCCTAGCTACAAGTTTATACCGACGCCACAAGGCGTCATAGTGTTTTGAAATAATTCAATAATAGCGGTGACCGAACAAATTCACCATGTTTACAACAAAAAGTTCAATCAAGTAAGTCTGAATTTTTGTTCCAAATAAATCCCATAGGATTTTCAACTGAAAATGAAAGAACAAATAATTATAATTTTTCGGTCGCTAGTGGAAGAACAATAAATATCCAAAATTTTCGACCGCTATTGAAAGAACCGTTACTAGGTACACTGAAATAGACCATAAAGTTGTGCACCGTCTCCTTAATACACGATTGTATTAAGGATGTTTTAAGAAAATGATCCAACAAGGGGATTTAAAAATGAATTAAATCCGTACATGAATTGTGAAAGCGATGTCAGCGCAAGCTTCAACTAGTGTAAACGCCACCACAAGGTGTCGTACCCAATAAATGACTTAATAAGGGTGCAGACTGAACCGGTCTGCTATGGTTTGAAATAAATGAATTGTTTGTCGATATTACTTTAAATATGATGGCCTCAATCCGTCATATGAAATCCTTGAATTGAATTTGTATACCATGAGCAAGTTCAAGCAATTGAACTTGGTTTGACACAATCCAACAATAAGTACATGATTTGACCAAGAAGTTTCGATAAAGTTACTACGAAAACCCATGTATGTACTTGGAAAGAAAAGGAATTTCAAGAATTCGTTGACTCGATATCAAGGAGTCAATATTCACAATAATGCAGTCATCTAGATCACAAAGCATTTGAGTATAGCGAACCAACCTTTGAACGACTGATGAAACGACCATTCGAAGTGAAGACCCTGATGATCTCCACGTATCAAGTTAACAACATGCGTAGCAAACAAAGCATGGTATCATATAAATTTGTCAAGAAATGATGCAAATAGGTGTCCGCTAACAAGAAGAAGTTCCCGTGATACAATGACCGTTGTGAGGAGTAGAGGTATGCAAATCTACTCATTATATGCAAAATTGAAATTTCAACAAAAGAAGTTTGAGGACTTTACCTGGAATTTCCTGGGATGACTTATTGTTTTGTGACATTACCATCGAATGTCGAATATGGCGTAATCGTCGTTAATAATGTAGGGGGAATCGATGACATGTGACTTCTTTTGCAGCGCCAATTGTTGCGATTTACCGTTGTAATAAGTACTGACTGTTATGAATTCTCGTTTGAACGTACTTCCGTGTGTTTCGTGTCTCTTATAGGACCACGTGACAAATTGCCGCATTCTGGTCGGTAGTTCTCCCGCTGATGGGATTTGCATCGTTGGCGTAATGTCGTGTTTCCTCAAGGCCGCGCCTTGAAAGTCGTATGTGATGTACTTCAACATCTGTTGTCGTATCGGTTAAGTTTCATGTATATTTTCACACTAGCGTTTCGTTTTGCGTAGGCTACCTGCTCGGTAAATAAAATAACATCGACAATATATGTAATGTGTTTGCCCGAGCTAATAATCGCAGTTCCTACGTACTGACCTTTAATGGATATTAACATAAGCTTTCCTAAGGTCTTAAATGCATGTTGTCAAAACTCTCCAGTTTTGCCTACAGTATGTAATGTTTTCGTGTACCGTGTATCAAACACAACACTAGTGTATGATAAAAATCATAATGTTGACTCATTGTTTCGGCCACGGTTGGAACCCATATTCGAGTGCTTGGCGTTCTGTGTATATTCAAGTCTTAATGATCTAATGTCCCCAAAGGAAAACGAGGTTAAAGCCTAGGTATCTCCACAGAAACCTATCTGATATCAAGCCAGATTTGATACCTAATTCACTAAAACCTATAGCTCTGATACCAATCTGTCACACCTGGATAAATCAATTACATCAGAGCCGGGCGTGATCTGACTGGTATCTTCATTGCCCAGCGGAAGTGTTTGAAATTCTAAGACTTCTAGAAAGTGAACGCCCGATAAGTACTCGAATCCCCATGGGTTCTCTTATTCCAACCGTGCCATACTTGTCATTGTAACCTGAGAAAGAACATGCGAAAAATCAACATAAAGTTGGCGAGTTCATAGTTTGTCTGTTTTTGTTTCAAATGAATCATAACACATTTGAAAGTCTTGCATTCGAAAAACCGGTTTGTTGGATCATTGTATCCCAAAGCATTTGAAATGTCATGTCTGTATAACAGTATTGCAATGTTTTCCATGTTGTTTGCAAATCCAAGCATATAATTGTTATGTTTATAAACCGGTGATAAAATGTTTTCAATCGTATCAGTAAATAAACCTTTATTAAAATGTTTTCTGTTATTCTTGTAAACCGGTATTGAAGTGTTGTTGAGAAAGCGTAATAAAACCATTTTTCTCGGCATGTCAATTGAAAACCTTGTTTTTGTAATATTTGAATAACCGTCGATGTCCGCGTATGACAAAAACAACATGCCCGCATGAGCCTATAACCACCCAAAGCTAGTAAGTGCCTCGCCGAACCGTTTACTCAAGACAGTAGACTAAGGCGGTTATAGTTCCGATATGTAGCGAGGACTTCACTGTACAGTTTTAAGCGACCCTACGGCCCTTAGTGTTGAGTAGTGGACAATCTAGTCCATGTTATCTTTTCATTGGACCTAGCCCATGTTATCTTGTCATTGGGCCTAGCCCATGTGAGTCTGTAAGCAGGACCTACCAGTCCCCTTATTTGTATGCAGGACAAACCAGTCCTGTTGTAACTAGGACCTTCCCGTCACTAGTCATGAAACTCATGCACGTTTCGAAAATACAAGAGTATTTTGTAAAACCGGTATGTTTAGCATAAACCTTCATAAACCATTTGAGTTTGTTGAAGTTCACTCGTGTCATGTTTTAGAAATCTGTTGTTTTGTTCATCGTATTATGTACTTTTGCAAAACTTGCATGTCTTTCTACCCCTAAAACATTTATAAAAATGTAAAACGGTAAAAAGTGGGGGTTATGAACTCACCTGGATAATCCAGTGCAAAGCTAGCTTAATGTGATTTTCGTAGTGTTGTCTCCACAACTTGACTCGCTAGCATGCAATCTAGTGTATTCCTAAAACGGAATAACTTGTAGGTTTCTAAGAATATAACGTAGCTATACTACGTGATACCGAGCTCTACCGAATCGTTACTCACACGATTCTATGAAATTGTTATTAACTTAACTCGGTTAACCAACCTATGGTTTTCTTAGAAACGATTCTGTTTTCGAGTGATTTGAAATATATGTTTACATATAAACATAAATATATTTCATGATATCGTATTTAGTCGTCATGTACGTCGACGGATAATAGTGCGACTCTTCGTAGTTTTCGTAAGGTATATTATATATATATGCTTGAAAATATACCATTATTGATAATACATTTCGTATCCGAACAAGAGTCTGGCGTATCGTGTCTCACTTCGTTTGGCGTTGAAATCGAATATAAACAATATATTATTGTTATAATATCATTCGAAAGTATTTGTACGTGTCCGCGTCGTCGACGATTGAAATAAATATAACTATACTTATTTTATAAAAGTATTCAAATCTCGACATTCGAACATATATAATTATATCCGTGTTACGATCTCCGAATTTCTGTCGTTTGAAATAATACACGCCTTGTATTTATCTTGTAAAAACGTTTGGAAAAACATGGCGTTTTGAAATAAATATAAACGATATACTTATTTTTTATAACATCGTTCGAATAATTTGTCGAGGTTTGAAAGTTAGTTTCCGAGTTTCGACTTTGAATTAAACATAAATAAATATTATTTATTTTGTAGTCGGTTCCCGAACGTTTGTTATCTTGAAATCGCGTTCGTTGGAAGGTTTTCGGCTCGAGTTTTGAAAGTTTTAAATAGCGTCGGTAAAAACAATTATATCTATATTTATTTTATAATAACCGTTTGTATTCGTACGTTTTACCTTTGAAATGAAACGCGTTTCGTTTTACGGATTTTACAAAAATCGGGCAGAGTTTCCTCTATTTTCGGACGATCCCGACAATACTAGTTGTCGATTTATTATCAAAACGCAACCTGCAATGTACGCAAACAAACAATATATAAAATTTTTCGTCGTTTTCAAATATTGTTTTTCGCCAAATATTATTTCCGATTTATATTTTTAACTAACGTCGGTTTGATTAACTATTGATTATTCGAAGGTAGCGTACGTCGACTTAATTATTTACTTTAGTTGTGGTGATAATTAATCGTTTACGGGTCGGGTCGAGCTCGATTTCGTGATAATTAAATATTAATAATAATTATAAACTAATATAATTAAATTTCGCGTCATAATTAATTTTTACCGAGTTTCGGGTTGACCCGTTGACCGGGTTTGACCCGAGTTTGACTGTATTGACCGAGTTGACTTTTGTTGACCGAACCGCACCGAACGCGAACCGAAACTGAACATGAAACAAACATGTATCAAAACTGAATTGAAGGTAAACCAAATAAAGAACAAATATTTGAATCGAACCAACCGAAACCTGAACCGGCGATGAACTGAATGTAGCGAAACTGAAACTTTGTGGAACCGGAACCCGAACTTTGAACCGAAACTGATTCGACTCGAACCCGAGCCGAGATCCGAAATGAAATGTTGACTGGATTGAACTGAGATCCGAGACCAGAGACAAAACTGAGTTGAACCGGGGATTCAAAATACCGCAGCCGCCGTCGCCTGCGAGCTGGAAAACCGCGGCCGCCGCCGGCTACGGCTTGTTCTGCCGTCCAAAACAATCCAAGCACCGTCGCCGCTGCTGATGAACCGGAAAACCCACCGCCGCTACTGCCCCTGCTGCGGAGACACGGCGGCTGCTGCCATCGTCGAATCCCGCCGTTGCTCCCCTCTCTCTCACTGCTCTCTCTCTAACAGTCTCTCTCTAACACTCTCTGCATGTACGCGGGTGTGTGTGTGTGTGTGCGAATAACGAGACAAGGGTGTCGCAGGTCGTGTGGTGGTCAGAGGAGATGAGAGGGATGTGTGCATGTGTAGCAGGAGGCCATCGGAGTACTCGCCGGAGATAAATCCGGCGACCGGATTAGATGAGAGAGAAGGCAGAGAGTGTGGTGTGCTAGTGTTTGAGTTTAAGTGAAAATGAGAGATTTAGGTTTTAAGCTAGTATTTATACTTAGGGTTTCGCTAGTGGTTCGGGCCTAAAGCCCGTTAACGCGTTTCAAGCCCAATACGTGTCCAAAGCCCATTTTCAACACCCGAAAGTCGTCTTTATCGAAATTTATTTATTCAGACTCGCTGACGTTTAAAATTATATCGGGGGTCGTTTGACGCGTAAACCCGTCGGTTGCGTATTTCGCTACAGTCATAGATTTTATCCGTTTTTCGATCCGGTTTCTACCGCGAATAATAAAATTCAATTATGGAGCTAAATATATCATAATATATTAATATCAAGGTGTAACTCGATTCCGTTGCTTCCGTTTTGTTGTCGGTGCGTTCCAGTTTTCTGTGTAATCTCCGCGTTGTGCTTTGCGACGTTCATCGATCCAAATTTATCGCATAATCGTAACTGTATGATAAATACAAGTATAAAATTCATGTTTTTAGACGTTGTCAGTATTTGTTCGGCATCAGTTCGCTTATCGTTCAAATTCGCGTTTATTGTTCTCGATTGTTGCCATATCGCGTAACGTGAATCCAGTAGACGTTCCTAGGCTTTCCAAAGGCCTGATCGAGTTCATTTACGTCTAATTACGCTAATTATAATGGTATTATTGTTCGTTAAGCACTTAATTAAGACCGGAAACTGCCGGTTGCCACATTTTGTTGTCCTCAATGTATACTTTCGTAGTTTAATGGTGTTTTTTTCTAGATGTTTCTTTGCATATGGTGTTTTTTATTCTATATAATATTCTTACGTATGAGAGTCACTACCCACATATCCATATGAACAAATTATTTATAACATCTTCATCATCTCTAGTCACGGTTATGAGTTAGTTTATTGTATTTGGGTATTGGGTATTCACTAACATCTTGATCGATGGATAAGGACGATCCAGGTAAGCATATTACGGTGTCTTGTTTTTTTATACAGTGGATGTTTACAGGTTTTTTTTGTTCGATAATGAAAACTTTTTTTTAACTATCTGTTGTGTTCATATTATTGTTTCATACAATCGTGTGGGGTTCTGATCAATTTTTGGTTGTGGTTTTTTATGTTAAAAAGATTATGGTGTTTTTTCTTTCATGGTTGATTTTTTTATCTTATATGAGTTTTAATAATGTAGTATCATACTTCCACAGTGTTTTATTTGTACATGGTGTTTTAATTTATACATTGGTAGTTGAATGGGGTTTGGTTGCACAAGGTGTTTATTTCCTCATGGTGTTTTTATTCTACATACCATTTGTAGTGTCTTATTTCCTTTTGTTATCCTCAATGTATACTTTCGTAGTTGAATGGTGTTTTTCCACATGTTTCTTTGCATATGGTGTTTTTTATTGTATGTAATATTCTTACATACGAGAGTCGCCATCTACATATTCATATGAACAAATAATTTATAACATCTTCATCATCTCTAGTCGCGGTTCTGAGGTTTAGTTTATTGTATTTGGTATTGGGTATTCATTAACATCTTGATCTATGGATAACGACGATCCAGGTAAGCATATTATGGTGTCTTGTTTTTTTATACAGTGGATGTTTACAGGTTTTTGTTGTTCGATAATGAAAACTTCTTTTTTAATTATCTGTTGTGTTCATATTATTGTTTCATACAATCGTGTGGGGTTCTGATCAATTTTTTGTTGTGGTTTTTTATGTTAAAAAGAATATGGTGTTTTTTCTTTCATGGTTGATTTTTTATTTTATATGAGTTTTAATAATGAGTTGAATGGTGTTTTTTCCACATGTTTCTTTGCATATGGTGTTTTTTATTGTATATAATATTCTTACATACGAGAGTCGCCATCCACATATTCATATGAACAAATAATTTATAACATCTTCATCATCTCTAGTCGCGGTTCTGAGGTTTAGTTTATTGTATTTGGGTATTGGGTATTCATTAACATCTTGATCTATGGATAACGACGATCCAGGTAAGCATATTATGGTGTCTTGTTTTTTTATACAGTGGATGTTTACAGGTTTTTGTTGTTCGATAATGAAAACTTTTTTGTAACTATCTGTTGTGTTCATATTATTGTTTCATACAATCGTGTATGGTTCTGATAATTTTTTGTTGTGGTTTTTTATGTTAAAAAAATTATGGTGTTTTTTCTTTAATGGTTGATTTTTTTTTATCTTATATGAGTTTTAATAATGGTAGTATCATACTTCCACGGTGTTTTATTTGTACATGGTGTTTTAATTTATACATTGGTAGTTGAATGGGGTTTGGTTGCACAAGGTGTTTATCCATGTGTTTATTCTACATACCATTTGTAGTGTCTTATTTTCGTTTTGCTGTCCTTAAATGTATACTTTGGTAGTTCAATGGTGTTTATTCCACATGTTTCTTTGCATATGGTGTTTTTTATTGTATATGATATTTGTAGTGTCTTTATTTTACGTTTATGGTGTCTTTAATGTATACTCTAGTAGTTGAATGGTGTTTTCTATATATTTGTGTTGTCTTAATTTTATAAGAATCTTTTAATTGAATTTAATCAAGTTATTATTTAATAACTTTTTGTAGGTTTTCAAACTTATCAGCTGGTTAGGCAACTACGTCTGTCTCCAAACTCCGGTAAGAGGACCTTTTTTACCTGATGTGGATGACTCGCTTAAGCCAAAGGATAAAATGACGTTTGATACACTGAATAATGCATTCCTTTTTATCAAAAGTATGCAATGGCTGCAGGCTTTACTGCCAGATGTCTTCTCAAGACAAGCCTTATGATGTCATTAAATCCAAATATTTAGTTTGCTCAAAGGAGGGAACGAAACCTTTCAAGGTGATCGATTCATCTAAAGAACTTGACACCTCACATAATGGGTCAAAAAGGAAAACTATTCGATGGGTTCCTTCTATAAGGACGGGTTGTGAAGCACGTCTGTGTGTAAAGTTAAAGGCTTCGAAACTATACGATGTATATTATTTCAAGGAGGATCATAATCACTCTTTTGTTGCTGAGGACAATAGGCATTTACTTCCCTCTAACCGAGGTATGAACTATAGCAAGAGCAAGCGATTAACGCTTTGAGTGCATTGAATATTGAACCTGTCAAAGCATTTAATATCATGAGGGCACTTTATGGTGGGTTTGACAAGGTTGGGGCAACCAAAACCGATTTTAAAAATTTTAAACGAGATCTAACAGGTACATATCAGAGTTTGATGCTGATATGATGATTAAACAGCTATTGAGAAGAAAAAGTACATGCCAAATGTTTCAATGGAGTATACAACCACTGAAGATGGTATTTTAAGGGCTTTGTTTTGGGTAGATGAGGATGCCAAGAGGAATTTTTCAGTGTTTGGTGACGTTGTTTCATTTGATGCGACATATCGGCGTAACAAGTTTGTTTACTAATTATCTCCCGCTTTTGGATTTTTACAATTTTTAATTATCTATCATTGAGTTTTATGGTGTTTTTAATGCATTTTGTTATTATGTACAAAATGATGTTTGTACCATTTATTGGTATCGACAACCACAATCGTAACGTTACTCTTGGTGCCGCTATAATAAGTAACCAAATCGCTGAGACGTATAGCTGGTTGCTCAAGGTGTCTCATGAAGCATTTGGTCGTGCCCCTCCGGTGATAGTTACGGACCAAGACCCGACCATGAGGAAGGCTATTGAAGATACATGGCCTGAGAGTAGGCACAGGTTATGCATTGGCATATAATGGACAAGTTACTGATAAGGTGTTTACTTATTCGATTTATTAAGATTTTTTCTTTTTTCCATATGTTCTGGTCCTTATTGTTTTATATGTTGTTCAATGGTGTCTTAGGTTGGTTCTACAATATGTAATAGTACAAATTTCAAAAAGAGGTTGTTTGTCATTGTGTGGACCGATTCAATCCTACTGAACAGTTTGAAAGCGATTGGGCTACCATACTAAACGATTTTAACTTGGTTGAGCATGACTGGCTGCAGTCAATTTATCAGATCAGGGATACTTGGATACCGACGTATTATCACGAGGAGTACATGTCTGGGCTTATGCGCACTTCATCTCGCTCAGAAAGTGAGAACCATTTTTCTGGACAGTTTTGTAATCCGGAGTGTACCCTTGTCGAATTTTTGGGGCATCTTGATTCTGCCATTGAAGCTCAAAGACACGAGCACAGGAAGAACGATCCTGACACCAGAAACACGAACGCTGACATATGGATAGTAGACTTTGTATTGGAGGATCAAGCGGCGAGTATATACACACGTACTATATTTTTTGATGTCCAACTGGAGATACAAAATGGTGTACACAGATGTGCTATCGGAAAGTGGGAAACGATCGGTGATTTTATTAACTTTTTTGTGAAGGACTGGGAACAACCATGCACTACTTTCTTCGAGGTATATATAAAGACTTAAATATCTAAGTTTCATTTTACATTGTTTCCTGCTTATGGTTACACATGGTGTTATGTGGTGTTATTTATAAAAAAATATAGTATTTTCCTTTATATGGATTATTATGGTGTTATGTATCTTAAAAAAATTCATTTTTTAATTATTTCTTATAGGTAATGATGCGGGAGGACGACATGACTATATACTGTACATGCAAAAGATTCGAACAGTTTGGGTTGTTGTGCTCACACATCTTTTGTGTGCTTAGGATGCTTGATGTCATGGAATTTCCACAATGTTATATATTACAACGCTGGACTAGGGAGGTTGTTCCCAATAGTGCTCCTGGTGCTATTTTAGGTATGAACGAGAGCGACGATCATTATAATGTAGTTAACCGAGTTGTACGTGAGATCACATACTCTACTAAGTCAGTTATTAACAAGCTTGTTACCAACTTCGCTGCGTTATGCTCATTTAGGGATCATGTAGTTAAGTTTTTCCAAACCACTGATGAGGCAATGGTTAATGCACTTCGTAAGAGTCGTTGGGAAAGGTTTGCTGAAATAACTGGTAATACACAACCATCTACTATAGCCGTTCGTGTCCCCATTGGAACTAGATACCAAGGTATGGGTAAGCCTAAATGGATGAAGTCTAAACGTGAAATTGCGAGAAGCCAATTGCGGAGAAAGAGACGTCAGTGTCAAAACTGTTTTAGGTACAGTCATAACAGACGTACTTGCAAACACCCTACAAGGAAAAAAGAAGACACTAGTTCTGAGGAAGGTAGTGAAGAAGCCGTTGAAGGTGCCGAGGAGGAAGTGGGGTGGAAGAAGTGGATGAAGCCGATGAGGAAGTAGACGAGGAGGAAGGAGAGGAGGGCCGTATAGACTTATGTTTTTGTTTAAAGTTAGTTTTTTGTTTCGTACATTGTTATCTTTCAATGGTTATCGCGATGGATGGTTGAACGCTCATAGCTTGATTTTTGTCAACTTTATATTTTTATAAGGAATTTTTATATTTGTGTTTGTTTTAACGTATCAATGCGTTTGACATCATTGTTTTTCAAATATACAAGCACAATACGTAAAGCTATATAACCTTCGAGTGACGACAAAATTTCTGTATATCATGGTGTTGTAACAATGTATCTTGTTTATTTTCGAGAGTATATAACTTATAATCACCGAAACACTTAATGCTCCATCATGAGGGTTAACCCCATCATGAATACCCGGTTTTCATGATATGTTATTGATGTTTTATGTAACGGGTTTTGTTACGTTATACAATCAGTTTCCAAATCGGTTTTATGATGCAGTTTTTTTTTAAATATACTTAATAATGTTAGAAACATGTAGTGTTGCTTGATTCCTTGATAAGTTATTTGCCAGGGATTATAATATTTAAAAAGGATCTTGCTAATAAACAGTGTCCACTCAGTTAACTACATCAACATATCAGGTGTGTTTTGGAAACTAAAGGAAAAAGTGACCAAACATTTGACCATTGTTTAAACCCCAAAACAAGAGGAATCAAATGTGTAGTCATGATAAGTTAAAAATTCGTAAACTGTTTGTTCTAACAGGATGAAGATGTTGTCATCAACCTACAGGTTACCATCCAACCTTTGACAAATCCTCCAGACTGCATTTTCTTCATGGTTCACCCTGTCATCCTCGTCTAAACATGCAAAATCTTTCACTTCTTTCTCTACCTTTACGCATGCGGTGTTCACGTCACTAAGAAGCATTTAGAATATATTCTTACACAGATCCGCGATTTCCTTTGCTTGATTATCCAACACTTCTCCCTTGATATTTCTCTCGGTGAAGAAACCACACCTCCACTCTTTCACACTGGTTCCTATACAAGCCAAAAAACACGATTTTCATAACCAGGTAGATTTCATTTGTATTTACAGGTGTTTTTTCAATATATGAGTAACTTGTAGCTTACCATTGTAAGTCTCCATATGGCGCCATCAGGAAAATACCACAATCGATGCCGTTATATAGTCTTTGTCATGGGAATTTCAGTCTAACGGGTTTAGTAACCCGTAGTTTTGCAGCAACTACTGGCTGTATCTGGCTAAGGAAACCACAAAACACACTTATCTGCAATAATTCATTTTGTAATGTTAGATGTTATAATTTTTTTACACTCTATACATATAGTTATGTATCTATCTAATTCAAACGTACCATCTTCTCTTCATCCCGCCATATCTTTCTTCTATCCCCGCATTTCCTTCTATGTTGTCGATAATCAATATTTGGGTTGTTGACAAGTTGAAAAAGAGAAGATAGTAGTGATCCCCATTCAAGATAGGTATATATACCATCTGGAAATCTTTAAACGTTTTTGGTTCCGTCCCAACCAACACAGAGTTCATGTTCTCAGTAAATTTTGCTATCCGGTCCTTCTCAGACAAGTCAAATTCTTTCTCTAACCGCGTTTCAAAAGATTGTAAAACATTTTACAGCCCAAGAACTTATCACATTCACATGTATTGTGACACCCGGTATCATGGACTCGAATGGCCCCCTCATTACCGTGACTTCCCCATCGTTGCTGAATAAGACATCCCTATAACCTGAAACATATTTTCTAACGAATGTGAACTTGAATACAGTTGGATTCATGAATTGTAACAAAATAATGTTAACAAATAATACTATGTATTAGACGGATACATACCACTTATTACGTACTCCATAAGAGATACACCGGGCAACTTTGTCTATAGCCTTTTCTCACCCGTCTCTCAATGAAACTATCCGCTTGACATATGGTGAAGGTAGCGTAGCCGGCAAAATGATGGTCCTTTTCGGCCTTGGTGTTTTAGTTGGCACCGTAGCTTGCCTTGCTTCACTACGTTCTTGATTAGACTAAACATTATCAAGTCTCTTTGACAAGTTCAAGGCTTGAAGTCCTAAAACATTGAACCGTGTTTTAGGTGTCTTTTCATTATGTCCCGCATCCACTGCTGCGTCTACCTCTGCCACAAATGACGATGTCATGGGTGAAAAGGAGAATGTTTTATGACAGACCTTCATCAATTTTCATGTTTGGAGTAGTGTTATCACCGGTAAAGGTTACACTACCTTGTCCAAGATTAATGCTTTCATGAGTTAGTCCATCATGCGCATTGGCTGCATCCATTTTTCTCCTTCAGCTCTAATGCTTGAATGACCCTTGTCTCCATCGACATGTACTAGTTTCATGTTCACCCACAACATTAAGAAGTTTTAACTTTATCTCATTCCATTCTAATGCGTCTTTTTATCAACAGCTCACTCTCAGGGTACATAATACACGATTTTGTAAGCGTGTCGTTGATCCTACATACGCATTCTTCAAACTCTTTGAACAAATTATCCAAAAGACTGGACTTATCCTGTATCAAAATCCGGTTTAATAACAGGTCAGATAAATTCACATATAGTGTCAATTCAATTTCGAACCATAATTTATTTACCACATCAGATTTCCTTCAGACGCGGGCTGGTGGCGATGGTGTGTTCCCGTATTGTGATATCATTGGCACACGGAACTCTCCACCGGTACCTACAAACAATGCACACGTTTGGGTGTCAGTCTGTGACAGTAAGTAGTCTGCACAAAGTTTGTATATACCCAGGTGCACGTCATCATCTTCCATTTCTTCAGTTGCTTCATACACATGCTTGTATCCATTTATGCGTCCTTTTTCCTTGGTGTTGTTTGCCGCGCGCTTTTCTTTTCCGAATACTGCTTCCTTTTTTCACCTTTATCCACCGACTCAACCTCATCAGCCGATTTGTTTTTCCCCACCTTTCCTTTTAGTTTCTTTTGTTGATCGTGTGTTTCTTGTCCATCTCCGAAGCAAGCTCTTCCAACACGTCATCATTGACTAATGTAATGAGAGGTGAACTATGCGACGAAGGTATTTTTTTCTTCTCAATTGCGTATGCGATCTGACACAATGCATGACAAGATATATATTACTATATTATACATGTTATAGTATGAACTTATATGATTACGTGTTAATGAGTATTAACTTACCACGAGTAACACCATTGGTCCTCTAAAAGCATCATCATCACCATGCTATGACTTTTTCATGCGGTTAAGGCATGTTACCATGTACGAACACCAGTCAAAACATTTAATATCAACACCTGGTTTTATACATGGAACATAGCGCACATTCACTGAATTGTTACTCGTAGTTTCACCCAAGAATGAGAAGTACATATCCAGGAAACTCAGGACGAACAACCGCCCATAATCGTCTATACCCAATATGTAAAGCATTAGCTGCAATGGTGACAACCTCTTGCTTTTTATATCCTTAAAACTGATTCCTGAAGTCTTGTACAACTGCATCTTTCTTTTTGTTTGCCTTTTTCTGTTCAACAAATGTATTTTTTCCTCGAGGCAGCCCGAACACATAGTACACAAGGTCGGATGTAATGTTTACAAGTCGGCCGTCACCAAGATTCAACACACATGCATTAGGGTTATAATTCTAAACCAACCAGTATGCCAATGTGGTGGGGACACCTGTTACTTGAAAGCTGAAAATCGAGCCAAACCCAATTTCGTACACCTTTTCTCGCTGCTTCTTACTCAGACCATTTGCTAGATTTATCAAATTATCTATCGACACCTTTGGCCTAATTCTAGCACCTGTGAATGGCTTATAAGGTTGCGACAGTATTTGCTGCCTTGTACATATTGGCAACCTTTTTGCTAGTGATTTACGCCGCTTACCAGGTGGGGTGTCAACAAAATCATCGTCCGGGTCGTCTGGCGAAGAAGTATTCTGGACATGGTATGCCTTTGCAGGTTCGGTTGATTTTAACATCGAATCTATATTAAACAAAAATAGTCTTAGTAAACCAGTACACTATAGCCATGTAGTTCACTATAATTTTTAACATAAATGTATACCATGTGTGTTCGTCCGGGTTACCAACCACCTTGCCGTTGATTTAAACTGCTTCCCGGGCGGGAGTACTACATTTTTTGTCACGGCTGCAAGGTGTTTTGGAGGAGGTTTATCTGTTGGCACTTCCTCATTAATGTTTGTACTCTCATTCACACTCTCATTCATCCGAGCAGACACATCTGTGGGAGTAAAATCAAGTGTTATCAGGTGTCATGCATACAAAAATTATAATAACACCCCTTTTTGGTGTTATTTACCTTCTTGGTTTCTAACTTCATCCCCAACATCTGTTCATTATTCAATATATTAGTACAGTACAATATAATTTGAAGGTCGAATAGTATCCGACCATAACATAAACACAAACATTATCGTTTACGCATGTAGTTGCTTTAGCGTCAGTATTTGTCACAACACCCAGAGCTATTGAATAATATGTAAGTTAAATCAAATAATTTATGAGGGTTATGGGCATAAAATAAACAAACAACATAAACGATTACCATCTTCGTTTTTTTCCCACTTTATCACCGTCATCCTTACAAGCAGCCACATCTGTTGAATTCGAAGCAAGGTTTATCATTTAAAACCTCATCACACAAATGTAGTCGCACGTATGGGTAAATTTATGTAGAAGCCTACTTTTAAGTACACTGCAAGCACCTTCGTCCTCACTATTTTCTGTATTTGGATCGGTACATATGAGTGGTGTTTCCTTGGTGTTTTTATACTTCGATTGGTACATTTTTCCTTTAAGCCGTTGGCTTGACCTGACTATAGAAAACATTCAAACAGTATATTTAAACCAAGTTGTCCTATTTCAATAACGATTACAAATACTCAAAACCATTTTTAAGCATTCTACAAAAGACCCTGTGTTTTTAACACTAACAACACCATATAAGACATTAACAACAATACATCCTATATCATCAGTGAACACCATAGGAACACCATACAACACTAAAAAAACATTCCCTCATATAAGACATATCATGTATTCTCATTGTATAAAACCATTCAACACGTTAAACGTATTACCTCATAACAGACATCTCATTATACACTTTGTATTTTCTAGTTCCCCATACAAAACACCATACAAGACGTAATCATATACAACACCATATTTACCCCCGTTTTATACTAAAAAACACCATCATCAATGATTATCTTCACAAATTATCAAAAACCTCTTATTCAGACAACCCCCCACAACAATGTAAAAAACACTATTTCACAATCAGAAATCACTATTATCATCAACATTATGTTATATCCCCAAACACAGTATACAGAACCCAAGATTTTTTTATACTAAAACCACTAAATCTGTTTGGTGATTAAATTTCAAGACCATTATGTTACATCCCCAAATCATCCGAAAAAAAGACGAACCTTTGTGTTTTTTAACTAGGGTTTTTGATTTCTTCTTCGCTGACGTTTTTTTTCCGACCTGTGGTAGTGTTCTTCTGAGGCGTAGTCGATGCTTCATTTATCTTCTTCATCCAATATGATCTTTCTACTATTCTGAACAAAGATACGGAACACAAAGAACAATGTCGCTTGAACGAGATAACTACGAGTAGAATACTCTGCTTTTTTGAAATCAGATCAAATCTCTTGCTTAAGAACACCCTGATTTTTCGAGCGGATTACTCGCAATTGTGGAGGGTGAGAGATACGGTTATTGATTTGAAAAATGGTGAAAGCCCTATAATACACCTAAATAGTCAAATCAGTCATAAAATTTCTTAACACTATTTACAAGATTGCCATCAGGATCTCAACCATTAGATTAAAGATCTAATGGTTTAGATTCTTTCTTACATTTCTCACAAAACACACCTTTTCTACTATATCTATAAACAGAAAGAGAGAGAGATTGCAGAGAAGATCAAGCTTATTAGCTGCCATCTACAGTTGCCCAAAGAAAGAACAATGAGCGATATAGTTGATATTGCACGAGGGTTTGTTCATGTATGGTAAAGAAATGACAAAAACAGAGAATACCATCAATTCTTTGAAGAAGTTTTTTCACTTTGTGTTTGTAACCATCACAGTGTAGATTAACTCTAAGAATACAAGTCTGAGGTGGACAAAAAAGAAACATAAATATATTAATCAAAATGTAACACTGTCATTAACACGAAGCCACCTATAGTGGCCAGGTTAAGGTTAAAGAGTGTGTACCTCATTACCAAGTACTTCCGTCGGAGATTATCTAATGTCGCTGGAGATTGGTTTGATGCACCACCCACAACCACCATACCATTCGCCGGAACCACCGTCGTGTCTCAAGGGGCCATGATTTTCAATGTCGTTTACCCCTATCATCGCCGTTCGTCATCGATACCGGCGGCCGCCGGAGTGTGGGCGGATCATTCTCTCTCCTGATTCTCTCTTTCTAGATCTCTCTCTCCCTGTCTACACTTGTGTGAGGAAGATGGTTTTAGGATTTTCATACGAGGGAGGATTAGTGACGCGTGTTTCAGTGGGAATGGGTATGTGTCTTCCATTGCCCAAACTACCCAATGATATGAGAAAACCAACAAAACTGGTACAATAATAACAAACACATTATACAACTCTCATTACATACACATGTTACAAATTAGAGTTATATAAATGTTTGTTTTTGTTTGCAGGTTACACATTTGGTCTATGAAGTGAATGAAAGATAACTTTTATATTAAAAAATTTATAAGAACGCCAAAATACCCTTACTTTTATAAATGAAAATGGTGGGAACTATAACAAAACATTTTTTTGGGTAAGATGGTTAGTGAAAGAAAAAAAATGTTTTCTAATAACAAAAGTAACTTTTTTTCAAACACGACATTGTTGTATCTATACTATATTGTAATACACTAGTAGGATACTCGCGCAATGCATACAATCAAACACACTTATGCACACAATCAAACTTATGCAACCACTCAATCCATCAAACATGGTATTTGTTATGCTTAGGTTATTCATGCTAGATACTCAAACACTTATACATGCAAACTACTTGTCATTAACTCTGCGCAAGCCGACCTTAACATGTATAGCGCTATAAGAGTAGCACACCACCCTTGGGAAGGGTCATTGTTAAGTATTCAATCGTTTAACGGTCTTGTTAATTGCGATGACAAGATTATGCAAGTGGAAACTTTGGTTTGACAATTAGGTTGTGAATGCTTGTATGAAATTGACTTAGTATACAAAATTGTCATGTTGGATTTGAGATAATCTTTTATACGTATGTCATGTAATCAAACTTGTATACTCGTCAACTTTTATTGATTGTATTTTAATACATGTTGAAAGAAATTGATGATGACTTACAAGAAAGTTACTTAGGTGGACTAGAAAACACATTTTTTAATTTATGTTTTGTTTTTCCTTGTCATTATATTTTGTATGATCAGGTTGTTGTAATTTCCTTTCCAAATGATGTACGCTTGTTTAGAAATGAAATGAAATCTTGATTACTTAAACTATTGTCACAACTAGTCCTTATGAAGTCTCGAGCAATCTCGTTTTCGTCTGAGTCTAATGTTTCCGCCATCCGTTAGGGTGTGACATGTAATTCCAAACAGGTCAAACATTAATTAAAAAACATCTAAGAAGTATTTTTTTGTTAGGTTTTAAGCTTCAATCACTCACAATCACAAAGACAAACTCATGAATAAAGAGTTGTTTTACTGCTTCTAAAACCCCAGTTCATTCATTGATTGAAATAATTACAACTTTAGTAAAAAAAAGCTACCAACTAAACCACTATCTCCTACAAACCAATAACACTACCATGACTGAAGACTTACTGTTTGACCAAAAAAACATAAAAACCATGTGACTAAACAAACAAATTTCTTCCAACTTGTTTTTTCTACCCGTACCCGCTTAACCCATCAAGGTGGATAGATGTTTCTCAGTGGATCAATCATAAGCTACAATTCCCTCCCACAGAAACTTAAAACTAAAATTAAACTACATCATGTGTGTTACCTGAATAATCATTGTTCTTGGCTTTGCAGATATGGATTTTCGAGTAGGTGACATCGTCAGTGCTTGCTGCCTTGCTGGTGAAGTACTTAAGTTTAAACTCCATATCCGAAAGCTTTCTTCAAGTATGTAAAAGAAAGATATTATCATCAGTTCATAATAAACAATCAAGTGTGTCATTGACGCAAAATACATACACATTAAAAAAACAAACCATTATTCTTTTACATGAAAGTGTAAACATAAAGTTCCACTTTACGAATCATTTTTTTTACAAATTATCCACATAAGAGGTACCACTTATCAAAGTATATGGGAGCTATCTCATAACCTCACAACCAGATCGTGGCCTAACTTCGGACTCGAGACTGGGCTTTTCTTGTTCGATCTTCCCATGCTACCAATAGAAAACAAACTCGTAAAGAAACCATAATAGCATACTTAAGGCGCAAATTATGTTTCTTCGAGATCATTCCATTACCAAACTTGTTCATGGTTCACCAACTTCCTTATTAGAAGAAACATGATTCTCTCTTTGTCCTTTTTAAAGAAGTCCAAGTCTTTTCCTCTTTTTTGTTGGAGTTAGAGATAGTTGAGTCTTGTAACAATTGGCAAGTGAACTATAATGCACAACTGCCTTGTGATGAAGTAAAATCTACATACATAAACGTTTAGAAAAAAATATAAACAAAACAAAGACCAATTGCCTCGTGATACCCCTATACCAGTTATCAGCAGTATATAGTTACAATATAGCATTAAAAGGATTACTGAAATCAGTTTATAGTTATTAGAATCATAGGCCTTCAAACCATTGCCTTAAAATCCACATGGGAAAGTAATCACTATATAGTTACAATATAGCATTAAAAGGATTACCATAATCATCGTATAATCTCCTCAAAGCTTTAGGAGAATCTCAGTTGGACTACTGATGCGTGGTCGAAAACCGGTGTTCTTATTGTGCTTAAGCTTATGTTTTACATAACTTTTAGTTTCGAATAGACTACTTTTGATTGGATTTGTGGTTAACAGATTTGCAGAGTTTAAGAGCTATTCGGGAGCTTTTCGGAGCATCGGGCGGAAAACGGGTCAACCGGGTATGCGAAATGGAAAAACAGGAAAACAAGGAACGGAGGCGCCGTTGGCGATGCCCTCCAAATGTTCCGTCGGCAAAAATTTGTCATAGGCAGTGGATTAGAGGGTCGGTGAAGAATCAGACAAACCAGAGGCCGTCGGCGAAGCCCCTCCCAATTGTCAGACGCAAATTTTCTTCTTTAATGTTTTGGGGACCAGATGTATGAGTTTGGTTGACCATTTCTCAAGGAGTTACGCAAAATTTGAGTTTGAAACACGTTCTTGGAGCCAAGAACTCATCCATCTTCATCATTCTTCCATACCAATCATCCAATCCATCATCCTCAATCCTAACCCTAGTTCTCTACCATCATCATCATCATCATCAATCCTTCAATCCATTCACCTTCATCATCAACCTTAAACCCTAACCATCATTCATCACCACCACCAAGCTTCAAGATGTCAAAGTTCGAGCTCTCAACAATCGTTGATCGTGTTCCGTTCACCATGAGCGGCTAATTCTCGAAGGTTTCACCCCGGTGTAGGTTTTTGTAAGTTCTAGGGTTTGACATTGTTTTGAGTTTTGATTTGTGACAAATTGTAGTTTGATTTTGAAATCTATGATAATTGACTTGCATTTGTATTGTATTCGTGAATTGTCGAATGAGTTATGAAATTTGACTTTGTGAAATGTTTATGTGCAATTATGCCTTGTCTAGGTTAGAATTTACATGTTCTTGGTAACGAAGTGCATTGTAGTCCGTTGTTCACAATGTCGATAGCTTTTGGCACCTAAGCCACACAACACTAAACTCGTTGATCATTTTTACAATTGAATTGAACCTAAAAAGTGTAGGAACCCTAGGATTTCAATTACCGAACCGGGTGTGAACCTTGTTCTAAATTATTGTTTTAAAATCATTAATTAAGATTTTTGTGCAATTATTTAATTTTCTAGTAGTTAAGCAATCAAAATCAACTTGGTCGAAACATTCCGACATCTCTTTCAAACACACATAACTAATCAAATTATTAGCAAGCTTCATAAAAGTTTCAACATACGTTTAAATCAACATTGTCCGCACGCAAACCACAAGCTCATAGTGGTTCAACCCCTTACTACCACTAACGGATTGTTAAGGGTAATTTGGGACTATAAATATTATCTTTGACCGAGCGTGACACTCCGATCAAATTTTGGCGCCACTGCCGGGGAGTTCATGTGCTTTGCGTTTGACTTTTGTTTGATTTTGTGATTAACTATTTAAGTGCTTGTGTTCTTTTTATTGCTTCTGCTTTTGTGTTACGCGGGTGTGTTACTTGGTGCAGGTTACAGGTAGTGCATGCATACACGGAACTCCGGGAGGACCTCATCGTGTTCGAGCTGGAGATCGAGCGGGTCGTTAGGAGGACCTAGCCAACCGATTAGAGGCAATTCTTGTCTCTAATCCACCCAATACCAATTTATCACCTACACCATCCTTTGGACCCATTCCAATGGATCCTTAAAATTCTAATTAACCCAATAACCAAAACCAATATCACGATTACCAACCCCAAAGCCAAAACACCCAAAACAACCAATCGAGGGGTGGTAACAACTCGAGACCACCAACACCACCATTCCAAAATCGTGGCCGAAACCAACCCAATAGCCAACGTACACCCACACCTCCACCTCAAAACCAAAACTGACAAAACCCATTACCACCCAACCTCAACCATCGAAATGTTAACGCCAACCATGGAGTTAACCAAAATCATGGCATTCCCACGAATGAAGCCCAGTTTCTCGATCCTGATGAGTTGAGAAATAATATTTCTGACGATGCACCATATAGCGTTCCCGGTTATCAATCACCAGAACATGTGAGTGTTCATTCGGAATACTCGGATGATGGTGGAAATTATAATGCAAGGGTTGTAGAGGACGAATGGGGAGATAATAATGTGGGGAATTTCTATAATGCTCGGGGGTTTGAGTATGAAGATTTTGGCTATCAAAACACCAATTTTGTGGGGAACAACCAAGGTTATGGTTACGACTACGACAACAACCATCAACCACGAAACAACCAAAGGAACCAGAATGACGGGAATTACAAGTAAAATCAAAATGTCAACCGAAACCGGATTCCACAATTCGTGGGTGGCGGTAAACAAGGCGGTGATCGAGGTGGTGATCAAAGAGGTAACAATCAGCCGATGAATCAGGAAGTCAATGGTCCGAGACATCAACCACAACAACAAGGCCCACAAGGTGTTAATGGGCGATTTTGACTGGTGGTCATCGAAAATGACTCACCTATTGTGCCTACACCTCGAGGGAGGCGATCATTCGAATGCAAGTCGAGCTACATCAACATCTTACCTCACTTTAATGGTAGAACTAATGATGAACCATACACTCATTTGGCGGAATTTTCTACCATATGTGGCACAATTGGGGACCATAACTTTGAGCTTGAAGAGGTGAAGCTGAGACTCTTCCAATTTTCCTTGAAAGATAAAGCCAAGCAATGGTTCCTCACACTTCCGGCGAATAGTATTCGTAGTTGGGCGGAGATGCAACAAGTTTTTTTGGATGAATACTATTCAATTACGAAGACCGATGATGCAAGGGATGAAACTCAGTCGTTTAGACAATATTCGGGAGAGTTGTTACATGAAGCGTTGACTTGTTTCAAAGAGTTGGTTCGGAAATGCCACATCATCATATACCGAGGTGGGAACTATTGAAGTGCTATGTGAGAGGTTTGGATGTCGATGATCATAAGTACTTGCAATCAGCAAGTAATGGCACCTTGTTGAACAACCATGAAGAGTATGATTGGGACTTCTTGGAAAGAATGAGCAAGAATTCCAAGGCGGTTGCAATGGCGGATCGGCCTAAAAAGCATCATGTTCTCGATCTCTTCCCGACCTTGATTCAAGTGCTAAGGATCGGATTGCTACTTTGGAACGAGAGTTGGCCCGTATGAAGAAGAAGGATGTTTGGGCGGTTCAGTTTGCGGTGTGCGAGGAATGTGGAGACATTGGGCACCGGACCGAAGAGTGTCAAGTGAGTATGGCACATACGACCGAGGATGTGAGTCAAGTGTACGGGGATCGAAAGCAATTTGACATGAATTCCAACACTTATCATCCGGGTTTGAGAAATCATCCCAATTTTCAGTATGGTAATGCCTCAAATCAAATGAACCCAAATTTCCAACCGGGTAACCAAAGTGGGAATCAAGGTGGATCGATGTATCAAAACCGTCAAGGCGGTAATCAAGGGGGTATCAAAGAAATTATAACCAAGGAAGTAGCCAAGGCTATCAAAATCGTGAAGGTAGTTATCAACAGGCTACAACCAAGGCGGTAATGGAGGTGGTAACTCAAACCCTCAAATGGGTGGTGAAGATTCCTTGAGTTCTAAATTGGATGCAATCATGAATGCCATCACTACTTCGAATCAAGAGATAAAGTTGGAAATGAAGAAGGAGTTCGAGGTACGTGACAAATCGCATAAGGCTTTGGAGAAGCAAGTGGGTCAACTCGAAGAAGATGACACAAATGCGAGGAAGCAGTGGAAGATTGCCGAGTGACACCATGCTGAGCATCAAGGGTCTAACTCGAAGAATACACGTGAGGTACCAATAAATAAAATTTCTTTACGTAGTGGTCGAGTTATAGACACCGGTATGGTGTCACCACCACCTCAGTTTGTTGAAGGGATGGTGGAAGAGGTTAGTGATGATGAGGTTGTTGATGGTCAAACGGGGCAAAAGGAAATTGTTTTAAAAAATGATAAAAATACACCGTTGTGACCGTCCTTGTCCCGAAAGCTAAGCAAAAGGGTGTGGAAGTTAATACCGTCCCTTATCTCGAAGCTTTGTTGGGACCATCTAAAAAAGTGGTAAACAAAAGGGGTCCTCATCAAGAAGAAATGTGGGAAATATTTAAACAAGTTAAAATCAATTTACCACTTTTGGATGCCATAAAACAAGTGCCTTCATATGCTAAGTACTTGAAGGACTTTTGCACTCAAAAACGGACTCACAAGTTTCCAAAGAAACTAGATTTAACCGAAAATGTGAGTTCGATTCTTTCGGATGCACTTCCACCTAAGCTACAAGACCTGGGAGTGCCTATCATCTCCATTCAAGTTGGAGAGTTTAAAATGACAAGGGCACTCTTGGACCTTGGAGCTAGTGTGAGTATTCTACCCGGTAGTTTAGATGACCAATATGAGTTTGGTCCACTTCGAGCGGCAAACACCACTGTGGTGTTAACCGATTTGACTCCTAAACTACCTCGTGGGATAGTCACGAATGTAATTGTCAAAGTCAAGGACTTTTACTATCCGGTGGATTTCTTAGTACTCAAATATGTTTCTTTAGACCTAACCAAGAAACCGACAGTTATTCTCCATCGACCATTTTGGCAACATCAAATGCCCAAATAAATTGTAAAACAGGTACGGTCGACATGACCTTTGGTAACCGTCTGTTACGGTTAAATGTCTTTTCAGGATTAATGGATCCTCTAATTAATGACGAATGTTATATGGGTGTTGAGGAGGAAAACACGATAGATGAGTGTTTTATGTTTGAAAGGTTACAGAAGGAAACGAATCAGAGCATCGATGAAGAGGAGAAGAAGATGAGGAGATGGCGGTGAAAGAGGGAAGACCACTTTGGACACACCAAGTGGAAAGTCTTCCCGAGAAGAACAACACCAAGTTGAAGCCATTGTTGTAGAGCCTCCAACTGTTGAATTAAAGGTGTAGCTCAAGCATTTGAAATATGCTTATGTGGGTAAGGACAACACGCTACCGGTCATTATTGCATCAAATCTGACCGGGGAGCAAGAGAGGAAGCTGATGGAAGTGTTGGTCACCAATAGAGCTGCTATTGGGTGGACCATTCCAGATTTGAAGGGAATTAGCCCTTCCGTGGTGATTCATAAAATCATCACTAAAGATGGTAGTACTCTCTTTCGTGACACACAATGGAGAGTGAACCTCAACATGAGAGAAGTTGTCAAGATGGAAGTACTAAAGTGGCTAGATGCGGGTATCATATACCCCATTTCTAATAGCCAATGGGTGAGCCCTACACAAACTGTTCCCAAGAAGGCAGGCATTCAAGTCGTCACAAATGACACAAGTGAAAAGGTCGCCACTCGGCAGGTAACCGAGTGGCGTATTTGTATTGATTATAGGAAGTTGAATTCCGCAACTTCCAAAGACCATTTCCCTTTCCTTTAATCGAACAAATTGTTGATAAGTTAGCGGGTCAAAAATATTATTGTTTCCTGGATGGGTATTCGGGTTATAACCAAATTGCTATCCATCTGGAAGATCAAGCTAAGAGCATGTTTACTTGTCCGTACGGTACTTTCGCGTTTAAGCGAATGCCGTTTGGGCTATGTAATGCCCCCACCACCTTTCAAAGGTGCATGATGAGTATCTTTTAAGATACGGTTGTTGGTGGAAGAGGGTTCTTTCCTGTAGAGATTAACGAAAATTTCGCAGATGAGCATATTCTAAAAGTGTCAATATTACCTTGGTTTGCCAATATTATTAATTATTTGATGACAGGTGATTTACCGGCTCATTGGGATATGAGGAGGAGATTGCATTTCCTCTCGCAAATCAAATACTACACATGGGAAGAACCGGATTTGTTCAAGATATGCCCGGATCAAGTTGTGAGGAGATGCATACCGGACCATGAGATCCTGAGTGTCTTGATGCACTTGCATTCTTTTGCTTGTGGGGGTCATTTCAGTGGTCACAAAATGGGCATAAAGTGCTCAATAGCGGCCTTTATTGGCCGAGTATTTTTAAGGATTCTTTCAACTTTGCTAAAAACTATGTTGAGTGTCAAAAGTTAGGGGTATTTCTAAGCGAGATGAGATGCCCATCCAACCGATTCTCATTTTCGATGTGCGGGGAATCGATTTCATGGGCCCATTCCCGAATTCGCATGGGAATTTGTACATTTTGTTAGCGGTAGATTATGTATCTAATGGGTCGAAGCAATCGCCACCAAAACAAACGACCATACTGTTGTTTGTGTGTTTGTTCAAACTAATATTATTTCTAGATTTGGGATTCCTCAGGTGATTATTAGTGATGGGGAATCTCATTTTAAGAATTTTAATTTCGGAAAATTATTAAAACGGTATGGTGTTGACCATCGAATTGCTACCCCTTACCATCCGTAAACAAGTGGTCAAGTGGAAGTGTTGAATAGGCAAATTAAAGAAATTTTGCAAAAGACCGTTCGACTGGACCGTAAGGATTGGTCAATGAAGTTGAACGATGACTTATGGGCCTATCGAACAACACATAAGACACCTATTGGCACTTCACCTTATCGCTTAGTTTATGGTAAAAATTGTCACTTACTAGTTGAACTTGTACATCGTGCTTTTTGAGCTATCAAAGATGTTAATGTTAAGTATGATGATGCGCGTAAGGAACGCAAGTTGAATTTGTGCGAATTGGAAGAGCTTCGGGAGGAGGCATATGAGTGTGCTTCGAAATACAAGGATGGTATGAAACGATCACACGATGCCAAGTTGAAGCCGAAGGAATCTGTGGTGGGTCAAAAGGTTTGGCTTTGCAATTCAACGCAAAGTTTTTTCCAGGGAAGCTAAAGAGCAAGTGGATGGGCCCGTATGTGGTTACACGGGTTGGAAAGTTGGGTGATGTTACCATTGAGGACCCAAAGGATGGATTAAAACAAACGGTCAATGGCCTTCGTCTTTAACCGTTTCTCGATGGTAACAAGGAGAATAAAAAGACGAACATGGAATTGGTAAGCTTTTTGGCAAGCGTGCCAACTTATGGGGTTAATTGAAGGACCAAGAACAATGGTGTCGAGTTTTACACCATTTTTATTGTTTGTGCGTATTGTTATGTATTTTATCGTTGTCGTTTCATACTAATCTCTTTAATGTGTGAAGTTCGATATCGCAAACGGGTCATGAAGATGTGAGGTATGTCTTAAACTTGATTTGTGTATTGAGGACAATACAAGATTATTCGGGGGGTGGTAAGAATCGTAAACGATTTTTGAGTTCTATTGGTGTTTTTTTTAAAAAGTAAGCAAACTGGGTTGCGTCGGCGATGGGGTCCCATGTCGTCGCCGATGGTATGTCTTTGTTGCCGTCGGGAGAGAAGTGCCGTAGACTGGGGATTAGACCATCAGAGGAATTTGGCCAAAATGGGGAAGCATCAGCGATGGACCAAAGGACCGTCGGCGACGGCCCTTCGTTTGTCAGCCGACGCTGATTGAATTTCAACGCATAATGTCGGACCTAACCCATTCTAAACCCATCTAAACTCGACCCGAACCTTGTTTTAACCACACAACTGACCAGAAAGAACCTTATTTTACCCATACCTCATTATAAACCACAAAATCTTTGAACATAACCCACAATTGCCTTCATCTTGTTCATCTCCTTCTTCAAAGAACCCTAACCTTCAATCATTGATATCTTTTTCAATTCTCAACCAAATCAAGCAATTCTTGAGCCTATTTTGGGTAGATTTTCGAGTAGAACAAAACCCCTAACCTGGTTTCCTTCAATTCTTTTCTGTTTGCAAGATTGTTGAACTTGAAATTTCGGGGTTTTAAGCAAAAGTGTTCTTCAAAGTGTTACAATACATCGTTTCTAAATTCTTTCGAATATAGGTATGATTTTTACTTTAATTTGAGCATGATTATCATATGGTTTGTTAATTCCTTCTAAAATTTTGAACTTGTTGTTTAAGAGTAGGTTATTCATTATGATAATGTATAATGTCTAGCTTGAGTTTGGGTAAACACTTGATTTTTGGGTGGGATTGAACATGCAACAAGTTTAGCAATGAGATTAAACTTGTTAGTTTGCATGATTGAACATGAACATGATGTTGAACCTTGTTTAAATCTTATGAATTTAGGATTAAAACATGAGAAATTAAGCTTTGGATGTTAACAAAATTGCACTTTTGAAAGTTTAAACTGGCTAGTTATGCCTAATCAAATAATTTGTGGTTCAAGATTGCATGTTATGCATAAGAAGTTGAGTTGAATTGTAGTTTGAGGTGATAGTTTACATGTTTTGAAGTTCAACAATGCTTAACTATTTTTTTCGTATTATTATTTGTAGATATGGCGAGCTGAAAAAGAAGCAAGATTTAAGGTCATGGCTCATCTTCGGGAGCCGAGTCTTCTTCATGTTTAATGCCGAGAAAGTGGGAGCAATTAAGCGGGGTGGAGGAGAATGATGGATGATTATATAGGCAGGATTGGGTGTGGGAATGATTAGGGATAGTAATGTTGGCGAACCATGGGAGTCTAATGATTATGTTTGTTAATAGGGATGACCCACCGAGTACGTGGCAGTTGGTGGGGGACACGGGAAGAGGTCAGATGATTATGTTTATTGAGACCATAAATTGCATTGCGTGGTTCGACTCGTTGGGGATCGACGAGTATTATTATTACAATGTCGAGCAATTCCTTGATAACAAAGTGAACGCCATGGATCCCGATGGCATGGATGGACCTGTATTGCCATATTCTGACGGTGGGGCAGCATTGCGAAGTCACTTATTGTCACACCCCGACCCGCAGCGGAAAAGGTGATCGGGGCATGATTGGGTTATCATCAAAGCTCATGACATTTATTATGCGTTTCATATTCATTAAATACAATTTAATGGAAATTTACAATAAATGTTACAACATGTTCTAACTATCAATCTAAGCGTCTTTGTTCTCTTCTAAGGCATTTCCTATGTTTTCTTTGCTTCAACCTGTTCACCTGTATCATGTGTAAAAAGGTTTTGGATCAACATAAAGTTGGCGAGTGAATCCTATGGAAAACATTTGAACAAGTTTATTTAAATTGATTATGAAATATGTGCACAATCAAACATGAGTAAAAATAGATGTAAACTTATTCAACAATCATAAGATATTAAATGAAACACACATGAACAATAATGGAACATTTAGAGGCACGCGATGCTCAACTCGTCTCTCACGAGGAACTGAGGGGCCTAATGAATGAATTGCATAAACATGATAATATGAATGACACAACTACAAACAATATAAACTCAATGATACACACATGAACAATAATGAATTTGATTTGAGGCACGCGTTGTTCAACTCGTCTCCCACGAGGAACTGATGGGCTTAATGAATGAATTTCATATAATTTGACAAATGAAATAAGGAATCACAACAATATAAACAATCTAAGTTTAGATCATGACATGGTATGGCACAAGTTTAAATAAACGAGTTTATTATTTTGTGACACATGACACACCCCAAAACGTGTAATTAAAAGGGGGAGTTGTAAGATTCACTCACAGTGGGTGCGTTCGGTTGATGATGTTGAATACACGCGAAGTGGTTTTAACCACGAGTGAGATTAACCTAGATAAATCGCATTATGGTTTGGTAAGTAAACGGATTTTATTAATCTATTTTAGTAGAATTGTTGGGTGTATTTTTGTGAGTTTAAGGCTATTTTCTAACCTTAAAAATGTTATTTTTAAGTATATTTAATTGGTTTTTAATTAAAATAATTAATAAAAAATAATAAAAAATTTTGACTTTTTTTGACCGTTGACTTTGACTTTGACCGTTGACTTGACCGTTGACCGGTTCGTATGCGTATTGTTGTGCGCTGAGTGAGGCTCGAACCCGAGACCTCCCGTACGCGTGCACGCAGCTCTACCAACTGAGCTACGTGTCTAACCCGTCATATATCCGATTTTAATTATATTTATACATTAATTAAGTTAAACAGAAAATCCTTTTATTTTAAAAACGATTTAATTGATTCGGACGGTGTGCTACACAGGTCTCGAACCCGGGACCTGTGGCTTAAACTAACACACAGTCCACCGCTGGACTGTGTGTCCAACTTGTTAACTTTACTGATTTTTATTATAATTAAACACAAATTAGTTATTTCCTTTTCTGTCTTATTTTAAAAAATAGATAATTGTCCGAGTCGGTGCAGTAGCCCGGACTCGAACTCGTGACCTGTGATATAAACATACACACAGTCCACCACTGGACTGTGTGTCTAACTTGGTTATCTTTCCGGTTATTAATATACTTAACATATATCAGTATGACTCCGGTTCGGTTAGTCAAAAAAAATCATTTTTATTAAGGCCGCGGTTGTGGAACAGGATTCGAACTCGAGACGTTAGTGTTTATTGTGCACACAGTCCACCGCTGGATTGTGTGTCTAACCCGAGTTATAACTTGATTTTAATTATACTTATGTGTTACAGTTACTTCGTCTTCTCCGTCAGATTTTAACCAGAATCGGAAAATCCGACTGGTTCAAAGTCTTAATCGGTTTCTTTAGTGTTTTAGGTTAATTATAGATGAGATATAAGTAAAAAGAAAGGAAAATAAGCGTGAGGTATACCGACTAGCTTTCCTCTGTTTTCCGGCAGAACTCCGGCGACAGCAATCCCTTCCGGCGATGAGTGTCTTGCAGCAGCGAGTCTCCAGGAAGTTTGAAAAAGGTATGGGTGACTTCGGTATAAGTTCAAAGGGTTTAGTAAGGCTCAGAAATGGGGAAACCGGTTTTCCGGCGACGAACAGAATAATTCCGGCGAGTGAGTTTTCGCCGAGAAAAGGTGCGGTTTTGAGCGAAAATGTTTGCAGAAGTTCGAGGTGGTTTTTATAGGGCAAATCTTCGAAGAACTTGGTCTGATTTCCGACTGGATTCGTAAGTTATAAAAGCTACGGCGGTTATGACTTTGGTCGCGGACTCAGACGTCGGTTATAACCGATGTCTTAGTAATTGTTTACGTTATAACGGAAGGATTCGTTAAATACTCGCGAGATTGCCGGGATTTCCTACGACTGAACTTTGGGCGCCGGTTTTGAATTCAGAAAGTCATGATATCAATTAAATGATCTTAATGGTTAACAAAAGACATCAGTGGCGCAGTGGTTTGTGTGTTGAGTGTTAAGTCTGTTTGACCCGTGACTCGGCGACTGACCCGGGTTCGAAACCCGGCAGGGACATTTTATTTTTATTTTGCGATTTTCAACAGTTTTTGAAAAACTAATTATATATTCCCGTATAATAATTGATTATGTATCGTTTAAAATTATTTTGGGCATTTAATTCGCAACGAAAATTTTAACTGACTGTTCGGTTGATAAACGGAGCGGGTTTGGTAAATCCGTTTTTGACGGATGTTACAGTATCCCCTGCTTTTTAGAAATTTCGTCCCGAAATTTAAATAGTGATATATTTGACTAAAAGAATAATGGTGTTTAGTTTGTCCGTTACTTGCTTAGAAAAAGTAAGGGTTTAAGTTTTTGTTTGAGGCGGTAACGTTCCTTGTAAGGGTTAAGTACCCTATTACAGGAATCGCTTTTTGTTGCCTACTGTATAAGTATTGATAAGCAGAAAAGATTCGCCAAAAATGATATCATGCATAAGAGTTGGGATACGTTTGGAAAAGTATGGTTATATCCTAAGGCAAAACTTCTAACACTACAACCTACATGGAACATAAATAAACACAACAGCTAATATTTAAACATAAATAAACACAACAGCTAATATTTGAACATAAATAAACACAACAGCTAATATTTAAACATAAATAAGCACAACAGCTAATATTTGAACATAAATAAACACAACAGCTAATATTTGAATCCACATTCTGATAGCATATATGTTTGAATGGTGGAAGTTCCTCTCTCGTTTGTTATGATGGAGAGGTTAGTTTATGTAGAAATGGAACACAAATCAAATTTCTCTAAATAGCAAGATGATATCAATGTACACAATTTCAACCAAGGCAATACCAAATCTTACATGGAACTTCTCATAACCGCCTGATAATGCCTCTGATCCTTTGGCAAGAATACTTATATATAGGAAGTACCAGCGGCGTATCCACCATATTCTTGCCAAATTTTCATTGGTTTTATCCACAAGTTATGATTAGTTACCAAGAAACTAATAAATCCTACATAGAACTTCTCATAACCGTCCGACAATGCCTCTGATCCTTTGACAAAAATACTTATATATAGGAAGTACCAGCGGCGTATCCACCATATTTTTGTCAAATTTTCATTGGTTTTATCAGTGAATTATGATTAGTCCTATAACTCTACAACCAATACAACAAACATAAATTACTGAAATGAAACATATCTGTGCGATCAAGGCTCAATCAAACGGAGCCGATCGTATTGCATGTACTGAAAATGAAATATCTGTGCGCTCAAGGCTCAATCAAACGGAGCCGAACGTATTGAATGTACTGAAAATGAAATTGTCTGTGTGCTCAAGGCTCAATCAAACGGAGCCGAGCGTATTGCATGTACTGAAAATGAATAACTTAATCACACAAACAGCCTATGCATGGAACCTCTCATAACCGCCTGATAATGCCTCCGATCATTTGACAAGAATACTTATATATAGGAAGTACCAGCGGCGTATCCACCATATTCTTGTCAAATTCTCATTGACTTTATCCGCAAGTTATGATTAGTTCTATGCGACTCTACAACAAACACCACAACCACAAGATACTGATAATGAAAATGTATGTGCGCTCAAGGCTCAATCAAACGGAGCCGAACGTATTGCATGAACTGGAAATGTAAATTGAACTGTGCGATCAAGGCTCAATCAAACGGAGCCGATCGTGCGGGCACGCCACAGATCAACCGCATAATAAAATGGGGATCAAGCTCAACCTCATAAATGGAGGGGCTGCGGCCTCGGCAAATGCATATCCTGAAAATAATAATAATTACTCTAACAGTCTACACATGGAACCTCTCATAACCGCCAGATAATGCTTCTGATCATTTGACAAGAATACTTATATATTGGAAGTACCAGCGGCGTATCCACCGTATTCTCGTCAAAGTTTCATTGGCTTTATCCTTAAGTTATGTTTGGTTCTATGTGATAAAGAAAAACATAAAACTAAACGATAGGAGTTGAATCTGGATCTTCGGCGAAGAGGACTAGTTGAGTATCTTCGTTTGGGCCGTCATTATCTTCGACAGGATTGGCGTTGATATTGAAGACTCTTCCTCTTGCTGGTGACCTAGCGGTTGGGTTTCCTTGGTTTACTTGGTTAACTGGGTTGGATTGGGCTTGAGTGATGATAACGTTAACCAATTGAGGGCATGTGTTTCTAAAGTGGGTAGGGTCGCCACAATTGAAACAAGCTCGAGCATATGGGAACATGGAGTATTGGGGTTGTTGATAGGTTTGGGCCATGTTTTGAGTAGGGGAAAAGGTTTGGTTTTGAAAGGTGCGACAAACCTTGCTCAAATGACCATAGCGTCCACAAGTTGTACATAGTCGACAAGGTAAGGTAAGGGGATGGTGATAAAAACAGTTGTTGCATCGAGGGTGAGGTCCAAGATATGGTTTCTTATTTGGGTAAGTTGAGTTGGGTGCCACTTGGGTGATTGGGATAGCTTGGATGGATATGGCGTGTGAAATAGGTTGGTTTCGTTGGGTAGCAGCGAAAAGTTGTCCGTCTCTTCTTCTCTTAGAATTGGGTTGAGAAGGGGATTCGGTTTGGGTGGAGTCGGAAGTTTCAGTCGATTCTTTATCCTTCTTCTTCTCCTCCTTGAAGTCTTTGTTTCGGATTCGGTTCTCGGTGAGCTCTGTTGCTAGCTCCATTGCTGCTTCCAAAGTTGCAGGCTTGGTACTTATTACAGGGTCTTGAATCTTTGACGGAAGACCACGAATGTAGTGCTCGATCAAACGGTAGAGGGGAGTGAACATGTTGGGAACCATTTGATGTAACTCGAGGAATCTTTTGTTGTAGGTGGTGTGGTCTCCTTCCTTTTGCTTCAACGAATAAAATTCATCTTCTAATTTCTTGATTTCACTCCTTGGGCAAAATCGTCTGGTCATGATTTCCTTCAATTCGTTCCAAGTTAAGGTCATAGCATCGTCGACGCCTCGTTTGGCCTTCTCTGTATTCCACCAAGTAACTGCTATCCCATATAATCGACCGGTAGCATATCGCACTTTGCGATCGTCAGGGCAATCGCAATTTAGAAAAGTGTTCTCCATTTCTTCAAACCAATGGAGGAGAGCGGTGACGCCTTCAGTCCCTTTGTACTTTGGAGGGTCGCATGATTTGAAATGCTTGTAGGTGCATTTAGTGATATTTGAGGGAGAGTTGACAATGTTTTGGTTTTCTTGATTGACAGGATTATCGGTGAGTGCTTGTTGAACTTGGATTACAATGTTGGGTATTACGACAGCCATTTGTTGGGCGATTAAGGCAGCCATGCGTTCGCGGGCTTTTCTTGCTCTCGTCTTCCTACGGGCGATGTTAGAAGACATCTACAAGGAATACATGACAAGAGCATGAGTTGGATGTTTTTGGGTTCATGGGTCGCATTAGGAATGAACATTCATAAAATAATTATAGAAAAATTAATCTACTACATCCATAGGATGTCTTGGGCTTTGCTCGCCGTTAGGCCCTACATGCCGCCATACTTTACCTGTGTAATCATGTGGGCCCCCATGAATACCGGTTTTTCATATGGTTCGCACTGGTTTGCCAGGTTGCGTACACAAAAACCCGGAGAAAATCGAGAAATATGTATACAACGTGTGATATTCGGAATGTGTCCAGGTGTAGACACGGTGACACCTCAAAGTAGGTTAGTTCGAACGACGTTTGGTGTGGCATGCTTTGGCCTAATAGGTCCTTCGTACTCTCCTCGTTGGTCCCCAGGTAGGCAAACTGGTCCGTTATATTGGATTTATACGAATGCCAACCTAGTCAGGACGTTCCGACTACCGGTACTTGTACCCTTCCGGTTACTACATGCCCGTCGCAGAACTTACTTTGATGAGATTTGAAAATTGGAACAAAATCTTTGGATAATGAGAGTATGAAAATAAATTGAATATATGAACATCGATATATGTATAATGAATATGTATATAAGCATGTATGTTTGACTGTAAATGTAAACAAATATGAAACAAATAAATATCACAAGTTTGTATGTAACCACCTAATCAATTAAATTTAGGCAGACTATAGTATAGGCTCTAAGGGTCTAATAACCTATCCTATATCCCTATAGTCATGGCTCTGATACCAATCTGTCACACCCCGACCCGCAGCGGAAAAGGTGATCGGGGCATGATTGGGTTATCATCAAAGCTCATTACATTTATTATGCGTTTCATATTCATTAAATACAATTTAATGGAAATTTACAATAAATGTTACAACATGTTCTAACTATCAATCTAAGCGTCTTTGTTCTCTTCTAAGGCATTTCCTATGTTTTCTTTGCTTCAACCTGTTCACCTGTATCATGTGTAAAAAGGTTTTGGATCAACATAAAGTTGGCGAGTGAATCCTATGGAAAACATTTGAACAAGTTTATTTAAATTGATTATGAAATATGTGCACAATCAAACATGAGTAAAAATAGATGTAAACTTATTCAACAATCATAAGATATTAAATGAAACACACATGAACAATAATGGAACATTTAGAGGCACGCGATGCTCAACTCGTCTCTCACGAGGAACTGAGGGGCCTAATGAATGAATTGCATAAACATGATAATATGAATGACACAACTACAAACAATATAAACTCAATGATACACACATGAACAATAATGAATTTGATTTGAGGCATGCGTTGTTCAACTCGTCTCCCACGAGGAACTGATGGGCTTAATGAATGAATTTCATATAATTTGACAAATGAAATAAGGAATCACAACAATATAAACAATCTAAGTTTAGATCATGACATGGTATGGCACAAGTTTAAATAAACGAGTTTATTATTTTGTGACACATGACACACCCCAAAACGTGTAATTAAAAGGGGGAGTTGTAAGATTCACTCACAGTGGGTGCGTTCGGTTGATGATGTTGAATGCACGCGAAGTGGTTTTAACCACGAGTGAGATTAACCTAGATAAATCGCATTATGGTTTGGTAAGTAAACGGATTTTATTAATCTATTTTAGTAGAATTGTTGGGTGTATTTTTGTGAGTTTAAGGCTATTTTCTAACCTTAAAAATGTTATTTTTAAGTATATTTAATTGGTTTTTAATTAAAATAATTAAATAAAAATAATAAAAAATTTTGACTTTTTTTGACCGTTGACTTTGACTTTGACCGTTGACTTGACCGTTGACCGGTTCGTATGCGTATTGTTGTGCGCCGAGTGAGGCTCGAACCCGAGACCTCCCGTACGCGTGCACGCAGCTCTACCAACTGAGCTACGTGTCTAACCCGTCATATATCCGATTTTAATTATATTTATACATTAATTAAGTTAAACAGAAAATCCTTTTATTTTAAAAACGATTTAATTGATTCGGACGGTGCGCTCCACAGGTCTCGAACCCGGGACCTGTGGCTTAAACTAACACACAGTCCACCGCTGGACTGTGTGTCCAACTTGTTAACTTTACTGATTTTTATTATAATTAAACACAAATTAGTTATTTCCTTTTCTGTCTTATTTTAAAAAATAGATAATTGTCCGAATCGGTGCAGTAGCCCGGACTCGAACTCGTGACCTGTGATATAAACATACACACAGTCCACCACTGGACTGTGTGTCTAACTTGGTTATCTTTCCGGTTATTAATATACTTAACATATATCAGTATGACTCCGGTTCGGTTAGTCAAAAAAAATCATTTTTATTAAGGCCGCGTGTGTGGAACAGGATTCGAACTCGAGACGTTAGTGTTTATTGTGCACACAGTCCACCGCTGGACTGTGTGTCTAACCCGAGTTATAACTTGATTTTAATTATACTTATGTGTTACAGTTACTTCGTCTTCTCCGTCAGATTTTAACCAGAATCGGAAAATCCGACTGGTTCAAAGTCTTAATCGGTTTCTTTAGTGTTTTAGGTTAATTATAGATGAGATATAAGTAAAAAGAAAGGAAAATAAGCGTGAGGTATACCGACTAGCTTTCCTCTGTTTTCCGGCAGAACTCCGGCGACAGCAATCCCTTCCGGCGATGAGTGTCTTGCAGCAGCGAGTCTCCAGGAATTTTGAAAAAGGTATGGGTGACTTCGGTATAAGTTCAAAGGGTTTAGTAAGGCTCAGAAATGGGGAAACCGGTTTTCCGGCGACGAACAGAATAATTCCGGCGAGTGAATTTTCGCCGAGAAAAGGTGCGGTTTTGAGCGAAAATGTTGGTTGAAGGAAAAATTCTTCAACACTTCTCTCTCGAAAACATCATGGTGAGATTTGGGGACTAGGGGAAAGTGAAAGCGTCTGATTGTCAGGTGCTCCATTCACTGCTGTTTGGAGTACCAAAGTTTTCGTGGCAGCATTTGGTTATGATTAACACATGGGACACTCGTGAGTCGTACACAAGAAAGATGATACCATATGTACGGCTAATAAGTGCCATGATAGTGCAGCCAAATAAGCTGCCGCCAGAGTCATTGTGGGTTTCAAAACCCATACATCAGATTTGCTTCGCATCAATGAAGCAGCACTGAAGAATTCAAGTACAAGTCTATGGTCATCAATATATAGTGACTAATGATCAAGGGCACCGATTCCAGTTTACCGATCCAAGTGCGGCACAAGAAGCTGTGAGAGAAGAAAAGATGGTTGATGAGGGGGACGAAGATGAGCCTCAGGGTCCGAGGAGACCCCATCAAAGGTACGCCTGGCCACATCAAGAGATTTCTGCAGGGGTGGCCAGTTTTATACCGAATCAGCGTAGGCCCGAATACCCCAACTACAATCGGGGACAACAAGACGTATATAACAACGTCTCCGCTAGTATTGGGGAAAACTGGGAGTGCGAGCAGAGGAGATGACAGTAGGAGCAGAACTGAGAGGGCCAACAACAATCTCATTGGGCCAAAGAGGCTACTCATCGGGCCAGAGAACAAGAACATTAGGAGCGGCAGCAGGAATAGTGGGCAGCCCAGCAAGCTTACATGGAAAGACAAGACTTGTACCAAGCATAAGAATTGTCTAGAAGGCAGGCATCGGAGGATGAACAGGAAAGGTTACGTATTGAGCATAATGCGTTGGAAGACCGCTGATGGAACGTTATGGTGGTAGCTCAACATATGGCGATAAACAACGCCAAACATCTACATACCAAGAGCGCCACCATCTAGATTGGGAGGCGGGATGACCATATCAAGAACACACACTTTGGACGCCATATGAGAACCTTCAGTGCCATCCGGGCCTTCTGATGCATCCCCGCATTGGCGCAAAGAGGTCAGTTCTAGTTTCATCCCACCACAGTTTCAGGCACCTACCGAAGGTGAAAGAGGGCCCTTAGATGATTTTAGTGAGATGATGTCGGCTTTCATGGGATACCCTTACCATCCTTACCCACCGGTAGATCCCAACGAACGCTACCAAAGATGATACTGATATGTTTATTGTTGTTGTATAGTTTTGTTTACTTCTTTACTTTATTTTTATTGATAGTAGTGAAATGAACTTTGTGGGTGTGTTCCCTAGATAACCCTCTTGAGACCTACTCGTCCTCCTGAGCTATCGGGAGGTTTGCACTAAATGCAACCGTGATTCCTATGAAAGTGAGTTTAGTTAATTTTGTTGTAAAATCTTTTTTCCACAAAATCAAAGTTGAATAAAAATATGACTTGGTAAATTTTTTTGTAAAAATGGTAGAACTAAGTAATTAACAAGTTTTGATGGTTGTGAGAAGCTTGCTTCTACACAAGGGTTGAGATTTGTAGGTACATTATGTTCGTGAGACGACCGTTTTTGTTGAAGAATGAAGAGCACACGAAGAATGAGCGAAAAATCAGGTGCATACGTTTCTTTTAGCTTTGATTCTTAGTTTTAATAAGTGGATCGTATTTTGTATATTTTTTTTCCAGGGTGAATTTTTGGGGAAGGATAGCCGTGTCACATCCTTGTGCGTTTAAAAAAAAAAGCTCTATTCCTACACATTGAGGACAACGTTAACCTCAAGTGTGGGGATGGGGAGAAAAAAATTTCAATTTTGACCCGTTCATTTAAAACACTACACATTGAGGACAATGTTGACCTCAAGTGTGGGGATGGGAGAAAATTTCAAATTTTTTTTCAAAATGTCTTTGTTTGAAGCAATCTAAAAAGCACAAGTAACTAAGTTAATGAGGGATGGCACAACTCATGTGGTCTTTTGTCATGGTCAAGTTCAAATTAATAACATGACGAGTATTTAGCGGGTGGTTATTTGGGAATAATTTGCCTAAGAAACTTGCATTTTGTAAATAGCGCATACCATACCCTTTGTACGTGAGATTTTGAGCCACCTCTATACATCATATAGGTGTATATTTCTTTGGTTGAGTGGACCATTAGTCGTATATTGTAGAACTTGCAACTTTTGATGTATTTGAGACCATAGACCGAATATGAGCACAAGAATGATTAAGGCATTAGGTAAACCTTTTCATTTTACACCATTTATATATATTCTTACCCGAAATTAATCCCTTAGTCGCCAACTTTGAGCTTAAACCTTTCGTTTGACTAACCCAATTAGCCCTTAACCGTTTAACCTTTATTTTAAAATACATGTGTTGAAACTCGATTTTAGGTTTAGTTATAATTATAAAAAAAAACATAACCAGAAAATATGATGAAAAATAAGAGAAAAAATCGTTGAGAAAAGCACAAAAATATGTGTTAAGAGTCTGTTGAATAAAAGGCGAAATTGTTTGCCTCCTAGTTTGTTTATTTGTATTAGTCGCTTTAGAGTAGTTGTGTATGTAATAAAATCGAGTTTTCATCAATTAGCCACTTTCAAAATATCCTATTCCATACCCTTAGCCTAGCCCCGTTACAACCCATCAAAGACCTTTTGACTTGTGCTTAGTGTTTATGTTCAATGGTGGAGAATGATTGAGTTGCAAGCCTAAGCGGGTATGTGTTCTAATCAAGTTGAGGGTTTACATTAAAAATGCTAATACATCATCTAGTAGCCAATTTTAAACTGAGTGTAGAGAACATTGTGAGAGGTATGTATGATTTATGAGTTTCAAGGGAGGGTTGATCTTGGATAATTATCTTTATGTGATTAATCACTTTACTGCTAAATGTTTGAAAAATTGTTAAGATTTTTGAACCGGGTATGACATTAGACTTTAGCTTACGTCTCAAGAATGCTAAGTGTGTTTCTCATTCGACCCACGTGAAAGTGAAAAACAGATTAGCTTGAGGGCAAGCAAAAGACAAGTGTGGGGACGTGATACGTGGTCGAAAACCGGTGTTCTTATTGTGCTTAAGCTTATGTTTTACATAACTTTTAGTTTTGAATAGCCTACTTTTGATTGGATTTGTGTTTAAAGGTTTGCGGAGTTTAAGGAGCTATTCGGGAGCTTTTCTGAGCATCGTGGCGGAAGACGGGTCAACCGGGTTTGCGAATGGAAAAACAGGAAAACAAGGAATGGAGGGGCCGTCGGCGATGCCCTCTAGATGTTCCGTCGGCAAAAATTTGTCGTAGGCAGTGAATTAGAGTGTCAGAGAAGAATCAGACAAACCGGAGGCCGTCGGCGACGCCCCTCCCAATTGTCAGACGTGAATTTTCTTGTTTAATATTTGGGGACGGGATATATGAGTTTGGTTGACCATTTCTCAAGGAGTTACACAAAATTTGAGTTTGAAACACATTCTTGGAGCCAAGAACTCATCCGTCTTCATCATTCTTCCATACTAATCATCCAATCCATCATCCTCAATCCTAACCCTAGTTCTCTACCATCATCATCATCATCATCATCACATCCATTCACCATCATCATCAACCTTAAACCCTAACCATCATTCATCACCACCACCAAGCTTCAAGATGTCAAAGTTTGAGCTCTCATCAATCGTTGATCGTGTTCCGTTCACCATGCGGGCTAATTCTCGAAGGTTTCACCCCGGTGTAGGTCTTTGTAAGTTCTAGGGGTTGACACTATTTTGAGTTTTGATTTGTGACAAATTGTAGTTTGATTTGAAACCTATGATAATTGACTTGCATTTGTATTGCATTCATGAATTGTCGAATGAGTTATGAAATTTGAATTTGTGAAATGTTTATGTGCAATTATGCCTTGTCTAGGTTAGAATTTACATGTTCTTGGTAACAAAGTGCATTGTAGTCTGTTGTTCACAATGTTGATAGCTTTTGGCACCTAAGCCACGCAAAACTAAACTCGTTGATCATTTTTACAATTGAATTGAACTTAAAATGTGTAGGAACCCTAGGATTTCAATTACCGAACCGGGTGTGAACCTTGTTCTAAATTATTGTTTTAAAATCGTTAATTAAGATTTCGTGCAATTATTCAAGTTTCTAGTAGTTAAGCAAAAACTCAACTTGGTCGGAACATTCCGACATCTCTTTCAAACACACATAACTAATCAAATTATTAGCAAGCTTCGTAAAAGTAACAACATAGTTTAAATCAACATTGTCCGCACGCAAACAACAAGCTCTTCGTGGTTCGACCCCTTACTACCACTAACGGATTGTTAAGGGTAATTTGGGACTATATCTTTGACCGGGGCGCGACACTCTGATCAACTACCTCCACGAAGTATATAACGCCGTCAATATCATATGCTATTCCAAACGAAGCCTTCAACAATCAAACAACTTCGAATATCACATAAATCTTGAAATTACAGAATAGTTGTTAGAAACGAATTTATGTAAATCAATGACCAAACTTCTAAGGCATTGAATAAATAGTAAGCTAAAGAATCGATTGTAATAAATGAATATGATTCTTACCATTGTGTGTCGAATATACATAAGATTAAGATTGAGAGGCGAGAACGCTTTGAAGCAAAAGATATGTGTTCGTCGTATTCTCATGGTAGTGGCAACTTTTTCCGCCTAACTCTGTAATTGTCGTGATTAGGGGTGTCAATCGTGTTGGGTTGATGGGTTTGCGGATTGACGGGTTTTGAGTTGGTGGGTTGAAATGTTCAGCCCAAACCTGACCCATATTGTTATTCAGGTCAATGAATTCAACCCTAACTCGACCCATATAAATTCCGACTAACCCGAACCCTACCTGTTTAACCCATATTTTTAAATGAGTCATACAATTTGACGATTCATAAGCGAGTTGTTGGGTTTTAAGCAGGTTATCGCTAACATGTCAATGATGAGTATGAGTGTGATAAATAAATAATATAATGTGTCATAACTAACATTATTATAACTAACCATGTAAAACAGAAACGGAAATAACAAAAACATAAATATAAAAGATTTTTTTCTAAATGGTTAAACGGTAAAATGGGTAAACCCGTTTTTTTCTGGGTCAATCTGAACCCGACCCGTTTTTTTAAACAAGTCCTGTTAGTCAATTCAAACCTGTTTTTCGTATCGGGTTCGGGTCTAGTTGGTGGGTCGTATCAAGAATTGCCGAGGGGGATGTAACTACTAATTAATTAACCACAATTTTGTTAAAGATGAGAGAATTATGGTGTAATTAAGATGAGTGATTAAAATGTAATTAGTGCTTGAAAGACTAATATACCATATGTATTAAAACAAAAAAAGTTAAATATCGGGTATCTTAAAATGCCCTTAACTCATACATTATAGTAAATATATAGGGTTAGGTTCATTTGGGAACAACCTCCATGATTGTCAACTAATCCTAGTCCTCGATTATTAATACACAAGTGTAAATCAATGCCCAAGATTTGATGATGAAAATACACTAGTGTATATTACAATTTTATGATATAAATCAACGACCATGATTTTTTCACTTAGTTTACAAGTACACTAGTGTTCACTCTGAGCACATATGTTGATTTTGAAGATGCTGAATTCGTTAATGAGCATGTTTAATTGGGTGGTGGTGACTAGAGAGTTACGATTGAGGAAGTTAGAAATCCAAATTCTGCAAATGCAAATGTTGTACTTGACGGTTCCAATAGTAAGTTCTTAATTCAGATGTTTAAATGTTCTAATTTTTAGACTCGGTGTAATGTTTTTGGTGTGTGATTGTAACTGATTGGAAGGTTTTTAATGTTATTAGAGGTCAAGTATTATGGAATCAAAATGAAAAATTCGCATGTTATGAGTCCAACAAATCGAATGTAATGAAAGGCATAACATGTTGGTTTCGCATAGCATGATACCATAAATCACATGTAGATCCCGATTAGCAATAAATAATAATTTTTTTTATTTAATTTGTAGATGAAGGGCTTTATATTCCGGAGTTGAAGGATCAGCTATACCTGTGGTTGGCATGCAATTTACTTCTCTCGAACAAGCTTACGTGTTTTACCAAACATATGCCAAGTTATCAAGATTTTCTATCCACAAAGGTAGTGAAAGGAGCAATGGTGGTATAATTCAGACGAAATATTTTGTGTGCACGAAAGAGGGACATAAGCCATTGTATATTGATCATGCTCATGTGAGGTCTAGAAAGCCATACAAAACAAGGAAAAGAGTAACCATTAGAACCGGGTGCAAAGCGCAACTTATGCTTGGTTTGGTGGATGGTATATCATTTACAGTCAAGAAGTTTGTTGATTGTCATAATCATACGTTTGTATGTCCCGACGATCTTCATCTCCTACAAGCTTACAGGAATTTGTTAGAAGTCCAAGAAGAAATGATATGGGAATTAGGTACTTTAAACCTTGGCCCAGTGAAAGCTTTTCATATAATGAGAAAACGATATGGTGGTTTTGAGAAAGTTGGCGCCACTATCGATGATTGCAAAAATTTTAGAGCTCGAATTAAATAGCTCTATAGGAGAATATGACGCAGACATGGTGATCAATAGGCTCCACCGTTAAAAAACAATATTTAGTGGATTTTTCATTTGAATATACCACAGACGAGAACAAGCGGTTAACCGGTTTGTTCTGGTCAGATAGGTTATGCAAGCGAAACTTCATGGAGTTTGGGGATGTAATATCATTTGATGCTACTTTCAAAACAAATAAGTAAGTGTTAGCTAAATGTTAATTTTTTCGCATGTTGTATGAATTTACAAACTGGTAAAATCGCATGTTACTAAAACAATAAAGTTAGGAGTTCAAAATCGCACATTAACTGATTTTGTAAAGTTAGTATGCGAAGTGTTCTTTTTGCCATAATTTGTAATTTCCTGGTGTGTAGGTATAAGATGGTGTTTGCACTATTTACTAGGATAGACAACCATTGTCTAAATGTAACCCTTGGAGCTGGGTTGTTAGCGTCGGGAGACTATTGAATCTTATAAATGGCTTCTCAATTCCTTTGGACATCAGCCAAAGGTTGTAGTGACAGACCAGGGACCCAACGATGAAATAGGCTATCGACAGTGTTTTTATTAATAGCCGACATAGATTGTGCATGTGGCACATAATGAAAAAAGTGGCAGACAAGGTTCAGTTAGCTATATTGTCTGTCATTACCATGTTTTATTCACATTGTTTATCCGTTATGTATTGATACTAAAAGTATTTTTTGTGTAGGTTGGATACGAATTGTGCAACGAGGGTTTTAAAAGGAGGATGTGTGATATTATATGGACAAATTCGATTGAGCCAGAAGTATTCGAGATAGAGAGAGAGTGGAAGTTGGTAATCATTGAGTTTGGTCTTATCGAAAACAAATGGATTAATGATATTTTTTGATGAGATCGATGTGGATTCCCGCTTTTTATCATCACGAGCCAATGTCTAGACTTATGCGAACAACTTCGAGATCAGAGAGCGAGAACCATTTTTTTGGCCAGGTGGCGAATTCTCAACTCACTCTTGTAGAGTTTTTTAATCATTTTGACGGTTCGATGGATGTCCAAAGGTTCAACCATAGAAAAATGATCACATATCAAGATATGTTGAGCCTGACGATTAGACCAAATCTACTCTGGAAGCATATGCGAAAAAAGTGTACACCAGGTCTATATTCTTCGATCAGTAGACACAGCTATACACAACTACTGATGAATGTCTGCCTATGGAAACCAAAATCGATGGTGAACTATTAAGGACATCGATTAAAGACTTTAAGGCCCACGGAGAAGGTTTTTAGAGGTAATACACAACATATTTACTTATGAAAAAACATCTGGTTTACAACAAGCGATTTAGATGAACAACCATGCGATTTTATGTTTTTTTGTATTTTGTTTGCTATAGGTGTTAATCACATGTGATTTCTTAATCACCCATGCGATTTTAAGTTTGATTTTTTATTTTTGTTGTTTTAGGTGTGTTTCAAGAAACTAGAATGAGATGTGATTGCACAATGTAGTGTTTTGCCTTTCGAACAGTACGGCTGCTCTGTCGCCACATCTTTTTTGTTTTCAAGATGTTTGGAGTTAAAGAAATACCTAGCAAATATGTTATGAAGAGATGGACAAAAGATGTGGCTCCAAACGAACTAAACTCCACTTTTGATATAAAGGTTAATGCAAAGGACAAGCAATACAAGGCTAAACATATTGCTCGTGAAATCTGAATACAGGGGAGTATTTTGTTAATAATTTAATTACTAACTTTGATCAACTTGTTCTAGTTAGGTATCAAATGAAGGAGATTAAAGAAAAACTGGACAAGAGTCGCATCACTAGGTCGATTGATCCAAAGTATGATCGATTCTCAAAGCTAATTGGTTATCAACAACCACCAACTGATGCACCGCTAACTGTTCGTGTCCCAACTGGTATTAGAAACAAAGGTCGTGGGTCACATAGAAGGATTAAATCAAAAAAGGAACAAATGATCAGTCGCAAAGCGAAAGAGAACAAGGACATGTAGTATTTGTGGTGGAAAAGGTCATGATATTCGTACATGTGAGGAATTGAAAGGTAATATACAAAAGAAAAAGAAGGGAGTCTAACTTGACAAAGACCCTGGCCATGTTGATGACATTGAAGATGTTGATGACGTTGAAGATGATAGTGGAGAGAATGATGAAGAGATGTATGATGATGATCATGATAGTGATAGTGATGAAGATGAATGGGATGAGGTTTCAGAAGATGAAGAATAAAGCATGTTAATGGACACATCTTGTGATTTTATGTTATCATATGCAATATCCCTTGTGGTTACTAGAAATTTATTTTTTCAATATGCGATTTGATTTTTCAATATGTAAGCAATACAACCTGTTAAAATCCCATATTCTTTAAAAAACAATAACTACATATTTAGTATGCAACCATAACAAAGTTGTCTTGTTTTCTTACAAGACTAATTCAAACTTAAAAAATCAACCATTATAACATCCACCATCCAAAAAACATCACAATATGCGAATTTATCTTAACACATGCGATATTAATTGGCTTTCATATGTTTCCGGGTATTTTTATAATATGCAATTTTATACTAAATTTTATGCGATTAATCAGTATGCAACAAAATACCATACAATAAACTTGTTTCTTAGAAAACCTACTTCATAGTAGAAAAATAAACATCAACCATCAATATATCCACCATCCATAAAACATCACAGTAGCAAAATAAACTATATAAACATACCAAAAGATCAAGTAGCTTTCCTTGCAAAGATCTTTTCACGCTGATTGGAGCTATACTCCATTTTATCCTTCACTGAAGAGAGAGCATCCTTCAGGAAAGAATATACCAAGTTGTCAGCTTGAGATTGTTCTTTGATGTGTTCGATGGCATTGTTTTTGAAGCTTAATGGGGATTCTTCTAGTAGTTGTTCCCACATGGCTTGATTTTTCTTTGTTGAATCAAGAACACGCCCCTGCACGTCAAGAATAAGGTGAGAAGAGTTTATATTAGTGCTTAGCTCTGTTAGTGTGCGAGTCGATAGCAGCTCCTTGATCGCAATGTTTGCAATTTCCTCTGAAGTCATTTTTTTGTGTGTGCGAGATTATGGGAACTGGGGTGTGTTTTGGTGGGATTCTGGTGTTAATTTGGGAAGATATGGCATCATTGTTTTAGATATAAAAGTGGCAAATCTATTAGGTAGGTGCAGGTGTTAAGTTTTGTATTTAAGTTAAAAGTCATCATTAGATAGCATTCACATCAAATTAAGTTTTTTTTTTTTATTTTTATTTTTTTAGTTTATGGTTACATAGATCAGTTATATTTGTCTGATTAGGTTATAGGTTTTTATTTTATGTTGTGAATAAAAATAATCATATTATGTGATTTTAAAAAGAATTTAGATAATATTATGCGAATTTAATAAATAATGGATAATAATATGCGTATATATATATATATATATATATATATTATATATATTATTAGTTGTATGCGATTCCATCAAACACTTAACATCATCATATGTCTCATAATAATAATAATAATATGGACATCAATAATTATCATTTCTTACAGTATTTTTTGTTTTTGCCCATCTCATTACCACTTGTTTCTTATCTTTAGAAAAAATGGCAGACTCACCAACATCTTCCTCTGCTGCCTCATGTTCTTCTGGTTCAAGTATCAAAAATGCTTTGAAAAAGAGGGTACAGGAACAAATTGAAGAGGATCGGTCATATAAAGAGATGTTGGAAACCGATATTTTGCGGGTAAGGGAGAATATGAAAAGAAGAGAAGAAATCGTGAACTTGCTTTCACAGATACAAGAATCTAGCCTTCGAGAAATTGTTGTGATGTTCATGGTTGACCTGGGTGAAAGGGATGAGAAGCAGTTGAAAGAGCTTGTGAATGCAACAACTATTTTAAGATGCTCGATGGACACGAAAATGAAGTTTCTTTCCTCTTTCGAATGAGTATGTTGTATTTAGTGAGTTGGTTTGAGTGATGTGTTTGTTGTGCAGAGTTTATGGTATAATTCGATGCAGTGGATGTTTGTATTTCTTTTCTAGTGTTATTCAAGTGGCTATGTAATAAAAACATCCAAATTTTGTTGAATATCTAATAAAAAACTAGTTATTTAGTAAAATAAATCAAATTGGACTTTGTACTACTACTAATAATAAAGCACGAATTGAATTGTGTTTTGAACCCAACGAAATTCAAAAAATATTGTTGCAAAATTTACTTTGACCTCCCAAAACATTTATCCAATCTGGCTTTGATTTTTATTCCCAAATCTTGTAGATAAGCGTATCTGTCCGGCCTTTTATCAAATGTCTCGGCAGCCTTGAGAATTGTTTGACGGTGTAGGTTGGATTTGGACAGAGTAATCTTACTAAGATACCGGTTTTTAAGTAGCCGAAGTTGTTGATCTTGTTTGTTGTTTTTCTCACATTCCTTCGCGAAACCACATGTCCATGGCGATTCCCCATTATGTGTTTCCATATGTCTCATGGTAAAGACTCCACAATCTACACTATTGTTAACAATTCTCCATTCCATTTCTTTTCTTTTTATAATGGATGTTTCCATTTCTTTGATAGCTTGTTTTCTTTTCAATTTCTTATTCAGGAACAAAACTAGTATCCTCTGTAATCATATAAATTTTCTTCAGTTTTTTACATTTAAAATAACATGCATACAAAAATGGTTTTCTATTACCAGAGTTTTTGGGAGATCTCCATATTTAGCATAAAACTCAGCTTCGACACCGGTTACTTCAACTTTGCCGGTTCTCATGTGGAAGCACATACAGTAGAAATGATCACCTTGAAGTATTGAAATGAATATAAGGTCAACTAGTTCTAGTTTTTTCACCTCGTATTTCTTTAACATATCTTCAATATTTGAACTAAAAACTTCAAGCCCGTGTTTGTCGGTAAAGAAAGGCCCGTACATTGTGCTTTGCTGATCATTTTAGAGTTTAAATTTTTAGGGAAAACATGAATTAAAGAGTTGCAAATTTTAATATATCTCATGCGAAATTGTCAAATTAATATACATTTTCTCAATAAACTAAAACATCTTTTTGTTAATAACTAAAATGCAATTTCAACATATCCCATGCGATTTTACTAAATCGCATTAGATGACACTTTTAATACATAAAACATAAAATGTATACTTACTAGCATAGTACTATGCAGGAAAATTCTATATGGTGATGAAGTTTTATTCCTCTTCTCCTCTTCAAGGTTTAGTACATCCACAAATGCATCGATCTCGTTTGATGCCACATATTGATCTATGTAGAAGCTTTCGAAGACTATTTTGTATGTTTGCACCATAGTTTTTGATTTGTAAAACAATGTGATGAAATCAAACAAATAGTAAGAATCTGTATTTTTTCCAATTTTGCATAATATACATGTTGTATTGATGAAATGCAGTACTTACTTCTTTTCTGCATAAGTAGCAAACTTGTATCTAAGGAGACTGAGCTCCCGATCCAGCAATGATTCACTCAAAGTAACCACCCTATTGCAATAGGGGAAACAAAATGCATCAGCGGGTTTGGAGTACTTACTTCGAATTTTTCGCCTTCTATTGTTTTAAACAATATCTCATTTAAAGATTTTGGCTTGTCTCCCATATGTGGCTTGTGTGTTGATTGTTCACCGGATGGATTTGGGTCCGGTTTCTTTTTAGGTGCTAGGTTTTTACCCTTGTGTACTTTAACTGTTGTAGCTAGGTTTCTGCCTTTGTGCACTTTAATAGTTGTTTCTTCATGCAGATGCAGATGCAGCAGCTGCAGGTGGTGCCAGTATCAAGAGTGATTCAACGGATTGCAATTCTTCAGCCGTCACTCGATGGTCTACCTTCTCCTGTACTTGCCTTTGTGTTGAATCTGCCAGATTTACTAGCTTCTAACTGAGTTCACAAACGTTATCAATATTTTGCTCACCTTCTGCATACGAGTTCTCAACCAGATAGCATTAAAATTTAAATTTTATATTTTGTAATAAATGTAACATTTGTGTAAAACGGGTTTCGAAAACCCGCACTATTTTATTAATCAAGTGGTATTTATATGCCGTTACGTTTTTTTTTTCTTTCTAGCATTTTTATTATTTAAGGATATTAGAATCAAATATTTATAATTAATAAATAATAACAGATGAATTAAAATAGACTTAAAGGAATAATAAAATAAATAACTAAAATCAAAAAGGGTAAACCGGGAATCGAACCCGGGTCCCCCGGGTAAACCCACACATCAAGCACCGCCGAGACACACACACTTTTTGTTAAGGTTTTGAAATCAACTAATATATATATGAATCCTGTATGTTGTCTGCAAGTTCAAATCAGCAAACCCGCTGATTTCATTTCCGTTATGCAAATTGTTAAAACAGCTGTCAAGTCCGCGTGAATTTCCCTAATCAACATCAGTCAAACCAATTTGGCAAGTAATCAATCCCAGATTCGGTTTCAATAAAATCGAAATCAAAGCATTCTTTTCAATCTATAAATACCAGTCATATTCCACTAACAAACTCGCTCAATCTTTTCGCAAAGCTTACTCTGCTAAACCCCCTGTTTCACCGGAACCCCCAGCTTTTTCGTCGGAATTTAATCGTCGGAAAAGAAAAAAAACAAAGACCCGGCTATACCGGTGGTATGAATCTTTAAGTTTCTTTCCTTTATGTTCATGTTATACAAATTGTATTTGTAATAAGCAGGTGTGAGTCGGGTTCAGATCTAGAATTATTCTAGTCGAAGAAGATGAGCTATTATTGCTAACAGATTAGTATAATTAATTGTGGGTTTTAAATCGGGTTAGACACACAGTCCAGTGGTGGACTGTGTGCAATTTCAAAACAAAGGTCCTGTGTTCGACTCGTGCATTTAACGGTTTTCTGTAATAAAACTCTTTTTTTTAAAGTTATGCAGAACACTCCTTCGATAGACCATAAAAGTGCTATCGGGTTAGACACCCAGCCAAACTGGTTGGGCTGGGTGCAAATCTTCGCAGAAATACCAGGTTCGAGTCGGGATGGTAGGTCGGTTCAAATCATTTAAAAACCTTTTATAAAATCTATCAGTTTCTGAGATAAGCTAATAAGAGTATAAATGGAATTAAAAACTGAATCCTTTCGGGTTAGACACGTAGCTCAGTTGAAGAGCTGCGTAGCACGTGAACGTGAGGTCTTAAGTTCGAATCTATACACACGCAGCCAATAACCATGCGAACCGGTCAGCACCTAACAAGCCTGTCAGGGCCTAAATTTTTATTACTGTTTATATTTTTTAATAAAAAAATTATTTTCTTCTTTATTTTATTTTGTACTTCATTTATATTAAGATACCCACAATTATATCAAGATAAAAAAATTCGCTAAATATCACAAGAATAATATAAAAATCAAGCAAAAAGTATTAACTCAAAATATTAAATTGTTTAAATTATCTTATTATTATTTTAGGTTAGTTTTCGTTCGTCGTTAAAATCCTCAGTTCGTGCGCATCTTTCGCCAGTCAGGAAAACGCACCCACTTTGAGTGAATCCTTACAAACTCCCTTTCAACACATTTTTTGGGATGTATCATGTGTCATACATGCTTTATTTATTTATTTTAACACTCGTGCTAACATCTTAATATGACCAAATGTGTATATTTTGTTTGTATGACTATGTGTGGTTACATTTTGTCATTTCAGTGCAATCATTCATTTAAGGCCATCAGTTCCTCGTGGGATAAGAGTTGAGCATCAGGTGCCTCATTAGATCGGCTCCGTTTGATTGAGCCTTGATCTCAAGTTTATCATTCATCATGTCATACGGTTATTTTGGATATTGTGTGGTTATGATTGTTTGTACATATGCATATGCTCATTTATGATTTACGCACGATTTTTATCTAATTAACTAATATAAGAAATGTTTAAATTTTTTTATCTAGATTCACTTGCCAACTTTTGTTGAACCAAATCTTTTGTTTTACGCATGATACATGTGAACAAGCGGAAGAAAGAAACACATAGGAATGACCTTAGAAGATTAAACCACTCTATTATGTTCTGAACAATGTTTTGATTTTAATTGTGCTTGTATGACTCGTTGTGTTTGAATATTTGGAGTTTAATTTCAATTTAATAAATATGGAACTTATTAGTGAATGTCATGAGCTTTGGTGATAACCCAATTATGCCCCGACTTTTATTTCCACTGCGGGTCGGGATGTGACAGATTGGTATCAGAGCTTGTGACTATAGGGATATAGGATAGGTTATTAGACCCTTAGAGCCTATACTATAGTTGATTAGATTTTAATTGTTTATGTGTTGCATGCAAAATTCATGATATTTACATGTTTCATGTTTATTTCACACACAAATACATGCAAGCACCTTCACTAAATACATGTTAATGTGTGATGTTCATTATAGTTCATATCTCGATAACATATCATGCCTACGCAATCACACACCTCACTATTTCACAATTTTTATGATTTTCTTTTCAAAGATTTGTAATGTTTTCATATTTTTCAAATCACATCAAAGTGAGTTTTCACGACGGGCATGTAGTAACTGGAAGGGTACAAGTACCGTAGTCGGAACGTCCTATCTAGGCTTGGTATTGGTATAAATCCAAAATAATGGACCAGTTTGCCTACCTAGGACTAACAATGAGAGTACGAAGGACCTATTAGGCCAAAGCATGCCTCACCAAACGTCGTGTGAACTAACCCAACTTTGAGTTGTCAATGTGTCTACACCTTGACACCCTCCGACCTTACATCTCGCAATCATGTGTTACGATTTTCATTCGGGTGATGCGAGTGTTATCAAGCTGACACCAATGTAAACCCTACTAAGCCCAATAGTCATGGGGGCCCACATGACTACATAGGTTATGGTATGGGAGAGATTGGGAGGCCCAAACATAGCAGCCCAAAACATCCTATAAATGTAGTTAAGATATTGTTTTCATTTATTCATGAAGGTTGTTTTCATTTTTTTTTAGACACATGACACCTAGAACTATCAAACTCACAATCTCCCTACGTATAATCCTGTAGATGTCTGCTAGACACTCTCGAGGTGGTAGAAGGTCAGGAAGATCTGGCGAACGCATGGCCACTCAAATCACTCAACAAATTGATGTTGTACTCCCTGACATCGTTTTACAAGTTCAACAAGCTCTCGCTGCCAATCCCATCAACACCACTAATCAAGAAGGTCAAAATGTCGCCAACCCTCCCCTTAAACCCACTAAGTGTACCTACAAGCATTTCAAGTCTTGCGATCCCCCGAAATACGAAGGGACTGAAGGTGTCACCGCTCTCCTCCACTGGTTTGAGGAGATGGAAAACACTTTTCTCAACTGAGATTGTCCCGATGATCGCAAGGTGCGATATGCTACTGGATGTTTGTTTGGGGTAGCACTAACCTGGTGGAACACAAAGAAGAAGGGTAAACGAGGGGTTGAAGAGGTGATGGCCTTAACATGGGAAGAGTTGAGGGAAATCATGACGAGACGCTGCTGCCCAAGAAGCGAAATCAAAAAGTTAGAAAATGAATTCTACGCGTTAAAACAAAAGGAAGGAGACCACACTTCATACAACAAGAGATTTCTCGAGTTGAATCAGATGGTCCCCAACCTGTTCACTCCGCTTTATCGATTAATCGAGCATTATATTCGAGGTCTTCCCTCGAAAATTCAAGATTCGGTTTTAAGTACTTCCCCCGCAACACTCGAAGCTGCCAAGGAATTGGCTACTGAACTCACTGAAAATCGCATCCGAAATGGCGATTTTAAAGATGAGAAGAAAAAGACACCTGTTGAAACCTCAGACCCAACCCAAACAGGCTCGTCCTCTAAGTTCGCTGGTTAGAGGAAGCGAAATGGCAAAAATTTCGCCGTCACCCAAACCAAACCTCCCATCACTGCTGCCCCAATCACACAAGTTGCCCCTCAAGCCGCTCCCTTCAAGAAAGCATACATTGGCCCTCATCCGAAATGAAACTGATGCCAATATCACCATCTTCCTGAGAACCCTTGTCAATACTACACAAGTTGTGGCCGTGCAGGTCACACGATTCAAACTTGCCGTACACTCCAAAGATCAAACCGCAATCAGCCTCAAGCCCAAACCAATAATCAAATGGCGGGCCAAGCCCAACAACCCTTACTTTTACCACCTGCCCAACCCATGGCTCAACCTTACTACCAACCCAATTACCCAATGATGCAACCCATTAGAGCGTGCTTCAACTGTGGCGATCCAAACAATTTTCGAAATACTTGCCCCCGCTTGGTGAACATCATAAATGCCTAAGCTCAAGCCAATCCAGTGAACCAAGCCAATCAAGCTAATCCATCTGCTAGAGGAAGAGCTTTCAATATCAACGCCAACCAAGCAAGGGCTGATAACAATGTGGTTAACGTATTTTTCTTGTTAACGGTAGTTATGCATCAATACTATCTGATACTGGTGCGGATAAGAGTTTTGTGTCTTTATAATTCGAGTCCATTCTTGATCTACCTCGTGTTAGTCTCGCTGAATCATTCACGGTAGAAGTTGCTGATGGTGAACCCATTGCCTTAGACTCGATTATTCATAATTGTACTCTTACCCTTAATGACCACGATTTCTCAATTGATATTATTCCTATGAAATTGGGTAGTTTCGACGTTATCATCGGTATGGACTGGCTCAGTCAGCATCACGCTGAAGTTGTTTGCTACGAGAAGTTTATTCGAATTCCCCTCGCTGACGGCCAGACACTACGTATATTTGGAGAAAATCATTCTAAAGGGCTCAAACTGATGTCGTGTCTCCAAGCTCGAAGATATATTCGCAAAGATTATGTCGCGCTTCTAGCTCATATCGTCAAGAAGGAAAGCAAGGAAAGGAAGCTCGAAGATATTTCCATCGTTAAAGAATTTCCTCAAGTTTTTCCCGACGACGTTTCAGGACTTCCTCCTGTGCGAGAAGTCGAATTTCGAATCGATCTTGTACCTGGTGCTACCCCAGTCGCAAAATCTCCCTATAGGTTAGCCCCATCTGAGATGCAAGAATTGGCTAATCAGCTGCAAGAGTTGACTGGCAAAGGATTCATGCGTCCTAGCTCGTCGCCTTGGGGTGCACTTGTTCTTTTTGTAAAGAAGAAAGATGGAACTTTTCGCATGTGTATTGACTATAGAGAGCTCAACAAGTTGACCATCAAGAATCGCTATCCATTTCCTCGTATTGATGACCTCCTAGATCAACTTCAAGGTGCCACCTGTTTTTCAAAAATCGACCTTCGTTCTGGTTATCATCAACTTAGAGTGCGCGAAGAAGATATTCCAAAAGCTGCCTTTCGAACTCGTTATGGTCACTATGAATTCATGGTCATGCCTTTTGGGTTGACCAATGCCCCTGCTGTCTTCATGGATTTGATGAATAGGTTGTGCAAACCTTATCTCGATCGTTTCATCATAGTTTTTATTGATGATATTCTTATCTATTCCAAGACCAAATCCGATCATGAGCGATATCTTCGACTTATTCTAACACTTTTGAGAACCGAAAAGCTTTACGCTAAGTTCTCGAAATGCGAGTTTTGGTTAAGAGAAGTACAATTTCTTGGTCATGTCGTGAATGGCAAAGGGATTCATGTCGACCCTGCGAAGATCAAAGCGGTACAAGAATGGCAAGCACCACGTACCCCTACCGAAGTTAGGTCATTTCTTGGGTTGGCTGGCTATTACCGACGGTTCATTGCAAATTTCTCTCATATCACCGTTCCACTCACAGCCTTGACTCATAAGGGTAAACCCTTTTGTGGGGACCCAAACAAGAAGAGGCTTTCCAAACTTTGAAGCAAAAGCTTTGTGATGCACCTATCCTTACACTTCCTGATGGTTGCGAAGACTTTGTGGTTTATTGCGACGCATCAGGGCAAGGGTTAGGTTGTGTTCTAATGCAAAGAGGAAAGGTGATAGCCTATGCCTCTAGGCAACTCAAAGTGCACGAGAAGAACTATACCACTCACGACCTAGAACTTGGAGCAGTCGTGTTCGCTCTAAAGATATGGTACTAAGTGTGAAATTTACACTGACCACAAGAGTTTCCAACATATCTTCAATCAAAAAGAGTTGAACATGAGGCAACAACGATGGGTCAAGCTCCTAAATGATTATGACTGTGAAATTCGATATCATCCTGGCAAGGCTAATGTTGTGGCTGGCGCACTCAGCCGAAAGGAATATGCAAATTCCGTTCATTTACTATGTTCTCAAATTGTAACTGACCTTAAAGATCGAATTCGAACGGCTCAACAAACTTCTATAATGGAAAATGACGTGCGCGATGAGCTGTCTTGTGGAGCTGAACTCAGAATAGAAACCAAGTCAGACGGTATTCTTTACTATTTAAACCGTATTTGGATACCCGATTGCGACAATCTTCGTGCATTTCTCATGAACGAGGCGCACAAAACACGATACTCTATACATCCAGGAGCCGATAAGATGTATCAAGACTTACGATACACCTACTGGTGGCCTGGCATGAAGAAGGATATCACTATCTTTGTTTCCAAGTGCCTTACATGTTCCAAAGTGAAAGCTGAACATCAAAGACCTTCAGGACTTCTCGTCCAACCCGAAATACCTATATGGAAGTGGGAAAATATAACCATTGATTTCATTACCGGGTAACCTCGCACCTCCGGTGGGTATGGCACCATATGGGTAATCATTGTTCGTCTTACTAAATCAGCTCATTTCATTCCAATCCGCGAAGATTTCAAGAACGAGATGTTAGCTCGTATTTATATCAATGAAATTGTGAGCCGTTATGGTGTACCTTTGAGTATCATATCTGATCGAGATGCCATTTTACTTCATGAACGTGGCAAGCCGTACAAACCGCTATGGGTACACGTTTAGATCTTAGCACTGCTTTTCACCCTCAAACCGATCGCCAATCTGAGCGTACCATACAAACCCTTGAGGACATGTTGAGAGCATGTGTCATAGACTTCAAGGGAAATTGGGACACCCACCTACCGTTAGTGGAATTTTTGTACAATAATAGTTACCATTCAAGCATCGGTATGGCTCCTTTTGAAGCCTTATATGGTCGTAAATGCGGATCTCCTGTATGTTGGCACGAAATCGGTGAAGCGCAAATCACTGGACCTGAACTAATTCAAGAAACGACGGACAAAAGTCTTCAAATCTGAAATAATCTAGCAGCTCAAAATCGTCGAAAGAGTTACGCTGATAAAGCGGCGAAAGCCTTTGGAGTTTTGTGTTGGTGATCAAGTACTTTTGAAAGTATCACCGTGGAAGGGAGTGGTTCGTTTTGGTCAAAAGGGCAAACTAGCACCACGCTATGTGGGACCATTCAAGATACTCGAAAGAGTAGGTCCTGTAGCATACAAGCTTGACCTACCAGAAGGACTCAACAGAATTCATCCCACGTTTCACGTATCAAACTTGAAAAGTGCCTCGCCGACGAAAATCTCCACATTCCTTTAGAAGATATTCAAGTTGATGAATCAATGCACTTCGTGAAAGACCTGTAGAAATCATGGATTTCGGTGAAAAGCGCTCGAGACGAAGACGTATTCCAATAGTCAGGGTGCGTTGGGAGTCAAAACGAGGACCCGAGTTTACTTAGGAACGTGAAGACTCAATACGCGAAAAATACCCACATCTTTTTCCGATTACAACTACTACTTAAATTTCGGGACGAAGTTTCTAAAAGTAAGGGATACTGTAACATTTGTGTAAAACGGGTTTCGAAAACCCGCACCATTTTATTAATCAAGTGCGTATTTATATGTCATTACGTATATTTTTTTTTCTTTCCCAGCATTTTTATTATTTAAGGATATTAGAATCAAATATTTATAATTAATAAATAATAACAAATGAATTAAAATTGACTTAAAGGAATAATAAAATAAATAAATAAAATCAAAAAGGGTAGACCGGGAATCGAACCGGGTCCCCTGGGTAAACCCACACATCAAGCACCACCGAGACACACACACTTTTTGTTAAGGTTTTGAAATCAACATATATATATATATTATATATATATATATATATATATATATATGAATCCTGTATGTTGTCTGCAAGTTCAAATCAGCAAACCCGCTGATTTTCGTTTCCGTTCTGCAAATTGTTAAGAACAGCTGTCAAGTCCGCGTGAATTTCCCTAATCAACATCAATCAAACCAATTTGGCAAGTAATCAATCCCAGATTCGGTTTCAATAAAATCAAAATCAAAGCATTCTTTTCAATCTATAAATACCAGTCATATTCCACTAACAAACTCGCTTAATCTTTTCGCAAGCTTACTCTACTAAAACCCCTGTTTCACCGGAACCCTAACTTTTCGTCGTAAAAGAAAAAAAAAGACTCGGCTATACCAGTGGTATGAATCTTTAAGTTTCTTTCCTTTATGTTCATGTTATACAGATTGTATTTGTAATAAGCAGGTGTGAGTCGGGTTCAGATCTAGAATTATTCTAGTCGAAGAAGATGAGCTATCATTGCTAACAGATTAGTATAATTAATTGTGGGTTTTAAATCGGGTTAGACACACAGTCCAGTGGTGGACTGTGTGCAATTTCAAAACAAAGGTCCTGTGTTCGACTCGTGCATGTGAACGGTTTTCTGTAATAAAACTCTTTTTTTTTAAAGCTATGCAGAACGCTCCTTCGATAGACCATAAGTATTTTAAAAACTAAAGTGCTATCGGGTTAGACACTCATCCCAACTGGTTGGGCTGGGTGCAAATCGTCGCAGAAGTACCAGGTTCGAGTCGGGATGGTAGGCCGGTTCAAATCATTTAAAAACCTTTTTAAAATCTAACGATTTCTGAGATAAGCTAATAAGAGTACAAATGTAATTAAAAACTAGAATCCTTTCGGGTTAGACACGTAGCTCAGTTGAAAGAGCTGCGTGCACGTGAACGTGAGGTCTCAAGTTCGAATCTATACACACGCAGCCAATAACCATGCGAACCGGTCAGCACCTGACAAGCCTGTCAGGGCCTAAATTTTTTATTACTGTTTATATTTTTTAATAAAAAAAATATTTTCTTCTTTATTTTATTTTGTACTTCATTTATTTTAAAATACCCACAATTATATCAACATAAAAAAAATTCATTAAATATCACAAGAATAATTTAAAAATCAAGCAAAAAGTTTGAACTCAAAATATTAAATTGTTTAAATTATCGTATTATTATTTTAGGTTAGTTTCGTTCGTCGTTAAATCCTCAGTTCGTGCGCATCTTTCGCTAGTCAGGAAAACGCACACACTAGGAGTGAATCCTTACAAACTCCCTTTCAACTACATTTTTTGGGATGTATCATGTGTCGTACATGCTTTATTTATTTATTTTAACACTCGTGCTAACATCGTAATGTGACCAAATGTGTATATTTTGTTTGTATGACTATGTGTGGTTACATTTTGTCATTTCAGTGCAATCATTCATTTAAGGCCCATCAGTTCCTCGTGGGATACGAGTTGAGCATCAGGTGCCTCATTAGATTGGCTCCGTTTGATTGAGCCTTGATCTCAAGTTTATCATTCATCATGTCATACGGTTATTTTGGATATTGTGTGGTTGTGATTGTTTGTACATATGCATATGCTCATTTATGATTTATGCACGATTTTTATCTAATTAACTAATATAAGAAATGTTTAAATTGTTTTATCTATATTCACTCGCCAACTTTTGTTGAACCAAATCTTTTGTTTTACGTATGATACAGTGAACAAGCGGAAGAAAGAAACACATAGGAATGACCTTAGAAGATTAAACCACTCTATTATGTTCTGAATAATGTTTTGATTTTAATTTTGCTTATATGACTCGTTGTGTTTGAATATTTGAAGTTTAATTTCAATTTAATAAATATGGAACTTATTAGTGAATGTCATGAGCTTCGGTGATAACCCAATTATGCCCCACTTTTATTTCCGCTACGGGTCGGGGTGTGACAATAAATGTGCTATACCTTGCACTATAGAACCGTTGTGTACGTATAAATCGGGTTCGACTATTTGCATTTTTGCAATACACGTGTCTGATATCTCTCCAGGTCAGCAGTAATTCTGTAAACACGTTTCGCATGATTAGTATTACAAATTCAGAATCGCATGTACCAATGCCATAATCGCATGCAATGTAAAATTTCATGTTTACTGAAATCGCATATTACCTTCTGATTCTCTGTTTCTCACACTTTCCTCAATGGCTTCTCCTCAGCATTTGCAGTTTCTATGTTTACCTCATGTGCGATATCTTCTTCATCAATGCATGCAGCAACATTAACCGTTGCAATTCATGCTCACGAACAGAATCAAGCTCACCGACCGGATCAAAAAACCATCAGAGAAGGCAACTGTAGTTTGACATGAATTTGGTGGAGTTCTTAGTTTACAAACTTAACTTGCACTTGGTCCCTGAATTAATGAACTGATTACAAATCGGATTAAAAACTTTTATTTTCCTTTTATAAGTGATTTGTATTTTATTATTAAACTAGATGATAATACATTATCTATTTCATACAAACACCAAAAAATTAGTATTTTTTTTAATAAATTTGGACTAAAACTTTATATTTATATAAGTTTTATAAAATCTTTAATATATATATAATATTTGGTATGGTTAGTTAGAGATTAAAAATGGGATATGGAAATGATTCGGGTCATAAGTATGGATAGTCCACGAATGTCACTTCTTTTCCAACTATTTACATAATGTTTTTCTGCCACATTTAGAGGTTTATGTTTTTCCAATACCTTGGAGCATGCAACAGATCTGATAAATAGTTTTTTCAGACCGCAGGCAATGTGCGGTGTTAGCGTTAGACCAATAAGGGACGACGGCACAGGGGTTTGAGTGGTGAGCGGAGGAGGCGACAGCGCAAGGGTTCCGTGGTTATGCGGGTCTTTGGTTGTCACACCCTGATTTCCCAGTGGACTCGGACTTGGAGTTTACGTTGACGATTAATATCAGTAATCACAAAATACAACGGAAGATGGGAATTTAAATTAAAAATATAAAAGTACAAACTTAAGTGTTTGAAAGTTCAAAAATAATTGTACAAACTGATTGTACTTAAAAAAATCCACAGGTCGACCGAATACAATAAAATGAGACTTCATACTAATACGTCTTTCGTGGAGTTGCAAATTTCAAATCGTCTAAACCGAGCCGCTCCAACCTATTCTGTATTTGCTATATAACCTGCGCTTAATCTTTTGAAAATACGTCAGTTTTCACTTGTAAATACAATTAACCGACTCTTTTTGAAAATCTTTTCAAAAGATTTGATACCATTTGCTATATCAATTTAAAAATAACTTGGGACAAAATAATGTTTCTTGTTACCAGTTTTACATGCTTGCCAATACATATGGGGACCGAAAATGAACATCGGTACATGATTAACCGACACACCATATTTTCAAAATCATATATAATAGTATTAGCGCATGTTAGGTGTATGCCTACACCTCGTACTTAGGTTGTGGCCATTTGCAATTAAACAAGTCAAGGATATCCCCCAATCAGCGGCGGAATAACAGGGGTCCGGAGGGTCCGTTCACCTCTAGCGAGCCTCCGGTGACCAACTATAATGTTAGTGTTTTTATGTGGTTGTTTTTTTTGTTAGTTTGATTCCTCATGATTACCCATTAAGTTGTTTGAGTAAAGAAAACACAATTGAAAATAACTCCGACGGTAGTCGGCGGCAACCGGTAGATCTCCTGCAGACAAGAAGAGAAGAAGGAAAGAAGAATATTAAAAGATTTAGAGTTTGTATTTATATGGATGGACAGGGCCTTTAAAACTTCAGCCCACTTCTTAAAAAAAGTATTATAATATACTGTTTTTGTTATTTTAAATATTTTCATTTCAAATAATTTAATTTCAACTGATTATGCATTACTAGTGAGTAGTTATATATCAATTTAGTATTGTAGAGTTGTAGGCTTGTAGTCACTCAAGAATTTTCTAATTTAATTGAAAACAAAAGTCGTTTGAATGTTTTCTTTCTTAAATTTATCAGCTTATTGCATTTAATGATTTACATTTACATATTTACTTTTTAAGTTGCTTTTGCTTTATCACTCTGATTCAATAGAAATGTAATCTATTGTTAAAGATTTATGCTCATAATAAATTTTATTTAGATCAAAAAATAAATGCTACTTTATAAACATTAAACAGTTCTATAACTATTTTAAGGCCTATATTATAGAAGTTATATATCAAATTGCAATATTGTACTGTGGTTAGAAAAAATGATATACGTTAGTGTTTAGTTGTTTCCGAGCTTGTTGTATATGGTAAAAATTAACATAAAAAGTTTTTAATTATGACCCTTCAGCTGAAAATCTCTGGTTCCACCACTGCCCCAATGTTTAAGTAATCAAGCAAAACGGATTAAAACGGGTTATTTAAATTTTAGGAATCATTCGCCCATGATTTAAACCAATTGGCAAGAGCTGTATCCCAAGCCCGTATAGAGAAAACTGGCTAAGAGTATTTACCTTTACAAGTCTTTACAAATCAAAAGCGTAAACACAAACCGTTAATCAAAATAACTAAAACATGCATAATTTACTCGAGGTTCCTAGTCTAGATGAATGGAGCTATGATCCGTTAACGGGTCTTATTCAAGTCATTTGACTTTGTCCGGTTAACTTTAATAATTACGTACGGTTCGCTATATTAAGCGGAGACCGGATAGAAATGTTTTATACCCTTCCAAGTATAAGGACTCGTATAATATGGGTCAAACAACCATACATTCTGATTAGAACTGATTTGGAAATGTTTTGACCTGATTCGGTTAACTTATATATTTTATGTTATAAAAGTTAGCCGTACGCACATATACGGCACCGGGTGGTCGAATAGGTCTATGACAAGTCCATAATGCCAAAACATACTTTATTATACTACAACATCAGTTTCAAACCCAGAATATAAATCAAATTGGTTTCAAAACCATTTTTAGGCAATAAGGGCAATATTGGTATTTTTAGGCATATTATATGGACTTATGCATAAAACCTATCAATTGATATGATCAAATGGAAAACCTATAGGATTATTCTATACAATATTGCGATCATATAAGAACCTTAATTCAGTCTCTAAACTAGCTCAAACGGGTCAGAATCGAAAGTCAAAAACAAAAGTGAAACTGTTTGACTTTCGGTTGCGAACCGAGCTCTAAACAGAATGATCAAACATGTCCTAATATGTAATACAAACGGTTATAATGTTAAAAATATAGGTTTCACTACTTAGAAGTTCATTTAACGTAATTTACGAAAATCTGCATTTAACTTTTATTTAATAAAACCTTGACCCGTCATTTTACTAACTTAACATGATCTTCATAGGGTGTCATTGCAAGGGATTAACACCTTCATTATTACGATACATAGCCAAGTTCGTTTCGAACTTTGGCTTGACCGAAATGGTTATAACCGAAAGTCAAAGTAAAAGTCAATTTGCTTGACTTTCAGCTAATAACTAACCTAATAATAAAAAGAAATGAGTTAGAACATTTACAAGTGTCCAAGGCAGTGTTATAACTTCAGAAAGGAGGTCTCTATAGATCAAAAGCTGCTCCAAATAGAGAAGATAGTGAAAAGTGAAGGTGCTAGTTTGAATGTGCACTTTGGTCACCTATTTATAGCAACGTTGGAGCTCCCAAATGATGCCACGTGTGATCAAGGTGTTATGGAAGTAATTAGTGTCATCACACATGTCCAAAGCAGGAGAAATGATGACAAAATGGCGAGATATGTGGCAATTTCTGCAGCTGCAGTTGCCAACAAGTAGAATTCATGCATCCCATACGGACCGTAAGGGTGATGGCTTACGGTCTGTAAGGATCTTCAGCGCCCATAGAGATTTTAAATGCCTTACGAACCGTAAGGGACCACTTAGAAGCCTTAATTTTAGCATTTATTCATGTTTGATCCCTCCACTTGTCATCTTTCATCTTTTGTACAAACTGGTCCCTCTCATCCAACTTATTAGGAATATTTGAGAGTTATCGGACACGTGTTGCCATATCATTTGATAAAAATTTCCGAGGTGTCACATCGGTGGTGGTTATTATGATGGTAGGAGCGCTCAGTGATGGTGGGGGTGGTTGTCGGAGCTATGGTTGGGGTGATGTAGAGCGGGGGAAGTGAAAAATAATGTTTGTGATGATGATGATAAGAAAAAACCTACAATAAGAGCATTCATATGCCTTCCACCATTTTTACCCTATAATATATTAAAAACAACTGTTTTATCTCTCCTTTCAATTAGATACTATTTTTTATACTTTTATCATTACCTTTTCTCTCTTATCTACTCATAACCACTTTCAAAATGTATTAAGAAATTATAAGGGGTAAACACTTCCCCTCAACTACACAGATAACATTTTTCTTTTTCCACACTGACAATCACTTAACCACTTTTTATAATATAAAAATATCACTCACAAAATTTGATAGATGGATTGTGAATGCTCTAAAATGTCATTTCCATCCCTAAGTTAACTGAGGTTTTTAAATGGGGTTAGTTTTTTTGACTGAAATAACACGTTCCGAGAATATTAGAGAGGAAAATGGTATAATAACAGTTCGAGATATTAGAAGAAATGTATAATTTTAATTTGGGCTAGAAAACAAAAATGGACTAACCACAAGGATGTAAATGCACTTAATCTTTCAATATCAGTAAAAAACATTACTAATGGGTTGACTAAGGTTTAATATAAAAATGTAAAAACTATACCGCAAATACCTCTTAACAAAAAAACCTAAAAGATATATGTATACTAAATAACCTCATACTCCTTATATAAAGGGTTGATATATAAAAAAGTAAACTTAAAGTAAAGGTAAATTACGGTTTTAATCCCTGTGGTTTAATGGTTATTGCTAATGTTTATAAAATTTAATTTTGCAATATTAATACTAAGGTTTCTATTTTATTTTGGTTTTGGTCCACTACATTAACTCTATTCAACTTATAGTTAAATCTTTATCACATAAGAGGCATGTATAAGATATTTTGATAAATACCCTACAAAATGAAGAAGCCAAGGTATTATTTAATCAAATTTAACACTAGGTCGGTTCAATCTTTATTTAAATTACTTGTGACGTACAATTTTATCTATTATTTATTTGACAATTTAGCAGTTTAATCAAATTTAAAGACTATTTTCCATCTTAGTAACCAATCTATATCAATTAAATTAAAGGGGTTTAGTTTTACAATGTTATAACTTGGTTTGGTTTAGTTTCTCTCAATAATATTTTGTCATAATTTAAACATTTTACATGAATTATATTATTAAATCATCCATGTATTTGATGTGACATGATTTAATTATAAGTTTGATGGAGTTAGTTTGGTGAATCAAAACCGTAATAAAGTATAGACCTTAGTATTAAAACTGCAATACATTTGAATTTTGTAAATATTTGCAATAACCATTAAACCACATGAAACAAAACCGTAATTTACTCTAAAATAAAAGATAAAAAGTTATAGTACTACACGTAAGTAACAAAATCACTCAATAAAGGATAAAAGTTATAGTAATAAACGTAAGTGACAAAATCACTTAACCCAGATACACTTGAGTCCAGCTTCATTCAACCCGTCAACACGTCGAGACATCGAGTTCAGTTTGATGTTGATAATTTTGTATTTGACGGAACTACACTACATCGAAACATTTGTATATTGAAAAAAAAAGATGGTATTGCTACAACTATACCTATTTGTCGGTTCCATGGATATCAATTTAATGCGTCAATCTATCATTTCGTGAAAGAGATACAGCAATCCTAAGATTTTAGGGTGTGGGCTTGGGTTTGGGTTGGAAGTGTGGATTACCCTTCAACGTCAGCTTTCTTACCTTCGCTACGTGTCGTGCAAAGCCCGCCCAACTAAAGTCCCCACACCCCGCAGTGTAAATAAAAGTAAAAGATTATATAGATAACTTTAAATCGTCTTATCAAAACAAACCTCTTGAGACCAGAAAATTAAGTATATGCACTATTTCTGCTTCTGTGGTTCAGCAGTAGCACCTCCACTATTATTTATTTATTGCTACAACTAGCACTACTATCACAAGCTTTGTTCTTCATGTTTAGCATCTTTCACATACTAACACGTTTCTCTACCTAAATAGCCATTACTGCATGTGCATCTATTGACATTACTGAATGATGGAACCTAAGATTTTAACCCTATAAAACCCATTTTCAATATGTTTCTAACAACAATTTTTCACATCTAAATACGATCAAACACTCTACACATTTGATTTTTTAAGCGAATACTATTTTGTTTTCTAAAAAAATTTTATGTTATGATGATCTTAAAGTACCTGACCACTATGCGGGTATACAACTAGTTAGAGAGAAGAGAGAGAGGAGAGAGTAGAAGTGGTTTTTGTTTTTCTTATTCTTTTTTGGATTTAAGAGGTGCTTCTCTCGTGAAGAGTGGTAACCTCTCCGCCTTAACTAATGTAGAACTCCCTCTCCAACTCCTCTCTTGTAATCAAACATAAGAGGTCTCACCTAAACACCTTTTTCTTAAAAAAAATAATATTGATTGGTTGGAAGAGAATGGCTGAATGGCCCACCACTAAATCCCCCCTTCTCTCTCTCCTCTTCCCTTACACGGTGTGAGTTTACCGCGTGATAAACTAGGTTGGCATCAGTGTGCCGTGAGGGGGCCCACTCACCGATCACACCCCTTATGCCCTTATAATAAGATATGTTAAAAGAGAGGGTGTAATTTTATACTTATGTAGTAGTTCTTGTGTTGTTTGATCGTCCCGTTTTGTTGGTTGGTGGTTTTTAATGAAGTTTACGTTTAAAAATAAATTAATTAAATTACTTTATGTGATTTGCATATGCCTTAATTTAACTTAAAAAACAAATGGAGCGTAGACTAAATGATGAAACCTGTTAGGGTAAACGAGGCAATGAGCTGGCAACCCAACGAGTTTCTGCGAGTTGTGCCGGTTCAAGGGGTACACCACCATGGGTTCAAAAATGGGTTGGGAAACTTGCGTGGGTTGGACGGAACGAGCAAAAAGAAAATGGGTGATGTTTTGTTGACTTTTGTGATGAATATTATAATACCCCACGAGAAAATTATTATATTTGTATGTGAATATAATAAACTTAATTTGCACTATAGAAATTGTTGAAATTGGTAGGGTAAATCTATGATTATAGATTTTAATAATTTTACGTTTTATATGTTAGTCGTTAATAATTTTAATTAAAAATTTTAGCAATCTCAACTTGTAAGAATTTGACTTTCATTGATCTTTTTCTAACTGGGTGTATCTCAGTTAGTTTTTGCTAACGTGGACGATGGCGTGGATATACAATGATGTGGATGATGATGTAGATCTCTCTCTTCACTACCAGCCTACTCTTACCCTTTTCTCCCTCTACCTCGTTTTGAGTCGGTACAAAATCAGGTAGATTTTTCAATCAAGGCAATAATGTACAACGGTAATCGATTACAACCGGCGGCAGTGGGCTTCTAAAATATGAAAAATTAGGCTGCCACATTCTTATTTATCATGCGGTTATCTTTGGTGGTGATTGGAAGAAAACAATCCGGAGTTAGAATGAAGAAAATGCGTGAGAAGAGGGTCAAAACTTTCCTTGCCGGGTTCCGGATTGTACACCAGAGTTTCATGTTCTTCGCCAAAGAGAAGTGGGAGAATGACGGGGCGGGATTTACGCATGAACTTGATTTGGGAGTTTGACCGAAGCTTATTGGATAAAGAAACGAAGTGATTTTCGCTATTACAATGTAATTCTCCGGCTTACCGGAGTGCGCGTAAACTTGCCGGAGGCTCAAAACAGAGAAAGCGGGAAGGTGGTGTATTGGACTGAGTTCAAATTGTTTTGGGAACTTGGCAGAATTAGTCCCTATGGTTTTCAGGTTGGTGAAGATGCAGCGGGAGATGGGTGGTTGTGGTAGGGGTTGTAGAGAGAGAAAGTATAGAGAGTGGGTTGGTGGTGGTTTGTGGTGGCAGCTGGTGGTAGTGGAGGTAGAGGGAGAAAAGGGTGGTAGAGAGACATGTCGTCGTCTACGTAAGCGAAAACTAAATGGGTTAGATCCCGGTTAAAAATGATTGATGAGGATCAAATTGTTATAAGTTGAGATTGTTAGAAATGTTGTAAAACAACGGCCTAATAGCAACCAATATATGATATATGTAAATAAGAATTATAGAGATTATATAGAGAGAAAGATAGAAAGAAGAATTGAAGAACTCATTCTTATTGATATAAAATATGAACTACATATGCCTCTATTAATAGGCTTACAAAGATAGGTGTTAAGTACTTGAAGAGTCACCACATTTGAAGACATGTGAGTTAAGTACTTCGAGAGTCACCACATTATGAAGACATGTGGATAGTCATACATAAAGATAATAATTCATAATACTCCCCCTTGACTATCCACGTGACAAATAATATATTATTCTTATAATACGCTTGGTGATGCTGCCTTGCCAGGAAAACCCAGTGGGATAAAACCATAGCTAAGGGAAAAAGAGTGCAGCGCGTATTATTCTCCCCCTGATGATTTAAGCTCCTTGAGTCGACGCATCCCTGACCCATAATCAGTTTCTTGAATGTAGATGTCGGAAGTGATTTAGTAAACAAGTCTGCCAAATTGTCGCTAGAACGAATTTGTTGGACAATAATATCTCCATTCTTTTGCAAATCACGTGTGAAAAAGAACTTTGGTAAAATGTGCTTCGTTCTGTCTCCTTTGATGTATCCTTCCTTAAGTTGAGCAATGCATGCTGTGTTGTCTTCATGTAAAATTGTTGGCCTCTCATCTCTCATAGAAATGCCACAAGACCCACAAATGTGTTGTATTACATTCCTTAACCAAACACATTCTCGGCTGGCTTCATGAATCGCCAATATTTCTGCATGATTAGATGATGTGGTTGTGGTTGTTTGCTTTACAGAACGCCATGAAATAGCAGTACCTCCACTTGTGAATAAATATCCAGTTTGAGATTTTCCAGTGTGACGATCAGACAAATACCCTACATCAGCAAAACCAACCAAGCTTGTTGCCGATTGATTAGTAAAATACAAACCCATATCGCTTGTACCTTGAAGGTATCGAAATATTTGTTTTACCCCATTCCAATGCCTCTTTGTTGGGCATGAACTATATCTTGCCAATAAATTTACAGAAAATGATATATCTGGTCGTGTATGACTAGAAAGAAACGTTAGTGCACCAATTGCACTTAAATATGGTACTTCTCGACCAAGAATTTCCCTCCATCATTCGGAGGTCGGAATGGGTCTTTCTCGACATCAAGAGATCTTACAACCACTGAAGTACTCAATGGATGTGATTTTTCCATATAGAACCTTTTGAATAACTTTTGTCTGTAGTTTTGTTGATACATAAGGATTCCACCCTTAAGATGTTCGATTTGTAACTCGAGACAAAATTTTGCTTTGCCAAGGTCTTTCATTTCTAATTCTTTTTTCAAAAATTCAACCGCCTTTTTGTCACACCCCAACCGATGGCGGAAACATCAGAGTGAGACGAAATAGATTGCTCATCATACATAACACTATTGGCGATAATAATTAGATAAACCAAATTTCATTTCATAATAAATTGTCAAGTACAACAAGAATCAAATACAACAACAAAATTCTTAGTATCCTAGATGTGTTTCTAAGCCATCCCTACTAAGTTCCATCATGATCAACATCTCTAACCTGCAACATGTTAAAAGTATAGTTCAATACAACAAGTATTGGTGAGTACACAAGTTTGTAATACATAGCATAAGTATAAAAGAATTTACTCAATCCACATGGCAATTGTATGTAAGGTAAACTAGCATGCAATACTTAATTGTCAAACCCAAGTGACCATAAGAATGAATGTGTCCCTCGTCACACGAAGTAACGAGACTAAAGTATGAATTAAGAATGAATCAGCTTAAAGCTTAATAATACCACGACGGGCAGTGTGCTACTCCTATAGCGCTATATATGTTAAGTTGGGCTAGCTAAGTTAATGAAAATAAGCATGTACCAAAGCATAACGATAAGCATGTATGAAGGATTGAGTGTATAAAGCATGTAGTGTGTGTATTTGCATGTTTTGTAAGTTAACATGTTACAACCCAAATTGTGTAAAAGGAAAATGGGTCAAGTGTACTCACGGTTTTGCAAGCTTTCAATTGCTAGTCCCGTGAAGTGATTGGAGGATGGAAGGATCACCAAGTTATCCTACAAGAGGAAGAATGGTTTGGTAAGTATTCGAATGATAACGAAGGATTTGGAATGAAAAGACGACAAAGTAGTTTATAAGGAAAAGTAATCATCTAGACTTAATACTCGACTTGACACTATAATACCCATTCGGGTTGATGTGTTTTCATGGGTTAGACTACCCATTAGAATCGTAACGAGAGATTAAGTACGTAGGTGATGTAACCTAGTACGACGACGGATAATCATTTGATTACCATCAAGAGTTTGGTTAGTATAAATGTAAATATATATATAGTATACGTAGTAAGTAAATAAACATCATATAATATCATAGAAGTCATGCATAGAGGTAGGAGGATAACCTTCCTTTTAAAACCTCTTTCGTATAGTTTACCAATGCACAAGTCGTCACGAGGACGACAAGGATGGTCATGAGTAAGTTTAAACATAAAAGTAGAAGACAAACATAAACGAAATCATCAAGCGAGGTGGTGGATTGAAGTTAGGATAGCCAAGGCTTCCAAGTGATCACACTCTACCAACTCAAGTCTTGTTTCAAGAACAAGCTTGGAAGGATACAACACTTGTGGGTAAATCCTAATAAAACCAAAAAGGTTCTTACACTTGGGTCCTTAAACATGGTGATGTTCCAAGTTAGTCTTCCATGGAAGACTTATGGAGAGATTCCAAAGGTACTCCAAGTGGTAAGAAAAGAAAGAAAGAAAAGAGAGAGGTGAGTTAGAACTCACTTGATTTAGAGAGAAGAGAGCTCTTTGAGCCTTTAGAGAAGAGAATAGAGAAATGAGGTGTGAGTTGAGAGTGAAATGGAATGGGGTATTTATAGGTAAAGTTTGGGAGGTTGGTAGTTGGGGTAATTAATGCAAGAAAACCAAAACTGACCAAACCATGAGCTTGAAATGTATTTTTCCGGATCGTGATCCTCTCGCGGGCCGAGAGAGAGTTAACACTTCTCGGTCATGGGCCGCTATAGGCCTGGCGGGGCGTGAGAGGTAGACATGATATTGGTCGCGTGGCACGAGAAAGGTTATTCCAGAATATTCTTTGGTTTTTATCACTTTTAGCCCTTGAACTTAGTTTTATTATCATTTTTGTATGTTTTTAAGCATATAACGTGTATAAGTGTCGAATGCATGAATCTTTGCACGTATAACAAATAGTTTGCATGTATTTAACGATTGAATGTATGTAAGACAAGCATGTATCAATTACGGATTACACCACGATCAAAGTCTCGGATTACCAGACGAAATAAGAACATAAGGTTCCAAAAATAGAAATATGATTATACTTTCCAATTAAGGAAGGTACGAAAAAACGAGGCGTTACAGTCTCCCCTCCTTTAGGAAATTTCGTCCCGAAATTTATTCAAGAGGAAGACTTTGGAAAAGATGTCATTTTGGTGAAAACGTTTGGCCAAAATCAAGATTTTGAAGTTTAAAGTATTTGTGGAGTTCATGTATAAGTGTGTCAATATGTATCGAAATCTTGAAGGATAAAAATGGTAGGTTCGTGAAAGTATTTGTTTGTCTAATGTGCTTTTGAGACACCTATCGTAAATGTGTAAACGTGTATGTGTGTGTGTGTAAGCAAGTGAGTTTGATTGAGTCTAGACAACTCATTGGAAGGAATGTTTTAAAAGAGTGCGACCTAAGAGGAAGGTTTTAGTATGAATAAGGATGTATTTTGATTAAAGTGAGTGATCCGCACCGAAAGTTGTAAGAAAAGTTTTGTCAGTTCTAATGTGTATTAGTAAAATCACTTGTTGTAGAAAATATTTATTGGAGAGAACTAGGATAGTAAGTATTTACAGTTTCTAAAAGATTTTGGCATTAATAGACCGACTAGTTGAAGTTTGCGCGTAGATAAGAGTGAAAGATAGTTTTAAAAGAAAAGGAATATTTTGACAAGATTGAGCCGGTGGGGACATTTATAAAAATGGATTGAACGTTTTAGGTTGATTTGTTGTAAATAAAGTTTGGATGAAAGGTTAAGGGAAGAATCGTGGTATGGTAGTGAATGATTCGGTAGGTGTATGTAAGGAGTAAAATGGTATGAATATCGGATAAAATACGACATGGAATGTGGCAGTTAAAGATAACGATTTTGAAAATGAAGCTTTGTCATGGGTAATCGAGTACTAATCATTTCGAAGTGGGGTTACCAAAGTTTGTTATGAATTAAATGTATTAAACAAGGTCCGGGAAAACATCGAATTTCTCATGGAACGTTTTATGAAAGTTTGGTAACATGGTAGAGACACTTATATATAGGAAGTACCAGCGGCGTATCCACCATGTTCCAACCATGTTACGTCGTTTCGCTATTCAGTGTCATGTTACGTTCCGTGTTGCGGTACACAGTAGAACCCACTATGGTTTTCATGCGCCTACCAATATAATTCCGTGTGCACCCGCGATTATTTTGGTTTGTGCATGATCCGCATAGTTTGTACTAGTAGTGTACGGTCAGGTCACATTTAGTAAGCAAAGGGTATGTAAGATAACGTATAAAAAATTAGGTATGCAAGCATGATTGTATGTATGTATGAGTGTGTCAAACGTAGGCAAAACCACTCTGGTTATGCCTACTTATAGATTTCAAGTATGACTACCAAGTAGTGCGAATGCATAAATTTTGAGCATGATTGAAGACGAATACGTATAATATTAGCACGTAGTATCGAGTGTATATGTGGAGTAAAATAGGATTTAGCATATATAAGTTGCCATGAAGTTGCGACTGTGTAAAATACGAAGTGTAATGGTGATATGTGTAATATTATCAAGTAATATTGATTGTATAGATAGAAACGTATAAGGCGGTATGCATGTGTGTGGTTGCTTGAGTCAAAACATTGAGTTGGTTAAAATAAGTCGGGTTTGCCAGGAATGAAGGACCAAAATTGTGAACATCGGGTGAATATTGAGAAAAGTATTAATTTTTTATGTAAAATGTGATTTGTAAAGAAATGCTACTTTTGTTTTAAAATTTGTATTCCTATAAAATTTTTTTGCCCATGTGTTCAGATTTAGTTTTACGTATTTTGAAAAGGTTGTAAAATAGTGAACTTGTTTTATTTTATTGATGCAAGAAAAGTCATGTTTTGAAAATTCTCATGTAAAACTTAAATTTTTTGAAAAGTATTTTAGAAAAGTACTTATATGTATGCGAGAGAAATTTTGCGTTGGTTTCTTGTTGGAAAAATGTCTTTAGAATGGTAGTATAAAGTGAGTGTGTTTTGGACGAGTTGTGAAAATCGAGGGCAAGAGGTTCGTTTGACCGACCAAGTTGATGGGTAGCATTTCATAAAGTTTTTGAAAATTTGTGAAAGAAACGTTTAAAGTGTCATTAGGGGTTTCATGTATGTGATTTACGTAAATAAGTTGTTGGGTGAGAAATTGTTTGAATAAAATAGTAAGATTTGAGGTTCATGCATAAATGAGAAAAATTAAAACAATGATAAAAGGTTTAGGTATAAGTTTGATATAATGATTGTTATGTAAATAGTCGGGTTGGAGTTGGACTTCGACTCGTTTCTCCAACTTGAGTTTTGCGAAAAAGACATCTAGGTGATCGACAATAAAAATCACGTTTGAGCATGTAAGTATTGTATAGCATGTATGAGTTGATATAGGTGACATAAGCATAACAAGCATTTAATAGTATAAACACGTATGGTTGCGAATAAAAGAATATAAATTTAGTTTGTTCACGAGAATTAACATTGTTTGGATTGCGATAAACGTGCAAATCGTGCATTGGTTCGAAATGAACGAGGTAATAAAAACCACATAGAAATTGAGATAACATAAAGGATAGGCTTAGTAAAATATTGGAGTGCATTGGGTTGAGAGGCTCGACTATTCCAAAGTAAATCGAAGATCCTTTCAAATTAGAGGAACGTGCTTTGGCCTATAGGTAAAATGCTATCGTCGAGAAGCGATTAGCGTCATTTTACCCTTCCAGTTACTACACGTATCTAATCGATTGAAATTGAAACTTTGGCGAGATCGAAAAATCGAGCAGTGGGACTAGTTGACAAGGTGAGGGTTTCAACCCTAACTCAATAACATCGTGCCCTAAGTGTGGTTGATACTTTACCAAACGAGGAACGAATTCTGACTCGTTGGTAAGGGTCCACTAGAGTATGAATGGAAATTTTTCCATCAAGGTATGGATATCACTCCTAACTTGATGGCGTAATTTCGTGAAAAATCGAAGCGGATTGAGAGTGATCACCAAAGTGCGGGTTTCACCCCTATTTTGGTGAGATCGTCTCGTCTGCATGAGTGTCTTCAAGTCTTCAAGTGTGTATATTGTTTAAATGCCTTAGGAAAGACATTTTGCATATATTAAGACCAAAATGAGAGATAGAAGCAAATTAGGAAGAATTAACACTTTAAGCATAAATCAAGAATGGTCAACAATTGGACATTTAAACTATAGACTAGGTCGAACATGACAATTCTACCTAATTCTCTATAGTTATGGCTCTGATACCAATCTGTCACACCCCAACCGATGGCGGAAACATCGAAGTGAGACGAAATAGATTGCTCATCACACATAACACTATTGGCGATAATAATTAGATAAACCAAATTTCATTTCATAATAAATTGTCAAGTACAACAAGAATCAAATACAGCAACAAAATTCTTAGTATTCTAGATGTGTTTCTAAGCCATCCCAACAAAGTTCCATCATGATCAACATCTCTAACCTGCAACATGTTAAAAGTATAGTTCAATACAACAAGTATTGGCGAGTACACAAGTTTGTAATACATAGCATAAGTATAAAAGAATTTACTCAATCCACGTGGCAATTGTATGTAAGGTAAACTAGCATGCAATACTTAATTGTCAAACCCAAGTGTCCATAAGAATGAATGTGTCCCTCGTCACACGAAGTAACGAGACTAAAGTATGAATTAAGAATGAATCAGCTTAAAGCTTAACAATACCTCGACGGGTGGTGTGCTACTCCTATAGCGCTATATATGTTAAGTTGGGGCTAGCTTAGTTAATGACAATAAGCATGTATGAATTTAGCATGTACAAAAGCATAACGATAAGCATGTATGAAGGATTGAGTGTATTAAGCATGTAGTGTGTGTATTTGTATGTTTCTGTATGTTAACATGTTACAACCCAAATTGTGTAAAAGGAAAATGGGTCAAGTGTACTCACGGTTTTGCAAACTTTCAATTGCTAGTCCTGTGAAGAGGTTGGAGGATGGAAGGATCACCAAGTTATCCTACAAGAGGAAGAATGGTTTGGTAAGTATTCAAATGATAACGAAGGATTTGGAATGAAAAGACGAAAAAGTAGTTTATAAGGAAAAGTAATCATCTAGACTTAATACTCGTTTTGACACTATAATACCCGTTCGGGTTGATGTGTTTTCATGGGTTAGACTACCCATTAGAATCGTAACGAGAGTAGGTGATGTAACCTAGTACGATGACGGATAATCATTTGATTACCATCAAGAGTTTGGTTAGTATAAATGTAAAAATATATATATAGTATACGTAGTAAGTAAATAAACATCATATAATATCATAGAAGTCATGCATAGAGGTAGGAGGATAACCTTCCTTTTAAAACCTCTTTCGTATAGTTTACCAATGCACAAGTCGTCACGAGGACGACAAGGATGGTCATGAGTAAGTTTAAACATAAAAGTAGAAGACAAACATAAACGAAATCATCAAGCGAGGTGGTGGATTGAAGTTAGGATAGCCAAGGCTTCCAAGTGATCACACTCTACCAACTCAAGTCTTGTTTCAAGAACAAGCTTGGAAGGATACAACACTTGTGGGTAAATCCTAATAAAACCAAAAAGGTTCTTACACTTGGGTCCTTAAACATGGTGATGTTCCAAGTTAGTCTTCCATGGAAGACTTATGGAGAGATTCCAAAGGTACTCCAAGTGGTAAGAAAAGAAAGAAAGAAAAGAGAGAGGTGAGTTAGAACTCACTTGATTTAGAGAGAAGAGAGCTCTTTGAGCCTTTAGAGAAGAGAATAGAGAAATGAGGTGTGAGTTGAGAGTGAAATGGAATGGGGTATTTATAGGTAAAGTTTGGGAGGTTGGTAGTTGGGGTAATTAATGCAAGAAAACCAAAACTGACCAAACCATGAGCTTGAAATGTATTTTTCCGGATCGTGATCCTCTCGCGGGCCGAGAGAGAGTTAACACTTCTCGGTCATGGGCCGCTATAGGCCTGGCGGGGCGTGAGAGGTAGACATGATATTGGTCGCGTGGCACGAGAAAGGTTATTCCAGAATATTCTTTGGTTTTTATCACTTTTAGCCCTTGAACTTAGTTTTATTATCATTTTTGTATGTTTTTAAGCATATAACGTGTATAAGTGTCGAATGCATGAATCTTTGCACGTATAACAAATAGTTTGCATGTATTTAACGATTGAATGTATGTAAGACAAGCATGTATCAATTACGGATTACACCACGATCAAAGTCTCGGATTACCAGACGAAATAAGAACATAAGGTTCCAAAAATAGAAATATGATTATACTTTCCAATTAAGGAAGGTACGAAAAAGCGAGGCGTTACACTTTTAGAGCTCCCTTGGAGTTCCAATTATATTCAAGTCATCAACGTATACAACAATTATAACGTATTCAGATTCTGACCTTTTTATAAAGATACAAGGGCATATTGAATCATTTTTATAACCTTCTTTCAACAAATACTCACTAAGGCGATTATACCACATACGCCCAGATTGTTTTAGCCCATATAATGATTTGTTTAATTTAATGGAAAGATGTTCTTGAGAACTAGATGTACATGAGTTTGGCAATTTGAATCCTTCAGTGAGTTTCATGTAAATATCAGTATCAAGTGAGCCATAGAGGTAGGCTGTCACAACATCCATTAGACGTAAGTTAATCCCTTCTTGTATTACCAGACTAAGAAGATAATGAAAAGTTGTCGCATCCATCACCGGAGAATATGTATCCTCATAATCAATCCCAGGTCTTTGCGAAAATCCTTGTGCTACTAATCTTGCCTTGTATCGTACGATTTCATTTTTCTCATTACGTTTTCGCACAAAGACCCACTTATATCCGATAGGCTTTACACATTCAGGTATAGGGACTACCGGTCCAAAAACTTGTCGTTTATTGAGGGAATCTAATTCTGCCTTAATTGCGTCTTTCCAGTTTGGCCAATCATTTCTTTTTTTTACATCCCTCAATAGATTTTGGTTCTTGATCCTCATTATTTTCCATTACTTCTAGCGCTGCGTTATATGAAAAACTGTCATCGACGTTGATTTCATTTCGGTTCCATACCTTTCTAGACATGATATAATTTGTTGAGATCTCTTCGTTTTCAGGTACCTGAGGTTCTTCTGGAACCATCATGTCTAGTATCTCTTCAGGAGATTCTTTTCTTGGCATTATCATTAACTCGAATTGACCATCTCCATTATTTGCTCCTTTTTTCTTTCGAGGACTTTTATCTTTAGAACCGATTGGTCTACCACGTTTTAGGCATGCATTAGACTCATTTCCAATATATGGTTGTCCTTCTGGGACACTTATTTTTACTGGAGCATTAGCAGCTGGTATATGTGACTTAGTCACTCTCTTTGGGTCAGCGAATGCATCTAGCAATTGATTTGCTAATCTTTGTAAATGAATTATCCTTTGAACTCCTAGTTCACACTGTTTAGCTCGAGGATCAAGATGAGATAATGACAATTCATTCCAACTTATATTATTATTTTTCAGCTGCTTTTCATCTCCCCTAATGTTGGGAATGTTGTTTCAACAAAATGATAACCACTAAATCGACCCGTAAATAAATCACCTGTTGATGGCTCTAAATACTTAATGATCGATGGCGATTCATACCCAACATATATTCCTAATCGCCTTTGAGGTCCCATCTTTATGCGTTGTAGTGGAGCGATAGGAACATATACGGCACAACCGAAAATCCTTAGATGGGAAATATCTTGTTCCTGACCAAAAACCAACTTTAATGGGGAGGAAGTGTGGTAACCCGTTGGCCTGATGCGAATTAGTGTTGCTGCATGTAAAATTGCATGCCCCCAAGCAGATGCTGGTAGTTTTGATTTCATAATCATTGGTCTTGCAATCATTTGAAGTCGCTTGATAAGCGATTCAGGAAGTCCATTTTGTGTATGTACATGAGGTAAAGGATGCTCTACACTTATGCCAATAGACATGCAGTAATCTACACTTATGCCAATAGACATGCAGTAATCGTTGAAGGTTGGGGATGTAAATTCACCAGCATTTCAAGATGAGATAATGATAATTCATTCCAACTTATATTATTATTTTTAGCTGCTTTTCATCTCCCCCTAATGTTGGAAATGTTGTTTCAACAAAATGACAATCACTAAATCGAGCCGTAAATAATCACCTGTTGATGGCTCTAAATACTTAATGATCGATGGTGATTCATACCCAACATATATTCCTAATCGCCTTTGAGGTCCCATCTTTGTGCATTGTAGTGGAGCGATAGGAACATATACGGCACAACCAAAAATCCTTAGATGGGAAATATCTGGTTCCTGACCAAAAACCAACTTTAATGGGGAGGAAGTGTGGTAACTCGTTGGCATGATGCTAATTAATGTTGCTGCATGTAAAATTGCATGCCCCCAAGCAGATGCTGGTAGTTTTGATTTCATAATCGTTGGTCTTGCAATCATTTGAAGTCGCTTAATAAGTGATTCATGAAGTCCATTTTGTGTGGATGCTCTACACTTATGCCAATAGACATGCAGTAATCATTGAAGGTTTGGGATGTAAATTCACCAGCATTGTCAAACCGAATTTTCTTCATGGGATAATCTGGAAAATGTGCTCTTAGCCTTATTAGTTGAGCAAGTAGTCATGCAAATGCCATATTGCGACTTGATAGTAAACTCACATGTGATCATCTAGTTGATGCTTCAATTAAGACCATAAAGTACCTAAATGGTCCACTAGGAGGGTGTATAGGCCTACATATATCCCCATGTATTCTTTCTAAAAAAACTCAAGGATTCTGTCCATACCTTAACTGGTGATGGGCGAGTGATTAACTTCCCTTGTGAGTATGCAACACATGTAATATCCTTAGATTGAAGAATTTTCTAGTTCTTCAAAGAATGACCACATGAATTTTCTATAATTTTTCGCATCATTATTGATCCGGGATGCCCGGTCATGCCAAATTATAAATTTTTTCGGTCCATAAACTTATGGTTTGTGATTGCATTTGATTCAACTGCACCAATTTAGTAGAATACAAACCAGAGGAAAATGCGGGTAACTTCTCTAATATATGCTTTTTACTAGAAATCATACTTGTGATTTGAAGGTACTCATCATGTCCCTCACTTGTAGTCTCAAGATGATATCCATTTAGACGGATATCTCTAAAGCTTATTAGATTTCTTTGAGATAGTGGGGAAAATAATGCATTGTTAATTTTGAGCAAAGTTCCACTTTGTAGAACTACATAAGCTTCTCCATAGCCTTCTATTAATTTTGTTTTACCGGATATAGTACCAACACTTGCTTCTTTCATTATTAAACTAGAGAAATAATTATTCTTCTTTAGAATCGTATGCGTAGTAGCACTGTCTATTAGACATACACCTTCACCACTAATAGGACGTTTAGTTGAACACTCCATATGCTTGAAAACAGAATAAAATTTCATAAATGTGGTTCAAACATAACAAATCCCATAAAATGTCTCGATAAAAAATTAAGGAAATAACATAATTTTAAATATAATCATTCACGCATAAGGAAAATTGCAAGCATCCAACTGGTTGGTATCAGCCATGATATCAACTAGAATCCAATTTTGCTTGCTCGATAAGGAAATCAGCATAATCCAGATTAGTTGCATTAGTAAGGTCCTTTTCACTACTTGGGACATCGACATTTCCATATTCATATGTAAAATTTGTCTCTATTCCTTTTCCTTTTTCTTTTATGGATTGTTTGTAAAGCTCTACCAAGTGTCTGGCTGCACGACATATACCACCCCAGTGGTTGTTACTTCCACATCGATAGCATGCATTCGATGGGGTTCCATTTTTCTTTTTACCTTTTCCATCATTGGATTTCTTTTCATAATCATGCAACTTCTGGTGGGTTCCTTTGTTTTTATATTGAACACCATGATAATTCCCCCGACCATATCCACTTCCACGTCCACGACCATGACCATGACCACGCCCACGTTGATAGCCATGACCACGTCCATGGCTTCCACTTTGGTCATTATATGTTGTCACATTCACTTCAGGGAATGAAGTTGTACCAACCGGACGAGTTTCATGGTTTTTCATTAGTAGCTCATTATTTTGCTCAGCCATAAGCAAACATGATATTAAGTCACTGTATTTGGTAAAACCTCTTTCACGATATTGTTGTTGCAAGACAATGTTTGAGGCGTGAAAGGTGGAGAATGTTTTTTCCAATATCTCCTTATCAATAATATTTTCACTACATAGAATCAATTGTGACGTGATTCTAAACATTGCCGAGTTATACTCACTTATAGACTTAAAGTCTTGCAACCTTAAATTGAGCAATTAATTACTAGCTCTTGGTAATATTACTGTTTTCTGATGGTCACACCTTTCTTTCAAATTGGTCCACAGGACGAGTGGATCTTTGATAGTGAGATATTCATTTTTCAAGGACTCATGAATATGGTGGCGTAAGAAAATCATTGCCTTTGCTTTATCTTGGGTATTTGTTTTATTTTCTGTTTTAATTGTTTCCCAATGTTATTGGCATTTAGATGGATTTCAGCATCCAAAGCCCATGACAAATAATTTTTTCTAGTGATATCCAAAGCCATAAACTCAAGCTTTGCAAGATTCAACATAGCTAACTATATTAAAGAAATACGCATGAATTAATGCATGTTATTATAATAAATAAAATTTAATAACCATTATTGACTATAAAATAAAACAAGACTAATAAAAAAAATAATGCATTAAGTCACTACCAATTAAAGTTTGTTTACATGTATTTGTATATGATATATCCATGCATATAAAGATATTAGGTTAGTTAATAGATGGAAGATGCCAATAATTTGAAATACATATACCTTTTACTACATATAATTTATAGATTAATAAACAAGTAAAGACAATCTGGTAATTAACGAAAATGTAACCAGTAATGAAATACTAAATTATACTACAAGTGTGTTTTGTTTTATTTATTTAATTATTTTTGTATGTTTTACAAACTTAAATAAATCCAAACAAATAAATATGTAAATTACATGACTTAATATAATTAGTTCTATAAGCTTGACAAAACTCATCAAGTTATAAACAATCATTTATAATATCTTAATTTTATCTCATCATAATTGACATAAAAAGAATTTTAATAGGCACATGCAAACTCAAGGGGTTAAAGCCTAATTTATCAAATTTATTTTCATTTAATAAAACATAATAAAGAAATATAGAAGAAAGAATGAGATCAAATTTTTAATAATAACAAAATAGGTGTTCGGAGTTTATGTTGGTCATTGGTTTACTTTATGAAATTCTTTTGTGTGTTAGAATGAAAATAGATACAATAGTGAGCAACATCACATTATAATCAAGCATAATATAATAAAGGAAAATATGTGTTTTTAACTATATCTTTCTATGAAAAACTCTTAGGATTCATTAAAAACAAAACTTTTGATTGTGAAAGATGGAATAAAGTTCTATGGCTTAACATTAGAAGAAAATAGAAAACTATTTTCACCCCATTGTTTAGATTAAACAAAAATATATAACCAATAATATCATAATGGTCTTTTGAACAAAACATTGTATGAATTGCAATATATGTTTAAGAGAATGAAGAACAATGAAAGTTAATATACCTTGTAATAATACGATCTAACTCTAAAAGCAAGTCGTGCTGATAACGTGTTGTAAAACAATGGCCTATAGCAACCAATATATGTATATATGTAAATAAGAATTATAGAGATTATATAGAGAGAAAGATAGAAAGAAGAATTGATGAACCATTCTTATTGATATAAAATATGAACTACATATGCCTCTATTAATAGGCTTACAAAGATAGGTGTTAAGTACTTGAAGAGTCACCACATTTTGAAGACATGTGAGTTAAGTACTTCGAGAGTCACCACATTATGAAGACATGTGGATAGTCGTACATTAAAGATAATAATTCATAATAAGAAAGAATTTTTTAAATTGAAATTATTATCAACTAACAGGTGAAACTTAGGATAATTAAAATCCAACATGAAAATTTATATCTTGCTGTAACATGCGTATTATCGTTTGAAGATCAAAACATGTGAAATGTGTTTACCATCTTCAAACCACACTACCATAAAATTATGTACTAAGTTCAATTATAGATATTTACAATTTTGTAAGTTGAGCTCAGCTGTTATTTTGGTGCATGTTACAAATGTTACATTAAGTTTTGGGGAGTTAAATGATGTTTGATTAGTTTAACTATTGTAGTTTTATTTATATTATATTATTTTTTTGCATGTTTATTTAGTTTTTTTTTCAAGTATCGTAGTTTTTTACTTTAATTAATGAAATTATGTTATTTAATTTAAAATATTAAGTTTTTATGGTTTTATAAAAAAATACAAAAAAGATGTGTGGTTCAAGGGGATAACCACTCCAACTAAAATTAGGTTCAAAAATTTTAAATAGGTTAAAAAAAATTTAATGTTAAGTTGTTTTGGGTTAATTAGAGGTGATATCTTCTTATTAGTCATCATGTGTGAGTTTAACGGGATAACCATCTCCCTCCTTACAAAATGAAGACCTCAATGATGACCAATGTGATCGTTAAACATTAATGTTAAATTCAACAATTCAACAATTTTATATAAAGCTAAAGAATAATTTCTTTAATTTTGGTTATGTAATAATTACGATACCATTTTCTTTTAAAGATAGAATTTGACAACTATTTTGCCACGATCCATAAAAAGAAAGGCAAAAATAAAAATGCAGAATATAGATACAAATGAATAATGGTAATTCTAAATTTAGTTATTGGTTATAAATATTTACAAGTTCGTTTCTGGTTATCAGTCCCATCACCATCTAGTTCACAATTTCATTTTTATATAATAAATAAAATAAAATATACACCTCGCTTCTCAACAAATTAAAGGCTATTTACAATATAATATAAGTTTATTCAAATTACATCAAATTGACAGGAGTCGACTGGGTCTGGGTCTACTCACTGTGGGCCTTTTAAGACATTTTGTGAGCATTGGCCATTGACCAATGGCAGCTTCATGGTGCATCCTTTGACTTTGATATACAGTTGAGAAAAATTCAACGTCTATCTCCCAAAAATAATTCAAGGTTATACAGCTATATATATATATATATATGCACATATATGATATGTACATGAGTTCAATTGCATACAGTAATATTGAGACAAGCGAACCACTTCATTCCTTGTATGTCTTCTCACAATCCAATCTTCAACACAATGACACAAAATATTCCAAGTGTTATTACTTGCAAAGGTACGTACTTGTGAAATTTTCATTTTCTTAATATTTGAAAACAAAGTTGTTGATAATGGTATTTGGGGTGCAGCCGCCGTGGTAAGGGAGGCGGGTGGAGCAATCGCGGTGGAGGAGATAAAGGTGGACCCACCAAAAGCGTCGGAAGTCAGGATCAAGATGTTGTGTGCGAGTATTTGCCATACCGACATCCTATGTTGCAATGGGACACCTACTATATGTCGCATGTCCTTCCACCTAACTATTTATATAAAAATCCGAGCTAGCACGCTCTAATACTTTAACTATAATTGCAGCCTTTGTTTCCCCGAATCCCTGGACACGAAGGTGTTGGGTACGTATGTTGTGACTGAAATTATTTTCTACTTTTTTTTTGTTTCTAGATTCTTTTTGGGTTTTCTTATTCAAGTTATATTCTTTTTGGTTGCTAAGTTTGTGACTATTTTAAGCTAAACTATCTTGATTTAATATATAACATGGTTGGGACTCGGGTACAGGGTGGTCGAGAGCATTGGAGAAGATGTGGGGACGCGGGTCAAGCCCGGTGACGTGGTGATGCCGCTCTACCTAGGTGAATGCGGTGAATGCTTGAATTGCAAATCTGGAAAGACTAATATCTGTCATGTTCACCCAATTAACTTGAATGGTCTCATGTGCGACAGCACTTCAAGAATGTCTATGGCGCTAGCCGGAGAAACTACTTACCACCTCTTTAGTTGCGCCACGTGGTCCGAGTACACGGTCATTGATATCAACTACGTGATTAAGGTTCCACATGCCAGTTTCCTATCATGTGGCTTCACAACCGGCCTTGGTGCACCATGGAAGGAAGCCGAGGTCTCTAAGGGTTCTTCGGTTGCGGTTTTTGGCCTTGGTGTTGTTGGTCTTGGGGTACATGCTTAAATTTTTACTCCTATAATCTTTTATATTTTGCACTGCTATAAATACAAGTTATGGTATGTATAAAATTAGACACCAATTTGCAACGATAGAGTAATCAAGGATTTTTCACTCATAAACTATATTCGTACCAAAATCCGTAGGGGATTATAAAAATATTATTTGAAAAAATAAATAAAAGTTTTCTGGGGAAGTATGTAGCAAACTGCGAAAACAAGTTTTTTTTTTTTTTTTTAACATATGTTAAAAGTTATTTAAAAATCTGAATCTAAATCTATTGCATACTACGAAAATAAATTTGGGAAGTACGTTGCAAAATAATTTGCGATTGCAACACCCTTTGCACTATCCATAGCAAAAACGTCTTCCTATTACGTATTTTTTTCTTTTAAATATTCATCGCAAACATGTTTTGTGATAGACTAGTTCGCCTAAGCCCGAGGTTAGCTTGTAAGTAGTTTTTTAAGCTTTATTAACCAAGTTTGTTTTGTGATAGACTAGTTCGCCTAAGCTCGTTTATTAAACAAGCTTTTTGTAGGCTCGAGTCCGTTTATGCTGACTAGGTTCAAACTTTAGCAAGTCAGTCTCGTGTAGCTCATGAGCTCATGAGCAACTGGTCTCGTTTACTCTGTTAGATAAAACCATATACTGAAAACACTTTACAGGCAATTAAAGGAGCACAAATGCAAGGGGCGTCTACGATCATAGGCGTGGACATAAATGAAAAGAAAGCAGCAATAGGAGAGGCTTTTGGGATGACCGATTTCATCAACCCTCGAAACCACCCTGATAAATCGGTGTCAGATTTGGTGAAAGATGTGACAAACGGGTTAGGTGTCGACTACTCCTTTGAGTGCACCGGAGTCGAACCATTGTTGAACGAAGCCCTCGAGGCCTCTAAAATCGTACACCCAACCCAACCCAAGTTAGTTACTTTTGATTATCTTCTTAATTACCATAATAAACATAAGTTTAATATGGCAGGGTATAGGCACAACTGTAGCTATTGGAATTGGGATGGAAACGAACTGGGCCATAAGAAACATGACCCTGATGAGTGGCCGGACTTTGAAGGGTTCACTAATGGGTGGTATCAAAACCCAATCTGATCTTCCTGTTATACTCGACAAATGTATCAATAAGGTATCTATTATTATTATTCTTATCGCGAGTTTGGTTTATTAAACTTCAAATATAACTAAAATTTTAATTATATTTGTAAAGGTTCTCACAATTCGTCAAACTGAAATCCAAATTCAAATTTGTGAAGTAACAAAATGTAGCATTTTCTCAAATTAAAATTCAGATTTCTTAAGTAACAAAATGTAACATTTTTTTCTAAAATTAATAAAGTTAAATCAAATAAAGGGTATGGTCCCAAATCCTGCGCTGACCAAATGAGTTAACCTCAGGTCACGCGCAAGACCATACCTAAGATACACCACAACGATGCCATTCTTGGACCTTGCGCCGGCCGCATAGATGTTTCCTGAGTCGCGCACGAGGTCAAGACTAATACAAGGGCAATACTTACAATAGTCTTTCAGAAAAAATCTTATTTCCTTTGACCTTGCGCCGACTACACACATGTCCCTTGAGTCGCGCGAAAGGAAGAAGCGCATGGTAACACCAAACAAGTACGAAAGGTACAAGTGGGAGAGCTGTTGGCCAATAGGCGCTCAACATGTTGTATTTGATCATGCTACATGATGAACAAGCGTGCAGTTAACAAGAAGTACACAAGGACGTAAACGTGGCACCAATCAGCTCGCACCGACCACTATCCCACTATCTTAATTAATTGCTGATGACAGACCAGACAACAAGGACAATCATCAGGACACGTGGATCCATTCACCATGCGCCAAGCACCCTTCTCGTAAGGGATCACTAACGGTCGTGGTAGAAGGGACAAAATGGATATTCCTTGTTGTCGACCTCAGGCCCATCAGCCCATCTACTTCACGAATATCACTAGCTATAAATAGAGGACTTCACCTCAAGGTTTAAGCACCGCTCCTTTGCTCTCTCACTTTATACACACACTATTATCCTCAATACGAATACTTAATCTCATGCTGGAAGGTGGTTACAAGGAGAACCCCCTATTCTCCTCCTTTTAACGAGCTTACGGTGTGTTCTTAGTTTTGCAGGATCATTACGGCTTGATTAGGAGAGACGAAAGAAGATTAACCTTTATTTGTCGAGTCACTTACCACAGACAAATCACTATATTAGTTTGGTGTTTCTTCATTAGCGTCCACCGATTTTTTTACAATCACTTTATCTTATTTCTGAGCTGATACTCTGATTTGATGGCCGATCAGGGTACTCCGTTTCCGACTTATGGCACCAACTCTCAAATAGGGGCGGTGGCGAACAATACGCAAATCCAAAACCAACTTATTGACGAGTATGCCGAAGGAGGATACACTGAGGCTAGGGTCATCCGCGCAAGTGGTCCTTGTGCCACCCAAACGGTGACCCCAACGATTCACGTAGCTGGTTCTTCTGCTCCTGCTATGTCAGGATTACCAGAGGGAGAAACCCCCGCGTATTGATTCACAAAAAGCCAAGCAACTTTGAGCCTCATTTACGCACAACTGTGCACACAGCAGGGGCAAACAACAGCTCAAATTCAACAGACTCCTATGGTGGCACCGATGCCAAGACAGTTAAACTATGAAACGCCGCATTGAGAGCATGCCCAGAGACAACATGTCAACAGACTAGTGTCACCGAGAAGGCAGAGCGTTCACACCGCCCGCGACGTTCACATTGACTCAGAAAGTTATTTCTACACACATACCGAGTAAAAGCAGCGTACTCGATCAGTAGCCTTAGGGCCGCGCAACATTCTAAACACTGAATGGAACACCAATGAATCCAACCCAACTTACCAACAAGAGGTTACTTAAGTTTTCAGTCGTCTTCCAAAAAATCATGAAGCTTACAAGCCAAGGACGCGCGCGGCGTACAACCCATCGGCAGAGCACGATTACAGCTTAGTGTACATGCCAACAGCTGCAACAGAGTAGTCGAAGTTAATACGCGAAATCGCCCTCACGCCATTAGAAAAGGCAAAACTTCCACAAATTATCGGTAAGTTCAATGGCTTAACAGATTCAGATGATCACGTACAACTGTTCACCAGCGTCGGAGTGTTGGGAGGATGGACCATGCCTATGTGGTGCCATCTATTTGTACAAACCCTCACAGGAGCTGCTCGCGCATAGTTTGACAGCCTCCCCGCAGGGAAGATTAATCATGGCCAAATTTCCAAGACATGGTATTAGAGATTATTAAATCAAATAAGTCAACACATGTATGGGGTTGTTTTGGTAGTTACGTACTAGAGAAAAAAAGGTGGTAGGATGATGATGATGATGATGATGATGGATGAATTGATGGTTGAGTTTGAGTGTGGATATAAGTTTCGGTTAGTATATGAAAAACCCGTTTAATTATACATACTAGTTGTAATTTTTAAAAAATAGAAAACAGAATTGTATAATATGAATGTGTCGGTGTATAAAAATTATATGTTTGTATTCGTATCACTCTAACCGCGTATCGCAAATATAATTTAAACTTATACGAGTCAAAACCTTCAAATAATAAACAATATATATCTAAATATATATTGTAGTTTTACACACGTAATAATACTATAGAATGATTCCGCAAGTGTTTAGACAATTATCACCAACGTTCGTGCATGTCAGGTTAACTCGTGTGACCTGGAATTTTCTAAAAATTACCAAATGTAAAATGTGACACAAATAGATATTCATATACACGTGATTACCCAATTAATAAAAATTAAGTCTAACTCCTTGTGGGAATGGTGCAGATGGATCCCTCTTAAGTGCAATTTGTTCGAGTAAAGGAAGAATGGATAGGATTCCTACCAAGGCAGCATTACGTAGATTATACATCCCTATCTCTGATGAAAATTGTCCTCTCTTTGTAACTCGGGGACGAAGATGGTTAAACATCTCTTCACAGCCTGCAAGATTACCACGGTGCTTTAGCAGAAGGTTAGTGTTTGGTGCAAAACTCCTTATCTATTCACGTTTTTGTTCAGAGATATTGTCGAGGCTCACACCCATTGCGGATTATAGGCAAGGAAAAGGAAGCGTATCAAAGTATTGTCTTAATTGTGTGCCAGAAAACGAACTTATTTTTTCGGGTAAAAAGTGACGGTTGAAGATCTATTCAGTGTTATAAAATCCGTTGGGTATGTTTGGTTCAAAAATCGGTCAAAGTTTAAGCATGTCTTATGGGAAGATTGGCGTAAATTTGTAATTATGTAATGTTGTATAGTTGTAGCTGCCCGGTTTTCGGGTCGGTGTTGTTTTAATGAAGTTTTCCTTTAAAAAAATCAGATCAAGTTCCCATACTCACCATTTATAGTCAATCAAACACCACTCTTTCTATTTTACTTTAATAATTATATAACTTTTTGGGTTACTATTCATGAGAACTATTGCGGATTAAAGGCAAGGAAAAGGAAGCGTATGAAAGTATTGTCTTAATTGTGTGCCGAGAAACGAACTTATTTTTCGGGTAAAATGTGATGGTTGAAGATCTATTCAGTGTTATAAAATCCGTTGGGTATGTTTGGTTCAAAATTCTGTCAAAGTTTAAGCATGTCTTATGGGAAGATTGTCGTAAATTTGTAATTATGTAATGTTGTGTAGTAGTGGCTGCCCGGTTTTCGGGTCGGTGTAGTTTTAATGAAGTTTTCTTTTAAAACCCATACTCACCATTTATAGTCAATCAAACACCACTCTTTCTATTTTACTTTAATAATTATATAACTTTTTGTGTTACTATTCATGAGAACTATTGCGGATTAAAGGCAAGGAAAAGGAAGCGTATGAAACTATTGTCTTAATTGTGTGCCGAGAAACGAACTTATTTTTCGGGTAAAAAGTGACGGTTGAAGATCTATTCAGTGTTATAAAATCCGTTGGGTATGTTTGGTTCAAAAATCGGTCAAAGTTTAAGCATGTCTTATGGGAAGATTGACGTAAATTTGTAATTATGTAATGTTGTGTAGTTGTGGCTGCCCGGTTTTCGAGTCGGTGTTGTTTTAATGAAGTTTTCTTTTAAAAAAATCAGATCAAGTTCCCATACTCACTATTTATAGGCAATCAAACATCACTCTTTCTATTTTACTTTAATAATTATATAGCTTTTTGTGTTACTATGAGAACTTTTATTTCATAATATAGAGAATAGAATATAATTTATATCGAAACTTGATTAAAATAAAACATCGTGGTCTAAAATTTATAAAAAGGAAACATGTTTACAACTATTTATTTTCTATATTTTGTATATCCAACTAACCCTACATCAAATATTACTTAAACTTCATTTTGATTTCATTGAGAGTTGATTCTTCGATGGAAGTTTGAAGTCAAGTTTCACTCGTGTCCCAAATTCCCAAACAATCCGGGCTCCGGCTACAAATATTTATATACTGCTATCTATCAGACCACGTTTCCATACTTACCATATATAGTCAATCAAGCACCACTCATTTATTTTACTTTAATGATTATATCACTTTTTTGTGTTACTTTATAACTTTCATTTCATATAATATAATATAATATACACTGTAATATAATTAAAATAAAACATTGTATTCCAAAATTTATAAACAAAAACATGTTACATAATCGAAAGTTGGTTCTTCAATGTAAGTTTGAAGCAAGCTTCACTCATATCCCAACAATCCAATTACAAATGTTTAAATACTGCATCTATCTATCAGGCCACGTTTCCATACTCACCATTTATAGTTAATCAAGAACCACTCTGATTTTACTTTAATAATTTTATAACTCTTTTTTATATTACTATTCATGAGAACTTTAATAATTATATAACTTTTTTTTGGTACTATTCATGAGAACTTTTATTTTATATACACAATATATGTAATAATATTAATTGATATCATCGAATAACTTCCATCCTTGTGTATCTTCTCACACTCCCATCTTCAACACTATGACTTCCAAGATCCCACATGCTATTACTTGCAAAGGTACGTAATTTTGATCTTTTCATATTCTTGAATATTTAAAAAAAATGTTAACAAAGTTGTCGTTAACCAAATTTGGGATGTAGCTGCCGTGGTAAGGGAGGTGGGTGGAGCAATCGTTGTGGAGAAGATAAAGGTGGAACCACCAAAAGCGACGGAAGTTAGGATCAAGATGTTGTGCGCTAGTATATGCCATACTGATATCCTATGTTGCAATGGGATACCTATTGTATGTCCATGATTTTCTTCCAACTATTTACACGAAGTTTCCATAATGATTTTTTAATTGGACTGGTTACTGAATCAGTTGTCTTATCGGTTCACTGGTTAGAATGGTTTTTAGAAATGTATAATAGTACAAATAAGGTTTTAATACTAATTATTTAATATTTTGTCTTAATATTTTTGTTTTTATACACACATAAAATTTAGAATTAAATGTGAAACTATTCTATTTTTTGGTGTGCATTTAGAAGTAAAAAATATTTGTTTTGTGAAATATGGTCCCAACCACAAGGTCAGTTCCTGGTTTTACAAGTCGTTCCCCTCTACTTTTGAGAACATGGGTTTTAAAACTTTGTTTTTAATAGTTTTGTCAACCATGCAGCCTTTGTTTCCGCGTATTCCTGGACACGAAGGCGTAGGGTACGTATGCCATGTATGATAACGATGCTTTAATGTATTATTTGGATTCAATATTCAGTATATAATTAACATAGTTAGGACTAGGGTGTAGGATGGTTGAGAGCATTGGAGAAGACGTGGGGACGTGGCTCAAACCTGGGGACGTTGTGATGCCGCTCTTTTTAGGTGATTGTGGTGAATGCTTGAATTGCAAATCTGGAAAGACTAACATTTGTCATGTTCACCCAATTAACTTGAATGGTCTCATGTGTGACGGCACTTCAAGAATGTCTATGGCGCTAACCGGAGAAATCGCCTACCACCTCTTTAGTTGCGCCTCGTGGTCCAAGTACACGGTCATTGATGTCAACTACGTGATTAAGGTTGACCCTAGGGTGCCTCTTCCACATGCTAGTTTCCTCTATGTGGCTTCACAACTGGTCTTGGTGCGCCATGGAAAGAAGCTGCGGTCTCTAAGGGTTCTTCGGTTGCGGTTTTTGGCCTTGGTGTTGTTGGTCTTGGGGTATATGCTTTAATTTTTACTCCTATAATCTTTTATCTTTTCACTCATAAACTATAGTCGTGGCAAAATCCGGAGTGAACTATACATATATACATTTTTGAAAAATTATTAAAAGTTGTCTGGAAAAGTATGTAGCAAATTGCGAAAACAAGTTAAAAACATATGTAAAAGTTGCTTAAAAATCTGAATTAAAATCTATAGCATACGGAAATAAATTGTAGGAAGTCCGTCGCAAAATATTTTGCAACTACCCAAAACCATTGTAATAAAATGGTACTTTACGATGGATTGCAACACTTTTTGCTCATCGCAAATGGTCATAGTAGTGTTATACACTTTCCATAGCAAAAGCTTCTCATATTAAGTATATTTTTTCTTTTAAAAATTCATCTCAAAAATGAGGGTCCAGTTCACCTAAGCTCCACATCAGTTTGTATTTTAAGCTTTAGTTCGGGCTTGACTTCTTTATTATTTATCAATTAAAATTATATACACGTATAATTAATTTTACATTTTTATAATTAAACTATTTATATACAATAATAGTTATTACTATAAAAATACATTTACTAAATTTAGATAATATAGGTTCATTTAGGCTCACAAACTAGTTTGAGCTCGATAAATGAAGCTTAGCCTAGGCTCGTTTATTAAACAAGCTTTTTATAGGCTCGAGCCCGTTTATGCTCGACTCGATTCAAACTTTAACGAGTCAATCTCGAGTAGCTCACAAGCTGCTTGTCTCGTTTGAACCCTAGACTAAACCACATACTAAAACAGGCAATTAAAGGAGCACAAATGCAAGGGGCGTCTACGATCATAGGCATGGACATAAATGAAAAGAAAGCAGCAATAGGAGAGGCTTTTGGGATGACCGATTTCATCAACCCTCAAACCACCCTGATAAATTGGTGTCGGATTTGGTGAAAGATATGACAAACGGGTTAGGTGTCGACTACTCCTTTGAGTGCACCGGAGTCGAACCCTTGTTGAATGAAGCCCTTGAGGCCTCTAAAATTGTATACTCAACACAACCCAAGTTTATTACTTTTGATTATTTTCTTAATTATCATAATAAACATAAGTTTTATATGGCAGGGCATAGGCACAACTGTAGCTATTGGAATTGGGAAGTTTTATATGGCAGGGCATAGGCACAACTGTAGCTATTGGAATTGGGATGGAAACGAACTGGGCCATAAGAAACATGACCCTAATGAGTGGTCGGACTTTGAAGGGTTCACTAATGGGTGGTATCAAAACCCAATCTGATCTTCCTGTTATACTCGACAAATGTATCAATAAGGTATCAATTATTATTATTCTTATTATTCTTATCGCGAGTTTGGTTTATTAAACTTCAGATATAACTAAAATTTTAATTATATTTGTAAAGGTTCTCACAATTCGTAAAACTGAAATCCAAATTCAAATTTGTGAAGTAACAAAATGTAGCATTTTCTCAAATTAAAATTCAGATTTCTTAAGTAACAAAATGTAACATTTTTTTCTAAAATTAAAAAGAGTTAAATCAAATAAAGGGGTATGGTCCCAAATCCTGCGCTGACCAAATGAGTTAACCTCAGGTCACGCGCAAGACCATACCTAAGATACACCACAACGATGACTTCCTGGACCTTCGCCGGCTGCATAGATGTTTCCTGAGTCGCGCACGAGGTCAAGACTAATACAAGGGCAATACTTACAATAGTCTTTCAAAAAAAAATCTTATTTCCTTTGACCTTGCGCCGACTACACACATGTCCCTTGAGTCGCGCGAAAGGAAGAAGCGCAGGGTAACACCAAACAAGTACGAAAGGTACAAGTGGGAGAGTTGTTGGCCAATAGGCGCTCAACAGGTACAATCGTGCAGTTAACAAGAAGTACACAAGGACGTACACGTGACACCAATCAGCTCGCACCGACCACTGTCCCACTATCTTCATTAATTGCTGATGACAGACCAGACAACAAGGACAATCATCAGGACACGTGGATCCATTCACCATGCGCCAAGCACCCTTCTCGTAAGGGATCACTAACGGTCGTGCTAGAAGGGACAGAATGGATATTCCTTGTGGTCGACCTCAGGCCCAAGGCCCATCAGCCCATCTACTTCACGAATCTCACTAGCTATAAATAGAGGACTTCACCTCAAGGTTTAAGCATCGCTCCTTTGCTCTCTCACTTTATACACACAATATTATCCTCAATACAAATACTTAATCTCATGCTGGAAGGTGGTTACAAGGAGAACTCCCTATTCTCCTCCTTTTAACGAGCTTACGGTGTGTTCTTAGTTTTGCAGGATCATTACGGCTTGATTAGGCGAGACGAAAGAAGATTAACCTTTATTTGTCGAGTCACTTACCACAGACAAATCACTATATTAGTTTGGTGTTTCTTCATTAGCGCCCACCGATTTTTTTACAATCACTTTATCTTATTTCTGAGCTGATACTCTGATTTGATGGCCTATCAGGGTACTCCGTTTCCGACTTATGGCACCAACTCTCAAATAGGGGCGGTGGCTAACAATACGCAAATCCAAAACCAACTTATTGACGAGTATGCCGAAGGAGGATACACTGAGGCTAGGGTCATCCGCGCAAGTGGTCCTTGTGCCACCCAAACGGTGAACCCAACGATTCACGTAGCTGGTTCTTCTGCTCCTGCTATGTCAGGATTACCAGAGGGAGAAACCCCCGCGTCTTCGTTCACAAAAAGCCAAACAACTTTGAGCCTCATTTACGCACAACTGTGCGCACAGCAGGGGCAAACAACAGCTCAAACTCAAGACTCCTATGGTGGCACCAATGCCAAGACAGTTAAACTATGAAACGCCACATTGAGAGCATGCCCAGAGACAACATGTCAACAGACTAGTGTCACCGAGAAGGCAGAGCGTTCACACGCCCGCACGTTCACATTGACTCAGAAAGTTATTTCTACACACATACCGAGTAAAGGCAACGTACTCCGATCAGTAGCCTTAGGGCCGCGCAACATTCTAAACACTGAATGGAACACCAATGAATCCGAACCCAACTTACCAACAAGAGGTTACTTAAGTTTTCAGTCGTCTTCCAAAAAATCATGAAGCTTACAAGCCAAGGACGTGCGCGGCGTACAACCCATCGGCAGAGCACGATTATAGCTTAGTGTACATGCCAACAGCTGCAACAGAGCAGTCGAAGTTAATACGCGAAATCGCCCTCACGCCATTAGAAAAGGCAAAACTTCCATAAATTATCGGTAAGTTCAATGGCTTAACAGATCCAGATGATCACGTACAACTGTTCACCAGCGTCGGAGTAGTGGGAGGATGGACCATGCCTATGTGGTGCCATCTATTTGTACAAACCCTCACAGGAGCTGCTCGCGCATGGTTTGACAGCTCCCCGCGAGGAAGATTAATCATGGCCAAATTTCCAAGAGAAGTTTCTGGCGCACTTCAGCCAGCAGAGGCGATACAAGCGCGACACGTCGGAGGTCATGAACATCTAGAGGTGCGATAATGAAGGGCTAGAAGATTTCATGACTCGTTTCAACAAGGAGTGCCTGAAATTGGCAATGTAAGCGAAGACCTCTTGCGCATCATTTAAAAAAGCCATTCGATGTGATACGTTGATTAAGACTATAACTAGCAAAGACAGAATGCCGAAAGAATGAGATAAGTTGATGGCAGCAGCCAAAGTAGTCGTGCAAAATGAACCTATTGTTTACAGATCGAGCCATTATTCAGATGATCAATATTCGAGAATCAACGCGCATGAGCCTAGTAGGCGCAACAGAAAGAGCAAAGGCTGCGATTGGAAGTCGAACCAATCAGACAATCACAATAAAAGGCCTCGTTAATGACAGGCCTCGGTATGGCAAGGATGCACGCCCAATAATTGAAAAGATTGGGTATAGAAAAACAATCAAGAATGATAACCAGGAGAGACACTTGACTTCGTTATCTAAGACGACCAAGAAAGTTCTTATGACTGAGAACCACACTTTAAGCCTCCGCCCCTGATGAAAAACAAAAAAGGTCAAGACCCCAAGCTGTACTGCGATTTCCATAAGGAAACGGGTCACCTGACCGACGACTACATCAGTTTGCGCGTCGAAATTGAGAAACTCTTTAGAGTGGAAACTCAGCCACTTGGTAAAGAACGTGCGCAAAGAAACACGTCACATACAAAGAACAGACGAAGGGGGACAGAAAAAGGTCCGACGTCTGGAAACTCATATGGTCCATGGAGAACCTCGTCGGAACACAAAAAGCAAAGGCAAGCGCCCACTCGATAAGTCATGGCGCGAACAACCGATAATTTTCCCAGTGGTCCGCGGGGGTCCCCTCACCACACACTCTGTTGTAATCACTTGCATCTTAGGGCACTATGAAATAAATTACATGTTTATCGATCCCGGAAGCATAGTAGACATCATCTTTGAACAATGTTTTAACCAGTTCGATCCAGATAAGTGCTTAAACTAGTCGACATCCCTATCCAGTTTTGCAATGAAATTGTGTTTCCACTCGGTCAGATTTCCTTCCCGGTCACGCTGACAGACGAAAGCACTCAAGAACGATAGATGTAAATTTCATGGTAATGCCAGCCAACTCAAGACATGATGTCTTGATTGGCAGAGAAACCCAAGGTCAGTTGAGCATGGTGACGTCCATCCACACTGTACAATCGGTTTCCCGACATAAACCGGGGTGGTGATCTATGCGAATAATGAGGTCATGGCAGCCGAGGAAGCGCGCCCAAAGAAAGTGAGCAAACCTTCTCCACCACAGAGCTAGAGAAGTGGGTTTTAAACAGAAAATAACAAGGAACAGACAGTAACACTCGGACCCGCAAATTCCGAGAACATTCAAATATTCCTAAAGCAGCTACTTTTCAAGATCATGGATATTTTGGCCTAGTCACCGTCTGACATGACGGGTGTCCCGCGCGACATAGTAGAACATTGCTTGAACACTTTCCCATCTTTCGAGCCAATAGTTTCAAATGAAGCACAGTCTTGGCTCTGCAAAAACCAAAGCAATGAATGAGCAAGTTTTCGAGTTGCCAACAGCCGGCATCCTCCGAGAAGTCTGGTACCAAACATGGGTAGCAAACCCAGTTATGGTTGAGAAAGCAAATGGAGGGTGGTGCATGTGCGTCGACTACAAGGATCTCAAAAAAAGCTTGCCCTAAATATTGTTATTCTCTCCTAGAGATAGACAAAAAGATTGATTCCCTCGTGCCAGATGGAAATGCTTTCTTGATTGCTACAAAGGTTACCATCAAGTGCAGATGGCACAGCAAGATGAAGATAAAACGGCTTTCCGGACGGAAATGGGTATCTTCTGCTACACGAAGATGCATTTCGGCTTACACAATGCAGGAGCCACATATCAGCTCTTGATGGACCAGACTTTCAGAGATGATATAGGTAAGCATGTCGAAGTGTACATCGATGATCTGGTGATTATGAGCCCAGAGGAAGAACAAATGCTAAAAGACATTTACATAAACCCAGAGAAGGTTCAGGCCATCGAGCGCATGCCTTCTCCCAAATCGATCAATGACATGCAACGGTTGGTCGGCCGCCTAGCCGCGCTAAATCGTTTCCAGTCTAACCACGCCGCAACATCCTTCTCTTTCATAAGCACCTTGCGCAATTGTGCCAAAAAGAGTGAGTTCAGATGGACAGCCAAAGCATAAGCAACCTTCAAGGAAATGAAGAAGTGACTGATCCAGCTCCCAGCGCTGACTGACCGCGCGAAGACGAACTGTTTTTGATGTACTTGTCCGCTTCAGACAAAGCAGTCGACGCGGTACTACTGGTCGAAAGGGAGGTATTCAAACTCCGATTTATTATGTCAGCAGATGCTCACCGATCTAGAAACTCGTTATTCCATCATGGTGAAGTTGGTGCTTGCGTTAGTACACGCGTCCAGAAGGCTGCACAGGTACTTTACCGGCCACGTTATTCACATGTTAACCAACTATCACATTGGAACAATCCTTAAGAAGCCAAAAATCTCAGGGAAATTAGCAAAGTGGGCCATCGAGTTAGGTGGCCACGCCCAGCAATTAAGGGACAAATCCAGGCAGATTTTGTCACGGAAGTCCCAAAGGAAAAATCCTTGAGTGTGAAATAGTTGAGACCCCTGCACAAGAAACGTCAGAAGATCTGTGGTTGTTGTTTACCGATGGAGCATACAACAAAGACGGCGCAGGGGCAAGTTTAAGGCTAGTCAGTCCGGAGAAGCACGATTTCACATATGTTATCCAGCTAGACTTCAAAAATAGAACAACGAGGCAGAATACGCATCCTTATTGGCCGGATTGCGCATGGCAATCAAGATGGGAGCCAAAAACCTACAAGTACACTTCGATTCGCTACTTGTCGCTGGACAGATCAACAGCTTGTATGATGCTAAGGGCAAAATGATGGCGCTTTATCTTGATCAAGCCAAAGAGTTGATTCAGAACTTCAAGTCATTCAAAGTGGTTCAAATAACCGCGGCGAAAATAAACCCGTAGACGCGCTGAGTAAGCTAGCTTCAACAGCTTTCCAGCACCTGGCCAAAGATGTCTGAATTGAGGTTCTCAAAAATCCCTTGTTCCACTGCGCCTAGTGAATGTCATTGAAATAGGGTCACCATCTTGGATGACACCCATTATTCAATACTTGCAAGCGGGGATCCTCCCTGAAAACAAAGCGTAAGCACAGAAATTCCAGCACAAAGCCTTGTTTTATCAAATGGAAGACGGAATTCTTTATCGGAGGTCTTACATAGGACCACTCTTGCGCTTTGTGGACCCATAGGATGCCAATTACTTGATTCGTAAGATCCACGAAGGTATCTGTGGAATCCACGCGGGTCCGCGCATGGTGGTCGCCAAAATCATGAATGCTGGATATTATTAGTCAGGCATGCACCTGGATGCCGTAAAAGAGCTACGCAAATGTGACTCATGTTAGCGCCACGCGCCAAAGACAATGCGACCGAAAAAATGACTTGATCCCAGCTTCCACTGCATGGCCATTTCAGCAATATGGCATTGATATGGTGGGCCACTTTCCAGAACGTCAGACGCAGTAGAGTTCATAATCATTGTCGTCGACTACTCCACAAAATTGGTAGAAGCGAACGCACTTGCTTCCACCTCTGCAATGATTGTGCGCAAGTTCATATGGGAGCACATCATTTGCCGTTTTGGATTACCATTGCGTATATTTACAGACAACGGCACAAACTTTGCTTCGGAAGACCTCCACAACTTGATGCAAGAATTACAGATTGAACACACCATCTCCTCCGTCGTGCATCCATAGGGCAATGGTCAGGTAGAGAGTGTTAACAAAGGCATTGTAGAAGGGATCAAATCCTAGCTGGGCACGAAGCGCAGAGGGTGGGTCGATGAGCTCCCAAGCATACTTGGGCTCATCGCACCATGCCCAAGACAAGTAACAGCGAGACCCCTTCAGCCTAGTCTGTGGCTCGGAAGCGGTTATCCCGGTAGAAATTGACCTCCCCTCCCCACACTTAACGACTGTCAGTGCGATCGACAATGAAGCGGAGCGCCGACTAGACTTTGACCTACTCAAGGAACAGCGCAAGAACGCAGCTATAAAAGAGGCCAAGTACAAGTCCAAAATGGAGAAAGTACTACAACGCGCGGGTGCAGTTTGTACTTTCAATCCAGGAGACTATGTTTTCCGTGATAATGAAGCCTCCAACGTTGAACGCACCAGGAAGCTAGCAACTAAGTGGGAAGATCTGTACCTTTTCCACGAGATCCTAAGGAAAGGCGCGTACAAGCTACGTACGTTGGACAGCCACGTTGTTCCACGTACTTGGAATGCACAACAGCTAAGGAAATGCTATATGTAACACAACCTTTTATAAGCGATGGCCGAGAGCCTAACAAGTTTATTAATGTTTAAGTGTTGTTTGCATTATTTTCTCATGTTAACTTCCCTTGTTTATTACAAAGTTACAAATGCATGTTCAACTTTTAGTACGCGCAAAAACAATTACGAGATCATGAACTAAGCTTCCAAGATTCCCGTAAACTAAGCGCGGAATCAGGCTACGAAGTTCAAACATGAGCCACACTTACATTCATTCGCGCTACCTACACAAAGTTTCTTCCAAAGTGCAATAATTGTAACGATATAATTTATCAAAAAGAAAATCGATTGATAAAGCGCAAATGCGCAATGGTTACATTTGCTAGTGTTTAAACACTACATCTAAATCTACTAAGGCACAAGAGCCCATTACAAAAATCTAACTATAAGATTTTCACTCCACACCTTCATCACCGTCATCTCCCCCGTCCGATTCAGAGAGCTCGACCGTCTCCGGCATCTCAAATAACGTCAAGCACACCATGTAATCATCATGTTGCAAGGCATCAGTCACCAAATCCATGATTGGCAAGGAAAGAATGTTATAAGTCTCTTGTTTTGAAGCATAGACAGTTTCAGCCTCCGCTTTGACCGAGCAATGGCTAATGTCCCATGTTGTCTCCATCGCCTCTTGCACATGATACGTGCACTCTTCATAGCCCTCGCGATGACCAACCTGGCGCGCCGCAACAGTCAGCGCCACCACAGTCTGGTCTAACTCAACCAAGGCAAGCACCGCATTCGCCACCTGTTAGAAACTTGTAAGTGTTAGGAATTCACTTGGTTAAATGAGATGAGGAGACATGAAGTAACTTACATGCGCAATCCCATAGTGTTGTAACCACTCGGAGTGTCACACCCCGACCCGCAGCGGAAAAGGTGATCGGGGCATGATTGGGTTATCATCAAAGCTCATGACATTTATTACAACGTTTCATATTTATTATTACACTTTAAAGGGAAACATACAATCATAATTACATCATGTCCTACACATCATTCTAGACTTCATTATTTTCTTCTAAGGCATTTCCTATGTTTTCCTTGCTTCATCCTGTTCACCTGTATCATGTGTAAAAATGGTTTTTGGATCAACAAAAAGTTGGCAAGTGAATCCTATGAAAACATTTTAACAAGTTTATTGAATTGATTATAAAATAAGGTGCATAACCACATATGAGTAAATATAGATGTAAACATATTCACAAAACACTTAATATCAGATAATGCACACATGTACAATAATAAATTGTTTTGAGGCACGCGTTGCTCAACTCGTCTCCCACGAGGAACTGATGGGCCTAATGAATGAGTTTTGAGGCACGCGTTGTTCTACGAACTGATGGGCCTAATGAATGATTTGCATACAACTTGACAATATGAAATACATAACTACAAACAATATATACATTCTAAGTTTAGATCACAATATGGTATGGCACAAGTTTAAATAAACGAGTTAATTTTAGTGACACATGACACACCCTAAAACGTGTAATTAAAAAGGGGAGTTGTAAGATTCACTCACATTGGGTACGTTCGGTTGATGATGTTGAATGCGCACGAAGTTGGATTTAACCACGAGTGAAACTAACCTAGATAATAACATAATGGTTCGGTAAATAAGCGGATTTTATTAATCAATTTTTAGTAGGATTATTGGATATATTTTTGTGAGTTTAAGGCTATTTTCTAACCTTAAAAATGTTATTTTTCAGTATTTTTAATTGATTTTTAATTTAAATAAATAAATAAAAGAAATAAAAAAATGTTGATTTTTGACTGTTGACCATTAACTTGTTTGACCGTTGACGTGTTGACTTGTTGACCGGTTCGGTCGTGTATGTGATATGCGCTGGGTGAGACTCGAACCGGGGACCTCCCGTACGCGTGCACGCAGCTCTACCAACTGAGCTACGTGTCTAACCCGAAATATTTCTGTTTTTAATTATATTTATATACTAATTAGATTTATCCGAAAATCATTTATTTTAAAAACGATTTAATTGCATGACTCGGTGCTCGCCACAGGTCTCGAACCCGAGACCTGTGGTTTAGTTTGACACACAGTCCACCGCTGGACTGTGTGTCTAACTTGGTAAATATTCTGGTTATTATTATATTTAACATCTTACTGAGTTAACCCGGTTCAGTTTAAAAAAACATTTTTATTAAGGCGAGTGTGCGTGTGACAAGAATCGAACTCGGGACGTATGCGTGTTTATTTGCACACAGTCCACCGCTGGACTGTGTGTCTAACCCGAGATATAACTTGATTTAAATTATATATATATAACTGAAAACTTCATCTTCTTCGTTAAGCTTAATCCAGAACCAATGTCCGACTGGTTCGACGATTTAATCAAGTTCTTTAGTGTGTTGTGATTAATTACATATGAGATTAATAAAAAGAATGAGAGAGATTAGGTATAAGATATACCGACAGAGATCCCCTGTTTCGCCGGCGAGTTTCCGATTACAGCAGGTTATTCCGGCGACGTGTATCTTGCGGCAGAGTGTCTTCAGGAAGCTTGAGGTGAGTGTGGGTGGCTTCGGTATGAGCTCTAGGTGTTCTGTTTTTAGAGTAAGGCACAGAGGTGAAGGGGTTCGGTTTTCCGGCGAGTTGCAGAAAGTTTCCGGCGAGTGAAATTACGTCGAGAATGGGTGTGATTGTGAGCGAAAAGGCTATCAGAGGTTAGAGGGTGCATTTATAGGAAAGAATCGAGATGCATGTGGTCTGATTTCAGTCTTGATTCGTCGGTCAATAATTTTTCCGGCGGTTATGACAAATGTCGCGGACTGGACATCGGTTATAACCGATGCAATAGTTAATATTCGCGTTAAGATACAAGAAATCGACAGAGAAAAGCGACTTCGTCGGGATTTCCGACGAATGCGATTTGGGCGCGTCAGTTTGAACTCGAGATTCATGTTATGTATTAATTATTTCAATATGAACACAAACAACACAAGTGGCGGAGTGGTTGAGCGTGTGGGAGCTAAGACTTGGCTTATAACTGGTTGACCCGGGTTCGAAACCCGGCTTCAGCCTTTTATTTTTATTTCATTATTTTTAATACTTTTTCAAATGTAACTTTTATATTCTAATATACTTATTAATTATGTGTCGTTTAAAATTAATTTGGGCATTAAATACGCAACGAAATTTTTAACTGATTGTTCGGTTAATAAACGAAGCGGGTTTGGTAAAATCCGGTTTTTGACGGATGTTACACGGAGTTATTAACCAAAGGCTCAACAACCGCCTGAGTTTCAGCATAGTTCTCCTGCCTCACATTCAAGGCCGCTTGCGAGACCTTACGCGCCTCCTAAGCAGCGTAAGCCTTGGACCTCTCGGCTTCGAAATCAATCTCCAAGGATTCACACTTCTCCTGTGACTCGCGCAAGCGACACTTAAGTTCAGCAATCTCAATGTCCTTGCCAGCCATGTCTCTATCTTTAGAGGCGAGTTGATTTTCCATCTCACCTTGCGCAGATAACCGAACAGTTAATCTTTGAATTTCAAGATGTTATTGCAGGAAAGTGTAGGTAGTACGAACCTGTTTGGCTTTAGCTCGTTCGCGATGCAATTTTGCCTCTTCTAGTTTCATCTCAAGATCAGTCTTGAAAGTAGTGATGTGTTCATTCTAGGCACTTAGTTCAGCAATAGTCTTAGCAAAGATTTCGGCATGCGCTTTAAGGTTTGTAATTTCTTGGCGTGCGGCAAACATCTTTTGGTTGTCTCTGTCGAAGGCTTCACGCCATTTTTTATGCTAATCAGCAAGCGTATCCTCGCTAGCCTGCAATTTACTCTTGAGGCCCAGAAGACCCCATTCTTCACTATTCTTGTAAGCTTCAAACTGCGCTTGTTTCGCAGCAAGCTCTTCCTTGGCTTTCTCAAATAATTTGGCATCAGCAGCCAACCGACTCCTATAAGCTTCTACTTCAGCACGCTCCCTGTACATAGTGCGCCACTTGCGCACAATCTGGTTGCCGTGGATAACTGATTAGCCTGCGCAACGACATGCGATTGGTATACTTGGTCATGCTTGCGCTGTTTTGGAAAGTTGATCTCAGGAGGTGGAAAGACTCCCATAAACAATTGCCGACATGCGGGGAACTTGTTAAGCGTGTCGCCTTGTTTTAACCTCCATACAGGGGTATGGATCTGGTCGGCGCGACTCTCATCGTATGATCGATAGTAGTGGTTGCCCAACGTATCCTCTGGCCGGATTGGCGAGGGTTCTTTGTGTCTATCGCTGAAACAACTAACACCCTCGCCTTTATCTTTGCCAGGCTGAGCCGACATAGCAACAACTTTTTCAGGAGTTTTCTCAGCTCCCTTTGGCGCCCCCTTAACAGGCTTTTCAATGGGTCCCCTTTACTTTCTCAGTCATTTTCTCTGCCTCTTTCAAAGGCTCTTCAACCGCGGGCTTCTCAACACCCGTAGCCTTCACCTCCGTCATTTTACCGGTTTTTAAACCCCAACCGACTTGTCGGCCCCAACAACTTTCTCCGCAATCTTCTCAACCGTACCCTCCATGCGAGTCTCATCAGTTTTCTCTCCAACCACCTCAAAAATCCCCTCCACCTTTTTGGTTGCGCCGGTAGGTGGAGGCGGAGGTGCCTGAGGGCCAGATTTCGAGTGGACAAACCTAAACTTGGGCATCGCCTTCTTCGGTTCTGCACAACACGCGCAGAATGAGCGAATCAAAAAGCCAATAAAATTAACGAGATAAAAGACAAGTAAAACTTACCAGGGGAGATCGCCGACATCAAAGAGCCAAGGTTTGCCTTCTTCCCTATAATCGGCTTGCTGAAAGCAATCTTTTTAAGAGGCGGCACAGCCTTTTCATCTGATTCATTGCGTGAACTCTAGGAGCCATTCTTCCTTTTAATCTCAGTAATTGGGTCGACTTCCAGCTTCTCTTCAACTGGGGTAGACGTGGGGGTCGCGCCAGATAACTGCTCCTTTGAGCTCACATTTCCTGAACTCTTCAACTCACTAGTTCTACCAACTTTGGGCTTGCTACCTATAGTGCGCAACTGTTTCATTGAATCAGCAACAATTATATAATCATCTAAGCTACGTTGTTGAGAACGACTCGTACCTTTCCGCTAAGCGGCATCTATAGTGGTTGCAGTCGCCTCCGCCTTCACATGGCGCCCCCCTCAACAACAGTAACTTTCTTATTTCTACTTTGCCTCTTAGGCTTTTAATCTTCGGGATACTCCCCAAGATTGCCCAAACTAACTGCAAACGTAAAAGGGTGGATGTTTAACCCATGATCCGAGAAGGCAATCGACTCACCGCTGGAAAGCAAGACAACATCTTCCCCAGCATGAGTTATAGCCCGACAAGGCCTAGGGTTCAGGAATTGAAATCTACTTTATCACTATTATGACAAACAACACCATCCACCGTTATTGTTGCCTCAACGCTCCACTACCATCGCCACCACCACATTTCAACTATTATATTATATTATATTATATTATATTATAGTTAACGAAATATGATGAATTGTAATTTTATTTTTAAAACAATATATAGCTTTTTATTATTTTTTATTTGATATATTATAATATAATAATTTATTATTATATTAACTTTTAATAAAATATTTTTTAATTTTTTTAAAATCATATATTTCCTTTACCATTATTTTAATTTTTTTTCATTTCTTTAGACATATATTAATTTATCAAATAATTTGGTACCTTTATAATAATTTACGTTTACAACTTTTTTTTTAAAAACTTAAGTACGTAGTTGTATTTGATTTTTTCCCTCGACATTCCATTATAAGTTTTGTTAAAAACGAAATTGTATTCAAAATAAAGTATTTATTTGGTATATGATAAAACGGTACAATGATAAAACGTACAATGATAAACTAATCGTTCTAATGGTTTGGTTTTTTAAACAACATACTTTATTTTCAAATCACGTTTGTTTTACATTATTATTTGTTCGATTTCATCGTAATACGCAACGTAAAAAGCTAGTATATATTATTGTTGAAGGACATGAATAGTAATTCTAAATTTAAAGTATTATATAGCTTTTTTAAATATTTTTATATTATAATACCTTATTACTATTTTATTTTTAACATATTTTAACTTTTATTCTTTAAACCATAAATTGTTTCATTTACTTTTTTTGTTATTTACTTTTTGTTTTTCATAATTCTTTTTTTCTTTTTTTAGTATTTCTTTTTTCATTTAATAACTTATATTCATTAATTAAAAAATAAACTTAAGTACACAGTTATGTTTATCCCATGTTTATCCAAGGATGATTTACAAATGTTTGTCAGACTGGTCCGTAGACCCTACCTTACTTGACTAAATTTCTATTAAAGGTTTCTTATTTAAACATGTAATTTCGAGTACACGTCACTCAAATTTTCAAGTTTATTCAAACTTTTTCAACATATTTAAACAATTTGACATGTTATCATTGATCAGTTTTGTTATTATCAAAACCAAGTGCGGAAGTTTCGTCTTTGATCGTGTTTGGTTCTTCATATAGCTTAATCCTCCTCCGGTGCTCCAAACATCACCTATATTTCATATTTTATGAAATACGTTAATTATAAATAGATTATAACATAACCGAATAAACCCGAAGGCTTAAAACAATAAAAACAAAATTTTTATTTCAGACCCAACCGTAAGCTACGGCTGGCCACCGTAGCTTACGGTCCAGCTTTACGGTCTAGACCTTCTGTCTTACGGTCCCGGCCTTTAGTTCCATTACAGAAGCTGCCTATCGTAAGCTACAGTAGACCATCGTAGCTTACGGTGGCTTGCTGCAGATTTTCTTTTATTTGTCGTTTAGTTACGGAAACTTCCGTAACTCATTCAATATTAATCCGTTTCAATTGAAACTTGTTTCTAATTGTCCGTAAATTGTTTTCTTACATATTTAACCCGAAATCTTGACCCGGATACTTATTTCCTATGGCTTAAGCATTTATTTCCGGTTTATACTCATACTTTTCGATTTTGCCCATTTTGCCCTTTAATCCCTTTTTGGACCAAACTATACATTTATACCACCCATTTGGTATGCTTTAACATTCCCTTACTACCCGCAGAGTTGCCTTAGCAAATACATTGCCTTATTCAACTAGACCTTTATTTATTTATCATTTTGACCCGTTTGGTTATTTTAGCGTAATCCAATGTTTATTTCCACCAAACTTATCTATCTTATTATATCCACACTAGGATATCTATTTATTTCCCACCACAACTTTATTTGTGGTTAATTATTATCGTAAATTCATTTCGTCCAATTTCTGCCCTTTTTATTCGACCGTTTACGGAAAAGACTATTTAAAAGGCATTAAACAAAAAAGGCTTATACTTTTCACTTTTTCACTACCGAAAGGGTCTATTATATTAATAAACTTTAAATTAATACTAAAGTCGTTTACTTATTTTCATCACTCGAGGGCATTTTGGTCAACTTAGTCTCTTCTTTTACGACGAATGACTTACCATAACATGTTTTGACCAAAATGAACTTTTAATCATAATCTATATAAAATCATTATATTCTTAAGAACATAATGTTTACAGATTAGATTATTGGATTTACCTTACTATAGGTAATCCATTATTCATTTATGACTCATTAACTCCGATCGGACATTTAAGTCCTTGTTGAGAGTTTTGATCCGTTACACGTACCTGATTCGGCTCATGCATTGACCCGTTCAAATATCATGCTCTTTTCTTTCTAAGAACACAAAAACTCAACAAGCGATATTAGTCATCATTATCAAATAGTGATACCATCACCATTTGACCCGTTCGGTCTAAATAACCATTTGTCATTATGAGATGCACTTAATTTCCATCTCACCTATTTAACCCATTTCGATTTACACTATATGATCATATTGCTTAAAAATATTCTCTTAATTCACTTGACCCATTATGGCTTACGCCATATGGTATCCTTTTCAAAACTCCTTATTTAGTCGTCATCACATGACTAATTTACCGTTTTACCCTTTTTACCATAAATCATGGTTTAATACCATATTCACTTGTTCCAACTCGTATCTGTCCGTATTGGAACTTCTATATTTCGGAATCTCGTTCCGAATACCCAAAACACTTTATTTAACTACATAAGTAATTCTACTATTTTAAAGATGTAAATTTTACTTACCTTGAAGTCCGATTATGCCTTTTTCCGCGTACTTGATCCGTTTGATCCGCTTCTCTCCAAGCTTCCTCCTAGCTTGTCAAGCGTCAAACTACTTTTTATCATTTCGCAAGATGGTTAGATTGTCATTATTTATCAAGAACATTCCATCTTACGGACTTTATATCAAAATCACCATTTGATCTTATTATAGGTCGGTTTGACTTTTGAAAGTCAACTACCTATTAACATACACGAATACGGAATTAAGTTTAACAACTTATTTAAGCAACTTATCAAATTCCCGGTACTTATTATTCTTAAGCTACCATTTAACTACTTTTCTCAACTAAGTTATATCATTTCTTTACTTAAATAAGTTTGAGCAATTGTCAACATAAGGTTAACTTAGCTTTCGATTATCGATACTAATTTATCCATTGTACTAGGACTAAGAGTTTTCATCTTTATGTAAAAACCCATTCCACCATATTGCTTAGATATTCATCCGAATACTTAATATAATCATTTATATACAACTAGTTACAACTTGATCTCAAATACTCAAACATAACTCTACATCTATTTCATTATTTTGTACAAAACCATTTCATAGCAAGTATGAATATGTACTCAAACTCATAATTTGTTCAAGTATCTTACTACTATTTTCATGCATGATGATTCTAAACTTAGATATATCATCAACTTCATATATTATTAAAACTCACTTTATAACTACTTGTTAATCACTAACAAGTAATCTTATATTGTGCATAATTTATTTAAGTTTAACGATATCAATCATACACATACACTTAATTTCATCTTTGGATCATGATCCAACTATTTATTTGTAAGTATTCAACTTGTCTCAATTATGATTTTTCACCAATCTAAGTTTTGACACATACCTTATGATCCCCTCGATTAGGTGATCGTTTATATGTGTTCATGCATCGACTCTGAGCCCAATTCATCCTCCAATTTGATGATTTAAGAAGAACAATGGTTTGTTTTTAATTTTTTTTGATATTTATAATACAAGTTCCCTTTTTGGCAGCTTTGGTCTCTCAAGTTTACTTTTGATTATGAGTGAGATTACAACTCATTGTTTGGTTACTTGTATACATGTTTTTAACTAGATTTATTTGTTCCTAGTCATTTTGTTTATATTTAACTTTTACCGCAAACGGTCTTTTACCCACTTTTAATATTAACGTGGTTTGATCACCAAACCGTTTTTTGGGTTTACATTTATTCTTATATAATAATCACAGATGTTTAACATCAGAAAACCTTTACTGGTCTTCAAGATTCAGATATACGTATTGTTAAAAATAAAGTTGTATTCAAATTAGAGTATTTTTTTGTATCGTTCACGGTAATAAACTAAACCGATTCAATTGTTTGGCTTTCAAAACAAAATTATGTATTTTCAAATATATTTGTTTAACATTATTATTTGTTCCGTTTCGTCAAAGCACACGACACCAACAAAACCTAGTTTAAACAAATTATCAAATCAAACATAATCATTTTGTCAGCCAAATACATCACAAATTTTAAAGTTTCGTAAATTTACAAAATAATTCCAAATTCAACTTCTTCAATTTCCAGCTCTACATATTTCAACTTGTATAAAAAAATATGAACCAAACACAGATTTTAATATTATTATTATCTCTGTAACAATATCTCCATAACATTTAGCATTTAGCAATTGTGGTGAACTCGCGCCACCAAAGAAAATTACGAAAGTGCCCTTTCAACATCCCACGTAACCATGAACCATCCGCCAACCTCACGCACACCGGCAGTTTTACCGCCACCGCCGATTAAAAGCCAACACCCATTTTTGTAAATTATCACTTTCACATACGATCCCTCTAGACTAGCTGTCTTAATATGGTGAATCGCCAGAAGACATGCTGTCGGCAGCGGCGATAATCGAACTCAGCCATCCCCGATCTATAACTGCATGACAGATCAGGGCTCGATTGCTTCGGCCATCGCTTAATCGCCGGCAGAATCAGCACCATGCATCACCATAAGTTTGGATCTGACAAAATAGGCGACATGCACGATAGTCACCGGAACCCTTGCCGCACTTTTACGATGTTGTACGGTGGATGGTATCGTTGCGGCTGTTAGGATTTAGAGAGAGAGAGAAAAGGAAACCCGTGGTTTTCAAATTAAAAACAACAAACATGAACATAGAAATTAGAATGGTGGTATTGAGCCACCTGTTTACCTGCGATTGCAGGTTTTATTATAAATGAATATACGTGGCCTTCTCCTCGTTTACCCAAGTTTTAACTTTGGTAAATCATAGTTTTATTTGACGTTTCCTAATTTTTATATAACTTTTTTTAGTTTATTAATGATTTCGGGCATTGGAACAATATGTTAAAATGGTTGAAGGTTGACATGTCACAAAAGAATAAGTATATAATCTTTAGTTTAAAGTCCTTTTAGTTTTGAAAACGTTAATTATTTAATTAATTTTCTTTTAGGTTTAACGCTTAAAACGATAACATCTGATTTAAATTTACTTTTATGTTTAAAATAATATAAAGCATGTGTAGATATCATTTCGTATAAATTTCGTGAGTTGCTTTACTGAGTTCGATGCACTACCAAACGAAACCGATACCCAAAAAAGTGCAGCAGAGTGTGGGTTTTGCCATTTTTATTCGCTTTTTCCTTGCTTTCCATTGTATAACATATTTTCTTTATATTATTTTCATGCGAACCAAATAGGTTGCAGATGTTTATTTTGGTGACTAGGTTGCGTGAGGGATAGTCTAGAAGGCTAGACAACCACGTGGAGAGATTATGTTGGCATTTAATTTGGAAAATTTAATATATTAAATGTTTATGTTTTAATAAAGGGCATATTTATTACTAAGATCTAAAATGATCAAATTTTGTTACTATTTCCTTCAAATCAATTTAGTTACTTTTAACTTTGAATTTGAATTATAATATTTAAGCTATAATTTATGAGTGGATGATAATCAATACTGATAATTAGTCAGTGACACTCATCAATTTCACTTTCGTTGCCATTGACAATCTCATTTGCATAATCATCATATGTTTAAATTTGATTCGTACCTCTATTTTTTTATTTTTCTTTTCAGTGGTTGAGTTTCTTTCGATTGTTATAGCAAGTTTCTTTTTCATGACGAACGAACCCTACCGAGTGAATTCCCGCTGCGAAGCGCGGGGTAATCCACTAGTTTATTTAATTTACTACAAATGAGTTAATTTAAATTATATTATTACTGATATTTTCATGTGTTTTTTTATCTCTTGCTAGATATATTTTTAAACATTGTAGAAAATATGGATTATTTTTGTAAATGTATTTTTTTGTTTTGTGTGTTCCAGGAAATTGAGATGGATAAGCTTTTGACACACGAAAATACGATTGGAAAATATAAAAGAAGCATTCGAGATATTGAAGAAACATGAGTGCCTCAAGATTCTTATCAACTTTTGATTACAGTAAATCCTCAACATCGCATGTAATGTCCTGTTTGAAGAGGAGGAATGAAAATATAAAGATAAAATATCATTTATGTTAATTAATAATTGATCTACTTCTTGCTAGTCGCTTTTTGGTTCAGTTTTTATAATTTACCTTCGCCATCCAAAATTTCTTTTGAAGAATGATTAATTTTCTTGAATTAAGTATGTATACCTAAAGCATGCATAACGTAATAAAAGCGAGTTAATATCATAAATAGCAGTTTATTTTTTAGACATTTTAAAATTAATCAATTTATCTCTAAATAATATTTATCACTAACTAGTTACATAATTCAGTTAGATTATTCGGTTATCAAAATAGTCTATACTTAGCTCTATTTAATCAAAATGTGTCACTACAAAATACTGACTTGTTTAGTGGTTCGATTAGGGCGGATGGGGTGATGAGCTCACGACCTAGCAACATGGTGCGGGTTCTAAGGGGTACGCCGACCTACCACCCTGGGTTCCAAAATTAGATTGGGAAATTGGGTTGAGAAACTCAGCTTAGTTGGGAAGGAATAAAAAAAGGGGGTGTGGGATGATTTTGTTAACTTTTGTGATGAATATTATAATTAGTTCTTGGGACCCGTGTTTTGCATCAAACCCTTAAATCGAACAAAAACTAAAAGCAAAAACTTTGAAACTACATTATGTGGCGAGTTAACTCGTAAATATTAGAACGAAACGTAAAATATAGAAAAAAAATAATTGAGTCAACTTAGGACCCGTGTGTTACGACGGAGCCATTAAATAGCAAAATATTAACGTTAAAAGCGTTTAAACCATACATGCGTGTTGCTACGCGTTAACTCACAAAATTTAGACTGAAATATTAAACATAATCGTAAAAAAGAATGACTAAATCAAAGCCATAAAAACGCCACGTAGTAAAAGAAAATAATAAAAACTAAAAAAATGATGACGATGACGATGATGAAAACTAAAAAATTTAACTCAAATAATAATAATAATAATAATAATAATAATAATAATTATAATAGTTGTTGTTGTTAATGAGAATGCATGAACAAAGAAACAAAAATTGAGTTTCAATCTTGTTGACATTTAACGAAGCATCAATCAAAGAAAAATAAAAGCATAGTAGAGTAGAACAGAGGAGAACTATAGAAAAAAGTTATATTTATCTATATATAGAGAGAATTATATATATATGTAGAGGTTCCTGTAAGAAAATATAAAAGTGTGAGAAGGATAAGAAATATTTTGGAGGTGACACGTGTTCCTTTTATTTTCGGTAGTTTAAGGGTATAATTGTAATTTAACTAATAAAATCTAATATGGAATGACTATATGCAACCGATTTGGCAGTTATTTTAGGGATTTTCGAATTTTAATTTGGTTTGAATTATGTGATCATATTCGACGCCATATTAGAACGAAATTTTATTTATAGCTTCTTCAGCATTTTTGATTTACAGTATATGAGATTTTGCTGATCATCTTCGACCCTATATACACTGATATCTCGTTTGATCTATCGATATCTTCTTTTTTTTGCAGATCGGAAGGTTTCTTTTAATAGGGTTATGGTGTTATCAATTAGGGATTTCAATAGGTTTCTGTTTCCTATAAAAATGCTATGGTGTTTTTAAGAGGTTTATGGTGTCTTTATTAATATGTTTAATGATAAATGGTGATTTCGGTAGGTTTATAGTGTCTTCAAAGAGTTATGGTGTTCTTTGGGACCTTGCATTGTATTCATTAGGTATCTGGTGCTTTTAAAAGAGTTAGGGTGTTTTTTTGGTGTCTTCAATAGATTTATGGTGTTATTTCATAAAAACAGAAATAACACCTTAACTCATAAAAACACCACAACATTTTCTATTGAAGGCATACATCTTATAAAGAACAGAAATATAACAGAAACAACACCCTAACTCATAAAAACACTACAGCACGTATATTGAAGACATACATCTTATAAAGAACAGAAATATAACAGAAATAACACCCTAACTCATAAAAACACCACAACAATTATATTGAAGGTACACATCTTATAAAAAGCACCCTAACATTGAATATAACACTTTAATCAGAATCAAAACAGGAATAACACCCTAAATATATAAAAACAGGAATAACACCCTAAATATATAAAAACAGAAATAACACCCTAACTCTTTGAAGGCAACAGAAACCTACTGAAGACACTAGAAACCACAGCAATGCAAAGACTTTTGTCCTCACATTAAATATAACATGAATAACACTCTAACTCATAAAACACCACAGCATGTATATTGAAGGCATACATCTTATGAAGAACAGAAATATAACAGAAATAACACCCTACAATTAAAACACCATTGTATGAACATAGAAAAAACACCATGGACTAAAACACCCAAGGCGAGACGTAATTTTTTCTCTACATAAGTATATCAATATGGTACTCATATAAAAGATAAAAAAACATTCGTTATTATGGTGTAATTTTTTTTAAAAAAGAGTTACGTATAAAAGTTATTGACGTTTAAAAAGAATAGGAGAACTTGCATGTGCATTAATGTTAGTTTCTTAATTTAAAAATGTTAAATTTAGCTTTATACCCTTAATCTAGAAAATTAGTTAGTTTAATAGTCAACACTATTTACAAGATTGTCATCAATATCTCAACCATTTGATTAAAAATCTAATGGTTTAAATTCTTTCATACCCTTCTTACAAAAAATATTTTTTTTATAATAAGCTCATCATATATATATATATATATATATATATATATATATATATATATATATATATATATATATATATAATAGTAGTAGTAGTAGTTGTTGTTAATGAGAATGCATGAACAAACAAATAAAAATTGAGTTTCAACCTTGTTCACATTTAACAAAGCATCAATCAAAGAAAAATAAAAGCATAGTGTAGAATAGTGGAGAATTATAAAACTAAGTCAACACATATCTATATCTAGAGAATTATATATATATATATATATATATATATATATATATATATATATATGATAGGATTATTGTAAAAAGGGTGTGTTTTGTGAGAAGTGTAAGAAAGAAACTACACCTTTTGATCTATAATCTAATAGTTGAGATTATAATGGTAAAATTGTAAATAATGTTTACCATTAAAATAATTAATTTTCTAGATTAAGGGTATATAAGTAAATTTAACATTTTTAAATTCAAAAACCCACATACAATGCATATTCAACTTCCCCCGTCTTTTTTAAACGTCAATAATTTTTTATACGTAACTTTTTAAAAAAATTACACCATAATAACGAGCGTTTTTTTATCTTTAATATGAGTACCATATTGCTATACTTATATAGAGAAAAAAATTATGTTTTGATCAGATATTTTAGTCCATGGTGTTTTGTCTATTTTATTTTAGTTATATAGTGATTCAAGGTATTGTGTTTTACAATAAAATACCATGAGCGTATATAAGACACTATAACATTGCAAATATCATTGAATTCAGTAAACTACCATTTTTTATACAAAAACACCATGAAACTAAAATAAAACACCATAGAAAACAAGACACTATACAAGTATACAAAGAACCATTCCATTAGCAATAAAAAATATGATTAAATTCAACGAGCTATTTTTTTCCTTTTACAAGACACCGTAATTTGTTTTGAAATCCTAAAATAAAACACAATAGAAAATGAGATTGAATGTAAATGGTATTTGCAATGTTATGGTGCTTTATACACGTTCATGGTGTTTTACTGTAAAACGCAATGCCTTGAATCACTATACAATTAAAACAATATAGAACCATGGACTAAAATACACGATCGAAACGTAATTTTTTTTTTTTTGCATATAAGTATAGCAACATGGTACTCATATTAAAGATAAAAAACACTCGTTATTCTGATGTAATTTTTTTTTTAAAAAATTATGTATAAAAAGTTGTTGACGTTTAAAAAAGATGGAGGGAAGTTGCATATGCATTACATGTGGTTTTTGAATTTTATCTTTAATTAGGTTTTTTGTTAAATTACTTAATTGCACTTATCCTAATAAATTAAATAATGACATGTGTTATCATAATGTTGTTTCTTATCATTCTCACAAATTTCATCGTTTTTACATAATCTTAAACCTCTATATATATAAATAATGTGAAAGGAAGAGATAGAAGTGGGTGTGTTATGGTAGAATATAACTTAAGTGAAATATAAGAAAATTGAACAGTAATATTATGAGAAGAGTAAATACTGATGATTAATATAGAGATAATAAACAGAAAGCTGTTATTCTCATGTGTGTGAATATAATAGACAATTATTTTAATTTGCACTTTGTTGGATTTGGAACAAATATATGGGAAATTTACAACTTGCTAGATCAGGCGTATTTTGGTTTGAAGATTTAAACGTGTGAAATGTATTTACCATCTTCAAATCACACTATGATAAATTATGTAATAAGATTCTATGTATTTACAATTTTGTAAGCTAAGTTCATCTGTTATTTTAGTACACGATATAAACAAGTAAAATTACCGATACGTTGCAATGAAAATTCAGTCAATGTCGATCTTCAAAAAGAAAAAAAAAATCAAAATTAGTCAAATACAGTTAGATAGAAAAAAGATAAAAAAAAGGGTAAAAAAAGGTCAAAGGTGGTAGGCAAAAAAAAGTCAAATATGGTCAAAGTTACTATTCACAAACTTAGTAAGTATATAATAACTAGTGGGTTACATCCGCGGTCTGCAGCGGGGCGACCCAATTTTTAATAGAAACGTAGACGCAATAATAAAAATAACGTTAATGGCAGGAATTCGTTTGATATTGGTTAGGTTCATTAAGATATAACCGACACTTACTGTAACATCCGTCGAAAAACGGGTTTCCAAACCCCTTCGTTTGTTAATCGAATATCAAGTTATAAAATTTTTGTTGCGTATTTATGGTTAATTTTAATTTTAAACAATACATAATTAATAAACATTTTAGAATTTAAAAACTATAATTATTAAAAAGTGAAAATAAATTAAATAAAAAATAAAAGGGGCTGCCGGGTTTCGAACCCGGGTCAGCCGGAAGACACTAGCATCAAACATTTAACCACTCCGCCACTTGCTGTTTTTGTGTAATCAAGGAAGCAAATAAAACCTTAAGTTCACCCGTGAATCTATCTGTTTGCGCCAAAACTGAAACCGATCAATGGCTTTCAACTTTCCAGACGATTGAATGATCGCTATTACTGATAATAACTGATGAAATCATTACGACCCACGTTCTTAATCAAATTCAGTCTTTATTGTTTCGATTCATATGAGTTTGGGAGTTGAAAACCGAAATCATTTACTTCCTGTTTTACTCTATCAATATCATTATCTCGCAACTCAAAAACACTCACAGACCCTCCAATTTCAATTGCGCTCTGTTTTCTGTTCGTCGGAAACGCTTTCTGATATCGCCGGACTTTCGCCGGAAAACCGTGACACTCATCTAATCGGTAAAGTTCTCAATTCTTTCATCTTCTATCTATTGTTAGACTTATACTAACTCAAAACCTCCAACCAGAATCGGTTCCAGGCGACGATACCGGATAATCTGCAACCGCCGGAAAATTTCTGAAAATTCCGAAATCACGCTGTGAATCGGTATGAGCATCTAAACTCTCTGATAACTCTTGTTTAGTCATTCAATTTCACAATTAGTTAATCAACACTGTTAATTGGTCCGCTCATACGGAGTTCATAAAACAGAGCCGACGACTTTGCCGAAGTTCTGAGAAAAATCATCTTTCCGGTACATTCATTCCCAAAACCTTCTCTATCCATTTCATTTTAATCATTTATATGTCCGTCAATCGAATTAAACAAGAACAGTCGAATAAATCGTTGTCTGTATTGTTTTAACGAAGGAGATGAAGTTAGGCTGTGTATATATTTAATATAAATCGGGTTATATCTCGGGTTAGACACACAGTCCAGCGGTGGACTGTGTGCATTTGAATCATAGAGATATCGGGTTCGAGTCTGTCCTTGTTCCGATTCGTCACAATATTCAGACTTTTTATAAAACCCAAATACGGAAACTTCCAGTTAGTATATCAGTGAAATAAAAACAAGTATTTTAACCAGGTTAGACACACAGTCCAGCGGTGGACTGTGTGCAACGTTAAACAACAGGTCCCGGGTTCGAGACCTGTTATGCACACCGTTCGATATAATTAAAATCCTTTTTAAAATAAATGAATTTTGAATAAATTAAATAGTATAATTAAAAACAGAAATATTTCGGGTTAGACACGTAGCTCAGTTGGTAGAGCTGCGTGCACGCGTACGGGAGGTCACGAGTTCGAACCTCACTCAGTGCAAACAAACACAAGACCGAACCGGTCAACAGTCAACGGTCAATGGTCAACGGTCAACCCTAAAAAGTCAACATTTTTTTTATATTTTTATTTATTTATTTAATTTAAAAATCAATTAAAAATACTTAAAAATAATATTTTTAAAGTTAGAAAATGACCTTAAACTCACAAAAATATATCTAAAAATCCAATTAAAATTGTTAATAAAATCCACTTATTTACCGTACCTTTTCGTTATTATTTAGGTTAGTTATTCATCGTCGATCAACCCTCTAAACTCGTGCGCATTCAACATCATCAAACGAACGCACCCAATGTGAGTGAATCTCTACAAATTCCCCGTTTTAATCACTTTTTGGGGTGTATCATGTGTCTTATTATTTATTACATTTAAACACTTGTGCATCCATCATATCCATGATCAAATGTGTATTCAATATGTATCAACTGTTTGTGTGGTTAATGTTTAGATTAAATTTATCATTTTCAGTACATACATCATCATAGGCCGTCTGGTCCCCATTACCTATGAGCGGAACCGTTCCCCATTACCTATGAGCGTGAACGAGGCGTTGCCAACATACGATCGGCTCCGTTTGATTGAGACTTGATCGCACATACATCATCATAGGCCGTCTGTTCCCCATTACCTATGAGCGGAACCGTTCCCCATTACCTATGAGCGTGAACGAGGCGTTGCCAACATACGATCGGCTCCGTTTGATTGAGCCTTGATCGCACATACATCATCATAGGCCGTCCGTTCCCCATTACCTATGAGCGGAACGTGACGTTGCCAACATATACATTATCATTCATGTCATTTGCTCATGCAAGGTGGTTTGTTATTTGTTATTGTATGTTTATTTGCGTTTGCTCACATATGATTATTGCACAATTTTTTCCATGTTAAATATAACAAGAAATCAATAATAAATGTTTTCTAACAAGGTTCACTCGCCAACTTTTGTTGACCCAAAAACCCCCATTTTTACACATGATACAGGTGATCCAGTTGCAGCAAGAAACATATAGGACGGCTTAGAAGAATAAATCGGTTTAGGCTTTGGATTGTTTATTTAGTTACTTTTTCCTTGTAATGGTATGAACTTGTTTGGAATATTGAAGTTGTAGTTTTGAATTTAATAAATATGAAACATATTAGTAAACATCATGAGCTTTGGTGATAACCCAATTATGCCCCGACTCTTATTCCGCTGCGGGTCGGGGTGTGACTATCAGAGCCATGACTATAGGGATATAGGATAGGTTATTAGACCCTTAGAGCCTATACTATAGTTGATTAGAATTTTTAAATTGTTTTTGTGTTACATGCAAAATTCATGATGTTTATATGCTTTATGTTTATTGTTACATTCAATGTTATGCAAGCATGTTCATAAGTACATATTATTATACAATGCCTAATCATGAATCATATCCTCATAACATATCATATTCATGAGAGCACACACCACACCATTTCCATGATTTTTGCAACGATTTTTGTATTTTCAAATCACATCAAAGTGAGTTCTCATGACGGGCATGTAGTAACTGGAAGGGTACAAGTACCGGTAGTCGGAACGTCCTGTCTAGGCTTGGCATTCGTATAAATCCAAAATAAAGAACCAGTTTGCCTACTTGGGGACTAACGATGAGAGTACGAAGGACCTATTAGGCCAAAGCATGCTATACCAAACGTCGTGTGAGCTAACCCCACTTTGAGTTGTCATTGTGTCTACACCTGGACACCCTCCTACCATACATCTCGCAAACATATTTCATGGTTTTCATTCGGATGATGCAAGTGTTAAACCGCCAACACCAATGTGAATCCTACCAAGCCAATAGTCATGGGGGCCCACATGACTATACAGGTGATGGTTTGGGGGACATTGGAGGCCCAAACATGAGCAAACCCAAGACATCCTATGGATGTAGTTGCATTATTGATGTTTATGTTATTTTATTTTTTTTACGACACATGACACCTAAAAAGACTCCTTAAACTCACAATCTTCTTATGAATGTTTCTGTAGATGTCGGCTAGGCAGCAACGTGGGGTAGAAGGTCAGGAAGGTCAAACGAACGCTTGGCCACCCAAATCGCAAAACAAATGGCCGCGGTGCTTCCTGACATCGTAATTCAAGTCCAACAAGCTCTCGCCGCAAATCCCATCAATCCTCCCCATCAAGAAGACCAGAACGTCGACAACCCTCCCTCCAAAAAGTGCTCTTATAAACACTTCAAGTCTTGCGATCCCCCGAAATTTGAAGGGACCGAAGGTGTCACTACTCTCCTCCACTGGTTTGAGGAAATGGAAAACACCTTCCTCAATTGCGATTGTCCCGAGGATCGCAAGGTACGTTACGCAACCGGGAGACTATTTGGAGTAGCTCTTACCTGGTGGAATACAGAAAAAGGTAAGAGATGAATTGAAGATGCAATGGCCTTAACATGGGAGGAGTTAAGGGAAATCATGACGAGACGCTTCTGTCCAAGAAGCGAGATAAAAAAGTTAGAGGATGAATTTCACTCGTTGAAGCAAAAGGAGGGAGATCATACTTCCTACAACAAGAGGTTTTTAGAGTTGAACCAAATGATCCCCAACTTGTTCACCCCAGTTTACCGCTTAGTCGAACACTATATTCGAGGCCTCCCCTCGAAAATTCAAGACTCGGTTCTAAGCACTTCGCCTGCAACACTTGAAGCTGCTATGGAACTAGCTACCGAGCTTACCGAGAATCGTATTCGTAACGGCAAATTTAAGGACGAGAAAAAGAAAGCCCCCATTGAGGGCCAAACTTCAAACCATTTCACCTCCTCCTCAAAGTTTGCTAATAAGCGGAAACGAAACACCAGAAACTTTGCTGTCACACAAACAAATTTCCCTATCCCTGCTGCACCCATTACCCAAGTTGCCCCCTCAACTGCACCGTATAAGAAGCCATACTCCGGCCCATACCCAAAATGCAACCGTTGCCAATACCATCATTTTCCTGATCATCCCTGCCAACAATGCACCGGCTGTGGCCGCGCAGGTCACACCATTCAAACCTGTCGCGCGCTTCAGCGAACGAACCGCAATCAACCCTCCACCCAAACCCACCATCAGGTAGTGGGTGAAGCCCAACAACCTTTACTTCTACCACCTACCCAACATGTAGCCCAATCCTACTACCAACCCAACTATCCCATGGTGCAACCTATGCGGGCTTGTTACAACTGTGGAGACCCGAACCATTTCAGGAACACCTGTCCACGCTTGGTGAACATTATCCATGCCCAAGCTCAAGCTAATCCAGTAAACCAGGCTAACCAAGCTCCTCCACCTGCAAGAGGAAGAGCTTTCAACATCAACGCTAATCAAGTTAGGGGGGACAACAATGTGGTGAACGGTACGTTTCTAATCAATGGTAGTTATGCATCCATGTTATTTGATACTAGCGCGGATAAGAGTTTTGTGTCCTTAGAATTTGAACCCATCCTCAACCAAACTCGAGATAAACTCATGGAATCCATAACGGTAGAAGTTGCTGACGGAAAACCGGTCTCATTAAACTCTATTATACGCAATTGTACTCTCACCCTAAACGATCACGATTTTCCAGTTGACCTCATACCTATGAAGTTGGGAAGTTTCGACATTATAATTGGTATGGACTGGCTCAGCCAACATCATGCTGAAGTTGTATGCCGCGAAAAGTTTATTCGCATTCCTCTTATAAACGGTCAGACTCTACGAATCTTTGGAGAAACACCTTCGAAAGGACTCAAATTAATGTCCTGTCTTCAAGCCCGAAAATATCTCCGCAAGAATTATGTCGCATTCCTAACTCATGTCGTCAAAAAGGGAATCAAGGAGAAGAAACTCGAAGACATCCCAGTAGTAAAAGATTTTACACAAGTTTTTCCTGACGACATTTCAGGACTTCCTCCCGTGAGAGAAGTCGAATTCCGCATTGATCTTTTACCTGGAGCTACACCATATGCAAAATCTCCTTATAGGTTAGCCCCATCCGAAATGCAAGAGCTAGCCAGTCAATTGCAAGAGCTGACTGACAAAGGATTCATACGTCCTAGCTCATCGCCTTGGGGAGCACCTGTCCTTTTTGTGAAGAAGAAAGATGGAACGTTTCACATGTGTATCGACTACAGAGAACTCAACAATTTAACGGGTAAGAACCGCTACCCATTACCTCGCATCGATGATCTTCTTGACCAACTTCAAGGCGCCAGCTGTTTTTCAAAAATCGACCTTCGTTCTGGTTATCATCAACTCAGAGTACATGAAGAAGACGTCCCAAAGACCGCCTTCCGAACTCGTTATGGTCATTATGAATTCATGGTCATGCCATTTGGTCTAACCAACGCTCCAGCTGTCTTCATGGATCTAATGAACAGAGTCTGCAAACCCTATCTCGATCGCTTTGTTATAGTCTTCATCGACGACATCCTCATTTACTCAAAGTCTAAGTCTGATCATGAACGACACCTTCAACTCATCCTTACACTCTTAGGGAATGAAAAGCTCTGCGCCAAATTCTCCAAATGCGAATTCTGGTTAAAAGAGGTACAATTCCTTGGACATGTCGTCAATGACAAGGGAATACATGTCGACCCCTCAAAGATCAAAGCAGTACAAGAATGGCAAGCGCCACGTACACCAACCGAAGTAAGATCATTCCTTGGTTTGGCTGGTTATTATCGCCGTTTCATTGCAAATTTCTCCTGCGTCGCTGTACCACTCACGGCTTTAACACATAAAGGAAAACCCTTCATATGGGGACCCAAACAAGAAGAAGCCTTCCAAACCCTTAAATAAAAACTCTGTGACGCACCTATCCTCACACTTCCTGAAGGTTGTGATGACTTCGTGGTTTATTGCGACGCGTCAGGGCAAGGACTAGGCTGTGTTCTAATGCAAAGAGGAAAGGTGATAGCTTATGCTTCTAGACAACTCAAAACTCATGAGAAGAACTACACCACCCACGACCTTGAACTTGGAGCTGTTGTGTTCGCTCTTAAGATATGGAGACATTACCTCTACGGTACTAAGTGTGAAATATACACTGATCACAAGAGCCTCCAACATATCTTCAACCAAAAGGAGTTAAACATGAGACAACGGAGATGGGCCGAACTTCTTAATGACTACGACTGCGAAATTCGGTATCATCCTGGCAAGGCAAACGTGGTGGCCGATGCGCTCAGTCGAAAGGGTTATGCGAACTCCATTCGTCTTCTATGTTCGCAAATCATAACAGACATCAAAGATCAAATCCGAGAAGCCCAACATGTTTCAGTAACGGAAAACGACGTACGCAAGGAGCTGTCTTGTGGAGCTGAACTTAAAATTGAAACTAAATCCGACGGGATTCTGTACTATCTAGATCGCATATGGATTCCCGATCACAATAACCTTCGTGATTTCCTTATGAATGAGGCGCACAAAACACGATACTCTATACACCCAGGAGCCGACAAGATGTATCAAGACCTTCGATACACCTACTGGTGGCCTGGAATGAAAAAGGATATTGCTGTTTTTGTTTCCAAGTGCCTTACATGTTCCAAAGTAAAAGCTGAACATCAAAGACCCTCAGGACTTCTGGTCCAACCTGAAATACCTGTATGGAAGTGGGAAAACATAACCATGGACTTCATTACCGGGTTACCTCGCACTTCTGGTGGGTATGACACGATATGGGTAATCATTGATCGTCTTACAAAATCAGCCCACTTCATTCCGATTCGCGAGTACTTCAAGAATGAGAAGTTAGCTCGTATCTACATCAGCGAGATCGTAAGCCGTCATGGTGTACCGTTAAGCATTATTTCAGATCGTGATGGTCGTTTCACTTCACGAACATGGCAAGCCGTACAAGCCGCTTTGGGTACACAATTAGACCTCAGCACCGCTTATCATCCTCAAACTGATGGACAATCTGAACGCACCATCCAAACTCTTGAAGATATGCTTCGAGCATGTGTCATAGACTTCAAGGGAAATTGGGACGCTCATCTACCATTAGTTGAATTTTCGTACAACAACAGCTATCATTCAAGTATCGGCATGGCACCTTTCGAAGCTTTATATGGTCGTAAGTGCCGATCTCCAATATGTTGGCACGAAATTGGAGAAGCTCAAATCACTGGTCCAGAATTGATTCAAGAAACCACAGATAAGATCCATCAAATTCGAAACAATCTTCTAGCGGCACAAAGTCGTCAAAAGAGTTATGCAGACAAACGACGAAAGCCCTTGAGTTTAACATTGGTGACCAAGTACTTCTAAAAGTATCACCGTGGAAGGGAGTAGTTCGTTTTGGCCAGAAGGGCAAGCTAGCACCACGTTACGTAGGACCTTTCAAGATACTCGAAAGAGTAGGACCTGTAGCATACAAGCTTGACCTACCAGAAGAACTCAACAGAATTCACCCCACATTCCACGTATCAAACTTGAAGAAGTGCCTCGCCGATGAAAACCTCCATATTCCCCTAGAAGATATTCAGATCGATGAATCTATGCACTTCATTGAAAGACCAGTAGAGATCATAGACTTCGGAGAAAAACGTTTAAGACGGAGTCATATTCCAATTGTTAGGGTACGCTGGGAGTTGAAACGAGGACCTGAGTTTACTTGGGAACGTGAAGACTCAATGCGCGAAAAATACCCGCATCTTTTTCCTGTTACCACTACTACTTAAATTTCGGGACGAAATTTCTAAAAGTAGGGGATACTGTAACATCCGTCGAAAAACGGGTTTCCAAACCCGCTTCGTTTGTTAATCGAATATCAAATTATAAATTTTTTGTTGCGTATTTATGGTTAATTTTAATTTTAAACAATACATAATTAATAAACATTTTAGAATTTAAAAACTATAATTATTAAAAAGTAAAAATAAATTAAATAAAAAAAGAAAAGGGGCTGCCGGGTTTCGAACCCGGGTCAGCCGGAAGACACTAGCATCAAACATTTAACCACTCCGCCACTTGCTGTTTTTGTGTAATCAAGGAAGCAAATAAAACCTTAAGTTCACCCGTGAATCTATCTGTTTGCGCCAAAACTGAAACCGATCAACGGCTTTCAACTTTCCAGACGATTGAATGATCGCTAATACTAATAATAACCGATGAAATCATTACGACCCACGTTCTTAATCAAATTCAGTCTTTATTGTTTCGATTCATATGAGTTTGGGAGTTGAAAACCGAAATCATTTACTTCCTGTTTTACTCTATCAATATCATTATCTCGCAACTCAAAAACACTCACAGACCCTCCAATTTCAATTGCGCTCTGTTTTCTGTTCGTCGGAAACGCTTTCTGATATCGCCAGACTTTCGCCGGAAAACCGTGACACTCATCGAATCGGTAAAGTTCTCAATTCTTTCATCTTCTATCTATTGTTAGACTTATACTAACTCAAAACCTCCAACCAGAATCGGTTCCAGGCGACGATACCGGATAATCTGCAACCGCCGGAAAATTTCTGAAAATTCCGAAATCACGCTGTGAATCGGTATGAGCATCTAAACTCTCTGATAACTCTTGTTTAGTCATTCAATTTCACAATTAGTTAATCAACACTGTTAATTGGTCCGCTCATACGGAGTTCATAAAACAGAGCCGACGACTTTGCCGGAGTTCTGAGAAAAATCATCTTTCCGGTACATTCATTCCCAAAACCTTCTCTATCCATTTCATTTTAATCATTTATATGTCCGTCAATCGAATTAAACAAGAACAGTCGAATAAATCGTTGTCTGTGTTGTTTTAACGAAGGAGATGAAGTTAGGCTGTGTATATATTTAATATAAATCGGGTCATATCTCGGGTTAGACACACAGTCCAGCGGTGGACTGTGTGCATTTGAATCATAGAGATACCGGGTTCGAGTCTGTCCTTGTTCCGATTCGTCACAATATTCAGACTTTTTATAAAACCCAAATACGGAAACTTCCAGTTAGTATATCAGTGAAATAAAAACAAGTATTTTAACCAGGTTAGACACACAGTCCAGCGGTGGACTGTGTGCAACGTTAAACAACAGGTCCCGGGTTCGAGACCTGTTATGCACACCGTTCGATATAATTAAAATCCTTTTTAAAATAAATGAGTTTTGAATAAATTAAATAGTATAATTAAAAACAGAAATATTTCGGGTTAGACACGTAGCTCAGTTGGTAGAGCTGCGTGCACGCGTACGGGAGGTCACAAGTTCGAACCTCACTCAGTGCAAACAAACACAAGACCGAACCGGTCAACAGTCAACAGTCAATGGTCAACGGTCAACGGTCAACCCTAAAAAGTCAACATTTTTTTTATATTTTTATTTATTTATTTAATTTAAAAATCAATTAAAAATACTTAAAAATAATATTTTAAAGTTAGAAAATGACCTTAAACTCACAAAAATATATCTAAAAATCCAATTAAAATTGTTAATAAAATCCACTTATTTACCGTACCTTTTCGTTATTATTTAGGTTAGTTATTCATCGTCGATCAACCCTCTAAACTCGTGCGCATTCAACATCATCAAACGAACGCACCCAATGTGAGTGAATCTCTACAAATTCCCCGTTTTAATCACTTTTTGGGGTGTATCATGTGTCTTATTATTTATTACATTTAAACACTTGTGCATCCATCATATCCATGATCAAATGTGTATTCAATATGTATCAACTGTTTGTGTGGTTAATGTTTAGATTAAATTTATCATTTTCAGTACATACATCATCATAGGCCGTCTGTTCCCCATTACCTATGAGCGGAACCGTTCCCCATTACCTATGAGCGTGAACGAGGCGTTGCCAACATACGATCGGCTCCGTTTGATTGAGCCTTGATCGCACATACATCATCATAGGCCGTCTGTTCCCCATTACCTATGAGCGGAACCGTTCCCCATTACCTATGAGCGTGAACGAGGCGTTGCCAACATACGATCGGCTCCGTTTGATTGAGCCTTGATCGCACATACATCATCATAGGCCGTCCGTTCCCCATTACCTATGAGCGGAACGTGACGTTGCCAACATATACATTATCATTCATGTCATTTGCTCATGCAAGGTGGTTTGTTATTTGTTATTGTATGTTTATTTACGTTTGCTCACATATGATTATTGCACAATTTTTTCCATGTTAAATATAACAAGAAATCAATAATAAATGTTTTCTAACAAGGTTCACTCGCCAACTTTTGTTGACCAAAAAACCCCCATTTTTACACATGATACAGGTGATCCAGTTGCAGCAAGAAACATATAGGACGGCTTAGAAGAATAAATCGGTTTAGGCTTTGGATTGTTTATTTAGTTACTTTTTCCTTGTAATTGTATGAACTTGTTTGGAATATTGAAGTTGTAATTTTGAATTTAATAAATATGAAACATATTAGTAAACATCATGAGCTTTGGTGATAACCCAATTATGCCCCGACTCTTATTCCGCTGCGGGTCAGGGTGTGACACTTACCGAAAGATAAACAAAAAAAAGTCATGTTATGACCAAAAAAAATACTCATTGATCGAAATAATAAAAACGAATATCAATTTCAGTACTAACGTTGTTTGGTCAGTATTAGATCGTTCGTTTTGTTACATGTATAACACCAGCTCCGATTGATACTTAAAAAAGAAAAAGAAAAACCAAAAAATAGAAAAGAAAAAAGGAAAGATGAAAAAATATTCATAAAAGACAAAAATCACAAAAGAACAAAAGTTATTATAGCTAAAAAGTTCATAAAATTATATATATAATAATAACTAGAGTTGATGGCTAGACGAAAACCGGAAAAAACGTAAAATTAAAACACTAATCTATAACATAAAGTGACTCACGTGACATAAAACATAGATGAATACGAACTTACACCGAATCCTATTAGAAAGTGAAGTTGGTCAAAGAGATACTATATAAACTTACTTTTTAGAAAGCAAATGGCAAAATTGTTTTCATACAAGTAAATATCAAAATATTTCTACAGGGCACTCCCAAAACCATCACTTAATCGCTTGGTGCTTCTCAAGAGATCCCACAATTGTTGTCCATTTTTCTCACATCTAGCCATCATCATGAAAACGCCAAATCATCACTTGGTTGTGATCATACCAGATTGGACACGCCATCACTTAATCAATTGGCTTCATTACAGGAGTGCCCCGCCTTGCTCATAAACATGTGTGATAACCATAATGATGAAGAAATTAAAAAGAAATATTTTTTTTTTTATGTTTTGTTGGTTTTTTTCTATAAAAGTCAAATTACATAAGAAAGAAAGTTATATGAAAATTTTGTTAGTTCGAAAAAGCTAATTAAGGTACGGAGTTTTGAAATTAGATTGAAATATCTGTTGTTCATGCATTTTTTAAACACGTAATTAAATAAAAGTAGATTAAAGGATATTTTTTGTGTGCAACTCCCAGATTCTTCTTCTGCTTCCTCGCAGATAAACTGTTTATTTCTGGATTGCTTTGGCGATTTCCATTTTCTAGTATAGGGATTTGTATGTTTGTCAGTTTGTGTATATTTAGCATCATATCAGAGATATGTTCTGTCATGTTTCTTCATTGGAAAACAAAAATGTTAACTCATTTGACAGAGGCTTATATCTTTTAAAAGAAAGATTCTAGGTTCATATATAGGCAAGAGTGTAATTTAAATTTATTTATGTAGTTTATAATATAAGTAAGATTTTTCATTAAAAATAATAATTAATGTGAAGATGAGCACTTATAAATGTTGAAATTGTGGGAGATAATAGAATAAGGTTTAGACACACGAGATAATATTTAAAAAGAAGAACCCACAAGATTCTCATCTGATTAAAATAGATTTTCAACGGTCTTGAATGAAGAAGAGTGTGAAATTTTGAATATGGAAACTTCAAGTTATAAACAATAATGATTTTTTTTATAAAGATAGTTGAAGTTACTAAAATGCCTTTGAAAGAACTTGAGTTAATTTATCTGATTTATCACCCGCGCTATGTTGGGTTTCAACGTAGATAAAAAAAATAAATCACAACCAGACATTTTATGATACGTGCTTGAGTTCCACGTCACACATTTATCTCCACATCCACCATGCACTCCCGTGATGTAGCAAAATTATTGCATTGTTTACTTACTTTGTTCACATTAGTGGTTTAGATAATGGGTAGTTTTTTATGATATCACGTAATTCAGATTTCCCTTTATAAGGCTTATAAAGGCCATTTAAGTTTTATAAAATACTAAGCGGAAGTTTGAACCAAAAATAGTCTTTTCTTTTATCTTATGTTTTTGGGGATTAACTCACTCTGAGGGTTATCTATCTCGGAGTTTGATCCACTCAACGGATCTCTATCATTTTATGTGACGATAAAAAATCACATCGCCGAGATAAAAAATTGGTCGATGTATTGTACTTGATTTGACATAAACGACACTTAGAATTAATAGCTATTAAGGTGGACGGGACGCCATTAGGGTGGCTATGCGGTGTGTGGTGACCCCGCACGAGCACACCTCTGCCGGCACCCCTTTGGGTTCGGTATCTTAGCAAATCGGTGTGTAGTCAACAAGTGAAAATTAGTCGTAATTACTAGTAGTTTCAATCTCAATGACTATAAACATCGGACCGGTTATGTATAACAAAAAAAATGTTTTCTTTTATTTAAACCCCACACATTTCAATTTTCTCACATAACTCTCACTACAACCCTACATTCCTATACACCATGGATAAACAAAACAAAGGTGAAGCCAAGAAAAAAGTTATGCTAGCCGAGAATCAGGTTCAAACCCAAGGGGACGCGTCTTGCAAACAAGGCAAAGCGGTTCTAGCAGTCCGAGTGCACCGTTTCAAACCCCACACAGATATTCAACACACTCTCAACCTCATTTTTTTTACCACCAAGCTTCACAACCGACTTTTTACAACACCCAACACCAGCCTAATTTTCCGCCACAATTATTTTCACACCCCCACGGTCCAACATGGTCGCACCCGGCATGTACGAATATTCCATGGAAGCACAAAACTCATTCGACCCGTTTGCATTTAGGAGCCCACCAATTCAAACACCAAGAGAGAATGTTGAGCGCCCACTTCCGATCTACGATGACAATGAAAACCATGATCTAGATGTTGTCCTCAAAACTCAACATTTGGATGAAGATATTGGCGAAGAGAAAGAAAAAATACGAGTTGGAAGACGAAAATGTCGGTGAAGCAAGTGAGCCGAAAGAAAAGTGAGTAAAGATGGAGAGTCAATTTTGGACGAAGAAACAAAAAGGCCTTAGCCAAGGCATGAGTTCATTGTTCTTTAAACAAGCAAAAATGCAATAAACAAAAATCAGACGGTTTTTGGAGAAAAGTTCTCGAGCATTACAACGCAACGGTCGGCGGAAGTACCCGAACAGTTTATCAAGTACATTCAAAATGACTCCCTATGTTAACGAAGTTGAACTACTTCAACAGTCTTTGGCATCAATCGGTTAAAAATTTACTTTTTAACTTAATAAAATATTTTCTACAACATTATTTTTTATTTTATTTTTTAGTTTATATTTGTTGTAATATGTGGAACGTATACGTGATAGCGGGTGTGACGACGTTGAAGTCATGACAAGGGCTTTAAAAGATTACCAATCAATCAGTACCACTGTTAGGTGAAGATAGTGGTAGTTCGGGCAAAAACAGAAAGTCGTCAGATTTGGGTACCTATAATGCGGGTACACTAGAAACTGAGTTCACTAGTTCTATACCTGACATAAACATAGACCTCTCAACAACAAGACCACAAAAGAAAGATAAGAGAGCCTCAACACCATCGGATAGCTCTACGGCTTTGACCGAGAAGCTCTCACGATACACCCTTATGAAAGAAGCAAAACAAGCACGAACATTAGAGTTATCGAATATAAGAAAGAAACGTGAGGAAGACACCATAGCGTTAGTGGCGGAACAACTCGAGGCGGTGCGATAACTTTTGTATGATCTGGATATGGAGATGTTTACAAAGCCACATGGCCATGCTTCACCTGAACTGTTGCCCTTTATTCTAGCCCGAAAACGGGAGATCACAAAAAGATATAATTGGTCATGCCCTTTCTAATTTTTAGTTTTATGGTTTATGTCCTAGTTTTAATTTTATGTAATGCCTTTTTTCGAATTAAATGTACTTTTATTTTGTTTAATATATGTTTTAATTATTTTTAATGCATTGTATAAAAAAAAAATGGATTTTCGGAGATTACTCTTAGTGTTTAAGTGCAAATAGGGGGTGAAAATGGAGTTTATATGGCATGAGTTGATTGGTTGAGATAAGACCCCCCCCCCCCCCCCTCCCCCCTAAAAAGCACCCTTTCCACTCTTATTATTATAATTATTTGCCTACTTTGTTGGGACAAGGCCACGTTTTGGAGGAAATCACAAAACATAGGTGAGTTTGTTGCTTGTGTTACATAGAAATTGATAGGAGTGCATGTCCTCATGAATAAAGAACCGAATCTTATCTACAATTTATGTTGCTAATCACAATCTCAAGGTAATCTCTGGCCTAAGACAATATACGTATAGTTTAGTCTTATATAAAACAAAACTATGTTTCACGGGTCAATCCAACTTGATCGGACCAATCACCAAAACCATTTTGACCACCCTAGAATACTACCAATAATAATATAATAATACTAGTAATGACTTTCGGGCTAACGGTTACTAATCCAACAACTCCGATTCGAATAATGATGAACTTAAGATATGTAACGACTGTCACGCACTTGCGAATCTCGTCTCGAAAGCATTCGATCGGGAAATCGTTGTAAGGGATTGACATGTATTTCACCAAGATTGTGAGATCGTAAAGATACGGAAATTGTGGACCTACGGGGGCGGATTCATTGGTGTTTTGGGGGTTTCAGAAAACTCCTCGGTCTGGAAAAAAAAATTGAAAATATTAGTGGAAACCTTGTATAATTTAGAAAGAGTAAATTGCCAAAATGGTTCCCGAGGTTTGGTCACTTTTGTCACTTTAGTCCAAAATTCAAACCTTTTGAATCTGGGTCCCTATGGTTTCAATTTTGTTCCCATTTTCATCCAAAATCAAAATTTGGTTAGATTTTTCAATTAACATTCAGTTTTTTTTGTCTTTTTCCTCTCTTTTATTGAAGGGTAAAATGGTCTTTTAACGTTTTATTGTAACAAATTAAAAAAAAACTGACCATTTTGCTCTTCATTAAAAGAGAGGAAAAAGACAAAAAAAAACTGGATGTTAACTGAAAAATATGATTTTGCTTTTCGATGAAAATGGCAACAAAATTGAAACCATAGGGACCAAGATTCAAAAGGTTTGAGTTTTGGACTAAAGTGGCAAAAGTGACCAAACCTCTGGGACCATTTTGGCAGTTTATTCTTTAGAAAAAATAGTGTGAATCTATCAAAAGGAACCTTGTGAAAAAGTTTCTGAATCCGCTATTGTGGACCTATACCGAAACCAATACCTAAACCCGAAAAACAGTTTGAAACAGTTAACCAAGAATAAGACCGAGAACCAACCAAATAATCTTAATTGATCTGGTCTCGGGCCAGTCCCGAACCAGGTATCTGGGTTACTCCGTCGTGTCTGAATCCTTCTCGGCCCTACCTATGTCCTAACTCAAGTCACATCGATCTGCTCAACCATGTGTCTACCCAACACTCTAAGAACCTGATACATGGGCTCAATGTGTGAGCCACCATCGTCTCCTGCAACAAAACTATAGACCTGATCATGAACCTCCAACCAACTCCTACCAGCAGCTTTCTTACTTCCCAAACTGTTAACCATATTCCTCATTTTGGCTCGATCGTCCCATTTACCTTCAGCAGCATACATATTCGCCAGCGTGACATAAATTCCTGACTTTTTAGGCTTCAAATCCAACACCAGGCGGGCAGTCATAACCGGCTGCCCGTGTGCTTTACACGCTCCAAGAAACGCTGCCCAAACCGATTCGTCAGGCGTAGATGGCATACCGCGTATTATATCATATGCTTCCTTAAACCTTCCACCACGCGCAAGCAAATCGATTACGCAAGCATAAATTTCTTGGCTCGCACTCATTTTGTACGTTGTGGTCATCAGTTTAAAGAAAGTCAACCCCTGGTCAATAAGTCCAGCATGACTACAAGCAGTAAGAACCGCGATGAACACAATCATATCCGGTTTTATACCCGACTTTACCATCTGATTCAATAACTCAACTGCCTCGTGGCCATACCCATGGCTCCCCAATGCGATCATCATTGAAGTCCAAGAAACCCGATCATGACAACACATTTCACTAAAGATTCTTCTAGAATCTTGGATGCTTCCGGACTTTGCATACATATCGATTAGGGAATTTGCTAATGGTAGATTCTGTTCAAGGCCTTTCTTGAAGATCCTGCAATGAATCTGTTGACCACTGGTCAAAGCCGATAAATTTGTGCAGGCGGTTATAACACTGGAAAATGTGAAGCAATCTGGAGTGCAACCCTGCAGTTCCATTTGGAATAACAAATGTAACGATTTAATCGGGTCAGGCTTCACGTATCCTGCTATTAACGTGTTCCATGTAACGTTGTCTTTTTCGTTCATTTCGTTAAAACACAATTGTGCCTCATGAAAACAGTTACACTTGGAATACATGTCTAGTATAGAGTTCATAACTGGAAGATTAAGGTCAAACCCGAGTTTGACCACCGAAGTGTGTATCTGCTTGCCATAAGTATGAGATCCAACTCCTGCACATGCTCTTATTGCAATTGAGAGACTATATGGGTTTTGTTCGGCTTCCTCCTGTGCAAAGAGGATTAAATAAATACTGAAAATTAGTTCTTGTTCAGAAATACTGAATTCGGTTTTTAACTAGGGGTGACACTTACTGACACGACACGAAAATAAATAGGTTTCGGGTTGTCATATCTTAAAACTCGACCAGTTAAAAAAGTCAACTAACGCATACCATGAACATTTGTCGAAAGACTTCAAGGGCGGCAAGCCCGTCATCCCTGTGAGTGAATCCCGTTATAAGTGTAGTCCAAGACACCTGATTCTTGACCAGAATCTCTTCAAACACCAAACACGCATGCTCCATACTTACACAACAAGTAGCATACATATCCAAAAGTGCATTATCAACATATATGCTAGTATCAACAAACCCATGTTTCAAAGCCAGCCCATGAGCCGAAGCACCACAAGAAAGGGACTTCATGCCTTTACAAGCCTTCAAAACACTCGACAAAGTGAATGCGTTAGGGCGATCCAAACACTCCCTCGTCATATCTTTGAACATCATCCATGCGAAGCGGTGGCGGTCGCAGGCTGTGTAACCAGAAATCATGGTTGTCCATGCAACTACGTCTCGGTCAGGCATTTCTTCGAACAGTTGGCGTGCTTGTTTGAGTAACCCGTTATCAAAGTAAGCTTTGATGAGATTAGTGGATAGTTTGGCGGGAGATTTTTGTTGAAATGGTGGTCGATTTGATTGTGGTTTGTAATTCTGGGTCCAATGTAAAACACTACGAACTTGTACAGGGATTTTATCATGCAGCTTATTATGGCTCATGGTTGCAGACTGCACTTCATAATTGTGGCTCATGTGCCACTTGCAGTCCAAAATTCTGGCTCAGCTTTTTTTTTCTTTACTCGTGGACTGGGCCCTAGTGGGCTTTCGGTTCGTTTAGCATTTACTCATTTAGTAAATAATTGGGCTAAGAATTTAGACAATTCCTTTTATTTACTTTTTCTCTAGCTTCTTAGTGGTTTAGATCTTTGGTTAAGCACTTAATGATTCAACCTGTTTGTTTCATGAGCAGACGTCTGAATGATTCAGATTTTTGTCTCTGAATGGTTAAGCATTATACTGAGGGGTTGTTTATTTAACTCTTAATGGGGCTCTTAATGGTCCAGGCAACACTTAATGGATCAAACTGTTTGTTTCGTGAGCATATGTCTGAATGATTTAGATATTTGCCTCTGAATGGTTTAGCATTATACTGAGTCTGAATGGTTAACACCTCTAATCTGAATTGGTCAGACATTTGTCTCTAAATAGTTAAGCATTATACTGGCTCTTAATGGTTCAGACTTCTTACTGGTTCATCACTTAATGGTTCAAACCTCTTACTAGTTCAGCACTTAACCTTCAGAAGTTAACAAACAGCCCCTGTGTCTGAATGGTTAAGACCTCTTATCTGAATTGGTCAGACATTTACGCCTAAACAGTTTAAGCAATATACTGGCTTTTAGTAGTTCAGAACTTATTGATTCAGCACTTACCCATTTAAAAGTTACTAAACAACCCGTTAGTTAGTTTCTTTTAAAATGATTTACAAAGTGTTTATACATCTGTTTTTATAAATGCCTGGTTGGTCCCTGTCATTTGCGAAAATTGCAGACTTGGTCCCAATGATTCACTAATTACAAAGTTTGTCCTAATAGTTGTAATTTTTGCACTCAGGTGATCCTTATCACTAACCTCTGTTAAATTTCTTAGTTAAGTCTATATAAAATTACCAAACTGTCCTTATTATTAAAAAACAAAAAAAATAAACACCCTCACCCTGATCTCTCTCTCACTCTTTCCTTTTCTCTCTCTAAAACACCACCACCATCTTCTTCCTCCTCTCTCTTAAATCCATCACCACCACCTCCACCTTTAACCTGTCACCACCTCCACCGCCACCATCAACCCACCACCTCCACTGCCACCTTCAACTCACCACCACCAGTTCATAACTTCCGACGATCGGAAAAGCTGCTACGAAACGGGCTTTTTATCATCTTTCACTTGGCCTGGAATCTGTTCCGAATTGAAGGGAACTGCCACGGGTTTTGTGACTTCTTGTTCAGGTTCCCATTGGGACCTAGCAACAGGAAGCGATTGTTGTTGGGTTGTTATTGTTTTTCTAGCGGAATTGGAGTTATTCGGTCCGAATTTGAGCCCGCTGCTGATAATCGTCTGACCGAGAGTAGAGGGGCATTCAAATCCAGCTGTTTTTCATCCATTTTGAGCTTTCGAATGCTAACCGATCTTATAAACTACAAATTTAACATGGTAAAAACAGGAAACAATGGGAAATTAGTTCAATTAATACGTGAATTATTAAAATTGCATAAAGTTAAAGTAGAAAACAGAGTAAATATCAAAATGGTAAAATCCCATGCTTGACTTAAATTGAAAGGAAACAGGGGAACCATAGATTCAAATTAAAGCACAAAACTTTATACCGTAGATTCAAATTAAATAGAATTTTTATAATATTTCAACTCGTCGTCGGAAGTTATGAAGTTCACACCTCCACATGTTCTAGCGAGCAGCTTTTCCAGTCGTCGGAAGTTATGAACTAGTGGTGGTGAGTTGAAGGTGACGGTGACGGTGGAGATGGTGGGTTGATGGTGGCGGTGGAGGTGGTGACGGGTTAAAGGTGGAGGTGGTGTTGGGTTTAAGAGAGAGGAGGAAGAAGATGGTGGTGTTGTTGTTTTAAAGAGAGAAAAGGAAAGAGTGAGAGAGAGATCAGGGTGAGGGTGTTTATTTATTTTCGTTTTAATAATAAGGGCAGTTTGATAATTTTATATAGACTTAACTAAGAAATTTAACAAAGGTTAGTGATAATGACCACCCGAGTGCAAAAATTACAACTATTAGGACCAACTTTGTAATTAGTGAACCATTGGGACCAAGTCTGTAATTTTCACAAACCACAGGACCAACTAAGCATTTAACTCGTAAAACTATGAAATCCTGTTTTCTATAAGATGTCTACGTCATATACTTACTTGAAGAAATTGAGTAAATAGTATTTAAGTTATAAGGCCAATATTTCTACGGATTAAAATGAGCTTCTCTCTATTTATTTTATTGATCGTTACTTTCTTTGTAATTTTCTGATAACCCATATTTTTAATCTATATTACTAAGTATTGAAATTTAGTGAAAATAACCTATAATCTATTCAACTATTATTTTACCACCCATAAATGTTAATTGAATTTGTTTAATTGTAGATATATATTTCAATTTTGAATAATCAATCTATTGGATGTATTAGTAAAGGATATTGTATTTAAAGCATTTGAGATATTAATATAAATATCTTATTTCTCTTTTGTAAATTCATTTAAAAAGAAATTAAGTGGAGTAGAGATGAGCAGTTAAATGTTAAATTTGCAGGAGACAAAGAAGATAAGATTCTCATTTGATTTATATCCAAAGTCATGATGTCATGAATGAAGAAGAAGAGTATCCAAATATAAAAATGAAAATTTTAATCAATGACTGAGAATGAAGATTACTAAATGCGCTCGGAAGAACATGACACTAATTTATTAGATACTGTTATTTGTTCTTATTTATGTTATATATATTTTATGAAATTTGCTCTATAAGTTTCATTTATTTATAAAAAAAGAACTATCAAATACAGAATTACAAATTTCGCTTTTAATTTAATATCGCATGAGGTTAAAACAAAAAGATATAAATACATTCATATTACACTCCCAAGTTAACTTTTTTTTTTTGCAGATATTGGATAAGTGGCTTCTTTTTACATATTTTTTTTCAGATATAAATATAGAAGCATACTAACAAGAAGTTAAAACACCTACAAAACAAAACAAGAGTTACCCAATTACATTTCGAATGTTATCTGTCCCAATTATATTATATGGAATATGACATTGGATGCTAAAATGACATCTATTGGCTAATAAAATGACATGATCCATCACAAATAAACAAGTTGTTTAGTTCAATAATTATGTCAAAGGACAAGATAACATCCAATAGTCCAAGACAAGTCATGTTGTATTTTACTTGCTCAAATATATTACAAATATTATCTAAAAAGAAACGAGTCAAACAGATTAAATAATTTAAAGGCTTATAAAATCATACCTGATGTATGTATAAAATCATAATTAAATAAAACAAAAATAAAGCGTAACCGGGTCAACCCAACCTGATCCGACCAAACCCATTTTGACCCGCCTTATAATTTTACCAATAATATGTCAAACCAGCATAATTTGACTATAACCACATCATTAGATATCCTAATTTTGATTTTGAATGCAGTAGCCATAACCAAAGAGCAAGTCAAAGTTCAAAGTCAAAGCATAATATATATAAGTTCAAATTCACAGATGCTGAGCGAAACCAACACCGCATAATTAGTTCTTAAATCTAACCAAATACCAAAATAATCCAAGCGATTGATTAGTAATACTTGTTAGAGGTTTTGTTCTTCAGATGGCGGTATGACTCCAAGAGCTTCACCGAGGTTCAGATTGCTCCGCATTGTTCTCCTCCCAATTCCGCCATTTCCCTTCCTCATCATAGCAGCAAACTCCCCGTAATCAATCTGTCCATCCTGCACCCACACATGTTTAATGTATCATTGGTTTGTCGAATTAATGGGTCAAAGTATTTATATTTTATTGATAGCCAATCAACGGGTCAAAGTAGATGTGACAAAATGGTTGGACGGGAAGGTTTTGTAATGAGTCGTAATGGATGGATTTTAGTATGGGTCGGATTGTGTTGGCCCACAAACGTTTTTCATCCAAATGTTGGAACTTTTTGCAAGTCATGTTTTAAAGCTATGTGGTTAATGCGGTAAAAAAGAGGATATCAGTCATCGTGGTGGGATATGGGTAATTTTAATATCATGCAGAATATATATATACAGCAATTTAACGCTAACAATTCAGTTTAATCTCCTACCATTAACAAATTAACCTTTTGCAACTTGCTAAAAACTAACAATTGTAGCAAGTTGGAACTGATTAAGACTTAAAACAATAACAATTAGCAATTAAGACTTAGGGGCCGTTAGGCAACTTCTGAATGGTTAAGTGTTGAACCAGAAAGAGGTCTGAACCATTAAGTGCTGAACCAATAAGAGGTCTGAACCATTAAAAGCCAGTATAATGCTTAACCGTTCACAAGCAAATGTCCGACCAATTCAGATTAGAGGTCTTAACCATTCAGACTCTGCATAATGCTTAACCATTCAGAGGCAAATGCTTGAACCATTCAAACATCTGCTTGCGAAACAGTCTGAACCATTAAGTGCTGAATCGGTAAGAGGCCTGAACCATTAAGAGCTACATTAAGAGGTATACAAACAACCCCTTAATACACTAATAGCAGCAATAAGAAGAAAGACAGATGGTAGAACTAAGAAGAAAGGTACTGATATCGGGAAATTCGGTGAAATATCGGTCCAATATCGATGACGATATTCTGACCGATATTTTGCACTAATATCTAGCCGGGGGACCGATAACCAATATATCACCGTTATTGGTGATATATTGGCGATATAAACTGCATGGTTTTAAAGTATAACCCAATTAACCATTTTTCATCGAGTCCTGAATAAACATTACCTTTTGATAAGCGTTCAGGGTGACAAATGACTATTTTAACCCTGCAATTGAATACTGGTGAAAGAAAACTTACATTATCTTGGTCGATTTCCTTGATTGTCTCATCAAGACGAACATCACCTAAACCCATTTCTTGACACGCTTGTTGGAGCTCATCAATCGTAATGTAACCACTTCCATCCTTGTCAAAGAATGAAAACGCAGACAAAAGATTCTCTTCTCTCTCCAGTTTGTTCAAGTGTACAGTTGCAGCAATAAATTCACCATAATCGATTGTTCCACTGTTGTCAATATCCGCCTGCAAAAGTCAAAAGATTTCCAACAACTTTCATGTCACGAAACATCAATCGAGCAAAAGTCAAAGGTTTCCAATAATTTGACTTACTGCATCCATTAGGTCCTTTATCTCCGACTCCATAAGTTCAGAACCGACTCTTCTCAGACCCTCTTTCAGTTCATCGAAGGTAATTGAACCGCTATTGTCGGTATCTATCATTTTGAATAACTCTTTCAAACCACCAATTTCTTCTTCTGAAAGCCTTTCGGCAATCACCTATGCAGAATATGCAGTCAGCAGTAGTTCCATTTTGTTTATGGTGACTTTTGAGTTGACAAATGTACGTAAAAAACTAAAATAACTAATGGTGACAATGTAGAGGCCGATAACAAGTCATAATGGGTATTTTAAATGCAGGTCAAAGCGGGTCAGGACACGTTGACCATATCATCTTTGGAATCTTACATATTTGATGACAATAACTCAAACTACTTAAGTGAAATAGCTCAATTTGGTTGTACTTTATTTAACAAGTTAATAGGTAAAGTATGAGAAATTAACAAACTTAGTTAAAAAGAAAACGAGCAAAACATTTAAAAGCCATCCATTGTATACTCAAGTGTTTAAGACCTCCTAAATTGTTTTATTTAAAAAACATTAGATTACTATTAAATAATATTCTTACAATTATATTTAACCCAGTAGTTTATAAATTAACAAAAAAAGACCAAAAAAAAAAGCGTTGACCGGAGTATTAACGGATCAACCCAGCCCAAAACCTTTGGGGCCTTTGTAAAATTATAATCCACCTCAACCTATCATACATAAGGGCCTTGAATGCCTAACATTGTAAAAATTAACATATATGATAATTCATGTCAGTCATTTAACATTTTTTTTCTTTTAGAAACTTTATCTAAAAAGTGTTTACAACCTCCTAATTTTTTGTATTAAAAAACATCGGATTACTATTTAATAACAGTTATATTATAATCATATCTAACAAATTACTGTCTATGAATTTTAATAAAAACCGAAAATAAGGTTGACGGGTCAACCCAACCCAAATCCTTTTGTCTCGTCATGAAATTTAATTCATTTTGACCTATCATAACAAAAAAAGGCCTTGAAGTCCTATCATTTTTAAAAGAAATCCATATTATATCAGTAACTTAGCAACTTTATCTAAAAGGGGAACTTTAGGGAAACACTCCAAACTCTTTTGGTCCATCCAAAATATATCCCACTTCAACCTATCAAACCGTATGGACCATGGAATCCAATCATTTGCCAAAAGAAACCTAAACAAGGACCATAAATTTAATGTTTCTTATCTAAAATAAGAGACAACCCAAACCCTTTTGGTCTGTTTTTAAATTTTACCCATGTTGAACTAGGCTGCAAATAACCGAACGTTTAGCGAACAATTCGTGAATCGTTCGGCGGGAATTCCGTTCGTGTTCGTTCGTTTAATATATGTTTGTTTGTGTTCATTATTAGGTTACTATATTTTGGGAGGATCTAACGCATGTGATGAAAGATGCTGACTTTATTCGAAATTTTATATATCTTTGTATGTGTACGTTATTTTTCAGGAATGCTTGTTTGTGTTCGTTGTTTTCTTATGTGTTAACGTTCGCTTGTGTTCGTTACTTAAAATTAACGAACAAACACGTCCGTTTCCTTGATAAATGAACACGAACAAAAAGTCTCGTTAGGTAAGTGTTCATGAACAGTTCGTGAACACGTTTATGGCATTGTTTGTGTTCGATCGGTTCGTTTGCAGCGTTAATACCAAAAGGACTGTGAAAGCTATCATTTCTCAAAGAAAGTTACGAGATGATAATAAACCTAATAATGTTACTAAAGAGTAACAAACGAAAAGAAGATTTTACTCGTAAAGCCATCTTCTTGAGCTTGTTCATTGCAGAGAACTGTTTCAAACGAGATAATACTGCAGAATCAAGGGGCTTATCCGGGGCCATTTTGTCATCAACAATCCATGGGTGGCCTGTTAGAGCAAGCAAAATTAATATTAGTGAAATAAATTACTTTTTTCAAAACACATTTATAAGCAATTCCTGTGATTTAAGTTGCTTACATAAAACTTCATGAGCAGTAAGCCTTTTCTTCGGATTTCTATCAAGCATTTTCCGTATAAGATCTTTTGCACTATCGGTGATCGCAGGCCACGGCTCGGATTCAAAATCTAATTTCGCTTGTAATATCTGACGGAAGATGCCCATTTCGGTTTCTGTAGATAAACATACACGTTTTTCAAAAGAATAGGGTTATAATTTTGACTAAATTAAACTGATTATATAGTAGAAGATTACATATATACCTGCCCAAAAGGGAGGAACACCACTCAATAAGATGTACAAAATTACCCCTGCGCTCCAAACATCAGATTCGGGCCCATAATGCTTGCGTAAAACCTCTGGTGCAACATAGTAAGGGCTCCCAACTACATCCCGAAATGTTTCACCTAAGTTTGGAACAAAAAACATGAGTTGTTTTAGACGATGAAAAGAAGGTTCTCTCGGTTTTGGGGGTGCGTTTGTTGTTTGAAGTTGTAGTAATACGATAATCATTGTTCTGCGAGTTCTAACTATACTATCCTTAATTTTAATCCACAGAGTATATAACTTCTATACTTCCATGACTGTCAACATGATAATAATCATTTCGAAAACAAACATCCCGAAACCTATTAAGATACGTGGTTACAAAATACTGCACCGACAATGAATCAATAAACAAGGTTCTAAGGAAAAATTCAATAGAACTGTAAGATTGAACAGAACTTGAAGCATCCAATTTTAAGAAAAGAAAATACCAACCACCGCATCATTAAAAGACACAACAAGGACATCACAGACTTCAATGCATTTCATACCAATTTACTCAACCAAGGACATGAAAGTATTATACTATATAATAATATATATCTACATATTTACATCTAATTACAAGATACAATTCATCGAAAATAAAAAGTTAAAATTAGTGAATTATATCACCCACAATAACAAATAATTCATAAGAAAGGGCAGTTCAGACATGATCAAACATTAAAGAACATAAAAGACAGTCTAAAACCAACAAGGCCATGAAAGTATGATATATATCCACATATTTACATCTAGTTTACAAAATACAATTCATCAAAATAAAAGTCAAAATTAATGAATTATATCACCCACGAAAACAAGTAATTCATAAAGAAGGGCAGTTCATACATGATCAAATATTAAATAACATTAAAAAAACAGTAAAAAACCAAAACACACAAAACCCTAAATTCCAAAACACAAAATCATTCATAGATATTAAAACATCAAACAACCCAAGAAAAAAATTCCAAAATTTAATTTAAAAAAAAAGCATTAACAAATCAAACCTGGTTTGTAGAACACAGACAACCCAAAATCAGTGGCTTTAAGAGTAGCATCTTCATGTGTAGTAGAAAACAAGAAGTTTTCAGGCTTAAGATCCCTATGCATAACACCCAAAGAATGACAAGCCTCGACAACACCAACAATAGTCTTAATCAACTTTGCAGCCTCTCTTTCACTATAATGCCCCTTTTGAACAATCCTATCAAACAACTCACCACCAGCACACAACTCCATAACAATATGCACATACAAAGCATCTTCATAAGTCCCTTTAATCCTCACAACATTAGGGTGTTCAGACAAATGGTGCATTATTTGAATCTCCTTCAACACATCCTCATAATCCTCTCTGCAAATAAGTTTCTTTTTGGGGATTGATTTACAAGCATATGCAACACCTGTTGATTTCTCTATGCATAGATGTGTTGTACCAAACTGACCCTGACCCAACTTTCTTCCGATTGTGTACAACTGTTGCAAGATTGGGGTTTTTTGCTTCAGAACCCAAAAGGGTTTTGAACTTGATTGTTGTGGGGCCATGGGTTTCTTCAAGATTGGGGGTTTTGTGGACTGTGATGAAGTAGAAGTTGAAGAAGATGACATTTTTGTTGTAAAGTTTGGAACTTTATCAAATGGGAATGCAAGATTTGTTCAAGTTTCAAGATTTATGATGAAAAAAAGATGATGATGAACAGAAAAAGATTGAATTTTTCGGGGACCCAGATCGGTATTATCCGGAGAAGGAAGTTACTACTTCATGGCTGTTCTGAAAGTGGAGAGAGAAAGAGGGAAATAATGGAAAAATGGTTTCTTTTTTCTTGGTGACAGTGAGATGAATGAAAGCTTTCTCTGTCAATATAAACTTACTTTTTTCTCTTTTAGGAGATGGAAATAGACCAAGTCTACACATAGATTCAATGTGTTTCTTGAAAAAAAGATTATTATTTTTGAGAATAATAAATGGTTGGTGATAAGTTTTTGTTTTTATTAAGTGATAGAGTTTTTGTATGATTTAATTTTTTAAATATTTTTTTAAAATGTGAATATTCTACAAGAGGGAGCCAGGGATTTTGAACCAATTAATTAATTGATATTCAAAAAAGAAGAAGATCAAGTAATTTCAATCCAATTGATATGATAATGTGGTTTTTTAAAAGAAGAAGATTAACTAATTTCAATCCAATTTTAATTTTTTAACAGTCAAAAGAATCAATCTTAAGAATTCTCGGGGCACACCAAACGTAGTACTCCGAGAGTAACCTGAGTCCATCACCAATTCCGGAGAAAACCCGGTAATCCACTCGCCTGTAGGCATGACAGTGAAATTATTGGTAAAACTCGTTTGGCTCAAGAATTGAACTCAGATTTTCCTAGGTCTTCTATTATTGCTCACCATTGTATTACCCTGCACCAAATGAAAGTTGAGCCTGCATCTCTAAAAAAAATACAAATATTCCATCACTTGATTATCATCGGCTACAAATTTTATTATCAGTGGCTACAAATTTTATTAACCGCTACAAAACTGCTTGAGTCTATTATTGATTCTTTTTTATGTATATTTATTAAAAGGAATAACTTTGTTAAATAGTAATCAACTTTCGTAAGTGTTTTAATTTAGTCACTCATAATTATTTTTGTTTCAATTAGGTCACTAAAGTTTACTTTAATGTTTCAATCCTAGATATTTTACCTAAATAGAAGGTCATTCACCCTAAATGGCATTTATTTAATTAAGTTTCCTTTTTTAAATATGTTGACATGCCTTATAATTGCAACAAAAATTTAAAAACTACAAAAAAAAACTATTTATTTATGAATTGGTATTATTTATTTATTTATTTACAAATAAAAATATTAATATATGCTAATGTGGATTAAAAATTAATTATATATTATATAATTATACAACAGAAAACTTATACTCAACCCTCTTCCCTGCAACTTTCCTTAGTAGATGTCGGTGACGGATAATCAAAGTTCCGAATTGATGACAACAAATGATATATTAATACTTTTCTTTGCTAAAGCACAAATAAAACCTATGATATTTTCATGAGGACATTAGTTTACATTATTCACATTGATAAGAAACCTACTTTAAGAATTCTCACATTTTTTTACTTCTAAAATTTGCAGACTAATCGCTCCATCAATGTGGATGAATGGTAGGGTCAATGATGTAGGGTTTTTTATTTGGATATGAAACATCAATCGATGATCATCAGTGATCTAGATGTTGTTTTGATTTGATTATTTGATCTATTTTGTTAATTAATTATTTTAGCATGTTTATAAAAGTTAAATAAATATATAAATGTCACACAGAATATGCTATTCAGATAAATTATATAAGATTAGAACATAAAATAATCTTTAATGACTTAATTGGAACAATTTTTTTTAATAGTGACCTGATTAGAACACTCATAAAACTTGATTACTATTCTGTGAAATATTCCCTTATTAAAATTAAAACTAAATCTCTTAAAAAGCGGTTATGAAGCTTTATACTATTTTATTAAAACTTTTCTTTTTAAATCTAATCTGAAGTTACTAAATAATAAGTTTTGTAATTTTCCAAACAATAGGTCACTCAGGTTAGGTTTTACTTTTTTTATGAAAAATCTCACAATTGAAAAATAATATCTTTAAAGATGAGAAATTTTAAGTGAACTGAATAAAATAATATCGAAGCATAATTATTATTTGTGTTTTTATATTTTATAGATTGATGCTATGCAAGAAAAAAAAGTTTATATGTAATTATATTTCTGTAATTAACTATATGATGGTACACTTCTATGAAAGATTCCACTGGTGATGTTTGGATTAATTTTCTCTTGAAAAAAAAAACTAAAGAAGAAAACGATAAAAACATGGCAAATGCGTCCATCGATCTTTGCATTATGAAAATTCTTTTATAGTTGGATTATTGTACATTTTCTACTTATTTTATTATTTGTGCAATAAAAGATAAAAAAAATTTATACTATGGGCGTGACACTATGTTAAACTATATGGTTTTTGGATTTGAACATATATATCTTTTAACACGTTTCTATGCACCATAAAAAATATCAACAAATAAGCTATTTCAGAGATTACGCAAATAAAGAAAGAGATATATTTTATTTTATGCATATTAAACAAATTGATCTAACAAAGAAAGAGAATTAAATTGTTCATAAATTAAGAATATTTTTGTGTGAATGGAAAGTCATTCAAGTGTTTTGTTTGATACATAATTTTATCCGTTAAATTAACGTTTTTCATTCACCTGTCAGGGGCGTAGTCAGAAATTATTTTTTACGGGTTCGAAAATTTTCTAAGGTTCGATTTAAAGGATTCTACCACAGGTTCGATAGCGAAATTTCTACATGTGCAATGTCAAAATACACCTATATATAATATAAAAAAATTGGTACAGGTTCGTCCGAACCCGTACCCTTCTATGTAGCTACGCCCATGTCACCTATGGCACAAATGATGAGATATTTCCGACACCAATTCACTGTGCGGCATCGTTTGAAGAGGATTCACGTAAGACGTGTTTAACAGAGAAAATACCTAAAATACCCTTTTCGACTGTAGCTATCAACTTGTGTAAAACGTCAGTACCGTAGATGCACTGCTCCTCATTTATGTTGTAAATTAATTAAAATATAGTATATAAATAATAAAAATGTATCTTGTTTTACATTAGGTTTATATATGGTATGCAAGTCTAAATTAATATTTTAACAACTAAAGGACAATTATAACGATGGCTGTGTTCAAAACAAAAACCTAAGAGCATGAATCTCAAAATATTCTAATACTCTTAAAAAAAATTGTATTCTCCCTAACTCCAATCCTAAGAAAACCCTATAATTCACGTAATGTCTTTTATTCCACTGAGGTTCTAAACTATCAATATTAATGCAGCTTTCTCGTAAATTTTTACATGGTTGTATGTTATGTAATTCAAATTAAGAGAGAAAGTTGTATTTCTTGTATATTTAAGTTCAAACATTACATCACAACTTATAGTGAATACATTGCACTACTTATAGAAACTATTTAATGGGAATTGTTGGAAGTTAGCCTTGATGAACAAGGTTGTCGAGATCTTTGTTGTCAATAGTCTAATTTGGGAAATGATGTGAAACTAATCCCAAGACTTTTTCAATGAAAATTTTAACACTCTCCGTCAAGTTGAGCAGTAGGGTCTCCTATGCTTAACTTGCCAAGACACTTGTTGAAAATTTTCTGTTGACGGCTTTAGTTAATAGCTTCCGTATCCATAGAACCTCTGCTAAACCTCTTGCTATTCCCTGAAACTCTGCTTCCACCCTTGAAAGGGCTACTACCTTTTGTTTCTTACTTCTCCAAGTGACAAGATTTCCACCGACCAGAGTAAAATAACTAGATGTTGATCTTCGATTTCCTTTATCCCCTGCCTAGTCTGCATATGTGTACACTTGAGTTCTTAAATGCCTATTTGACTTGAATAGGACTCTATAACCAGGTTTCCCCTTAAGATATCTAACAATGCTCCATACGGTTGTCATGTGGGAAACTTGAGGTTGATGCATAAACTAGCTTACTACTCCTATGACATAGGCTATGTTTAGACGAATGTGTGAGAGATATAGCTTTCCCACAATCCGTTAGTATTTCTCTTTGTATGCTAGCTTAGCTTTTTCTTCCATTTGAAGTTTTAGGTTTGGCATCATAGGAGTGTCTGGTGATTTACGATCAATCATATGTGTTTCTGTCAGCAAGACAAGAACATATTTCTTTTAACAAACAAAAATTACTTGTTTTGATCTTAAAACTTCAATCCCAATAAAATACTTGAGTCTCCTTAAATTTTTCATCTCGAACTCTGTAAATAGATTTTTTTTAACTTTGCCATTTCTTCTATGCCGTCCCCTGTAATTATCCTATCATCAATATAGATAATTGAGTGTGTTATGGAATTATCCCTTCTTTTAAGAAACAAAGTATGAACTGAACTACTCTGTTTAAAACCATATTTCTTCATTACTAAAGCAAATCTTCCAAACCAGGCTAATGGTGACTATTTCAAACCATATAGAGATTTCTTTAGGCGACTCACTTCTCCTGGTTTGAAATTCTCCAAAAATACAGGAGGGGTTCCCAAATAGACTTCCTCTTTGAGTTCTTCGTGTAGGAAGACATTCTTCACATCAAACTGATGGAGTGGCCACCTTCATTTGTAGATATGGAGAAGAGAATCCTGATTGTATCAATTTTAGCTACTAGCAAAACGTTTCGGAGTAATCGATTCTATATGTTTGAGTGTACCCTTTTGCTACTAGGCGGGCCTTATATATTTTAAAAGTTCCATCTGGTTGGTATTTTATGGTGAATACATTTTCCTTTACCAAGAAGAAGAATACATTTTCCCCATGTATCGTTTGTTAATACATCCATCTCCATACTCATTGCTTCTTTTCCAGTTTCTTGATTCCAAAGCTTGCTCAACAATGGTTAAGTTTCTTCAGAATATTGGGCGGAAGTAAACTTCTGGGTTTCGGATGATAAGTTTCCTTTAGCAACGTATGCCATCGGATATCTCGAACTCCAACTCTCTTTTTCAGGAGATTATCTTTTTAGAGGAACTCTTTTGTTATTTCATGGAGGTAGGACATATCTTCTGGTTGACTCTGTGGATGTTTGATTTTCCTGCTCATCCTCTAGTGGACCCTGTTCTATCTCATGATCATCATAGTTAGATAAATCAGGAACATCAATATGATCATCATGGTTAGGAGAAGTGATATCAATAGAATTATCATGGTTAGGAGAAGAGATACAAATAGGATCTTGAGTTTGGGAGTTACTCACCTCAGACACCAGGTTGTTGATGTGTTGCAAAACACGCCACTTTTCCTATGTATTTTTGTATATTTTTAATAGGATTTTATGTGTTTTTTTGTCATTTTAGTCCTGTATCTTATTAGTTTGTGTTTTGGCAAGTCCTGGTGCATTAATTGAGCTAAAACGAGCAAAAAACAGTGAAGAAACAAGCACGCGGTGAAAGTTCTGGATCCGGTGGGTTTAGAAGGAAGTTTGGATAAGATATAGCTAGTTTGGTAGAATCTCGTAAGCATAGTCAAAAGTAGAAGGATTCAATTAATACTGAACGAGCATACATAGTTGACATGCTAGAGAGAGCATTAGGCCATCTCTCCAGCAAAACCTCCAAAACTTATCAACTAGGGTAAATTACAAGATGAGCTGGTGATGGCAAGATCTGGTGGTTAGGGTTTTAGGGTTAGCAAATTGGGGAAGATGAAGTGAATATGGGTTTTATTTATTAAATATTTAAATAAAAGCATGAATTGACCAAAATACCCTTAAGTGAATAAATTTAACTGAATTTTTTATCTTGGTTAGTGCTAAAGGACGTATACTATAATGAGTTTTCCAAATAAAGGATTTTGACTGTAATTATTGAAGTTAAAGGCTATCCGTTGCAATCCGGTACAAACATAAAGGACGAAAACTGTAATTAACCCTATCAACTATGAACACATGATCCGTATATATATAGACATGAGGTTGGGACGGATGAACTTGTTCGTATGGGTGAGCTTCATCTGTGCAGATGACCTCATCCGTACGGATGAGTTCTCATCATCTCCAAAGTCTTATGTGTTCGTTCCTAACTCTTAACTATACAATATTCAACACACGTTTCATCTAGCCTATTCACATAATGGCGGACATACATAATATGCACTAACACGCGGGATAAACGTATCCAACTTTGGATGTTTTTTTGGAGGATGCAAATGAATTGGAAATAAAGATATTGGAAGATTAGGTGATAGAGTTTGAAATACGAGGATGCAGGAAAAACGAGGAAGAAAACGGAGTTAGAACGAAGATTTTACGAAGAAAACAAAAATATGGTGAAACTCAATGTTGGCGTGTTGCAAGAAAGGGTGATAGTGCCTGCCGCGACACGCGAAGGGCTAAAAGTTACAGAAAAATATGAAAAATGCCAATACAAGTATTTTGTCTTATATACACCTCTAGCGACATGCGAGAGAAGTAATAACCTCCCTCATGCGTACAACTAAGGAAGACCAAAGGAAGAAACCCAAGCTTGAGGTAGGTGCTAGGATCGAATAATGATCGTAAAGTTTGGATATTTGAGGAAATTTGCAATCCGTTTGTTAACTTTTCGGTTTTCTTTGATTTAACTGTGATGAACACCATGTATCTGATTTCTATTCTGTGTTTTGAACTTGTGAACATGATTAGAGGCTAATTCGTTAAAGCCAACTAGGTTTGATGATCTTTTGACTATTTTTAATCAAGTTTGTGTTTGGTTTAAAATAGTTTTGAGTGGTTATTGATTAGATCATGTGTACTACTGCTTTGTTGTGATTATTTGATTAGTTGTCACTATTTATGTGTTTGTAAAGAAGATATTCACTATATACACGTTAAAATCAATTGTTAGTTCGTTAATTTGGCCAGTTTGCGTTCTAACCTTGTCATTAGAGATAATATAAGTTAACTAATCAGTTAAAATAAGTAGACTTAAGTGTGCATCCAATTCCATTAGTTATAGATATGATTTGGGATTGCTAGGGTTTGTTTATTCGTTGTTTGATAGTGTTGAACACTCGATGGCTCGGGGTTCTTCTATTTATTCGTGTCTAATGAGTCCTAGGTTTTCGATCCATCATCTTAGAACTAGCTTTACATCTAAATTTTGTTAAAGTGTTTATTTTTCAATACTAATAGTTATGGGATTTAGGATCTTTAATGTGACGAATTTCCATCTAGCACTTCATTCACAATTTGATTGCCCTTCACAGATCCGTTATAGGCTTTTTGAGTGTGGGTCACATTCTTAGTTGTCTAATCACTATAGGATTCATCCTCTTTAACGAGAGTTTAGTCGGTCTAAAATAAGAACTTGGTAGGTTGTCAGACTATAAGTCATTGCATGACATTAGGGATTCTTGCATGGGTGGTTTGTTCATTCTCACTAGTTACATCTTCACTTGTTATTTACCTTTGCGTTTATATTAGTCTTGTTAGATTCGTTAGTTTAAATTAGGTATTTAGATAATTAAAATCCATTCCAAAAACCAATTAAGTATTTAGTTGAGTTAAAGTCTAGTTAAGGGTCGCTAGTGTCTCGTGGGTTCTATATCCAAACTTCATTAAGCTTTACTACTTTCAATAGGTACACTTGCATGTCTAGTGCTCTAGTATTAGGAGAGTCTAGATTAAAAATAAAGTGTCTAAATTGGGTTAAGTTTTAGTGGACCATATTTTGCACATCAAGTTTTTGCGCTATTTCCAGGGATACTTAAGTGATAACGTTAAAAGCTTTGACTGATCTTATATGTTAAATTGGTCTTATTTGTAATTTGAGTCTTAGGGTTTGAGTCTTGTAATTTGTGTCTAGTCATTCTTTGGCTAGTTTTTGTAAATATTTCTATTATTTAGTTTTATTATAAATATCTTTATCATGTGTGCAATATGTGGAGGACCCAATTACACCACACGTTGTCCAATATCATCGGGGTATTCCACATATTATTATGCTAATTCGTATTCGCAGTTGCAACCATTTCAAACGCGATAAGAATTGCTTGAATGGATTAAAGCTGCTAAATAAAGGAGAGATAGAGAAATCTAGGCTATACTTGATGAGATAGATCAAAATCAGAAACCACAACAGTGTGACATTTATGACTGGGACGAAAATCTAATAGGAAATGAAACAGCCTCAGGTGAGATGATTTATACGACTGTGGAATCGGAAGATCAGTATATTTATTATGAAGATGATATTGGCTTGGAGAGAGTAGATGAAGAAAATGAAGTAGTAGTAGTAGTAGAAGAAGAAGAAGAAGAAGAGAATGAAGAGGAGCTTCATAGTGATCCAAAGTTGTCAGACATAGAATAGGAGACAATAACGAGCGAAGCAGTCCCACCTTCGGTTCAACAGGATGTTAAACCCTATTGGTATCCCATGCCATAGTATTATGGTCCCGAACCCATTGATGATGAATTTTGGAGCGATGATGGTAAGGGAGTGATAGAAGAGATGGAGTTTAAGATGGCCGACTACACCACGACCCCGAGAGAAGAAGCTGAAGAATAGCCACTTGACAAGATGGAAGATGAGAAAATTGAAGAGCATGTACCATTTTGGTAGGAAAAGTTTGGTGATGAGTTGGTAGGTTTACCAACTCTTGAAGAAGGAGAAATTGACCCGGTTGGTGATCTTGTTTGTTTGGATACATTACTTGAAGAGAAACCAACGATGGAGATCAAACATACACCGAATGAAGAGAAGACGAAGTGGCTAAGGAGTTTGATTGCCGACATGTACGGAAATTAGATGGTGGGCCGCTAGTCATACCAACAAAAACACAGAAGAAGGCACGAAAAAACATGGATCAACAAATTTTGAGGGTTTGAAAACGGTACAAACAGAAGAAGAAACTGAAGTGTAGAGACAACTATCCTCCTCATTATATGTATCGTATCAGGTTTGACACATGTAAGTTTAAATTTTGATGGTCTGACCTGTTTAATAATTCTAAAAACATTTTGTAGTTTCATCATTGGTTTTTTAATAAACAATGATGAACAATTAAAATTAAACAAATTAAACGGGTTAAAGCGGGGTTGGATAAATGAGAAGCCTTTTGATTAGGTTCTTGAATTGACCTAAGCTGTAGAGTTTGTATAAGTTTATGTATTTAGTTTTGCTTTTATTTTCCATGTTTTCAGTTAGTTTTTTTATTTGTTCATAGATTCGCTTCTTCTGTGATGAAATTTAGTAGACGATGAATTTCGAGGTATGTTAACATTGAATCATGACCCATTCTTCACCTTTTAATCCGTTGATTCCTCTTTAACTTATTTTCACCAAAATAAAGCTTTCTTTTTGTTTGTCAAAATACTTTAAATCAATATATATTTTAGACTAATTATAAGTTTCATTAGCCTATCAACTTTTAAGTTGATCAAAGTCACTTTTAGGTTAAATTTGGTAAAATTAATACTTTTATTCAATTTCCCTGTTTTTCAATTTTTCATTTTTAATGGTGAGATTTCATCTCCCCCTCCCCCGAACCCCTCCCCCTCTTTTAAGGGCGAGTCCTTACACGATTTTACCTTCATTAAACATTTTGAAGCAATAACTTGGCGACTTTACAGCCAAATTTTTAATTTGCATTTTAGGTTGTCTTTGACCAAATTTCACCTTAATCAACCAACATGCACATACCATACATGTTAGATTAGTAAAGTTCACATGCTTAACAAGTTTTAAAAGTCAATTGTAACGTTTAAAAACCTTGCCTACTTGCCTAGCAAATTCTAAACGTCATTTGTAACGTTTTAAAACCTTAGGAAGTGATACAAAACGTAACATCGGTCTCTCCATCCTTGGCATCTAATCACTTCATAATTATATTCTTCTAACTATACACCATCTTAAATTATAATTAAAAAAAAGTAGACTCCTTGAGCTCTAGGTCATATCGTATGAGAGCTCCCGAATAACACTTTTGCATATTTCTGATTGCTATTGTTTACCAAGTCAACATTCACCTACTTATCATTTAATTACGCAAGAATTAAGAATGACCCAAAGGCTCATCCACTTAACAAATTCCATTTTAGTTCAAATTTCTAAAATTCAACAATTTACCAATCATACCATATTTATAAAAATATATCCTTGATTCCTTGAAGTAAAAATACATAAAGATAAATTATAATATAAAACCTTAATTCTCATTTTTTATCGAGGAACACACACCTCTATAAAAGATTAAAATCTACTTCTAAAATTCATTTATTATTTATTTAATAAAACTTAAACCTTTACCATTTTGACTTAGATAAACATTTGTGCCATTACGTAGAAACTTTGCGCGTCTTACTAACACACAAAAAAATGTTTGCTATGGAGGTTTGAATGGGGTAAATCATTCTACGTGATGTTCATTGCTTGAAGGAGGCGTGTTATTTTGGTTTCTGAATTCAATGAGTAAAATAAAAAAAAAAATTATGATTTACTCCCTTAAAAATACATTAATATTTCCTAATCTATAGTTTATCAAATACTCTTTCTAAGAAGGTTTTACTATTTCTTTTCTAGTGTTTTAATTGGTTGGTGGTCTTTGTAAATTAATGGGTGGATACTATATTTTTCTTTATTTATATGTACAAGTCTGAAAGCAACGTATACAAGTTTCTATTGCATATAAATATTTATGTTTTCTTTCCTTAGACTTTTACTGAAAGTAAAAAGTTTCCCTTGGAATATTAATATAAGTAACTATACTCTTATGGTTTACTCTTTATCTATATGTATAAGTCTTAAAATAATATGTACAAGCTTCTATTGCATATAAATATTTATGTTTTCTTTCCTTAGATGTTACTAAAAGTAAAAGTTTCCCTTAGAATATTAATATAAGTAACTAATAACTTTTATGGTTTACTCTATCTATATGTATAAGTCTTAAAATAATGTGTACAAGTTTCTATTGCAAATAAATACTTATATTTTCTTCCCTTAGAATATTACTAAAAGTAAAAAAGTTCCCTTATAGTATTAAATATTCTTCTTCGTATTATTATATTATTATATTATTATTATTATTATTATTATTATATAAATTCGAACCCGATTGAGTTGTGAGTTAACACGTTACAAATTTCGTTTGGTTTAACGGAATTGCTAAAACACGCTTCACCTTTTTTACGTAAGATTTCAGATATCGACAACGTCTTTGCTATAACGCGTGTGTTTACGTAAGATTTAAAAAAAATATAAACTCTTGAATTAACACGTGAAATTTGTATTTGTTTTTAACAGATCCGCTGCAATGCACGGATCGTCAAATACTTTGTATTTGTTTTTAACAGATCTCCCATAACTTAGAAGGCGTGAGATACTAGTGAATTTCTAAAAAAAGGTGTTTAGCTAAAAACTGTACACTTGAAAAATGTTAATCTAAAAGAAACTAATAATTTACACGTGAATGCCAATTTCTACTTTATTAACTTAGCTTTTCCTTTGTCGAGCAGCTTTCCTCTGATCTTGCACACCACATATATACATATACTTAGATAATGTTAACTGGATACTAAAAGAGTTGACCCCAAATGAAAATCTCTAATAATAAATATAAATTTAAAACTATTATAATTTTTTTTTTCATAATCGTGTCTTAGGAATTATAAAATTATTTCAAATATTATACAACCTTACATGACTGTATGTAAATTCAATTACATAGCCGTGTCATATAATTAGTAAACCTTTAGAAAAGCCTTAATTTTTTTACCGGTATTATACACGATTATCATAATCGTTTCAGATTAAAAATCTTTATTTTTATAAGAGAATCAATTACGTTCAAAGGATTACATAGATGTGGTCCAACACTTAGGGGAATCTCTTTATATTTTTTGACAGAAGAGAACATTCGACATGTCTATGTTCAAAAACACATAGCCGTGTCCTTTAAGTTGAAAGGGCTTTATTCGAAATGCTTCTGAACAAAATTTCAAATTTAATCATAATGATCTAATTCAAATCAAGTATATACACTTAGTAAAGTGAACTTGTTAAGGGGTCGTTTGTTCAGCTCTTAATGGTTCAGACCTCTTACTGGTTTAAATGTTTTAGACTGTTTGTTTCGTGAGCAGATGTCTGAATGGTTCAGATATTTGTCTCTGAATGGTTAAGCATTATATTTGAGTCTGAATGGTTAAGATCTCTAATATGAATTGGTCAGACATTTACCTCTGAATGGTTAAGCATCATACTGGCTTTTAATGTTTTAGACCTCTTACTGGTTCAACACTTAATGGTTTAGAGCTCTTACTAGTTCAATATTTAACCATTCAGAAGTTGTCAAACACTCCTAACTTATGATACATTACAAAAACCTTTCCATGTTTTGCTCATTTTACCATAGTAGTCAAATGTTACCAGTCACTTATACTAAACTAAGTGAAGCTCATAAATTTGGAATACATGTTAAATCATTTTGGACGCGTTACTAACTACTGGATTTGTACTTGCACGTGGATTCGCTTATGCTTTAGTATATCATGTGACAGAAGACATAAAGGTTATCAACTACCGGATTTGTACTTGTACGTGTCTTCACCTATATTTTTAGTATTTCACGTTAGGGCTTACTATTTTAAAAATCAACCAAACCCAATACATGCATACAGATGCATATTCAATAAGAACAATCAACCAAACAATTGACATTGTGTTATTTGATGCACTAGCATTATTTGTGCTACAAAATAGATAGTGTATGAGTTGCAAAGGTTCAGGTTTAGGTTTGCCTAACGCAGGTGATGGGGTCCTCCCACATATGCAATACGTAGGGTTGGATCACTTTGTTATTGCTTGTTTTGAATTCTGGATTGAAAAATATTCAACCCGAATGTTTGTGTGTAATGTGATTGTATTAAAGTGAGTGAATAATAGAACATGCAAGTAGCAAGTTCTAGAGATAAGAAGTGAGATTTTCCCAGTGTCCAGCTGAATAACAAGGTGTTGTCATTAATAAAGGAGGGGTTGACCACAAGAAGAAACCTTTGACTAGTGATCCATGGTTGCAGTGGAGCGCTTGTCTTTTTTGATATGTTAAAGGCTTTGGGCATGCGGGTAAAATGATGTATTCTCCCACATGCTCCTTTTGCGGCTGAGTGGGAGGGTTCACACGTAAAGTGTGATGTGGCCAATTGTTGGGTCATTTTGGAGAATGATGTTATCAATTAAGAACGATGTTATTGTTCGTATGATGTAGCGAGTATAATTGTTATTTTGTGTGTTTTAGTGAGATTAGTAGGTTTTCCAAGCAAGGGGCGACTTGCTTGGAGGACAAGGCTCAAGGATCTATAAATAGTGGACTACACCTCACTTGTAGGGTGTGCATTTGTGAGCCACCACCCCGGGGGAGCTCACCCGGGGTGGACCATTATCTTGTATTTATTCTTATCACAGTCAATGAACGTTTCTCTTGTTAAATCATATGTTATCTATCTTTTTTTTCCTTGTTCATGGCTCGAATCACCCGTCTCGCTATTATTCACCGAACCAAGACTAAACTGGATCGCTTCGGATCTATCACTAATAACTGTCTTGTGCTTTTTGCTGTTCACGACAGTTGGTTAGTTCCGAACCCCTTTACCCTTTAACCCTTTAAGTTGTATTGCATTATAGCCATTTTATTAAGCTTGAGCTACCCACGTCATCAGCCCCCCCAAGTCAAAGGTATTTGAGGTGTAAGCTCGGATGCTTCTAACTTTTGTGCAACATTTTTTGTAGCTCAAAGGCTTCGAGGCGTGAAGGGTTACCGCTTCAAGGTTTTGGGCGGTAGCAATTTAGATTTGAATTTGAGGAGACAATTCTGTGACTTGTGACAGTTTTTTCAGGCGGCAGATCTTTTTCCCTAGGTCATAATAACCGCTAGGTCTTATTAATTATCTCTTTAACTTGTCATTCAAAATTCACAGTTGCCATTTCACTATTATCTTTCTGCAACAAGATTTCCTGCTTTCTCTCTGGTCAGTTGTCTAGGTTAGTTTCTTATTTTTTTTCTTTTTTATGATGTTCCTTGATCATCATTCGAAGCAATGGGTGCGAAGAAGGATATGGGAGTAAGTTACTTTTGATTAACACTAAGAGAAAGTCGATGCCTTTTGTGAACTTTGAGATATTGATTCATTTGTCAATCCGGTCGCTCCAGATTGTGATAAATCTATTGTTCAATGTCCATCGGGTTTCATTGCTTTGTATTGTCGCCATTTTGAGTTTTCCAACCTCCGTTACCTTTTCTCCATCTTTGTCCTCAACGTTTTGAAGTATTATCGTGTATCTTTTGGGTCAGTTGCACCCTCAAGGAGTTTCTAGGGTTTTACACTTTGAAGTTTTGTGTCGTGCATTGGGCTATGACCCATCGTTAATGTACCGTCGCTTTTTCTGATTGGCCAAAAACGGTGACTGGTTCACGTTTGAAATGTCTAGATTGATGTTTCTGTAATCTCATCGCTTGTGACCCTCTCGGTTCTTGGAAGGACCGATTTTTATGGGTTTCCGAGTCAGTTGTTCCATTTAAAATGGTTTGGAGGCATCCTGATGCTGTTCTAAATGAACTCGAACCCTCTATGTCTGAACTAGATGAAGGGTTTTTAAAGCCCTTAGGAGTTTCCCTTCACGGTTTCGTCCTTTCCTTGAACATCTTCTAGTCTCGACTGGTGTAAGTGTTCTGTGGGATAAGCCGGATCGAGACCCTATGTTCATGAGGGGTGATCAGGGTATGTTATTTTGCCTTCACATTTTTATTTTCTTGTATGATCATGTTTTCTTATACTTTTGCTTGTTTGTTATAGTTATGTCTTCCCCGATTTAATCAAGTTTGATGATACCTCCGATGTTGTTCTCGGGGATGCTGAAGCTATTGAGGGAGAAGATGCTATTGCTAAAACGACGAAGGGTAGGTTGGTTCCTAGTGGGAAATATGTCAACGTTCTGAATGCTAAAGGTTTTACAAAGGCTGGCTCTTCTAAGCCTTCAACCCGTCGTTCGTCTCGTCGTTTAAAGGGTCCAAACCGGTCATCTGCTACTGATCATGTTAATCTTAGCGATGACATTGAGATTTCTAAGTACCAAGGGGTTGATGCTGAGGGAAAGAAGGATAAGGAGTTGCCAGTGGTGGTTGGGAAGAAAGGAAAATCAGAGGGTAAAAAGGTTGTGGTATATGCTGCAAGGGGTTCCTCCGGAAAGAGTGGTGAAAGTTCATTAGAGGTTAATGTCGGTGAGGTTTATATTCCCAACTGGAATGTTAAGGTTGGGGATAACTTCAAGTCCTCTGCTTTTTGTGAGGACGTGTTGACCAATTTTGCCCCTGCGATGGTTCGGGGTTCCATAACAGCAATGGAAGATGATATGATGATCTCTCGGATGATGCCAAGCGCCTGCAATCTTGCTACCATGCTTCCTGAAGGGGTTTCTCACTTTCGCAAGAGGATGCATGAGTATGAAGAGTTTTCGAAAAAGAAAGACAAAATGAAAGGTTTGATGGCTGATATGAAGAAGGAGATTGAAGGGTTTGCTAAGAAAGAAAAGGCTTGGGTGATAAAGGTTGGTGAACTCACTTAAAGGCATGAGGTGGAGATGAATGAGTTAAAGAAAAGGATGGAGGCAGATAAGTTGCAACTGAAGGCTGACAGGGAAGCTTTGAACGTCTAGAGGAGAAAGAAGGCTTAAAGGCTTCCTTGGCCTAAGCGATAGTGATAACCAGTGGCTTATTGAACATGGGTTCCAACAGGTAGTTACCTACCTTCTTCATTCCACATAATTCAACTCAGCTCTTGGTGATGTTTATACAAAACTTCTCAACCATGGTAAGCAATGGGCTTCGTTGCTGGTTATATGGCCTATGAATCTGGTCAGCCTCAAGAACAGTTTTCCTTTTATCAACCCCAAGCTTTTGCCACCTTCAAGAAATCCGTCCTCAGCATGGAACGACTAACTTACCCTTATGTGGGTGAGGTTTCCTCTTGCTTTGGTAAGCCTCTTTCTGTGTTGAAGGAATTGAAACCCTCTAGCCTCAACGAGGCCGTATGTGTTGAAGTGCTGAAATCTCTGCCTAAGAAGCGTTCACATTCAGGTGATAGTGAAGAAACTTTTTCGGACGGTGCTGAGGGTTCACTGGAGGTAAGCTTTGAAGGCTCTAAAGTAGCGGGTGATGGTGGCAAGAAGGTGAAAAAGGTGAAGAAGGCTAAGAAGGCTAAGGCTGGTGAAGTTGGAGCTTCTAAGCCTACTTCTAATGTTTAGACAATTGATTCGTAGCTATCTTAGCATCTTGAACAATATTGTGCGGTGTATGTTTGAACATGTTTTCTTTCAAGGGAACCGTTTAGGTCCCTCTGATGGTTAAAGCCTTGAAGGCTTTTTGACAATGTGTAGGTTGGATGGCCCTTCTGGTCGTTGTTATGTTTAACTTTTTATCTTCTATGTTATGTTTTTCTGTTATTCCCTTGTAGTTTTTGATGGTTTTATGTGTTGCCCTTGTTTTTAGTTGTGCATCCTTCGTTATTTACACCTTGAAGGGTTCAATGCTGCAATCACTTAGCCTTAAAGTATTTTTACCAAGAAGACATATTACCTATCCTATTTATAACACTCACTTGGTGCCTTTTTGGTTCATAAGCCATTGCTAAGGCTTAAGTAACATTTGTTGTAGGCTGCTCAAACCCATCTATGAGACGTATTTTTTAAAAATTTTCTAAGTCTCATGGAGTTGTATTGATTTAGGAACTCACCCCTTATATAGGTCCATTTAACCCTTAAACCTATTGAGCGATGTGGCCTGGGAGCTCATCCCCTTATATGGCCCTTGCCATGGAGTTTTTTGCTAGGTTCTCAACCTGATTATAGTATGGAAAAACAAATTTTGAAAAAAAGAAACTTCGTCATTTATTCATTCAAGAGCACTTTGATTACAAAGGAGGGTAGAACAATTCTTGAAATACTTTCTAAGACATTTGACTAGACGTGGAACCTTTTAAGGTTTTTGTCATTCAAGTGGCGAGGAAGCTTTTTACCATGTGCATCAGCAAGTTTGTATGATCCTTCCTTGTGGGCTTCAAGGATGGTGTATGGCCCTTCCCACTTAGGGCCAAGTTTTCCTTGACTCTCTTTTTTACTAGCTTCATTGTTTCGAAGTACAAGGTCCCTAGGCTTGAATCGTTCATGCTTCACCCGTGTGTTGTAATAGGATTCCATCTTTTGTTTGTACTTAGCTTCCCGTATTGCGGCTTGATCACGAGTTTCTTCAAGGAGTTCCAAATCAAACATGGTCTTCGTATTGTTTGACTCGAGTTCAATGTTGAACGTTCGTTGTGTTGTAACTCCGATCTCCACCGGGATTACGGTTTCCGATCCAAACACTAGGCTGTAGGATGTTTTCTTATGGCTTGTCTTTGCAGTTGTTCGGATTGCCCATAGGACATTGGGAAGCTCTTCGAGCCAGTATTTGTTGTATCTTCCCAATCAGGCCTTAACCCATTCTACAATTCTTCGATTTGTCCTTTCAACATGGCTGTTTAACTGTGGGTAAGCAACCGAGCTGAATACCTGAGTTATCCTGAACTCTTTACACAAGGAGCTAAAAGGCTTCTCGGCATACTGCTTTCTATTGTCCGTGACTAGTACCCCCGAGAGCCTAAAACGATAGATTATGCTTTCCCAAATGAAATCGATGACTTGTTTCCCTAAAATTTTGGCCAACGGTTTACTTTTGGCACCTTGATGAAGTAATCGACTGCTAACAACAAGAATTTGACTCCTTATTTGGCCGGTGGGAATGGACCAACAATTTCCATACCCCATTTATGAAACGGTCAAGCAAAGAAGATGGGAACAAGCTCATGCTTAGGGATTTTGGGTACTGGAGCATGCAACTGAAAAGCTTCACATTTTCGCAGCTGTTCAGAAGTGTCTTGGTGCATGAAAGGCCAAAAGTATCGAGGTTCATCAATTTTGAAACTATTGATCTTGGGCCATAGTGAGCCCCACTATTCCTTCGTAATCAGATACTAGCTTTGTTCTGGGCCAACACATCGAAGTAGTGGTGCAAGGTAACTGATGTGAGAAAAATGTAACATGTAAATTACATCAAACAAGACATAAAATCAACCATTTTTCGGTACTAATGTTGGAAAAGTATGTTTCTTTGTTTACTTTTAAATTATAGGATCAAGAGAGCTTAAACGAACAATAGAAGCAAATTAACAGCAAAAACCAACACAAATACAAAGAAGAAGGATTGACACGACTTGCTGACCCCCATTCACATCCAAAACAACAAAAATAATGAAGACAGAAGCATAAGCACCGGCCGTGCCCAGTCAAAGATTCTCTATAGAAAAAGACAAAACAACAGACAACCAACACGGGGCCGTGCCAACTCAACACGAGCCATGGTCAACTTTAAATTCGCATAATCTAAGATAGTACAACAAGTACACTGACCACCTGGGCCGTGCTCTGTCACCATGGGGCGTGTTAGTACAGAACCTGACATATACAGTTAATGAAGGGAGAGAATGTGAAGCCCATGGGGCCGTTGTCGCCTTTTATTTCCAGCTATAAATAGAGGTGCTTAGTTCATGTGAAAGGCATCCATGGCAAACCACTTCTCTCTCACACTTACCATCAGCCCATCACCACTACAATACCAACACCCACCACTATCATCCATCTTTCATCTTTTAGAGTGTGTAGTTGTCTCGGGATCCAAGATTGATCGTAAGAGTTCTTGTCAAATAAAGGCCATTTGCTTGGCTAAATCGCTTACCTCACTTGGTGAAGACAATCTTTTATATATTACTTTTGATTTCCAATCTTGGGCAACTTTTTATTTGGGTATGAATTAATAACTTTAATAACTAGTTCTTTTATATTGAAAGTGAACTTTATTTAAACATTTCTTCCTGTTTTGTTGACTCATTCATTCGTGTCTTTAGGTCTATATAAAGTGCGTTAAGTACCTGGAAGGGGGTTAGAAGGGTGTTTGGGTAAAGTTCTTGTCTCGTTCAGTGTATAGATCCTGCGAGGACTTGGTTCAAGCTTATTACGACTTCCTTTGAGGTAGATAGCATCAAATCGGGGGAAGTAAGAACGGGGTTGAACCTCTTATAAGATAAACTAGTATTAAAACTTTACCCGGCTTTGCGGGACTGTATCCCTACTTACTTAGACCAATATGGCCGAGTGTACGTTGCCTTCACAATAGGGGCCTACCACTTTTCGCATTAATAGCTTACTTAATTATCTTCCAATATTCCGACCTTCGGAACTGTATCCCTGCTGACTCAGATCAATAGGTTGAGGGTAGCTCACCTTCACAAGAAGGGCCTACTACTATAACTAAGATAATCTCTTAAAATGCCCAAAAGTGCGGAAATCATCAAAGAATATGTAAAAGAGGAGTCGTAACAAAGTGATTCTTTCTTGTCTATTTGTTTTCCTTTTTATTTACGTTTTTACTTTTATATCTTTTAAAACTTTCAAAACTTTTATCAAAATCTGGTTAGGTTAGACGTTAACGATAAGCCGGTATTAAAAGCTCTTGTGTCCTTGGATGACCTCGGTATCTTACCATCACTATAGTACGTCCACGATGGGTGCACTTGCCCTACCATGTGTAGAATGGTAGTATTGTATCGTGTTTTATAAATTTAAAGCTTGATCTATGAGTAAAAAGTGCCTAAAATATAACAAAAATTATAACCCGCTCGCTCCACGTCAAGTTTTTTGGCATCATTGCCGGGGCACAAGGATTTTAAGAAAGCTTAAAATTAACGGCTTGTGAGTGAGTCAACCTTTTGGTAACAAAAAAAATACCTTTGTCGGTGTGGAATGCTGTTTTCTCTCCATCTTCTTTCTTCATCTGATGGTAACCCTTGTAGGCATCCAGGAAACACTTGAGGGGGAAGCTTGTGAGCGAGTCAACCTTTAGGTCGATTTCTATTAATGGACAACAATCCTTTGGGCATGCTTTGTTTAGATCCTTGAAATCAATGCACATCCTCCAGGACCATCAGGTTTGCGAACCATTAACGAATTGGCTATCCAAGAATGATACTTGACTTATCGGAGGATTCCGGCTCGAACAACCCCTTCAATCTCCTTACAGGCTGCAAGGCTTCTATCTGGGGCTAAGCTTCTCTTTTGCTAGACAACAGGTTTCATGTCTGAGGGAAGTTTTAGCTCGTGCTCGGCAATATCTCGGGGATACCGGTCATGTCTTTGGGACACCATGCAAAGATGTCATGTTGTGTAGGAGCAGCTTCTTGAGATAAGAGAGGGTGTCTTTGGTAAGGTTGGTATTTACCCTTATTCTTTGTTGAGGATATTTCAGGTTAATGGGTAACACCCCAAATTCCATATACTAATTAATAAAAATTAGAGATAAATAAGTATGAAAATAAAGTCCTAACCAGTTTTTAAATAAGCACCAAACTTGAGGGAGTAATAGTGAATAGAATGAAAGTTGAATTAATATTAACCTAAATAAAAATACACACACATCAGTGGTGTGTGTGTGTCGACCACAAGCAGGAGAAGAAGGAGAAGACCTAAACATCACAAATCTACAAAATTGAAAGGAAGATTGAAGTTAAAATCTATGCATGAACTAAGATTCATAACCATCTAAGTGTTTTTTAACGCCAAGTAAGTTAAATTTTGAGTTCTAGTGACGAATGATGAAGTGGGTTATGTGTAAATCGTGAATGTAGTATGAAATTAAACTTGAATGTTGGTTATAATTAATGTGTAGGAGTTATAGTGTGCTCAATTTTGATTATGTTGATGATTTTGGATGAAACCCATTATGTTTGTAGAGTAATGAAGGTTACAGAAAATTCATATTTAAATTAGTGTAATGTTGATGTTGGGATAGTGTTGTGGAAGGTATTTTGATAGATAACTTGATATAAAACATAAGTTATGTGGTTATGATTATGATTTATAAGAATTGAATAGTTATATTAATCCATGGATGAACTAGGAAGAATGTGCTTAAATTACTTGTATATCATGCTTAATCCATGGTACGCATACCACATGTTTAATGAAATGCCTTGAATTTAAGTAGTTGGATTTTAACGCTAAAACTTGTTAAATTGATGAATTAGTATGGAAATGGGATATTAGGTAGGATTTTTTTGGACCAAGTACTTATTTGTTGAGGAGAAACTAATCCAATTCGGAGTTGTTGATGTGTATATCGAAATGCAATTAATTAACGTCATAATCGAATGTCGAAGTATGAGTATGTAATGAATATTGTAGAAGCTAAACATATGATATTGCACCTTATAGGAGTGAAGAAAGAAGGAGATACGAACCAATCGAAAGCACTTGAAACTCAAGATCGAGGTAAGTTCATTTGAACTTCATTTACTCTTAATATGGTTTAAGATGATATTTTTATTCTATTGATTCCATTCAAAAGTGGTAACATAGATGTATTAAATTGATGAGTCGAGTTTGAAGTAAGCGTTAGAAATGAGAAAATAAAAGATACGTTTGGATCCATTACTAACGGATGAGCATGGATAGAAATAACTAAATATTGTTCTTGGAAATGATATGATTTGTTGTCAAATGAGTTAAGGTGAACGAATGATTATAAGAATGAAATAGCCAACGTGTTGACTTGGCACGAACGGGTCAAACAATCCAAGATAATGATTAATGTAGTTAAGTTATAATTGATACATACTTACTAATTGTGTTTTTGAAATGTGAATGATAGGTAAATCACTTGTCTAGAATTGGCGAGTTGGGACGAACACACTTATGGCTCTTACGCGCTTCCGGTTATGTTTAAACGCCAAACTGGTCAAACTCTTTTTGGTCTATAAAATGTAAATTTTATACTTGTGTCTTCTATAAGCGCATTAAGTTGATACTTGTGGTTTGGTAGTTTATTTTAATGGTATTAGAAAGTTTTTTACAGCAAAAAATTGCTAAAATCACTCATAAGGGTAATTTGGTCAAAAGTCTTGTTACGGAGAAAAAATCTTCAAATCTTTTGGCGTTTTCGATTTTCTATAGAATATGGGCATTGCTAGTTGGTATGAGAGCCAAGGTTTGGGAATTCTAGTATCTGAATTAGTGTACTTGAACTCAAACCGAAAGCTCGTGCAAGTTTGTGTTCGTTCCGAAACGCAAGGTAAGTGTTTTTAAACATTTTAATGCTTATACTTTTAGAATTTGGAAACCGAAAGGAATTGTGAAAGTCTCGCTAGAATAACTTGAGTAGGATTATTACGGAATGTTATGATTAATACGAGACTGCAAAGGGGTCAAAATGGGGTTCGAAAGTGGAATTTTTAAGCTGTTAGAACTGTGCAGCGTCTTCAGATCAGATGGGGCGTCGGCGACGCCACCTCTGATTCCCGACGCGTAAACATACTGTCTACGCAAAAACTTCAGCGACACGCAAATTTAAGATCCGTCGGCGACGCAGCTCAGGGCCGTCGCCGACGCCACTCCCCAAATAAAATTTGATATTTTGTTATTTTATTGTGCCAAGACTTCCAAACCCGTCTTAAACATTTGTTAAGCCTTAGAAAGGCACTATAATGCTAATGGAACTATGGTTACAAGCTGGTTAGCCTAAATATCAATAGTGAATGTATGAATAAATAGAAAGTTGCATGTATAAATGAAAGTATGACTCGAATGGCACCTCGAGAAAGTTTGTGATAAGAATTACGTGAGCCCATAATTTATGGGAATGAAATGTAGAAAGTATGAAAATAATAGAATGATGAAAGAAATAAATGGAATGGCAACTAACGTAAGGATGAAATTGTAGATGACTGACGAGGGAAGTCCAAGTGCTACGGAACAAATAACTCAAGAAGAACTAAGTAAGCTGATTGCGGAAGAAGTAGGAAGGCACTCGATGCAAATCTCCCTCGTATAGCACAAGAAATAGAAAGTCAAGTGTTAAATATAGTAGAAACTATGATGGCAAGCAAGATAGACGAACTGAAAGAAATGATAATCGGAATACAAGGCAAGAAAGAAACACGGCGATGTATATACTAAGAATTTATGGCATGTAAACCCTCATCTTATAATGGGGAAATAGATCCTATAAAATGTCAGATATGGATCTCTAATATAGAAGGAGTGTTCAACCGAAGTCACTATGAGAAAGAAGACCAAGTTATGTTCGCTACTGTAACACCTCGTAAAATCGTGTCCAATAGTATAGTGACACGTATTGTATTTTTATTAAAGACTAATAAGGACTAAAGGTGTCAACATGCTCAAAACTGAGCCTCTGAGTGACTTTCTGATGTTAACATGCATAAACATAGCCTCTGAGCGACTGATATGTCAACATGCTTAGCCTCTGAGTGACTGATATGTCAACATGCTTACTCTTGGCCTCTGAGTGACTGATATGTCAGCATGCCTAAACTTGGCCTCTGAGTGACTGATATGTCAACATGCCCAGCCTCTGAGTGACATCAGAGTCAACATGCTTATAGTGACCCTCTGAGTGATCCTTTACGAAGTCCTAACTCTCGTATGTCCTGCTGTTGGACAAGAGGGATTAAATCAGTAATTATATGAAAGTTGGATAACAGAGGGGTTAAAAGTGTCAACATGTTAATTTATACCTCTGAGTGACCTTTTAACGAACCGAGAGCTTGACAATGTCCGGGCATAATCCCGGGTACGCCAAGTATTGGCTACGGAGGGTAAATATGCTAAAAAGGTGTTTTAGGAGGGTTTTATAAGTTGAGGGACTAAATGTAACAAACTTTAATTCTGGAATGAGGCGCTCGCGGGCGCGAGAGACCAGGCCTGGGTCTCTCGCGGGGCGCGAGAGGCTGTGTTTGTAGAAAATTTGCTTAGCCTCCACACAAATTGCCAAAAACCATTTAACTCGAAACCATGGTCTTCTAAACAGCTATGCCACGTTTTAGGACATTTGTAAGCTCCCTCTTACACCCCTTAGCACCTGGCATTACCTCCTTTAAGCTCTCCAACTATAAATAGGTGTCAAAGTTCACCATTTGAATTTGCACCTTTCTCATTCACAACTCTATCTCCCTCCTCTGGAAGTTCCTAACTGAAAGAGATATCCAACTTAGTTCTATTGCATCCTAGGAACCACTTGTAAGTGTTCCTTCCTCTTGGATTTTCGTTTAAAGGCTTTTATAGCCAAAAGTCAAGCGTTTTACGGAAAACACCTTGACTTTCGGTTAAGACCATTATGGTCTAGCCATTGTTCGTAACGAACATGGCTAAGTGATTGTAATAAGGTAGGTGTTAGTACCTATAAAGGGCACCTTCTGGAGATCACGTTTGCTAGACCAATTGACGGGTCAAAGTTTAAATATTAAAAAGTCAAACAGGGCATTTTTCGGAAATATTGTAATTTGATCTTATGTATGCTATGAAACCTGTTTTGACACTTAAACAAGTTGGTAATAATTATTAGAACATGTAAGAACATGTTCGGCTCGTCAATTTCAGTTTAGGGTCGGTTCGCAACCGAAAGTCATGAAGTTTGACTTCTGCTTTGACTTTCGATTCTGACCCGATATAGATTAGTTAGCTACTGATCTAAAGTTGCATTATGATCGTAATAATATGTAGCATAACCCTCTGAGGTTATATTACATGATCATAATCAGGATCTGAGTTTATGCACAAGTTCCGTAATTATGCTATTTTGACTAAAATGCCCTTTATGCACAAAAAGAGGTTTAAATGATAATGAACTTGAAAATGAGTTTCCTACTGATGTAATATTATAAGTAGGATTATTTGGGATATCAAACCAGATTATAAACTGAGTTTATGAACAAGTCCTTGTATTATGGCGATTAATGACGATAAAGCCCTTGTGGCCTATAAAATGATTTTAATCATATATTTTCAAAGTAAATCTTTTACCTAATGATATGTTATATTAAATAACATATCTAAGACATGCTAACTTGACCTTAAAATCAGTTTACATTAAACAATGCATAAATCGTCATTTTACGACATAGGCACCATTTCGGCTCATAGTATGGTTTCAAACTATATTTATCAACCAAGACTTGTTACCTACTGATTTTTAAAACTTATTTTAAATATTTTTACAGTAGGTACATGATATAAACTCAGAATCCCAAATAATTTATAAAACTATGTATAAAATGACCAAAATGCCCTTATGAGGCATAGTTTTGTTTTAAACCTTAACGGGCATATAAGTTGATATCCTACTGATATTACAACTTATTCAAAACATAATGGCATATAGAACTTGTCCATGACATATCTGGTTACCCGATATCGCTGATATGCGTACGGTTAAGTATATGTAACTAGTTTACGAAAATTAACCGAAATGGGTCTAACCTTGTCATTTAAGTCTGAAAAACAAGAATGTTTATAGTTTATCCATATTACACAAGTCAAGGTACTTGTTGGGATTAACCTACATTCTATCTGATCATCGTTTAATCAAGCGTTATACGTCTTGATCCTGTACACTACTCGGTCTAAGTCTATGACTTAAAACCATATTTTGGTTAGTTTATGCCATAATCTAGACTAGAGACTTGCCGGTAAATGCTATCTGCACTTAGTGGTTTTGTGTAAAGCTGAGTTAATAAATTAAAAGAAGACTAACTCAGGTAAATACTCTTGACTTATTTCCCCTATACGGGCTTGGGTTACGGTAAAGTATTACCGCTTAGTCGGAAATGGGATCAATCGAATGCCGGAAAACAGCTAGTAAATCCGCATATTCCGTTTTAATCAGTTTTGTTTGATAACTTAAACATTGGGGGTTAACTACCGTGTCCTGGATATCCTCGGCTCATTACATTAATAATGGCCACGACCTTAGCGCGGGTGTAGGCATACACCTGATAAGACACTCAAAATGCATACCCACAAGGTTGGGGAAATGGCTCCTTTCATGAGTCCAAAGTGGTGTGTACGTTAATCATGTCTCGGTTTTCGCACTGGCCTGTATATATGGACAAACATGTGAATCTGTTAACAAGGTTGCAAGGCCAACTTTTCCAAGTTCTAAAAGATTTTGTGCCAATGTGCACTTATACCATTTTTTTAAAAATGTTTTCAAAATGAGTCAGTTGGGTGTATTTACCAGCGAAAGCTGACGTTCGTGCTTGCAGGTACAATAGAAAATAGGCTGGAAGTGCTCGGTAGTGATAAGAGGATCTTACAAATCCTAGATCTGCCCAAAGTCTATTTTACATTCTTTCTTTGTACAAATTTACGATCCGCCTGTGGATCTTCTATTACGAGCCGTCTGTATATTATTTTGTATTTTGAACAATTGGTTTGTAATAGTATTTTAAATCCAAGACTTCCGCTGTGCTGTGTTTAATGACTATGATGTTATCAACTTACGTCACGATATTCCCCACCCGGGCCACCGGTGTTTGGATTTGGATTGGAAATCCGGGGTGTGACAGCTACGGGACAACTTCAGCGACATGATAAAGATTGGTGGGATGTTATAGTAAAGAAATTGGCGAGGATAAACTCTCAACTCTTACATGGCAAGAATTCAAAGAACCTTTCATGAAATATCATTGTCCTCAATCGGCTGTAGATCGGATTCAAGAAGACTTTCTCCGTCTTCGACAAAAGAATGAAACATTAATGAAATCACGAACATTTTCCTTGACAAAATGAAGTTTTGTAAGGAGTTCATAAGGACGGAGAGGATGAAGATTATTGAAGGGATTCCATTTCATACTGTGGGTTTTATTCTAAAAAGGCAATGAAGCTCTTGTCCTACGTGGCGATGATATGTCACAATAGAGCCCATAGAGGTCTCGAACCATATCCTCTAGCCGAGCGTGAATGAGATTGTATTTGCGATGTTGTTGTGGGAGTCAATGCAAGTGCTTCCATAATTGTAACAGTGACTTATGCTCATTTAGATTTTATTTTTATTTTGTTCTTTTATGTTTTTTATAGTGACACGAGTAAATAATTTAATATTAGCTTAATAATTATTTTGATAGTTTGTTAGTGTTGGTACATGCTAATATTATTATTTTTTGTTGGTGTATTTATTTTGGAAGTTTAGGAACGAAGCTATTTTTTCTATAAAGAAGTTTAATGTGGAGACTATCTTCGAAGATATAAAAACTCTTGGCTTTCTTTGGTTCAAAAGTAGATCTAGTTTAGGAACAAAGCTATTTTTTTCTATCAAAAAGCCTAATGAAGCCCCTTTTACCTATGTGGCGATGATTTCTTCTAACTATATCCAAGTGCTTGTGTGTTTCGACTCCCCATTCCCTTGTTTCATTGGACCGGGGTTGTGTCCTAATATCATTCGCCTTTATGGGTTGAAACCTCAGATATTCTAACTTTAGCTCTACAAACTTCTATTTTTTCACAAGTATAATCCTCAACTTTAACCCTTTTATACTTTATACAACTGCAGCTCTACAATCTTCTAATTTTTCACAAGTATAATCCTTAGCTTCAACCCTTTTATACTTTAAACACATAACCTTCTTATTATGATTTTGTCCCCTAATTAACCCGACACATAATAAGATTAATACATATCAACTAAGTTAAGATTGATTTATTACATTATATTTCTATATTCTTAGAAAGTATGTTATTTTATGAAATATGTAAAGATTTGAATTTATAGAAAACGAGTTATGTGTAAATGTCAAATGCTTGTGGATTGAATCTACTCGTAATTGGATCAACTCATGGGTTTTTGACGTTTTGGTCACTCACGTTTTTCTTTTAGATAATGTCTTAATGATTAAGGCAACCTATTGGTTAGGAGTTGGACACTCCATAAGGAGTTCAAGGCAACATAAAAACCAGTGAAACTTGATCATACATGAATGGAAAGTCGGTCCTTATAGATTTAAGGATGTCACACATCTCTCGTCAAAGGCAACACCATGACAGGTGGTATGAGAGCGAGTTCAACCCTTCAGTCTGTTTGGCATGTTAATATAACTTCCCAAGTACTTAATGTTGAATACGGTGGGAGAATTGGATCAATTTATTGAAGAGTCATACGTTTGCGAGTCAAGTTGGTGAGCGAGATCATAGTATAGGGGCATCACATTGGGGACATGATTAGTCTGCACGAGAGTTGTTAGAAAGGGTAATGAACCATGATGAGGATATTTGATTGCCAATACACACCAAGGTCGAATATGCATCCTATGCATGCATAATTTCGTAGTGAGAGAATGTGACAGGTGAAGAAAAACAAAAATTTTCGAAAAAGGAAACATATAAATCAGAAAAGAGTTTAAATATTCTTAAATTTAAGTATCTTCACATAAACTAAAAACAAAAGAACTCGGTAAAATAACATTTATTTTTTATTTTATTTTATTTATTTTTTAATAATCTCAAATATAAAATTGATAACAAAATGTACAACCTCTCTTCTTTCCTCTTTTCTGTCTTATTAGATGGTGGACCAGAAGCCCAAACAAACTCAGTAAGTCACTATTGTAATATTGCATTACCGACACCAACAAAAAAGATAAGAGAACAACATACGGTTTTGTGTGTGATGGAAGCCCACAGGCAACAAGATTGTGCAATGGAACCAGAAACATACTTTTAGTATCTCCTAGAACAAAAGCATACAACGAGAAACCAACCTAAAAGACTAGTTTGGACCTTTGATATAACCCACACCATTAAATACAAATGGGACAATCCATACTACATGTATGATCCATAACAATCGAACCTCCTTAAGGGCCAATGTCCTCATTGGTCACCGATGGCTCTTTCCAGGCCACCACTCGTGCCTCGTTGGTCACGGTTGGTTATCTCTAGGCCACAACTACGAGTTCTAGCTCTGATACCAATGTTACATACCAAACGAGAGAACTCAATCCAAAAGACTACTCTGGTGGGTGAGAGAGCCCATTTGGTATATAAACCCCACATCAGTTGCCCATACAACCGATGTGGGACAAGTCCAGTACCTTGCAATGGTATTAGTCCATAACACGAACCTTTTGTTTTTTAACAGAATAAATCGATTTTAACCGAATAAGTTTTTTTTTCCTGATTTTGGTTTTTGTTTATGTTCTGGGCAGCAACAAGCCAACAAACAATCATAAAAACTCATCATCTACGCATTTTCCTTTCAAAAATAAAGCATCCAAAGTTTGTTCATGTCTTTTGCTTATACTAAGTAAAAATGTCTGTAGTTGCGGAATACATCTGCAGACATCTGTAGCAGAACAAGTGAACCAAATTTCTGCACTTTGCAATAAGAAGACAATTTGTTTTTTAACTTCTACAAGCGGCTGAAATAAACAGAAATTAAATTAACTGATTTATTAAACTTAAAAGAGTTTTCAAGATCCAAATTTATTAACACCAAAAAAAAAAAAAACATACCTGATTTAGATGACCTCGACTGGTCACGTGAGGGATGTTGACCTTGGCTGGTGAAGACGATGACGGGCTGTGGCGGCTGGAGAAGCTAGAACGGTGGGAGGGGAGGCGGCTGGGAGAGGATACAGGTGTAGGGTTTTGACGAAATTGTCTGTTTTTTGTGATGTTAGGGCAAGAAGAAAAGAAGACTAGGTTAGAAGAGGGTATACCACATCTGTACTAAAAAGAGGACATGCAGACTTTTTTTAATGGAATGTCTTCGAGAAAACAAACAGTCTGCGCGATGCAAACATAAGAGGACAAGAAAAGCTTTTCAGAAAAAACTAACAACCTCTAAATAATCACCAAGATTATTAAGCTAAACTAGTTTTCTAAAGTGAGTAAAGACATATAACAGAATTACCATCAAAACAAAGTTAACAAAGAAGTGCAGATATCAAATTCAAGAAAATAGTTAACTAGTTATCCGGGTGAACCAATTTCAATATTTTGTATAACCGATGATCGAACAAAAAATCGAATTATATCGTATTCTGGGTTTTTTTATTAATTCGGTTTAAATGGTTTCAAACCGGACACCTCTAACGCCAACATCGAAGCCTCACCTCACTTCATCCATGGTGAAGCAGTAGGACATCGCCTCCAACGGCTCACACACGACATACTTTTTAAAACAATTATTTATATAATATTAAATGACACTGTAATCTTATATGTTTTTATTTTAAAACGTAAGAATCGTATAGTTTAAAAAATAAGCATTGTAACACTTAACAGTAACAGAATGGGTTTACCATATAAATCGGATTGTGGGTTGGATACTTGGATAGTTCATAGTTGGATACAAGGGGTTAAATGGATTGGTGAAATGATATTTGAATGGGTAGGATATATTGGGCTAAACGGAAAAGGTTGGATCTTTAAATGGGCCAGTTAAATAGAGTTTTTAGCCCGCTAGATTGAATTATACTGTAATGCCACAGGCCCACAAAGCACACAACAATATCATTATCATAATACTCAGTAAATTCCATCAATAGCAAAGCTAAGGTACGATCTAAGTAGGGTAAGATTTAGACAACCTTACCCTACCCTGTAAGAATAGAGATGCTGATTCCAGTGAGACTCTCGACTTGATAGTAGTTTTGCATTAAGCCTTGGACATAAGACAAATAACACTCAACAAAAGGGACAAAGGTTGATTAGTGCATGTACACTTTTGTCTTTCGGTTATCAATGCCACACATGATACATGATTAACAGTCCACACTTTTAATTTTATTTTCACAAAATTTAGTACAATAATGTTAAAATTACTGCAATTTCACTTTTGCCCCCTGAGGACCCATACATATATACATTATATGCGCACACAACAATATATAATGTAATTTATTCTGATATAACATGTGAAAATTGTTAAAAAAGAATAAAAATAGCAGAAAAATGGACACAAACAAACAACATGCAAACATTGTAGGTTGCCTTGAAAGGTGACCTTTAAACATAAGTTAAAGCTTTAACTAGTTTTACCAACAAATTTTTTTATAACGTGCAAACGCATACACACTAAAACATAGACGATGTTGGAAACATTGTTCAATCCCACGTATTATACTTTCAAATCAGCAAGTCTAAATACCTACTGATGACGTGGGGGTGCTTGGAAAAACCCACTCAGCAAGGCTGAAACAATAAGTTAGACTAAGTTAAAATCAGTTTTTATACTTCCAAATCGCATACTATTATATATGAAAGCAATTCCAAATACTATGAAAGTAATTCCAAATACCTACTAATGACGTGGGTGCTTGGAAGAACCCACTCAGCAAGGCTGAAACAATAAGTTAAACGAAGTCACTCTAGCGACCGAAAGCTGCAAGCTGGAAGTCAGAAGCCAGAAGCTGAAGATCGGAAGCTAGAAACTCATGTTACTATACACATCGGGTATTGAACTTGCAAAGTCAAAATAATGTGACTTTGCTTAAAAGTGGATATAATTACATAGAGACACACAAATATGACATTACCTAATGAGGTAATGTCATCCGCACAGGCAACATCATCAGGATAAGCCTTACCATGTATAGAAGGTATGAGCTGGCGAGGATCTTCTTTGGGCAGACCTCTCTGCCTACAAAAGGGAGACTTTTCCTAGCAATATTGTATGTTCACTACTCTCTCTCTCTAAAACTACTCTCAATCTTTTATACTAAACTCTTAGAGATCAATCGACTGATTCTCACGCTGGAGTCAAAACGCGGGAGACCACCTCTTACGTTTAGATCAATGGTGTTCTTTGACTGCAGATCCCGACAAGAAAGTTATCATTAGAGTGCATCCTAGACCTTCCCCTTGCCATAATCTTATTGTTTTAACACCTACTAATCCTACTAATAGAAAAAAAACTACCAAAGAGTAAAATTATTTGGCATATAAGTTATGACTAATAATATTTGTAGTCAACATAAAAAAGAAAAGTTGATACTGTTGAATAGAAGAAAACTAGTTCTGGCAACAAAAATTCATTTGAGTTATTTTAAGTCGAAATGAAACAAGTCATAATAGGCTTAGGAAATAAGGATGGGTAAAAATAGGTTTTAAAATTTCTATTTAAAATGAAACAAGTCACAATAGCTTTAGGAAAAAGATTAGAAAAAACAACTCTTAAAATATCCCTTTAAAATTAGTCATTAGTTAGAATGAGTTTTCAAATTTCAATTTAAACTTAGTTATAAGTCAGTATGAGTTTTTAAGTTTTAACTAAACTTATTTAAGTAACCGTAAAAAAACATCACACAAAGTTACAGACTTCATATTCGTGTACAAAAAAAAATCAAACACTTAAAAATTAAAAAAAAAAAATTAAAAGATTTAAAAATAAAAGATGTTAAAAATACAAAATATAAAAAATGTAAAAAAAGAAATTTAAACAAAAAATATTAAAGTTTTTTAGAATAAAAAAACTTAAAAATAAAATATATAAAAAATTAAAAAAATAAAAAATTAGAAATTCAAAAACTTCAATTTTTTTTAAAAATTTAAAAATTCTAAGAAATTTAAAAGAAAAATAAAAATTTTAAAAATTAAAAATAAAATAAAAATAATTAAAATAAAGAATAAAAAAAGAAAATTTCAAAAAATAAAAATAAAATAAAAATCTAATTTTTAAAAAAAATTGCATTTGAACACATAAATAGTTGAGTAAAGTACAAGGATGGTACTTGTGGTTTACCAAAATATTAGATTTGTTAGTACAAAGATGGTCTTCGTGGTTTGCACTTCGTAACACATTTAGTCCCCAACTTTTTACAAAAGTACATGGATGGTCCCTGTAGTTTGCATTTTGTAACGCATTCAGTCCCTAACTTGAACATGCTAAAAACCTTGAAACTTGTTGGTTGGGGACTAAATATTTTACAAAGTGCAAAACACGGGGACCATCCGTGTTGATATGGATTACGGGGCAAGTAGTTCGAGTTCTGTGAGCGCGGGTCGCTCCAATGTTAACCTGCTGAATTGGGTTGAGTCTCGAGACGCGGGGCTGGAGCCATAATCATGCGACGTGAAGCAGCCATGCAAGCCCAACATGCTCCAGCCCAAGTTTATTTTTATTTTGAATTTCAATTTTTATGGCTTGTTTTTTATTGTTTCAGTTAATTAGGAACTTGTCAAAGTGTTTCCTTATTATTTTAAGGCATACTAGTAGTGGATGTATGGGTAGTTATTTCCTTTTGATGTAAAAGAGCACGTTGGAATGAAAGAAAGGGCAGTGAATATAGAAAATTGATTGAGTCTTGAAATTTTGTGTCCTTGATCGACAATTCAAGAGGTGAACAAAGTATCCGTAATCTTTGCCGGTGGTGTAGCTATAACCGGAAAAGAGCACTGTCGCTCGACGATTATAATCGGAAGGTGCGTCTGTAACCGTTTGTATCACTGCCAAACCCTATTTGACTCGATTACCAGGTGGTGCTCATATCATCTGGTATTAGAGCCTAATACTGTTTCCGCTCATATTCACGTAATCTTGCAGATCTACAAGATGGGAGATGAATACCGAACCCTCGAACAACAAGTTCAAGCATTGCAGGAGCAACTCCAAACCTTGACCGTAGCTATGAATCGTCACCGGCGAACCACCCGTACGTCGCCCCAATTTCGACCCGATAATGAGTACCATGTATTACCTTAAAGAAAATTTCTCTTAGTTGCACGTGTTGAAGTAGGGAAATAAATCGGTGGAGGAATATTCACAGGAGTTTGAATATCTCCTGATGAAGTGTGGATTAGACGAAGACGACCCCCAAACCTTAGTCCGGTACCTTGGTGGTCTTGAACCCCGTATTGCCCAGATTGTTGAATCACAACCCTACTCCTCTCTAGCTGAATAAACCGTCTTGTCTCATTGGGTTGAAGTTCAACAAAAGACCCAAAACAAGTATGAACCCCAATGAACCACAACTCTAAACCGACCCCTTCTCAAACCTACACTCCCACTTCCAAAACCTCCGCTTCTACCTCCTCCAAACCCCAACCCAGAACCGAAACCACCCCACCTCAAAACTGACCACCTCGTAGATGTTTTCGATGCCAAGGCCTAGGGCATTATGCGTCTGAGTGTCCAAACACCCGAGCTGTTACCCTAGCCGAACTTGAAACGACCAACCCTCCTCGTTATGATGAAGAGCCTGTCGAGAATGAAGGCGATAGTACAGATGGGTAATTGAACTTCACCCTGATGAGGGTGAGTGCTTGGTCATTAGACGCGCCCTTAGTAGTTCTGCTGCTCAGAAGATTAATTCTCAACGTGAGTCTATCTTCCATACCCGTTGTACCGTCTCAAACAAAGTGTGTTCCCTCATAGTTGATGGCGGTAGCTCTACTAATGCTGCTTCTCAGGCCATGGTCACAAATCTTCATCTCACCACCACTCGTCATCCATCACCTTACAACATACAATGGCTCAACCATGGGAAAGGCATTCAAGTAACTCACTAGGTTCTTATTTCTTTTAGTATTGGTAAACGATATCATGTTGATGTTTTATGTGATATCATTCCCATGGATGTTTGTCACATCCTACTTGGTAGACCATGGCAGTTTGATAGAAAAGTGGTGCATGACGGGTTCAAAAACACATATTCCTTTACCAAAGATGACAAGCAAATCACTTTATTACCATTAATCCCTGATCCTGATCCATCACTTGCTACTGTGTCTCTGTGGGTTCTCCTTAAGGCTGAATTACGGGAGTATAAGGCTGTGAAAGAATTCATTTGAATGGGAATTGAAGCAGAGCCTGAACCGACTACAATACACCCTTTGGCCCAGGTGCTACTGGACCGATTTTCTCAGGTTTTTCCCGAAGAAATTCCCCCAGGTCTTCCCCCACTTCGACAGATTCAGCACAAAATTGATTTTATTCCAGGGTCTATGTTACCAAACAAACCAGCCTACAGGGCTAATTCACAGGAATCCGCTGAGATTCACAAACAGGTTGAGGAATTATTGGCTAAAGGGTTGATCCACGAATCTCTCAGCCCTTGTGCTGTACCGACTCTATTGGTACCAAAGAAGAATGGTGAATGGCGAATGTGTGTTGATAGTCGGGCCATCAACAAAATTATGATTAAGTATCGATTTCCGATACCACGTTTAAACGACCTCTTAGATGAACTGTACGGGGCTGCTATGTTTTCTAAGATCGATTTACGAAGTGGTTATCACCAAATTTGTATTTATGGAGGCGACGAGTGGAAGACGACATTTAAAACGAAGGAAGGGTTATATGAAAGGCTGGTCATGCCGTTTGGTCGGTCCAACGCGCCGACTACGTTTATGAGGCTGATGAATTAGACCATGCGACCTTAATCTCGGGCGTTTTGTTGTAGTGTACTTCGGTGACATTTTAATCTATAGCAAGAATGAAGAAGAACATGGTGATCACCTCCAACAAGTATTTAGAGTATTGTATGATGAGAAACTTTATGGGAATCAAGCTAAGTGCCAATTTTTTACTCCAAAAGTGGTGTTTCTAGGGTATATTGTTTCAATTGAGGGCATTGCAGTAGATGAAAGAAAGGTCCAGGCTGTGAGAGAATGGCCCACTCCGTCCACACTACAACACGTTTGTAGTTTCCACGGCTTCACTTTGTTTTGTCGTAGGTTCGTTAAAGATTTTAGTACCATTGTGTCACCTTTAACTGATTTATTGAAGCAGAAAACTTTTAATTGGACTAAGCAAGGACAAGTATCTTTTGATGAAATTAAGAAACGCTTGACTACCATTCCCGTGCTTGCTTTACCAAATTTTGATGAGGTGTTCGAAGTCGAATGTGACGCCTCCGGTGTGGGAATTGGTGCCGTTTTGACTCAATTGGGTCGTCTGGTAGCTTGCTTTAGTGAGAAACTGAATGACGCAAAACCGGTACTCGACCTATGATAAGGAATTTTATGCTATGATTAGAGCGCTGGTTCACTGGCACCATTACTTGATAGAAAAAGAGTTTGTTTGCATTTCGATCACGAAGCGCTTAAGTACATCCAAGGGCAGCATAAGTTACAGCCGCGACATGCCAAATGGGTCGAATATATTCAAGCATTTACCTTCACTATTAAGCATAAGTCGGGCGTATGAACAAAGGCGCCGATGCTCTTTCTCGGCGACATCTTCTTATTCAGGCCTTCTGCCCAAAAGTTGCAGGATTCGAATTGTTTAAGGAATATTATCTTGGTGATGCTGATTTTGGGGATCTATTTGACCGATGTTCCAAACATGCTTTTGATGATTTCTACATTTTTGAGGGGTATCTTTTCAAGGGAACGCGTCTTTGCATTCCTAAGCATTCTGTGAGGGAGACGCTGATTAAAGAAGTTCATGAAGGGGGTATGGCTGGGCACTTTAGTATCGAAAAGTCGGTGGAAATTCTGCATAGTTACGCGTATTGGCCACGTTTAAAAAGAGATGTTGAACACATTATTAAGAGGTGCCTTGTTTGCCAGCAAGCCAAGAGTCAGGTATTGTCCCATGGTTTACGTCTTCCCTTACAAGTTCCACAAGCCCCATGGGAAGACATTAGTCTCGACTTCATTACGAGTTTACCGTGAACATAACATAAGTCTAATTCTATTATGGTTTTCGTGGATCGGTTTTCGAAGATGGCTCACTTCATTGCTTGTAAGACTACCCATGATTCCGTTCAGATTGCCAATCTTTACTTTAAGGAAATCGTACGACTACACGGTATTCCGAAATCTATGGTGAGCGACCGAGACACAAAATTCCTTAGTCACTTTTGGATCACTCTATGGAAGAAACTGGGAACAAAGTTGCAGTTTAGTACTTCTAGCCACCCGCAAACTGACGGCAAACCAAAGTAACGAATCGTACATTGGGAACTCTACTGCGGGTTCTAATTAAAAAGCATCTTCGTAGCTGGGAAGACATGCTTCCTCAGGCTGAGTTCACTTACATCGGGTGCCGAATTCCACTATTAAATTCAGTCCGTTCGAGGTAGTATATGGTGCTAACCCTATAACGTCTATTGATCTTGCTATATTAGACACCAGTTCGAAATTTAGTCAGGAAGGGGCTGACCGAGCTTCAACTATTCAGCAACTACATGAGTCCGTTCGTGTCAGGATTGAAGCTATGAATAATAAAGTAAAGCAGCGGGTGATTTGGTTTGGGTACATTTCAGGAAGGAGCTGTTTCCTTAGAAAAGACGTTCTAAGGTCAGCCCACGGTCTGATGGTCCTTTTGAAATAATTTAGAAGGTCAATGACAATGCCTACAAAGTAGATCTTCCAGGTGAATACGGTGTATCAGCCACGTTAATGTTGCCAATCTGCGTCCATACTATGACGAAGATGATGAATTGCCAAGTTTGAGGACAAACTTTGTCCAACCAGGGGAGGATGATATGGATTACGGGGCAAGTAGTTCGAGTTCTTTGAACCCGGGTCGCTCCGACGTTCAGCTGCTGAATTGGGTTGAGGCTTGAGACCCGGGTCCGGGCCCATAACCATGCGACGTGAAGTAGCCATGCAAGCCCAACGTGCTCCAGCCCAAGTTTATGTTTATTATCTGAATTTCAATTTTTATCGTTTGTTTTTATTTGTTTCAGTTAATTAGGAACTTGTCAAAATGTTTCCTTATTTTAAGCCATACTAGTAGTGGATGTATGGGTAGTTATTTCCTTTTGATGTAATTTCCTTTAAAAGAGCACGTTGGAATGACAGAAAGGGCAGTGAATTTAGAAAACTGGTTGAGTCTCAAAATTGAGTCTTAAAATTTTGTGTCTTAGCTATCTTGATCGACAATTCACAAGGTGAACAAAGGATCCACTAATCTTTGCCGGTGGTGTAGTCGTAACCAGAAAAGAGCACTGTCGCCCGACGATTATAATCGGAAGGTGCGTTTGTAACCGTTTGTATCGCTGCCCAAACCCTATTTGACCCGATTACCTGGTGGTGCTCATATCACGTGTACTTTTGGAATAGGGATCAAAATCCAAAATTTTGGTAAACTATATGGACCATCCATGTCGTTCACATAACGTAATGAATCTTTCAAGTGTACGTTAACTATTCTCATTGATAAATGGTTGACAATAATCTATGTTTGTAATTATTTGTTGTATGATTTATACTCGGTATTTAGAAATGGAAAAGATTAATTAATTATTCTTTATTTGATGATATTGAATATTATTTGTGGATTCAAAACTAAAAGTTTATATTATAAAATATACATATAGTTAACTAAATCTTATATCAAAATTCAACAACAATCTTCTTTTTTTTTAATTTTATGATTTTTAAAAATTTTTAAATTTCTTTGATTTAAAAAAAGTTAATTTTTTATTTTTTAAATTTACAATTATTTAAAATTTATTTTTTTGTAGTTTTTTAATTTTTAATTAATTTAATTAATTTTATTTTTTATTTTTAGCCTATAATGATCGAAACCAATATTTACCTAAACCCATCCTAACATTTTTCTTAATAAATCCATGTTAACTCAAACTCATCTTAACCATACTCATTCTAACATTTTTTCTTAAAAAAACTCATCCTAACCCATAACTCTAACCTACCCAACCCACCATTTTTGCCACCGTTAAAGAAAATTGTTATCTTAGTGTAATGCAAGAGAAGTCATTCATTAGACTTTTTCCTGTCCAATGCACAAGCAACCAGAGTCTACCTAATTTCCTAGCTGTCATTATTTGTGAACCATCAAACCATCGCAACTTACATGACTTTGGAAAAAAGAAAGACAAATTTGAATAGAAAAAAATTAACATAGTTTGGTAATACTTATATTGAAAAGAAAATATTTTTTACTTCAAAAAAAATGATAAAATCAACTTTTAAAAGCCTTTGATTCATGGTTAGGGTGGAAGGGGCACTCCCCAAATGGAGAGTGTTAAACTTTTTTTTAACCAATAATATCATACCATGTCAACTCACCACTCCACTCCCCCATTTGCACTCAAACACTAAGGGCGCTCAAACACATGGGCTTTAAAAGATTACCCAAACACATGAGCTGTAAAAGATTACCCAAACACATAAACTGTAAAAGTGAATAGAGAAGGAAGCAGCGAGAGGAAGCAGCGAGAAGAAAGCAGCAGCTTTTAATCCACTTTGATTCTTTGGTCTTGGGGCAGGAACCCAAACAAATTTCTGACAACCTCCTAACCCTAAATAACGATAAAACAACCAATAAACAACAAAATGATTGTAATTGAGAATAAACGTGTTAAACCTGGAGGCCCTAAGGATTGAACAGAAGGACGCTAGCGGAAAACATCAAACAGCCTATGAGCACCAGCGTAAATGAGTCTAGAAGCTGGTTCAACAACGAGCTTTTTGAGCATGCTAGGTTTGTGGTTTTTGGCCGCTGTGCATAGGGTGTTGCTGGAATACTACGGCGGAGAGGTCGCTTGCGGAACTTACTCCGGCTCCGGCGGTTTTGTAGGGAGGATTTCCATCGCCGGCCGTCGCCATAGGGGGAGCTAGAACTCCTCATCCTCCTCAGCGATGGTCAAAAAAGTCCAACGGTAACATGCAACGGTCAAAAAAGTCCAACGGCAACATGCTTTTTGCTCGATGACTAGTCGCCGAAATGGGGACTCCCCGCGTGCGACTTTGATGGTGGCGGCACCTTTACCGATCGGTGAAGGGGCTAACGAAGGGGTCACCGAAGGTGCCCCTTCCACCCTTATGCTGTAAGTTCACAGATTTTCAGATGCCAAGTCAACATCGTGACGATGTCACATCAGTAAAAAGTCAATGTGGTCAAACTTACCACATGTAACACCGTCGTCCTTTTTATAAAGCAGGCCTTTTGAAAGGTTTATCTTTTTCTATCAAAGCTTTTGAAGGTTGAATCCTTGTTAGGAGAAAAAAATACTACATTCCATTAAATTTTTGTAACCAAACCATGTTATCTTTATTATGCAATTTGAAAAAGGAAAGCCGCTTAAACTGAAAAGACGCAGCGGAAATACGTACCATAAAATTTCTTTTATTAAAAATGTTCTAACATGATTGAAAGTCCTTTCTATGGTAAGTTTTTAACGATAATTACATTTTTCATTTCATTTAATACGTTAAAGATATCATATGTTTACTAACTACAAGAGCACACATTCCTGTACAATCCGTGTTATAACTCGATCTTCAACAGCACAAATCTCGTGAAGATCATATCCCATAATTCTGTACAACCTGCATTCACCACATACGTTCACATTATTAGTATTTGGGGAATTATATATTTTAAAGTGTAAAACTAAAAGAATCACGTCACGTTCTATCCCAATGTAGATTCAATCTAGTTATTCTTCTGAATTCGAGCATTTCATCTCAGAGTCTAACCTTCGACGAGCATACAATAATATACCTGCACTTCATTTCATTCTCCAAAAACAATCCGGTTAACATCGAAAATTCTTATATATTAACACCATATTTATTTTCGTACGAGTCTCATTCGTTTGAAACGTATAATATAATGACATATGTACAAACATCTAATCCAACTCTTTTGTGTATGAAAGACCTACTACGAACATGCAAACCACCCTACTCAAAACTATTACATGCAACTTGCATGCTTACATAACTATTGATGTTCTAAAAGTAATTAATTAAAAACAAACAAATTTACCCTAATTCTAGACTCAAATTAAACTCTAGACTCCTAAATTATACTAAACTACTAACCGGCAAGTGAACCGATCAATTGTAGAATAGTTTAAGTAAGTCTGGATTATCGAACCCACGAGACTCTCTAATTACAAAGACTACTTAATTTAGACTTAATTAAAACAACTTTATATATTTTAGGGGGGGGGGGTTTCCTAACTAATTCTAAATTATAAATTAAACTAAAACTATTTAATTGGAACAAATTGAACTTTGAACTTTTTAGAAATCGAAAATTAAATAAGGACAAATGAACTGGTTACCTAGGTTGGATTTTTAGATACTACTCATTTGATTTGATAATAACTTTATTAGGTTGAATGATTTACCGGGATCTTAAAATATTAAACTCCAGATTTGCCGAACAGGACCCCCGACCCTTCTTAGGAAGACACCTATGATAACCTAAAATTATTATTTGTTCACCGGTTTTAAAGATTCCTTTTCAGTTATCTTTTAATTTAGTAAAGTGTCTAATTAGTTAACTACTTCTCAATAATTAACCTAGACCAACTACAACTTCTAGTTTAGCTTAACTGACTCAATTATGACAAGTAAATTAGATTCGAGAATTTCTCAAAACCTAAACCTAACAATTTATCTAAATAATTCAGTTAACTAATTCTTATTTCTAATTAATTAATTTAGGTATAATGATAAAACTGATTTTATATTTTATTTAGTTGTTTTCCCGGTTTTATTAGCCCGATTGTTTCCCGAATCCCTAAAGACACGAGAAAGCAACACAAACCTGTTCTATGGAAGACATCCACCTAGATTCATGTAAAACAAATAAACAATCACAAATCAATTAAGATCATGCAAATACACTAAACTAGAAAGTTAAAGTTGTGAACTTTACCAAATACACATTCAAACCATAATTAAACTAAAATAAACCAGCCTTTCATAAAATCATAATCCAAACCTAGGTAACTAAAATAAATCTAGCCAAGTATCATGTTTTTAAAAACTGAATAAACAAGGTTCAAACAAGAATTCATAACAAATTAAACAAGGAATTAGAAGGATCGAGATGTCGCAATAAAACCGTATATGCTCCTGCCTCGAAACTCCTTGATAGCCCGAATGATTCCCGTAGCCTAGATCACCTTCTTTCAGCTTAATTTCTCCAGAAAATCTCCTCCAAAAGATCTGAGTTTGTCCAATTTGATCCAAGATGTGTTGCAATTGTAATATGACTCAAATAAATAACATAACAACCCTTTTCCTGATCAATTATGAAACTTTCTGGATAAACTACCCTCTCGCCGGTCGCGAGAGGGATATGAGGTTCCGGTCGTGACCTGCGACCGAGTAAAGTCTCTGGGATAAATATAAGCCTCTCGCGGGGTGCGAGAGGTGTTTGATGGTGCGGTCGCGGCCTGCCAGAGGTCCAAAAATCCTCCATTTTCAATTTGTTTCATCTTACGCGCTCCAATTACGCTCTGGTTCGGTTCTGTTTATCATTTTAGCTCGTTTTTCCCATCCTTCCAACCGTTTTCACGAACCAAGACCTGTAAAACGGAATTGGATTAAAAGTAGATAAATTCTTGACAAACTGAAACGAAAATCAATTAAAACTTTACAAACTCTACACGATAAACGCATGTATTGTTCAATACATCAAATATCCCCACACTTGCTTTTTTTTTTCGCCCTCGAAAAAGAATTATGTACAAACGGAATCATAACCAAATAATTATTCGATTTCAAAGATTAAGGTTATTTTCATTAGGGAATGAGATTTATATTAACCGCGATTGCTAGTGTTCGTATCCACTTAAACTCAAAATTTGGTTCAAACTTCTTATCATGTGAATTTAGTTTAAGTGCGGTCAATCTACCTAGGGTCTCACACTAGAATCCACAGTACACCTAATCCCACCTCAAGCTTATGGAACAAAAGGAAAGAATGATTTAACCCATTTCCTAACCGTTTTATAACAAAATGTAATGAATTTAAAACCAAGTAACTTTTCTTTTCTTATTTTTTCTTTTTTTCTTTTGATCATTTGAATTCTTTTTGCATATCTAACCTAGAGGCTGTCTCAACCAGAGTCACCATCTCCGAGAGCGACAATGTGGGCTTCGATACTTAAAATTTCAACTAATCCTAGAGGGATTCTCGATCAGAGTCACCATCCCCAAGGGAGATTCCATAGGCCTCGTTTACTTTTCAATTAAGCTCATTTTTCTATTTTTTCTTTTCTTTTACATGATTAAAAGTTCTAAAAATTTTAGCTTATAACGGCATTCCTTATACTATTTTTAGCGGTTTCAGTTTCCCATTTTTCCTAGATGAGCACCCACTAGTAGACCGACAATTAAGGTATATTAATCTCAAAGAACATAAGAACCGAATTGAGCCTACTCACATATCCCAAGTTAGACACAAACTCACCCTTTTATTTCTCATATTATTATTATTTGAAACCGAATAAAAATTCAATTTTTCTATCATTTTCCATTTATATTTTTATGCAAACTCCTTTTTTCAAAAGACATTTTCTGATTTTTTAATTTTTTTTTGGTTTTTTTCATTTTTTTCTCAAATTAAAACAACTACTTTACTCTACTATCTCCCATCCCCACACTTAAATTCTTGCATTGCCCCCTATGCAAAGATGAGAAAAAAAATACTACTGAAAATAAATAAAATAAGGAACATAATAAACAAAAACAAAATATACAAGTGAAACGACTTAGTTGGTAATGCAGGACTGTCAATATGCAAGTCAGTCCACTCATGCCCTCCAATCCGAACGCGCTCAGCATACAACTCTCAAAACTCACATGCGAACGGAAGCAGTATATAACATCGACCTTTCAACATACACTTCCAAAAACATAATATAATAAAGCAAATAAGTAAATTGTCTTGAAAAGTGTCCACCATCATACCCAACCCATATAACACTCCCACAAAGTAAATTGTTTAACGTACAAACCATTACGAGATTAAAACAACATAAAAGAAAAATAATGAAGATAAAGCTCCACTGCTGCTTCAATCATCATCCTCCGGTTCTTCCGACGCCTCGAATACTTGGTATGGCTGGACGTCCTCCATATCGGCAAATTGACTTGACCCCGGCTGACCACCTTGATGCTGAAAGTAGGATGGAACCCCCATGTTTAAATTTTGCATCATGTACCTCATCCCGTCTTCCAGCCTTCGCTGGCTAGCCTCATGCATACGCCTACTCTCCATCATGGTCTGATGAATACCACCAAACTGCTGATCGACATAGCCTCTCAGATCCCCAAACCCAGTCTCCATCCTATCATACAAAGAATCCAAAGTCAGTGGGTCTCGGCGAGGCTGACGGAGAGGATACTGTCATCCTGGTAGCTCTTGACGCGTGAGCGGCCGCTTATCGAGTGGGAACACCGGCCTGAATAGATGACGCCGCTTCAGAACCCGGAGGAGGCTGCACCTGCGGTCCCTGTCGAACTGGCTCCCAGCTAACAGGCTCTTGGGTAGTCAAAATCCCGGCAGCCTGGAGGTCACGAATACTCATGAAGCACGGGGCTAGGCCTTCTCTCATCCCGTCTTGGGGATATCTATCAAGTACCCCAAGACTCTCTGCTAAGCACGTAATCAGGGGCCCACAATACACCCTTGCCCCTTGTCCTCCCCTCCACAGCTGCTTCATCGACCATGCAAATATAGTCACCAAATTTGCCGGCCGTGCTTCCACCATGCACATCAAACAAAATAAACTCGCCGGATTTACCTTGTTATCCCCCTGCCCTCGTCCAACCAATGTAGCAGCAAGAATCTTGTGAATAAACCGGTAGACCAGATCGATAATGTCGCTTGCTACCATATTGTTAGAATATGGTGCAGAAGAGATAGTACCCCAAAACCTGGCTAGTTCATCTGTCTGAACATTGTGGGGGTGACTCCTTTTGAAAACCCCCTGAAGACTGGTGGAGAAGTCCGGTGCCTGAACCTCCTCTAATGAGTATATCTGCGAGGCCACAACAAACTGTGGAACCGTCATTTCATAAACTTGCCTCCCTAAAACAAACGAGATAGCATCGCTCTCATTAAATTTACCCTGCTGGTACTCAAACGTGGAGTGAAATTCGAAGGTAATTTCTTTATACTGTCTTGCTCCGCAATCCAATACCCTCCTGAACTTGTCGCCCAACAACTGTTCGATTCTGCCCCTTTGACCCAGCTGGTCAATCATATCCCAGTCAATCCGTCTATAGGGCAGTAGATCACAAGTGACCAGGTTGGAAAGCCTGTCCCACTCGTGGGAATCTAGATCGAACTGAAGTAGGGGACTGTCCACTATCCGCATGCTCTGCCCATGGGGAATACCGTCCCCCTATACCTGACAAGTAGAACATTAGAAAAAGGCAACCATATAGGAAAAATGACCGTATAGCCTTTCATTCGCGGTCATGGTCTGAAAAAGATAAACACTTTACCAGGAATGACATCGTCATCTCCATCGAGGTCGACAGCAAAAGGATCTACGACGTTAAGTGGTATAACATGGTGCTCTACAATGTGCTCACCTTCGGGTGGCCGATGATAACTATCTGGTGGTCAAAGAGTGGTAATGCTAAAACATCATCATCGGGAATATCCCTGGGAATGGGATCGGGTACAGGGTAGGGTAGGGCAAAAGGCTGGAAATCATCGTCCATCCAATCATCGTCAGAAGCATCGTGATCTGACTCGTCGTCGGAAATGATAATGACTGGTGGGAGTGGATCGTCTAGTGGTATATAATCTAACTCAGGGTCAGAACTCATAGACTCGGTGTCTGAAAGGCTACTATCAGAAGACATGGTCCTGGCAAACAAAATCCGTACAACTTTTTTTTGTTAAAAAAATAATTTTTGTTTTAAGATAAAATAATCGGGCAATCACTAAGTTTCAATATAAGTTTTTCTAATAATAAGTTCAACTCAACTTACTGTTATTGTGTCTATCTCTCATAGACTAGTTTTGTATAATGACCTTGCACTGTTGTTCTTGTTTTAAACATCTGATACTAGTGGAAAGTTCTTCCCGGGATGACAAACCAAAAATACTTGTTTCAATTTTTGTAAACGACACAAAAATTTATAAAAGAGCATTTTGAAATTGTAGACTAGACTCAAAAGAATCATAGTTCACTACAATTGAAGCTCCGATACCAGGTCTGTCACACCCCGATTTTCGATGTAGCGGAAGTGTGTCGAGAGGTGTGCCAGAGCGGCAATCGTTGCATTCAACCAAGTAAACGACAATTGTATTACATTATAAAACATTCATCCATACTTTTTATTTAACCATAATTCACATATAAACTTTTGTCTTTAAAATAAACCACAAGTTTGACAACATTATTTAAAATTTAGACATAAGTTATATAAACATAACAACAAAGACCGGATGAAACATAACATCTTTACTTCACGACAATTGAACAATATTTTCCCCGAAGGCCATCCACTAGTTTCCTGTAATACATGTTAAGTTTGAAAACAATGTCAACAAAAGCTGTTGAATTCATGTTATAAATTTTGTATCAAATGAATTATCAAAAACATTTGAAATAAACTTGTTTAATACAACTTCATGAAACTTGTAAGATCATTAGTGTGTTGCAAAGACACTAATCTGTATGCCGAATAAGGTGGCAACCAAACCTTGACGATTTATTATGTGTCTGAGACACTCGTTTTAGACACAAAAGCACTCTAATACGATCTGTTATTGTTGCCGTAATAGAGTGGGGCTCGCCCAAACCCAATAGATCTATCCCATTGTTCCTTGGTACTTGTCTTTCATTAATGGCCCCAATACTTGAGCCTTATTCACATGTGATCTAAATATTTTCATTTTCCCCGCTATATTAATTGTAACATGTATACATCCCGCTCGTTTAAAACCATAAAAACGTTAAAATAAAAGGGGAAACATGAACTCACAGATTTGCGTTCTGTACAAATCTCTATTCGATTCCTGATACTTCGTTCTTTTTCGACCTACAAGTGTTCTAGTCTATTAGACACTTAGGCTTTTGTTTTGCTTTTCATACAAGTATTTTATCTTGAATTTCGTACTTGTATTTGTTGGTTTTTCTTTGTTAATATATATATATATTATATATATATATTATATATATATATAATGTTAGATTGATTAAATGGACCTAGTAATAATTTAATTGTAAATAACTCAATCTAATAATTCATTACATATGGACCTAGCCCAAAAGCTTTTGTAAGTATGGGCCTAGCCCAAATTTGCTTACATTATGTGGGCCTAGCACAATTAATTTCATGTATGTGGGCCTAGCCCAACCTAATTTTGTTTATTTAGTAGGTTAAGCCCAATTGGTTTATAAAAGTGGGTATAGCCAAAGTTAAAATGAAAGATTGGGCCTCGCCCAATATAGTTTATAAAATTTGATTAGCCAAATTTACTTTATAAAAGTGGGCTTTTAGTCCAATGTTAGTTTTATAAAAATGGATTAGCCCAATTTATTTCTTTATAAAAGTGGGCTTGGCCTAAAATTATCTTTTATTTAAATGGGTCTAGCCCATGTAAACTTTTATAAAAATGGGCTTAGTCTAATAATTGTTTAGTTGGGCTTATCAAAAATATTTACTAGTATTTGTTATAACTTATAAAATTTATTTATAAAAACTATAAGTTATATAGATTTAAAAATTCTAGTAAATATAAAGTGTATCGTTTTATTTGTTCGTTTTGACCGTTAGGTTCGCGTCGACTATTTTTTTCGTTTCGTCTTTGTCGCTTGTTTCGTTTATACCGTATATTTTATTTTGTCCGAGTTTGTCCGAATTGTCCGATATATATTATTTTATCAAAACTTGAACACTTATATATATTTTTGTATTTAATTTAACATGATCAAAAATATATATATAGTTTTTATACAATAATACATGTACATATATAAGATTGTTTAAAAAAAATATTTTTATCAAAAATATATATATTTATCTCATTTTTAGTATAAGAAAATATAAGTAATTATATTCCTAACTTTTTATCCAAATCCTTTATTTAAACAAGATTAAAGTTCCTAATTACTTTTAACCACTAAATCTTTAGTTTAATCATATCTTAATCAAGATTAATTTTTATAAAAATTTGCCATAGTTTCCTTTAAAAATATAAGTTTTCCATATTTTTATAAACATGTTTTAAGTAGCTAAACTAACTCAAATCATCATCAAGCACAATTATTATATAAATGTATTAACATAATGTCATGAACTTGTTATAATTTTTAATCTTTCTTAATGTAGAAACTTTATTATAACTTTTATACAAAATTTCTAAATCAAAATTTTTATTTAATGATCTAATACATGTATGATCATCTTTAAAGTATGAGATTATGTTTATGACATATTTTGTTAATGAATCTTGCTAATCTAAACATGCATGTGTTTAGATCACCCTTTTATTAATTATTAGATATATTTTATTAGGTGTGTAACATTATTAATTAATAAAATCGAATCTCGCCCGAATGGAGATTGAGTACGGGCGAGAAAGATCTTGTATGCATGAACACCCAAATGTTACTAACCCCCAAAATATATCCAAAACCATACGACTACCCCCTTCTGGCACTTTAATTGCCCACAATTAAAACTGATGTGCCGAAAAGCATCCAACATTGAGTTTAAGTCGAAAGATGAAAACTTTATGAACATAGCAGAAAAAACGGTTGAAAATCTTAAAAATCTGATTTAGTACCAATATTAACCAACCCGAATCCCCATACTCAATGTTAAACCTCACCAGACCCGCCAAGAGATACCCTGTTTACACCTAATCTGCCCACATAAATTGACAACCACCACAAGCAAAAACTCAAACCAACCCAAATGTACCCTAACCCACAAAGTAAACTAACATGCAACTAGCACTAGACCAAACACCAAAATATATTCAGCAACTAGACAAAATATGTAAAAGGAAAGCACAAAGGTTGCAAGAAAACATACCTGGCGCCGATCTGTAAGAATTAATAGCAAATAATGGATAAGTTGCAACACAGTGAAAGAGCTCGGTTGAAGGGGGAAAACACAGATTTGCACTTGAAACTTGGTTAAGGTTGATGTGGGGAAGCAATGGAGGAAGATTGGAGTGAATGTAGGCGAAAAAATGGTGGATTTAGGTGGAGAGTAGAGAAAAACCCTAGGTGTAAGTGGGGAAAAATGAGGTTGAAAAGGGGAAAAAGTGGTTTAGGGCTGCAGATCTGCAGATAGGGTCTCTCGCGGGCCGCGAGAGAGGAGCTTAATCCTCTCGCGCCCGCGACCGAGTGGCTTATTCCAGAATTGCAAGCCTCTCGCGGGCCGCGACCGAGGTGGCTTATTCCTCTCGTGCCCCGCGAGAGGGTGTTTTCACAAAAGTTTTGATGTATTTTCTGGTTTGTCCTTAGATATTTTTTGGCAACCGGATACTAACAAAACGTACCTGCAAATCCTAGCTTCCCGTCGATGGTGGCATGATATAACCTGCAAAACAGCTAAGACAACCCATAAACAAACAAAAACACACAAAGTACGGAAAATAAGAATTAAATGCTAGAAAAGACATGAAATACAAATAAATACTAAAATGTACATACTCTACACTTGAGCCGATACCCAAGAACCTATGCGGCATGAGGTGGAACTTCGAGAGGAGTTTCCTCCTTTTCGGTGGGATCTAGTGGTCCTCCTAAATAGTGCTTCAATCGATGCCCATTGACCTTCCACGTCCCTCAGTCAGCTTCATCTTTCAGCTCGATTGTTCCATACGAGAATACCTCATTTACCACATACGGGCCTGACCATTTAGACTTCAACTTACCTGCGAATAGTTTCAATCTTGAGTTATATAAGAGCACCTTATCGCCGATCTGAAAGTCTTTCACACCTCTCAATCTCCTGTCATGCAGCGCCTTAGTTTTCTCCTTAATGCTCCATGAACGCTCGTACGCCGCATCTCGAAGTGCCTCCAACTTGTGAATTTGGAAGTATCGTCTCTTGGCAGCTTCAGTGAGGTCCAAATTCACGGTTTTCAAGGCCCACAACGCCTATGCTCGAGTTCAACTGGGAGATGGCAGGCTTTACTATAAACGATCATGAAGGGCGTGGTGCTTAGCGGTGTCTTATAGGCGGTTCGAAACGCCCATAAAGCATAAGCTAATTTATCGGACCAGTCCTTCCGACTCTTTCCTACCGTCTTTTCGAGTATCCGTTTCACCACTTGGTTCGCATTCTCCACTTGGCCGCTCGTCTGAGGATGATAAGTGGTGGAGAGGTGATGAGTGACACCGTAGAGCGCCAATGCCTTTTCCATGACGGCATTGCAGAAGTGTGTACCACGGTCACTAATATAGCTCGTGGGGTACCGAAATGGGTGAATAGCTTTTTCAAAAATCTCACCACCACTCGGGCATTATTTTTGGGTAAAGCTTGAGCTTCAACCCACTTGGAAACGTAATCAATAGCCACAAGGATGTACAGATTCCCGGTAGAGACGAGAAACGGTCCCATGAAGTCGATCCCCATACATCAAAGACTTCTAGAATTTGGATCGGGTGTTGGGGCATCTCGTCCTTGGATGAGATGTTGCTGGTGCGCTGGCGATAATCACAAGTCTTAACGAACTCTAGAGCATCCTTAACTACTCATGGCCAGTAAAAACCGCAATTGAAAACCTTCTGTGCGGTGACGTGTGGACCATGATGACCTCCTGTCAGCCCCTCATGTACGTACAAAATCTCTGCCCCCTCTTCTCTACTCACGCAGCGCCTGAGAATCCTATCTGCCAGATGTATCGCCTCACATCGCGGAAGAATTTCTTCTTCTGCTGAGTGGTCATACCCTTCATTACCACTCCATTTGCGAGGTAGTTCGCAAAATCGGAAAACCACGGCATCCCCTCCTTTTCCGCTGCCACAAACTCCACTGACTCATGGGGGAATCTATCATCGATCTCTTCTTCTCTAATTTCTTCTCTACTAGGATCCTCTAATCAGGACAGATGGTGAGCGGCCACATTCTCTACTCCCTTCTTGTCTCTAATCTCTATGTCGAACTCAGAAAGCAAGAGAATCCACCAAATAAGACGAGGCTTTGCGTCCTTCTTTTAGAAGAGGAAGCGCAGAGCCGCATGATCAGTAAAGACGTTGGTTTTGGAAAGGACGAGGTAAGAGCGGAATTTATCAGATGCGAATACTACTGCTAAGAGCTCCTTCTCTGTAGTGGTGTAGTTCCCCTAAGCGTCATTAAGGGTTTTACTAGCGTAGTAGATAAGGTGAAAATGTTTTATCTCATCGCTGACCCAAAACGGCGTCCACCGCATAGTCGCTCGCATCACACATGAGCTCAAAGGGCAAGCTCCAGTCGGGTGAGACGAGGATAGGAGCACTCACCAGCTTCTTTTTAAGGATCATGAAGGCTTTCAAGCAGTCGTCATCAAAGATGAAGGGCACATCCTTTACGAGGAGTCGTGTCATAGGGCGTGTAATTTTAGAGAAATCTCTAATAAACCGTCTGTAGAAGCCCGCATGACCGAGAAAACTACGGGTAGATTTGACGCTAGTTAGTGGAGGGAGTCTGCTGATAGATCTATCTTTGCCTTATCGACCTCTATACCTGCACGCGATATCTTATGCCCTAGTACTATCCCCTCTGTCACCATAAAGTGACACTTCTCCCAGTTCAGCATCAATCTCGTCTCGACACACCATTTCATCATCGCATCTAGGTGACTAAGACACTGATCAAAAGTGTTTCTATAGACAGAGAAATCGTCCATGAAAACCTCCATCGAGGTCTCGATCATGTCCTAAAAGATAGCGACCATGCATCGCTGAAAAGTAGCCGGAGCGTTACATAACCCGAACGGCATGCGGCGATACGCGTAAGTACCATACGGACATGTGAAGGTTGTCTTCTCTTGATCCTCGGGAGCAATTGGGATCTGGAAGTAACCTGAGAACCCGTCAAGAAAACAATAAAATTGTTGTCCTGCGAGTCGCTCGAACATCTGATCAATAAATGGGAGGGGAAGTGGTCCTTGCGGGTGGCGTCATTTAATTTTCGATAGTCAATGCATACCCGCCAGCCTGTGACTGTTCGGGATGCGATAAGCTCCTTCTTCTCGTTCATGACCACTGTCATTCCCCCCTTCTTGGGAACAACCTGAGTGGGACTTACCCATGCCAAATCGGAGATCGAGTAGATGAGACCGGCTTCCATCAGCTTGAGCACCTCTTTCTTCACAGCTTCTTGCATATTCGGGTTTAGACGACGCTGAGGCTGCACTACTGTTTAAAGACGTCCTCCATAAGGATCCTATGAGTACATAAGGTAGGGCCTAATTCCCTTGATATCAGACAGTTTCCAAGCAATGGGCTCCTTATTGGATTTTAGAACTTTATCAAACGCTCCTTCTCCTCCGTTGACAATTTTGAAGAAATGATAACCGGTAAGCTCGAATTGTCTCCTAAGAACGCATACTCTAAGTGGGACGGGAGGACCTTAAGCTCTACGGCTGCTGGGGTCTCTAAAGGTGTACTCTCACTAGCTGCACTAACCTCACAGAAATCTAAGGTCTCGGGGACCCATAGGGGTCATCCTCTATATCCTCGTTGTCGCTCTCCTCAGCTACTAACTCTCATTCAGTAGGTCGGCTCTGCTAATATACTCTAGACAGTGATCAACGCACGACATGAATGAATTCAGAAATTAGACGGAGTGACAAGGGCCACTATCGATGTCGCCACCGCTTGGGTGTTGCATCAACCTTGCGATTTCGAAAGTGACGTTCTCATCCTCGACACGAAGTGAGATTTTCCCATCATGAACGTCAATAAGTGCTTTTGCAATGCGAAGGAATGGGCGCCCTAGGATGATGGGCACCTTCTCGTCGGCCTCCATATCAAGGATGACGAAATCCACGAGAAAAACAAATTTATCAACCTTAACCAATAAGTTCTCTACAATTCCCCGCGGATACTTAACAGACCTATCAGCTAGCGACAATGACATACGAGTGGGAGTGAGCTCCCCTAGACCTAATCTCTCGTAGAGTGAGAAGGGCATCCGATTGATGCTAGCCCCTAGATCTGCTAAGGCATGAGCTGGAGCAATGGACTCGCCGAATAAGCATGGAATTGTAAAGATACCCGGATCAGTCAGTTTTTCAGGTAACTTGTTTAGAACAACGGCGGAGCACCCTCCAGTCAACGGAACATTAGAAAGCTCCCCCAGCCTATCTTTTCGTTTTAGAAGATCCTTCAAAAACTTAGCATATTTAGGCATATGCTGGAGGGCCTCGATGAACGGGAGGTTGATTTTCAATTGGGTAAACACATCAAGGAAATTCCCGTATTCCTTGACATATTTTTGCTATTTAAGACGTGTTGGGTAAGGTAGGCGTGAAGAATCTACATGTGGTGATGGCATAACCTCTACCGGTTTCTTCTCTCCCTTATGCTCTACTGAAGGTCCACTGGTTGGTGGGGTAATTGTTGGGTCTAGCCTAGTGTGCACCCTAGGTGGAGCCTTCATTTCTATCTCCTCATCCAGTTCCTCATCCTGCTCCTCTACCTCTACCTCTACCCCCTCTCTACCCACTTCTTTCAAACTCCTACCACTGCGTGTGGTGATCGCTTCTGCGTGTTGGTTCGCCGGGTTAGGTTGGTATTACCCGCGAATTGGCCGTGTGGCTGCTCTTGCAGCTGCTTAGCGATACTACCTACCCACCTCAACAGATCTAAGAGTGCGGACTGTTGATTTTTCAAGAGAAGATCGTGTTCCGCAAGAGTTTTCTAGGTAGATTGATCCTTAACAACTAATTGAGACAACAACTCCTCAATCCTATCTAGACTGCCCCCTGAACCTCCACTCCTAGTCTGACCCTCCTGATTCGAACCCCACCATTAAACTGAATAGAATGACCCAACCCTCCACTAGAGTAGTGACCCTGCCCCCTGTTTTGATATGAACCTGATTGGAAACCAGGGGGGTTACCGGAAGATCGGAAGTTATTATTATTACTACGCCAGTTTGGGTTATAATTTAAATTATTATTATTAGTGAAAGGGTTCGTAGGACATCTACTTTGACCAGTAATGAACTCGACCTGCTCGACGGTGAGTGTTGGACCCTCTATCATATCGTGACCCCCTCGACAAACCTCACACCTATCTACTTTCTTTCTCAACTCCTGAATCTCTTTAGTGACCTCTCTCTTAAAGCTATCTAGTGCAGCAGCCACCGTAGTTTCCAAGCTAACTTGGTGTAGATCCCGGTTAACCGGGGTGGTACGAGAAACAGGAATTGAATTCCTGTCGGCGGTGCTGTAGTGTACGTCGGAATGTGCGAAGCTTTCAAAAAGGTCGTTACACTCGGTAACCGTTTTCTTGCCCATTAGATGTCCACCATCAGATGTATCGAATCGAGCGCGGGTCTCGGGGGTGAGACCGTTGTATAATTTCTCTACAAGTACCCAATCCGACAAGCCGTGTTGAGAGCAGCGGGACACTAAGGTCTGGAAACGCTCCCAAGCTAGATGATAGGGCTCGTCAGGCTCCATTCAGAACGAATGGATCTGATCACGAGGCGAGATGCTTTTGCGGGTGGGAAATATTTCTTTAGGAAAGCATCTCTTAGAGCGGCCCAAGTGGTAAAAGTACCGGCAGGTTGAGAATCAAGCCAGATGGTGGCTCGACCCCCAAGTGAGAATGGAAAGACTTGAAGAAAACGGGCATCGTTACTCGCACCTTCCATATTAAACGTGTGACAGAGACGGGTGAGGTGGTTGATATGGGCAGGCGCATCCTCGTCATCACGACCGTGGAATTGGCAAGAATTGGTGATAACTGTCATGATATAGGAAGGGATTTGCCAAGCTTTATCGTTATTCATTGGCGGGAGGGTGATGGAGAGTTCGCACAGGTGAACCCGGTGGTGGCCTGTTGGTAGACGGTTTGATTATTGGCCATGTGGAAATTAGGTGGTGGATGTGGTGGGCTTACATTTCTATGAACTACGCGGGGTGATGGCGAACAGGGTGGTGAAGGCTTTGGTGTGAAATCAAAATCAGGTGGTATGAAAGGGCGGTATGAACTGGAAAAAGTGGGGGAAGAAGCACTAACCTTTGATGCGGGAGAAAAGGGTGTATCCGTTGGCGGCTTAGGCGGAGGTCCTTGCGAACGCGTATGGGGCATTCACTAAACCGGAAACAAGACAAATCGAATAATTCAGCAAAAATAATTAAAACATATATTAACAGAAATAAGTATTAAACTAATCAAATTACACTCCTACGACGCAAACGAAAAATAAAAAATGAAAATTTAAACACGAATGCAATAATGAAGCCTAAATCGAGTAATCAACGCAATTGCCAATGAGAGAGTCCCCGGCAACGGCGCCAAAAACTTGATGTTCTAAAAGTAGTTAATTAAAAAAAAAGAACCCTAATTCTAGACTCAAATTAAACTCTAGACTACTAAACTATACTAAACTACTAACCAGCAAGTGAACCGATCAATTGTAAAATATTTAAGTAAGTCCGATAATCCGAACCCACGAGACTCTCTAATTACAAAGACTACTTAATTTAGACTTAATTAAACAACTTTATATATTTTAAGGGGGGGGGGGGGTTCTAACTAATTCTAAATTATAAACTAAACTAAAACTATTTAATTTGAAAAAATTGAACTTTGAACTTTTTAGAAATCGAAAATTAAATCAGGAAAAATGAACTGGTTATCTAGGTTGGATTTTTAGATTACTACTCATTTGATTTGATAATAACTTTATTAGGTTGAATGATTTACCAGGATCTTAAAATATTAAACTCCAGATTTACCGAACAGGACCCCCGACCCTTCTCAGGAAGACACCTATGATAACCTAAAATTATTATTTGTTCACCGGTTTTAAAGATTTCTTTTCAGTTATCTTTTAATTTAGTAAAATGTCAAATTAGTTAACTAATTCTCAATAGTTAACCTAGACCAACTACAACTTCTAGTTTAGCTTAACCGAAAGTAATTAGATTCAGGAATTTCTCAAAACCTAAACCTAACAATTTATCTAATTAATTCAGTTAACTAATTCTTATTTCTCAATAATTAATTTAGGTATAATGATAAAACTGATTTTATATTTTATTTAGCTGTTTTCTCAGTTTTATTGGCACGATTGTTTTCCAAATCCCTAAAGACACGAGAAAGCAACACAAACCTATTCTATGGAAGGCATCCACCTAGATTCATGTAAAACAAATAAACAATCACACATCAATTAAGATCATGCAAATACACTAAACTAGAAAGTTAAAGTTGTGAACTTTACCAAATACACATTCAAACCATAATTAAACTAAAATAAACCAACCTTTCCTAAAATCATAATCCAAACCTAGGTAACTAAAATAAATCTAGCCATGTATCATGTTTTTAAAAACTGAATAAACAAGGTTCAAACAAGAATTCATAACAAATTAAACAAGGAATTAGAAGGATCGAGATGTTGCAATAAAACCGTATATGCTCCTGCCTCGAAACTCCTTGATAGCCCAAATGATTCCCGTAGCCTAGATCACCTTCTTTCAGCTTAATTTCTCCAGAAAATCTCCTCCAAAAGATCTGAGTTCGTCCAATTTGATCCAAGATGTGTTGCAATTGTAATATGACTCAAATAAATAACATAACAACCCTTTTCCTGATCAATTATGAAACTTTCTGGATAAACTATCCTCTCGCCGGCTGCGAGAGAGATATAAGGTTCCGGTCGCGCCCCGCGACGGAGTAAAGTCTCCGGGATAAATATAAGCCTCTCGCGGGGCGCGAGAGGTGTCTGATGGTGCGCTCGTGGCCCGCTAGAAGTCCAAAAATCCTCCATTTTCAATTCATTTCCTCTTCCGCACTCCAATTACGCCCCGGCTCGGTTCTATTTATCATTTTAGCTCGTTTTCCCAATCCTTCCAACCGTTTTCCCGAACCAAGACCTGTAAAACGCAATTGGATGAAAAGTAAATAAATTATTGACAAACCGAAATGAAAATCAATTAAAACTTTACAAACTCTACACGATAAATGCATGTATTATTCAATACATCAACCATCAAACAAATCCTAAACACACATCTACGCGTAAATTCTCACACATACTAGTCTACACATATATTTGTATCTAATCACGTTTTCTATATGGTTTCCACATTACATTATATCACGTGCATACAATAAAATCTTACTTATAAACTTCATCATATCAAGTCAAAAACCACATTTCCTTATGTTAGTGTACATACGACATCTTCGTGCATTTTCCCATATGGTTTTGTTCTTACCTGAACCCCATAAAAACCTTTTAATAGGCTTAGGGCACCTTTGAGTTACTTGTCGAGGCCTTGTAAGCAACGAAAAGTGAGAAAAACGAGTTTTCGGCAACAAACCCGCGTAGACAACAACTTAGTGCGTCGGTTGCAGCAGGGCAGGGCGTCGCCGACTCTTACCCTTGGCGTCGCCGACGCCTCCTCTGCAGCATAAACGCTGAATTTCCGTTTTTAATCATTCCGCCCACTCGTTGCATATCCCGGATGCCTCAAGGCGTGTAATAACAATATTCAAGCCCCCATATCCTTCTAATACTTAACCCCAAGATGAAACTAACTACCACAACTCGCTAAGTTACGTTTGACCCGTTTGATCTTACCAAGCATATTCCAATACATTGAACTATAAACAACCAAATACAACCTTCCTTACCCCGTATGCCATTACTTCATACCCATTCCTACTTGGCTCCAAACATTCATACAAACAAACTACATTTATATAATAAGAAGTGAATTTCGGAATTCACTTACCTTAAGCGTCCGTATTCGGATTCGCTTCCTTGCCTCCTTTTGACCCGTTAGCCTTCCTTACTTCCACCCATCTTGACATGATCCCTATACTTCTAGGTTATCATTCACATTGTTGTTAGCATACATGATTGTACATATTAACGATCATATCAAATGCACATCTCACATTTTACTTTCATTAGTCAATTCTAACAATCATAAGGCATATACCCAAAATCACATTTTTTCACACTCATATAATTCATCATGTCATCAAATATAACACATATTGATATAACACGTACTATATGACCCTCTATAACCTTACAATTGTGACAAAAAGTCTAATCATGCTTCTTATGCGCAGTTGACTTTCAGAAGTCAACGTTTTATCATATGGACTTTCGACTTAACCTCATACATCCGTGTCATCATAGTAGACTATACTAATGACACTATATACATTTCATACTAATGATGCAATATGCTTACAACCACATGATCACCTAGTTATACGCACACACCAAACATATTCGATTTTGTCCATACTAGTAATTCTCATAATTCTACAACTAACACCATGACCCATGATTAGGAACCCAACATCATTCCAACTTCATCCCATTCTAATGATCTCCTATGCTTCACATTTAGTGTACTTTTTGTTATTTATTTTGATTACGCAATTATTCAAACATGTAGTAAACATCATACCGTTCCAACATAGAGTGCAAGTCTTCTAATGCATACTTTTACCAAACAACATGGCCAACCAAATCCTACATGAATTCCATCTAAAAATACATTTCCCGTGTTTATTTACCATCAAACACTTCATATCCCCATATTATACAAGTTCATCCATTACTTGCATACCATTTCATCTATAATTCTCATCTAGGCATTTCATCAAAGACTTGGTGTGCATACCACTATTTATGCATATTGTACATGTATTTCATGCTTTACTTTCTACTTCATGCTTTCATTCATAAATCAACAATTGAAATCACATTTCTTCCATACCATACTCAATCTAATTGACAATGAACAACTACATATTACATGATATATCATATTAGCACAAGGATTAGACATGGGTGTAACCCATGTTGCCAACTTCATCATCCTAAATGGGTTTCACTTCAAAACATGAAATTACTATAAATCATACACATAACAAGTTCTATCTGGTGATTCTAATACACAATCATGCTTAATTTCATACCAATTCATGAATTAATCACACACCCACTTCATACAAGATCACCAAATCAAAAATTACAACTTACCACATGTTTGCTAGAGCTAGATTATCAAGAAAACGAGTTCATGCATTAGTTTAGGCTGAAATCGTTCTTCAATTTGGACAAATTTCATCAATTTTGAGCCTCCCCTTTTTCTCCTTCTAGTGTGTGTCGACACACTCATCTCAAAACATTGAACATAAGAGTTCTTATTTTCTTTTGTATAATCATCTTTCTATGATGGGCAATTTCAGTCCCTCATGTATGCTTGCTACCCCTTTTGTCCAGAAATTCATCCCTATGTATTTAGTTTACATTCTAACCAAGTTATATAACCTAGTTATTTTTTTTATTTCTTGAGCCAATATAAGAAAACACCCCGGTTAATAAAAAATGGGTTTTTAGGGTGTTACAAATCTACCCCCCTTAAAGGAGGTTTCGTCCCCAAAACATTTCTCATCTCTACTAGACCAATCCTACACTTACACTATTCATTCTACTCATTCAAAATGCATACTACAACATGAACATTCGAGGCTTATGCAAAAGGTTTCATTTATAAATAAACATAATCGTAGGTTTTGTCCAGCAAAATACTTTCATGCATTAATTGATCATATCAAATCAATACTTCTACTTTCCTACTAAATCATGCTTAATACTTCATTCCAACATTAGTCATACAAGTATCTCTCATGAGCTTACCACCATATTCCATTATTAACATTCCTTCTAATTACTTTCATAGTCGTAAGATCCTATCTTACTATTTTTAATTAAATACAATATTTGTGTAAAAATTAAAAATTTCGTTAACCACTTACATTATTATATATATATATATATATTGTAGTTATAAAATATAAACTTTGAATCATTTGCAACAGTTATTACACCAACTTAACAAAACATACGGAAGCCTAAAATGAAATAATGTTCGGTTCTTCATCACGGCTTGATCTTCGTTCTTCTACATTTACAATCTCATCCCCCCTAACAGTTTACAATATGTTAATGATATTTGGGATAAAGAACGATATGTTATGAACTGATTAATATAAATAAATAAATAAATAAAATTTAAAATTTAAGGTGGCGTCGACGACGACATCAAGCTGCGTCGGCGACGCCATTCCAAATGTAGCATCGGAGCTATTCTAACGTAGACAGTAGATTGAGCCGTCGGGAAAACGCTTCAGCGTCGGTGACAGCCAGAAGTGGCGTCGGCGACGGCATCTACTACAGTACATAAGCTGCTGCATCTTTTATTGATTTATTTGACCCGTTTCGTGTTTCGCACTTTAAAAATGTGACTCGATACTTGCAAAAAATGTTCGTAATATGATACTTCACATTTTCATTTCTGTAGTACCTTTGTTTCAAGCATTTGTACTGATAAAATTTAAGTTTGCAAATTTAATCTTTTTGACCCTTTTGTTTATTTTTGACGATTTAACTCATTTCCATATCCTTTATCCATATAATTATTTTATTGATACACCCAAATTCCTTGGGATAACTTTAGACCATTTCACATTTCCGTCACTCGGTTTATTTTAAATTCCAATTTTACCCTTTTATTAAGTTTATATCCAAATAATTGTTCATACGCCTCATAGCTTATGTCACAACTAAATTTTGACATGTTTGGTTACCACAACGAAATCCATCGTTTTATGTAACCAAACTTTTATTCTTTTATTATTTGACCAGTTTGGTCGTCTTAGCGAATTCCATCGCTTTGATTCAACCAAATCATCATTTACTATGTTATTTGACCCTTTTGGTCGTCTTAGCGAACTCCATCGCTTTTATACGATCAAACAATCATTTATTATATTAATTGACCCATTTGGTCATTTTAGCGTCTCCATCGCTTTTATACGATCAAACCATCATTTATCATATTATTTGACCTGTTTGGTCGTTTTAGCGAACTCCATCGCTTTTATACGATCAAACAAACATTTATCATATTATTTGACCTGTTTGGTCATTTAACGAACTCCATCGCTTTTATCCAACCAAACCATCATTTATCGTAACTCAACAGTTTATAATTTAATATTACCTAATAGATTCATTCGTGTGAAATCCATCACTTATATTTGAATCAAATATATTTAAGCTAGTTTCATTATTCAACATATATCACTACGAGGATCATAAGTAAATTCTTATAGAACAATAAACCACGTACCTTAGAGTTTTCCCTTCAAACGCGTATCCGTTCCGGCTTTGTCATCGATGTTTCACCCGACTTGCGTATAATATTTAGCCCGATTTATGGTTTAGAATTCATAGTATAATATATGACATGTAACTTGTCAAAGTCTCATTTATACGATTCTTTCATATTTTTCAATAATCTATAATCATTTAGGCATTACATCAAGCACATTGTGGGCAAGATTTCTATAGTACTCTTTTCAAGTCTATAATTTAACTATCAACCATGAATTAGTATCCTTTCAAGTCTTTACATCTAGAATGTGCAAATCTACATCTAGAATCTAACATATTAACATCAATAAAAATTACAAATTTCACCAATACAATTCAAGTGTTCATCACAGTCATAGAAACCCACTTAGTATAACATTGTTAATCATCCAAATACTCATTTTATAGCACTTGGTTACTGATATTTCAGTAAATGTTTGTTCCTATATCCTTATACACCTAAGATTTCATCATAACATTCACAATTTACTTAACATAAAATTTGTAGTGTTCAAGTAGTTTCATAGTATCACCAAGGATCAAATTAGACATAACTTATGATTTCCTTTGCCTAAACATTCACAATTTACTTAACATAAAATTTGTAGTGTTCAAGTAGTTTCATAGTATCACCAAGGATCAAATTAGACATAACTTATGATTTCCTTTGCCTAAGTATTTGTTAATCTATGCTCATGCAAAGATTTCAGCCCCAATTTCTCTTTGATTTTGAGAGATTGTTGAAATTAGGGTTCTTCCCTTATGTTCTTTGTCTGGGCGATCAAAGCACACCTTTGTGTGTGTCTTTGTGTTTTAAATTTTTTTATTTATAACCACCAGTTTACCTAGTGTCCAATTTGGACCTCTATGTTTTGTTATTATACAAAAGCATTACTCAATACTTCATTGATTATCAACTAATAATTAACCAAGTTAAATTTGTAATACTAATCATGTGCATAATGTTTACCATTTAACCAAATATCATTAAATATTTATTATAGTTAGGGACGTCACAAGTCCATCCCCCTTTAAAAAAGGGTTTTCAATTAACTAGGTCAAATGTCCCTGATTATTTATATAATTTAATATTTTTGGGGTGTTACAAATCCATCCCCCTTAAAAAGGTTTCGTCCTCGAAACATATATGTACCAAAAAGCGAAGGGTAGAGTTGTCTCGTTTCCTCTTCCGACTCCCATGTGGTGTCTGATCCCTTCCGATGCTCCCATTTGACCTTCACTTGGTTAATATCCTTATTCCTTAATCCTTTGACCTTTCGATCAATGATTTGAATCGGCTTAGCTATATAGTTAAGCTTGTCATCGATTTCGATATCACTATAAGGTACATATGCCCTTTCGTCCACTAAACATTTGCGGAGATCTGATACATGAAATGTGTTATGTTTCCCACTTAATTCGTCTGGAAGTTCTAGTCTGTATTCCACCTTGTCCATCAGACTGACAACCTTAAATGGGTCGATAAATCGTGGACTCAATTTGCCTCTTTTCCTAAATCGAATGACTCCCTTCCACGGAGATACCTTGAGCATTACACTATCGCCTACTTGAAATTCGGTAGGTCTTCGCCTTTTATCCGCATAGGACTTTTGTCGATCCTGAGCCGATTTGAAATGGGCTCGAACCGTATCTATTTTCTCATTGGTGACTTTAATTACATCTTTGTGAGCGAGTTCGCGAGGGCCTACTTCACCCCAACACACTGGGGTTCAACATTTCCTACCATAGAGCATTTCGTATGGTGCCATTCAAATACTTGAATGATAACTATTGTTGTATGAAAATTCAAGCCGATTTTAAATGGGCTCGAACCGTATCTATTTTCTCATTGGGGACTTTAATTACATCTTTGTGAGCGAGTTCGCGAGGGCCTACTTCACCCAACACACTGGGGTTCAACATTTCCTACCATAGAGCATTTCATATGGTGCCATTAAAATACTTGAATGATAACTATTGTTGTATGAAAATTCAACCAACGGTAGGTAAGCATCCCAACTTCCGCCAAAATTGATAATACATGCCCGTAGCATGTCTTCTAACGTTTGAATTGTTCATTCACTTTGCCCATCTGTCTGGGGATGATAGGCTGTACTGATTAATAGTTTCGTACCCAGCTATTCTTGGAAGTCGCGCCAGAAGTTTGAAGTGAACCGAGTATCCCTATCATAGACGATGGACACAGGCACTCCATGGCATTCTACAATCTCATTTATGTACAATTCCGACATCTTTTTAGATGTATAGGTCTCACGGAAAGGAAGAAAATGTACGCTTTTTGTCAATCTATCTACGACCACCTAAATAGGCGTTGAATCTGTTTTTGGCAGCTTAGTTAATAAGTCCATAGTAACAGGTTCCCATTTCTAAACTAGAATGTCTAGTGGTTGGAGCTTGCCGTAAGGCTTTTGATGCTCCGCTTTTACTTGTAAACAAGTTAAACATTTTTCGACATACTTCGCTACATATCTCTTCATTCCAGGCCACCAATAGTTTTGTTTCAGATCTCGGTACATCTTGGTCGCCCCCGGGTGAATCAAGTAACGTGACTTATGAGCCTCATCAAGTAGAAGATCCTTGACACCACAAGTGTTTGGGACCCAAATTCTTCCGGATCGGGTCTTCATACCATTTTCAATAAACCTTTTACCCGTTCTTTATTCCAGTTTTCTTCTTTTATTGCTTCTTCTTGTGCTACTCAGATTTGTTCGAGCACACCCGACGTTACTACGAGTTACATCGACTGCACTCGTATGGGTGTATATTCTTCTTTTCGGATTAGCGCATCCGCTACTACATTGGCCCTTCCAGGATGATAATGGATTTTGCAATCATAGTCCTTCACTCTTTCTAACCATCTTCTTTGTCTCATACTTAACTCCTTTTGATCAAAGAAGTATTTCAAACTCTTATGATCGGTGAAAATAGTGCATTTCACCCAATATAAGTAGTGCCTCCAAATCTTCAAGGCAAATATCACTGCTGCTAATTCGAGGTCGTGAGTCGGATATTTCTTTTCGTGGACCTTTAATTTTCTAGAGGCATAGGCAATCACCTTGCCTCGTTGCATAAGCACGCACCTAAGGCCTAGGTGCGACGCATCAGAATACACCACTAAGTTGTTAGTGCCATCCGGTAATGTCATCAACGGAGCGCTAGTCAACTTTTCCTTAAGCGTTTGCTCTTTCTTGTTCGTCACTCCACACGAATTTTTCAATCTTGCGAGTTAACTTGGTTAATGGTGAGGCAATCTTGGAGAAATCTTGAATAAATCTTCTATAATAACCCGCAAGACCCAAAAAGCTTCTAACTTCCGACGGATTTTTCCGAGGATTCCATTTCGAGACTACTTTAATCTTGGACGGGTCAACTAATATTCCATCGGCACTGATGATATGCCTATTGTACTTCTCGAAGCCAAAAGGCACATTTTGAGAATTTTGCATGGAGCTTTTCTCTTCTAAGCATTTCTAATACCTCTCGCAATGGCATGCATGATCCTCTTTGCTTTTTGAATAAACTAGGATATCATCAATGAATACTATCGCCGATTTATCCAACATTGGCTTGCAAACCCGGTTCATAAGATCCATGAAGGCCGCAGGTGCATTTGTTAGCCCGAAGGACATTACGAGAAACTTATAATGCCCATACCGCTTACGGAAAGCCGTCGTGGGTATGTCTTCCTCTTTCACCCTCAATTGATAAAACCCGACCTCAAGTCAATCTTTGAAAATAGACTCGCACCTTGCAACTGTTTGAATAAATCGTCGATTCTCGGAAGTGGGTACCGATCATCTACTGTAAGTTTGTTTAACTCCCGGTAATCGATGCACATGCGCATACTCCCGTCTTTTTCTTTACAAATAATATCGGTGCTCCCCAAGGAGAGACACTAGGTTGAATGAATCCTTTGTCGACCAGATCTTGCAACTGTGAAAGTAACTCTTGAAGTTCAGACGGTGCTAATCTATACGGCGCTTTGGCCACTGCTTAGCACTTAGAATTAATTCGATTCCAAATTCCACTTCATGCTCAGGTGGTATCCCTGGTAAATCCTCCAAAAATACATATTCAAACTCTCTCATGACCGGTACATCCCTAATCGTTGGTGACTCTTTTTCTGAATCATGTATATAGGTCAAGTAAGCCTTGCACCCGTGTTGAATGAGTCTATGGGCTTCCATTATCGAGCATATGATGGGATATCCACTCCTTTCCCCATAAATATTGACACGCCTTCCGCTTGGAGATATTAATTGTATTTCTTTACAGGAGCATATCACATTGGCGTGGTAACGGGATAGCCAATCCGTTCCAATTACTACTTGGAATTCCCCCATTGACATAGGTATTAAATCAACTAAGAAATCTTTATCCTTAATGCTCAATTTGCAATTCTGACATATATCACAAACAATAAAAGTTTTGTTATTACCTACTTCTACCTCTAAAGGCATCGATAACTTTGTTAATATAAATGAAGGATGTTTAACAAATTCGTGTGAAACAAAAGATCTGTTTGCACCCGGATCAAATAAAACATGAGCGGGAATTAAATTTACTATAAAAGTACTTGTAACCACATCAGGTTCAACCTTTGCTTCAGCTGCAGCTATCTGGAAAGACCTTGCCTTTGTCTTTGGGACTTCCGCCTTTTTGTCGGCTGTGACATTCCTTCCTACCAAATCCGGGCATTCGGACTTTTTGTGGCCCGGTTGATAGCATTTGTAACACACTGATATCTTGCCGTGCCAGTTTGAAGCTATGTGTCCCGTCTTCCCGCACACAACACATGGCTTTTTTTTTTGAAATAGCATTCGCCTATGTGGGTTCGGTTACAAATTTTACAATTTGGCGTCCCTCCTTTTACATTTATCTTCTTCGAAGACTCGATCATTTTTGGTTTCTTTGCCGGGCTCGGATTTGCATCTAACGCCCTCCTTTCTCCCCTTTCACCTGCTTTTTCAACTATATTTCCCGTTCTCGAGCGACATTCACTATGTCCTTGAGGTGTTCATACCTTAAGGGAGTCATAAAATCCCTATACTCGACACTTAGCATGTTATAATAATAGTAAATCTTTTGCTCTTCCGTCTGCACCAATTCATCACAGAACCTGAGCTTATCAAGGAACACCCCTGTGATCTTATCAATCAATTCACCTTTTTGTCTCAACTGAATGAATTCCTCTTTGATCTTGTTAATTACAGCCTTTGGGCTACGATGTTTAAGGAAAGGCACTTTAAACTCTTCCCAAGTCATGTTTCTTGTGGTTTCAACTCCTTGTTCTTTTCTAAGATTGTCCCACAAATCTTTTGCTTGACCTTTTAACTGACCGGTCCCGTAAGCTACGAAATCGGTTATATCACAGTGAGTTCTCTCAAAGACTCCCTCGATGTCGCTTATCCATCGTTGACAAATGATTGGGTCTACTTCTCCATTATAAGTTGGCGGTTTACAGCCATGAACTTATCATACGGGCACACTTTCTTCTTTTCGGTCTTGTCTTTTTCTTGTACAAGACTTTCTTTTAATTTGTTTATCTTTTCTTCTACCAGTGATAAAATTGTGGTTTGTCGTCTATCCATAAACGGGGGTAAGCTATCCTCTAGGGCCTTTCCAATTTCCTCGAAAATCTTTTCTCGTATCTCTTCCGTCATAAGAGACACTGTATCATCTCCTGTTGCTCGTGATATCTCTTTTGCTGAAATTTCGTTAATAATTTTGGTAAGAAACTTATTTAATAATTTCTATATTTTATATGGGTATTTATACTTAATACTTGGTATCACACGTGATATCTTTCTTTTTCAGTTTGGTCAAGTATATAACTTGCCTTTATCATTTATGTTTAGTGTACTTTCCCGGGTTTGAGTGTATTACTACACTCCCTCCCATACACTTTAACAAGGCTTTATCAAAGAATGCACACCAAGTCACCACCGATACCGCCAATGAAACCACACCATCCAATCCACCAAGGAACAACAACAAGGGCAAGAAGCGGAAGGCTTCTAGTCAAAATTGTGCGGTTGTTACTCCGCAAAACCCGATACCCTTACAATCAGTTTCCGCTACCTCAACCCTTGAACCACCAAGGAGGAACTACGCTGGTTCATGGCCCAACCAATGCTCCTACCACCATCCTGCTAACACCCCATGTCGCAAATGCACAACCTGTAATAGGTTTGGGCATTTCGCCGATCAATGTCCCCAAAACTTAAAGCCTACCCAAGACCAACCTATTGTTGCAAACCCTAACCAACCTCAACCCCAAGCCGCTACCATTCGAGCATGTTCAAGTGTGGCGATCCCAATCACCTCGCCAACGTCTGTCCTCAATGCAACAACAACCAGCAGCAGCAGCAACCACGACAGCCTCAATAAGCCCGAGGCAGAGCTTTCGTTATCACCGCCGCTCAAGCGCAAAATGCTAATGACGTCATAACTGGTACATTTCTCGTCAAGAATGTCTATGCTTCCTGTCTTTTTGATACTGGCATAGATAAAATTTTTGTATCTACTAAATTCGAACCTATGCTTAAGTGTAAACGCTCTAAATTGCCAAAATCATTCGAAGTCGAAGTCGCTAACGGAAAGTCCGTCACTGTCGATTCTGTCCTGTCTAAATGTTCCTTGAATCTTAACGATCATACGTTTTCTATTGACCTCATACCCATGCAAATGGGAAGCTTTGATATCATAGTAGGCATGGATTGGCTTAGGCGGGTTCATGCTGAAGTCGTTTGTTTGGAGAAATTCATCCGTCTTCCTCTTCCAAGTGGTGACTCCTTACACGTCTATGGTGAGAAGCCTTCTAAAGGTCTCAATCTTATGTCGTGTATCCAAGTGAACAAATACTTACGTAAGGAATACTTCGCCTTTCTCGCCCACATTATGGAACAGAAGGACAAGGGTCCAAGCGTGAGTGATGTTCCCGTTGTTCGCGTTTCCCTTACGTTTTCCCAGAGGATCTTCCTGGTCCTCCTCGTTTTGTTGACTTTCGTATCGACCTCATTCCTAGTGCAACTCCTGTCGCTAAATCCCCTTAATGTCTAGCACCCTCGGAAATGCAAGAGCTATCTAGCCAACTTCAAGAACTTCTTGATAAAGGCTTTATACGCCCTAGCACTTCTCCTTGGGGTGCTCCCTTCTGTTCATCAAAAAGAAAGATGGGTCTTTTCGGATGTGTATCGACTATTGTGAGCTCAATAAGCTTACAGTAAAAAACCGATATCCTCTTCCACGAATTGACGATCTCTTCGTTCAACTCCAAGGCACGACCTGTTTCTCGAAAATCGACCTCCGTTTTGGTTATCATCAACTTCGAGTCCTCGAAGAAAATATACCCAAAACCGCATTCCTTACACATTATGGGCATTACGAGTTCATGGTTATGCCTTTTGGATTAACCGACGCACCCGTAGTGTTCATGGATTTGAAGAATCACGTGTGCAAGCCTTACCTCGACCGTTTTGTGATTATCTTCATTGGCGATATTCTTATCTATTCCAAGACACAAGAAGAGCACGAGCGACACTTGCGTCTCATCCTTCAAATTTTGCATACTGAATGTCTTTACGCCAAATTCTCCAAGTGTGAATTTTGGCTAAAAGAAGTTCAATTCCTTGGTCATGTCGTCAACAAACTCAGTATTCACGTTGACCCTGTGAAATCGAAGTTGTGAAGAATTGGATTGCTCCTAAGTCACCTTCCGAAATTCGTTCATTTCATGACGAAGCTTTATCCTAGTAGAACGCTAAAGTTCAGATTTTGGGAGAAGACATTGCATATGGTCTTACCTGGAACAAAATAAAAGAGATGCTTCTTAAGGAATACTGCCCACGTAGTGAGCTATATAAGATTGAGACAGACTTCTAGAATCTGACCATGGAAGGCTTGAATGTTAAATCATATATGACTCATTTAATGATCTGGCTAGGTTGGTTCCTTGGATGGTCACTCCTGATTATTTTAAGATTGAAAGGTACATTTGGGGATTAGCGCCACAGATTCGCAGTATGGTCACATCAGCGAAACCCACTTTCTAACTTGAAGCTACTACACTGGCAAAATCATTGACTAATGATGCAGTTCGTAAAAGTAGCCATAACAAAAAGGAATAGACTAGGAAGTCATCATCGAAAGCTAATGCAGACAGGATATCCGATCGATAGGAGCGCTCTGAGCGTAAATCTGAGGATTCGTGGAAGCGAAAGTCTGAAAGTTCGAGGAAGGATTCTGATGTGAAGCGTGAGAAGAAACACAGTTCTGGGAGTGTGTATGTGGCTAACACCAGTGGTTCGGGAAAGATATGAATAGGAATGATAAGAGTGGCTCGGTGAAGAGGGTGATGAGCGGAGGAAATGTACCAGATGCGGTCGGTCCGGACATGTGAACCATGAGTGCTATGCTAAAAGCACATCGGATGGAGTCAAGCTCGAGGGTTGCTTTGAATGTGGAGAGCAGGGACACTTCAAGCGGAACTGTCCTATGTTGAAGGGTCAGAATGCTAGAGGTAGAGCATTTGAGCTGAATGTTGGGAAAGCTTGTGATGATCTTGCAGTTGTTACCAGTACGTTCGTAATCAGTAACCATTATGCGTTCGTACTATTTGATACTGGAGTTGACTTGAGTTTTTTTTCGATAAACTTTGAACCGTTTATATGTTCTCAAGCAAGTAAGCTAGATAAAAGTACTCAATAGAATTAGCAAATGGTAAATTGATAGAAACCAGTGAAGTCATTTGTGGTTGTAGTATTCGGTTTTGCGATCATAGTTTTAGTTCGATTTGTAACTAGTGGAGCTTGGTAGTTTCGATGTAGTCGTTGGGATGAATTGGCTATCCAAGAATAGAGCTGAGATTATTTGTTCGGAGAAACTAGTGCGGATACCCCGCCCTGGCGGTGAAGCAATAGTGATTCACGGAGATCGAACAAGTCGGAAATCGAGAGTCGTTAGCGTTATGAAGTTGCACAAGATGTTACGTAAGGATTATCCTGCATTCTTGGTCAATGTAGTTGACACGTGTTATGAATAAATAAAGGCAATATTTTGTTGAATTTGGTGTTAATTTATGGGTATTTGATGTGTTGGTAAATCCAAACCATGTTAAAATTTATGTTGCCAATAATAAGATAAACGCTTATCACGTACGACAAAATGCGAAACGAACGTCGGTTATGATTAAATGCTTTTCCATTATGATTAAAATGCTATTCCGTTATGATTAAAATGCTATTTTTAATCATCTTTATGAGGAAAAATTAATTAAAACGTTCCAAAACTCTATTTTGTGAGTTTAAGCGCGTACTATGCAATACCGTGCGTATTTTACAAAATTCAAACAACGCAGTCAGTCTAGGCAAATAAATATTGTTCAGCAATATTATGGTGAATTTATTTTTATAGTATGAAAAAAATAATTTTAAACGCCAAAAAACGGGATTAAAACACGAGATAAAATACCCAGTACTCAGTTAAATACTTGTCTTTGCCTAATATATATTATTATATGTATGTATGCATGAAGATTGTGTGTGGGGGCATGGGTGGCATCTCTTGGATGCCCACCTCTTTTTCTTTTTGACAAATGGCAAGACTAGGGCACTAGCAATCATTAAAATTGCATGAACATTCCATAAAGTATCAAATTTCAAGACCAAAATCACAATTCTTCTTTCCTTTCTCTTTCTCTCTCAACCGTACACACACATACATACATCCATTTTGAATTTCAAACATAATCTTGAAGATCCAGGTCCATTTTGAGGTGTTTCCAAGTTTTTTGAAGATCCAAGGAAGCTTTCAAGGTGATTTCAAGGAAGAACAAGCTTCATATCATCAAACTTTATCAAAAACCCACCAAAAATCTTGAAGGTATAAACTTATTTTTAAAACCATGTTCTTGATTATTGGTGATGATGATGAGGATGATGGAAGGTTTCTCTTAATATTGGAATTATTCACAAACATGAAAACTAATAATAAATGGGTTTTAACCAAAATATAAATGGAAGCATGTGTATATATATGTATGGCCGTAAGTGTGTGTATATATATGAGTTAGAGTTGTGTTTTGATTTTTGTTAGAATGATGATTCTTGTATGATGTGATTCTTGAAAAGTGATTGCATGCATGATCAAAAAGATATTATAAAAGGTTCTTGTGATTTGAGATGAATATGTGAAAAGTTGATTTTTGGAAGTACATATGTGTATATGCAAGTGTTGTATATATATGTATATGTATGCATACACTTGAGTTTTTGTTTACTAGTGTATAAATATCACATGCATTAAAATCTTGATGATTATATGCATGATTGGATGATGATTTGATGATTATGATGTCTTGGATTATTTGAATATATATTAAATGCATGTTAGATGCATTTAAGTTCTTGAATGATGATGATGATATGATAATCATGCATTGGATGCTTGTACATAAGCATGCATGATGGTTAAATGATCTTAAGTGGATGAAATTGTTATGGTATGACAAAAGTGAATGAAATCAGAATATAAACATACAAAAATCATGTTATATGATGTATTATGATGATATGAAGTTATGTCATAAGCTTGGTAGCTTTGCATGTTGTACATGAAGTTTAAAAAGTGGTAAAATAGGTGAAATTGCATAATTTATGTGACTTACATGAAATATGCACTAACATGAGTATAAGTGCCATTTTATTCAGTAAATAACATGTGTTATGTTAAAATATCAAGTCGTGACGATTTGGGATGATTATAGTAAAGTTCGATACAATTTATGTTTTAGATCAGGTTATAAACGGATAATTTTATAAATATAAGTATTTTAACTTATATTAAGTATCTTTAGTGTTTGGCTACTCATACGTGACTTCTGACGCCCGAAAACATTACCGAAACGTCAAAATACACATATTTCAATGTACACGAAAATGGATTGTTCAAGGGTGAACTTTGTGTGATATACTATGATATGTGAATATGAGTATATGTAATGTGTTATGTTAAGTGTTGACATGATAGTAGGATTTAAGACTATTCATGTACACTTGTTCAATTGAAACGGTAATTCCGTTAAAAGTCACGTTAAGTATGTAACTTATTTGTTGAGCATGAAAATAATACATAGGTTAACTTGATGAGTCATTTCATGTATAAATGCTTTAAAAATGATAAAATACATAAGTTACGAGATACGTGTATTACGATACATGATTATGTGTTCACGTTTATGTATATATATTACGAAGCGCAAATTGTAGTTATATTGCTTATAAACGGGTGTGATACGGATATAACATAATGAAGGTCACCAATAAAATCGTTCAAGTCGTAAAATCTTAAAAAATATATATGTGTGTGTGTGTATGTAAATATATATAAATACGCCAACATAATAAAAAATAAAGACTTTTTGAGAAAATCTCAAAGTTGTGTGAAAATTCTAAGTATTAAAGAAACTTAGGTATTTTTTTGTGAAATATTGGTTATTAAATTGTTCTTACATAAGTTAGGACGTGTAGATCAATTTGCAGGATTGCGCTAATATAAATACGCACCCAAATGTGAGTGTCACTAACCCCTCTTTTTTACTATTTTATATAATGTTTTGGGGGAAGAACACGCCTTTAAAAAGGATAACTATACTTTTTTGTATAAAATCTGCCTTTGAATAAATTATAAATATATTTTCGTGGAAAACGTAGTTTTGTAAATGATATGTTATGTTTTCAAGGAAAAACATGGTTTTGGAAATGTGATTGAATATATATGTTTCGGGGAGAAATGGAATAGATTGAATGTATACGTTTTGGGGAGAAACGAGTTTGATTGAATATATATATGTTTCGGGAGAAATGGGAAGAATTACGGTGTCTGGGGTAAAACGACCGTGTAGATTTAAAAATATTTAAATCTAAGTGTGACGAATTTGCTTGATCTCAAGAGAGTAAGTATCGAAAAATGGTTTACGTTTCGATGGGGACTTCAGGAAATTCGAATAACACAAAATATTAAATTTATCAATTTTAGTAGGATATATATATTGTTCATAAGCTTGGCACCTTAAGTGGCCCATTGCGGGCACTTGGTGTGAAATTTAGCCATTTAATCATTAATACCAGTATGCGTCGAATTGTTGATAGTTCTATCGGGTTGACCACACCGTCGTGACTGGTAGATCCGTGTCAAGTCAAGCGCCGAATTTATATTCTGTTATTGTCTAGCGTTGATTATATCCTTATTGTTAATATATAGCTCGTATATCTTGCAAACTTACGAATCTGAACAATTGATGCTAGCAATTTAATATATATAAACCTTGGGAAGATGTTTTTGTATTGAAGGTTTTTAGAAAATGTTTGCGATGGCTGACCCTTGGATTTTGTAAAGGAAATGAAATTGACTTTCTTAAATTATATAGATGTTTTATTACTAAACACATAATAAGAAAGTTTTTCTTGAATCTAATTATGTATAATTTGAATATGTGAACTTACCCTCATTTGTGTTGACACTTGATTTTAACGTGTTCTTCAGGTACTTGAGTTCGGCTTCGGGATTTTGGCGTATCTTGTGGTTGTTGATGCATGTTGTGTTAAATAATATTTTGGACAACTTTTAAAACTATTTTGGGACCAAGTTTGTACTAAGATCCATAAGGATCAAAACAACTTAACTATGTTGTGGTTGTGGTTGTGTTTAAACTCTAAACTTTAAATTATGTTTTAATTAAGTTGAAGGTCCAAAAATGAATAGTGCATCATCCACAAAGATACTTATGGGTACTAACTTCCGTCACCACTACGTTTGTATTTCCGCTGCGACGTTTTCGGGGTGTGACGTACGAGACTTTTACTACACTGCACTATACGATACGATACTACACTTATACACATATACTAGACCTATACAATCCCTATAGGCCTATATGGGCCTAAACCACACCTATAGGCCTATGCAGGATTTATACTACACCTATAGGCCTATGTGGGACCAGTACTACAAATATACTATACTATATTACACCTATACGATACGATACTACAATATACATTAATATACGATATGATACTATACTACACCTATTGGCCAATTCGGGACCTATACTACATCTATAGGCCTAATACTATAACTATATGATACTATACTCTAGTCTACTATACTATAATACACCTATAGGCATATACAAGACGTATACTACACCTATACGATACGATGCTGCACTATACGATAATATATGCTACGATAGGATACATTACTATACTATCCCTATAGGCCTATATGGGACCTATACTACGCCTATAGGCCAATACCTATAGGCCTATAGGAGACCTATACCACCTATAGGCCTATACGGGACCTATTACAATGCTATATTATACTATACTATAATACACCTATAGTCATATACGGGACCTATACTACACCTATACGATATGATACTACATTATACGATACGATAAGATATGATACTATATTACACCTATAGGCCTATCAAGACTTATACTATACGATACTACATCCATAGTCCCATACGAGGCCTATACAGGACCTACACGAGGCTTATACAGGACATATACGAAACTTATACTATACTATACGATACAATGTTTAACAGTGTTTTATTTAGTTTTTTAAAAAGTACTTATTATTAGAGAACTTTGCTAAAACATTATATATTGTATAGAAATGTAAAAAAAAGACCCTTTATATGCGCCCCATAGGCCTATACGAGGCGTATATAAAGGGAAAAAAGGACCATTTACCCCTGGTTTGGATTGCGTATAGGCCTTAAACCAGGGGTAAAATGATATTTTTTTTCTATACGCCCCATGTAGGCTTGTACGAGACATATACAGGGGGCAGGTTTGGTTGAAAAAGACCATTTTACCCCTGGTTTTGGGCTATACGCAACCCAAACCAAGGGTAAAATGGTTAATTTTGGCCTTCATATACGCATTATATAGGCCTATACACGGCATATATGAGGTTCTTTTTACAAACATTTTTATACAATATTTATCGTTTTAGCAAAGTTTTATAATAAGTACTGGTTAAAAAAAATAAAGAAAAACATTGTTAAGCATCATATTGTATAGTATGATATAGGTCTTGTATAAGCCTACGGATGTAGTATCGTATCATATAGTGTAGTATAAGTCTCTTACATGTACCCTATACCTAAACTACACCTATAGTCCTATATGGTATCTATACTACACCTATAGAACTATACTACAACTATATGATACGATGCTATAATATACTATACTATGATACACCTATAGGCATATACGGGACCTATACGATATTATACGACATGATACTACACTATACTATAACATACGATAAGATAGATATGATACTATACTACACCTATGCCATACGGGACCTATACAACACCTATAGGCCTATACGAGGCCTATCCTACAACTATATGATACCATGCTATAGTATACTATGATACACCTAAGGCATATACGGGAGCCCAACTACACCTATACGATACTTTACGATACGATACGATACTACACTATACGATACGATAAGATATAATACTACACTACACCTATAGGCCTATATGAGACTTATAATACACTATATGATATGATCTACAACCATAAGCCCATACAAGGCCTATCAAGACCTATCGAGACTTATACTATACTATACAATACGGCGCTTAACGATGTTTATTTATTTAAAAAGTACTTATTATAGAACTTTGCTAAAACTATAAATATTGTATAGAAATGTAAAAAACAAAACCTTTATATACGCCCCATATAGGCATGGTTTGTACGAGGGCAAAAAAGATAATTTTATCCATGGTTTAGGCTGCGTATAGGCCCAAACCAGGGGTAAAATGGTATTTTTTCTATGCGTCCCATATAGCCCTGTACAAGGCATATAGAACATGATATGACACAATCATAGATTCTCTTAGAAATAGAAGAAGGTGGTTATACGCCACGTACAGACCTGTACGAGGCGTATATATGGGTCCCAATGGGTGTGAAAATAGGCAAAGGGGTGTGCAAATATGTAGACCCTTATAAAATCAAACACACATGCATGAACATGAATATGATTTCTAATTGCAAACTTAAGTTGTAATTCTCTTCCTCTGTAATTTTGTCCGTTTATTGTTACTCTACAGTAAGGTGCTTATAAATGTGTTTAATGTATGCAAGTAAATTAGTTAGGGTTACCTAGATCTTGAAGAATGTCAAGCGACTAGTCGTAAGATATGGTCGCAAATCAATGGTAGCCGAGACGCACACCGTCGCCGAAAAATATTGAAGGAGAAATAGAAGAGAGTGATGATATCTAGAGGGGTTTTGAAAGGTGTTGTGAAGTTGCTTTCCATGGCAAAGTCATGTGTAGTTGTGTTTGCTTGTTTGGGAAAGGCGAACCATACGAGGTAAATTTTGACACAAACACAAATATGTATTATTAATTTTTAAAATGTATACTTTTTTAACGGCCAACGAAACAAAAGTCCGTCTACCTGGGTAACCTAATTGCAAAAGAAGATCCCATACGCCCGCGGCCGCAGACATCGCCACGTTGCCCAAGCCCACCATCTCTAGTTCGGGGAAAACCCGCCGCCCGAAGGCCCACTAAGGTAAAACCCGGTTGGGATCGGATTCGAACTTCATACCTATGGCCTCAAACCCAAATTTTCACTTTACCTCTGGTACCAATTGAGGTAAGGACAAAAATGTAAGTTTACATAATTTTAAGACTTTAGATGATTAGAGAATTTACATCAAGTTCTTTATTTAGCTGCTTTCTCAAAATTGTAGAAAAAAAATATAAGCTCTTCTTCCATTTGTACTCTCCATCAACATCTCTAAAATAGAAATACGGTTTAGAGAACTTCACACTAAAATAGAGATAAGGTTTAAGAAGCTTAACAGGGTTTGGGAATGAAGCAACAAGGCCCGGGATCGAAGAAACAGGGAAAAACGGGTTAAGCCCATCGATGACGCCCTAAATAGGCCACTGGCATTCCGTCAACAGCCAATTAGGCCGTCGACCAACTTATGTCGTCGGTGACGGGCTTATCTTATCTAAAACATGAATTTTCAACTTTTTGCCATTTTCAAGCCCCGTTAACCATTCCTACGACTAACGATAAGTAAATTTTAAGTTTTCAAATGCCATTCCAAGGCCCTATATCATCCCAATACTAATTCCATTATTCCAACATATAAGTTAATCTTTTTTGCTAGCTTATCTCCTGTTAATGACCTCTTTGTTCCCACCATTTGGATTCAAGTATAGTTATACTACATTTGATACGTTACTACATTCCATTCCTTGATTCCATTATTATGTAATCATCCTTTCATGATTCCCATACATCTTGCATTCATTAACATAAATGGAGTTAAAGTTGAGAATCACTTATCTCGAGCCCACCATGTTCATGCTAGCTTCATTGCTTCCTCTTAACACATTAACATTTCGTGCTTGAGTCCATGTTAATGTGATTACCATCCTTTCATGCCATCATGTCCACAACATTGTTAGCATAGAAGCTCATTCATATTAGCATCCATTCCCAACTCATATGTTACATTGACTTTCATTAGTCAATCATCAACATACATGGTACATGAATTAACAATCACATTGTTTACAATTCAAGCACTTCAACTTACCATCATGTATACCACATAAAAATTATTATGTATCATATGATTTCCCACATCTTACAATCGTGTTAGGGTGCCTACCTATACTATTCCTACATCCGTTACTTTTCAAAAAGTCAACTGTCAAACATACAAGCTTTCAACTTTAGGAATTTACATTCATATTGACATACTACATTCACATGCTTTATGACACATATAACCCTATGATTATTTAGGTGTCTACATACACACATATAATCCCTTCCATACATGCTATTACTTTCATGATCTATAGTTTCACAACATCATCCAAGGTAGTCAATACATCATAACCTCTACCTTAATACTTACTAGTAATTTCCTATGTTTCACAATTAGCACAACTCACTTTCTTAATCTTAATTAAGTAATCAATTAAACACCTAGTGTGCACCATACCATTCAAGTGTAGAGTACAAGCTACTAATGCATACGTCTTACCAAATCATACAATCAAACTAAATTCTCACATGTATTCCATTTAAAACATATTCCTCATGTTAGTTTACTATCAATTACATCAAACACTTGGTGTGCATACCAAATGTAAAGCACAAAGTGCAAGTGTCACATTAACTTCCTAGTTCATGGTGTCAATCTCCATGTTTCTTTCCAAAACCAAATACCAATCATTCATAGACACTAACCATAGCATAACCTCTAATTCTTTCAATCTAGTTATCAATTTAGCCAAATATGTTACGGGTTTTACCACTAATTCAACACCCATCATCCCATCCTCTAAGAATCTCATTCAAATTTGCTACTTTGATGAAATTGACATACATTCCAATTCAATAATCAATTATAAGCACAATTTCTACTAAGTTTCGCATAGAATGCTAAGTTTCATCCATTTGCATTCCACAAGAATGAAGGAACATGTATAATGAAAGATTTTATACCTACAATGCCAAGAATCGGATTGTACCATTGCATCATGAAGATTTTCATCTAAAACACATGAATTTCTTCATCCCGTTCTTTCCTCCCCTTCTTCTTGTCGCTACTCTCCACACCCACACCCAAAGACCACTTTTGACCATAATCCCTTATGTTGACCATTTATATAACTTTCAAAATGTCATAAATGGTCCTTGCACTTTTTACATTCTTTCTACTTAACCACACATGATTAACCTAGTTAAATTATTTCATACAATGAAACTAGTAAACACTATATTTAACAGAATTTCATATTTGGGGCATTATTTAAACCCAGTCAAAACAACTTCATACCATATAACAAGTAAACATCATATTTAACAAAATTTCAGGTTAACAAAATTTCAGGTTTGGTGTGTTACATAGACAATTATACATACAAAATAGAATTCCCAAACAACCGATTTCTTATCAATATATTATATATTAATCATAGTTGCATTTAAATTTCCGAAATGTTACAACTCCCTAACACTAATGGGTGTTAAAAAAAGTTGTTAAAATTATGTAGAGCAACAAATTTACTTTTTATTTAAAAAAACATTATATGCTTGTATAGGCGTTTAAGCCAAGTCTAGCTCAAAATGTGAAGCTCGAGTTTGGGGTTGTGCTTGTTTAAGCTCTACTCGATGTTAGTTTTTAGTGATTTGATCTTGAGTAGCTCACGAGCGACTCCACCTTTTACACCCTTGTATCTAGGTCGAAACAATTATGATATGCCAACTTTAGCTCAACAATTTTCTACTTTTTGACTACTACAATCCTTAATTCTAACCCTTTACACTTTATACCCATTAACAACACCCTTTATATTATACTCATGCCCCGCAATTAACCCTACACAATGTGTTATTTTATGAAATATGTAAAATTTTGAATTATAATAAGAGAGTTGTGTGTGAAATGTTAGCTGTTTGGGGATTCCTTCTACTTAGTTATTAGAACATGTATGGTAATTTAATTAAAAAGTGAAAATTTGATTATCATATCACTATTACCTAAGGAGGGAGGGCTCCCACTCACTTTTCCATCAAAAGTGTTTAATGTTTTCACTTGTAAATTATATAAAAGAGTAAAATAAAAATGAAGTGGTCGATGCGCATATTGGTTTAGAGTTGGTAAACCCCGTGCCCTCCTCTTCCGCGTTCGAGTAACGCCCATACGGGGGCGGTGTTTGGCACCGGTGGGCGCTTAGGTGGAGCCCGATGCCTCTCCACTATACATAGTTTAACTTGTGAGTTCCTCGTCACTCATTTTATCTTTTGGATACCGTCATAATGATTAGAAGAGAGTTATGTCTGAAATGTTGAATGTTTGTTAAGTCTTATTAGAATTATGATTAACATGTGAGTTTCTAGTCACTCGTGTTTATTATTTGGATGTTGTCTTAACTCTTAATGATTAGAAAATAATTGTATGTGAGAAGCACTTACACTAGGAGTAGAGCACTCTTTGATGAGTTTAAGCCTCAAGGTAAGACTAGACTAGCGAATCTTGATCATACATGAGATGAAAAGTCGAGTCCTTTTGTATTCAAGAAAGTCGTACATCTTTTGTCAAAAACGACCCCGTGACAGGTGGTATCAGTGGGAGTTCGACCCTTCCTGTTATTTAACATGTTAACACAACTTTCCTAAGTACTTAATGTTAGATACGTAATGGTGTTCAAAGAATCAATTTAAAGATAAGTCGTACACTTGCAAGTCAAGTTGATGAATGAGTCCAAGGGTGTCACATAGATTACATGATGAGTTTGCCCGAAGATTGTCATAAAACGTAAGAACCATGATGATGATAATTGATGGACAATGCACACGTATATCATATATCCATCTACTCTATGCATAATTTCTTTTTACAGTGAAAGAATGTGACAGGTGAACTTGTATTGGCCTGTTGTTTTTAAAATGAATATGACAAGTGAAATGTTAGAAGTTGTATTGGCCTGTTTTTTAAAACTGGGGGAAGATGGCATCCAACAAGTTTAACCTGTCTTGCGATACGCTGGCACACAAGCTTGTCATTTCAATCACTTGCTACCTTTTAAGGAAAGCAGTTCGCCCATTGAATCGATTAATCTAAGTCCCCTTCCTATAGAGTGAACGTGAAAGCCGGTCTATAGTCCACCATGCTAATGGAATGTCAGTGACACAAGTAGTAAATTCATTCATTGACAGAGCAATGAAGAATTTGGTAATACGATCTATGAATTCAAAAGATTTTAGTGAAAATGAATTCGAATGATTCATTGATCGGGATGGCGGAACCGGCCAGAGACCAATTCATCTATTCGGAAAAGTTATGAACTAATGATAGAACTGAAATAGAAATTGAAAGAGTAAATATTCGCCCGCGAAAACTTTATTTTCTTGGATTGCTAGGGTCAACCCAATACGATAAAGAGTAAAACAAAAGAAAGATTTGTTTTAACATTCTAAAAGATATAAATATAAGAAAAAAGAGTTATTTAATATATTTAGATTTAGTTATCTATACAAACAAGATACACAAATGAATAATAGATTTGATCTAGATTAAATGAAATCAATGATTCAGTATATTACTTATTAAATACATGTATATCTTAATTCAAATTATATTCTATCTGAATTGAATTCAAAATCTTTAATTTGAATTGATTTTATTCGCGAGGAGCTGGATGAGAAGAAACTCTCACATCCGGTTCTGTAGTAGAGATGGAATTCAAAACAAACCATCAACTATAACCCCAAAAGAACCAGATTCCGTAAACAACATAGAGGAAGAATGAAGGGAATATCTTATCGAGGTAATACTATTTGTTTTGGTAAATACGCTCTTCAGGCACTTGAACCCGCTTGGATCACATCTAGACAAATAGAAGCAGGTCGACGAGCAATGACACGAAATGCACGTCGCGGTGGAAAAATATGGGTCCGTATATTTCCAGATAAACCAGTTACAGTAAGGCCCGCAGAAACACGTATGGGTTCAGGTAAAGGTTCTCCTGAATATTGGGTAGCTGTTGTTAAACCAGGTCGAATCCTATATGAAATGGGTGGAGTAACAGAAAATATAGCCAGGAGGGCTATTTCAATAGCAGCGTCCAAAATGCCTATACAAGCTCAATTCATCATTTCGGGATAAAAAAGAAATAGGCCTTAAAAATAGCGGGTGCGGGTTTCTTTTTTTGAACAAATAATATTTCTTTTTTTCTTCGACCTTTGTATTGTAAAAAACAGAAAAAAATGATAAGATTCAACCTCAGACCCATTTGAATGTAGCAGATAACAACGAGGCTCGAGAATTGATGTGTATTCGAATCATAGGAGCTAGCAATCGTCGATATGCTCATATTGGTGACGTTATTGTTGCTGTGATCAAAGACGCAGTTCCAAACATGCCTCTAGAAAGATCAGAAGTGGTCAGAGCTGTAATTGTCCGTACTTGTAAAGAACTTAAACGTGACAACGTTATGATAATATGATATGATGACAATGCTGCAGTTGTGATTGATCAAGAAGGAAATCCAAAAGGAACTCGCGTTTTTGGTGCGATTGCCCGATAATTGAGACAGTTCAATTTTACTAAAATAGTTTCATTAGCTCCCGAGGTATTATAAAATGAGACTACGATATGGTTATAGGTTATAGTAGGGTATTTAAAAGAAATAGATTAAGATTAATTTAGTAGATTTTGTCTCACGTATATACCTTATCAAAATTCATATTAATATTCATAAACAAATACGTAAAAAAAAACCATGTTGATTATATCCAAATTTGGAGGCACCAATCATTTTAATTAATCATGAGTAGTGATACTATTGCTGACATAATAACCTCTATACGAAATGCCGATATGTATAGAAAAAGCGTGGTTCGAGTAGCATCTACTAATATCAGCCAAAGTATTGTTAAAATACTTTTACGAGAGGGTTTTATCGAAAACGTGAGAAAACATCGAGAAAACGACAAAGATTTTTTGGTTTTAACCCTACGACATAGAAGGAATAGGAAAAGGACTTACCGAAATCTTTTAAATTTAAAATGGATCAGTCGGCCGGGTCTACGAATCTATTCTAACTATCAAAGAATTCCTAGAATTTTAGGCGGGATGGGAGTTGTAATTCTTTCTACCTCTCGGGGTATAATGACAGACCGAGAAGCTCGACTAGAAAGAATAGGCGGAGAAATTTTGTGTTATATATGGTAATCTTTCTAATATCCGAATTGAACAGGAAACTTCTTTTTTGTGAAAAAGAAAAGAGAAGGAGTGGGTTGTCTAATAGGGTTCTTCCTCCACTAGCTGATACTTCAAGGAGGTTTTACCTGGAACGAAAGAACAAAAATGGATTCATGAAGGTTTAATTACTGAATCGCTTCCCAATGGCATGTTCCGGGTTCGTTTAGATAATGAAGATATGATTCTAGGTTATGTTTCAGGAAAGATCCGACGTAGTTTTATACGAATATTGCCAGGAGATAGAGTCAAAATTGAAGTAAGTCGTTATGATTCAACCAGAGGTCGTATAATTTATCGACTCCGCAACAAAGATTCGAAAGATTAGGTTTTTTTCAACTTCACTATTTCTTTTTCTTTCGCAGGAATACAATTCAAAATCAAAAATTGCAATAAACTTATTTTCTTCCAAGAAATGGATTCAAAATTAAAGTAAGGAGTGGCAAATATGAAAATAAGA